>CM047747.1:37266327-37866327 GCA_026225825.1 Pistacia integerrima
GACCCCAGCTGGGAATTTTCACTAGAGCATATCTACACAAATCAGTGAAATGTTGAATTTTGACAGCTGGTTCCTCTTGAAGTAGTCTGTTGTGCGAGATATGGAGTTGAAAGAACAAACAAGAGAGGGTACGAAAGGGAATAAGGGAATTAGAAACTTCATCTTTGGTGGTTGAGCTGAAGGCTAAGTTGTACAAATCCTCAAGCACAAAATACGGAAGCTGGTTTTCGAGTAATTGCAAGTCCCGTCTTATGGCCCCAACCCATACCTCATTTAGCAAAAAATCTCTGCTACCTCTAAACCAAACTATCAGGAAGAGCTCAATGATGAAGACGGCATCAAATAGAATGATTTTTACAAACTTATCACTCGGAAACTCGCTGGGCTCAGCATACTGACGGCGGATCTTTTCTTCGTTCTTTATGATGAAGTTCTCGAGTTGCTTCTGTCCATCCCGTGTGACTCGTTCATAAAAAGCTTTCATATATCTTATTTTATGCTTTTCCATGTCAGCCAGCTCTATTTTGCCGTAGTGGTAAGGGCCTATTGAAATTAATAGAGGAGTGTAGGCTTCTTCATTTACTTTCCGTAAATGTCTAGGAACCTTGGGAATACAGAACTCTCTATCTCTATCCTCCTCAATATCAATTGAAAGCTCACGAACTCCTTCACCTCTACCATCTGCTAATTTTTTTACCATCACGTTACTTCTCCTGCTGTCGATTAACAAATATTCAATCACCTTTCAAAACAAATTTAGTAATAACACCATTAATTTTTTAACCTATATTAAAAAGTATGTTATCGACAAATTCAAATTAGCTAGATAAATCTATTTAATCTGATTAATAAACCAAATTCTAAGTTCAAATTTAAAGTTAAAATAATGAAGACAAATAACCTATGAAATAAAAAATTTATATAAAACGATCAACAATCATGTCAATATCAAAATTCACGTTAGAAAAGAACCTGATGAATATTTTGGTCTGAAAGAAAAATTTGTATATATAGTACTTAGAGTTGAGAACAAGATTTTCTCCTCCTGCTTCCCCGAATGCCACACAGATTCCTCACTCTTGTGTTTTATCTTAATTAATCACTGTTACACGTACTAATAAATCTTAGTTAGCACTTTAATATAGTAAATTATTTCATGAAAAAAGATAAAAAAGTAAAAAGTAAAAATAAATTTAGTAAAGCAAAGCTGTATAAGAACCTGAATATTATCTTCCAGAAAAAGAAGTTATGTTCTCCAGCATAGAGTTCTCCAGCTATGCTCTCATTCTTTTGTCTTCTCTTGCTCATACTTAAAATTCCCAGTAACGCATTAATTAGATACGATATTATTCTCTTGTGAAGACTTGTATATAATCTAAAAACTAAAGAAATGGAACGGGTAGTAGTTGAAGTGTTGAAAAAGTCCAAGTCAATAAGATGTGGCCATAATAGCGATCGAGACTGCGACATATCAAAAATAAAGATAAAAATAGTAAAATATTAAGGAAATCAAGTGGATATAAATAATTAAGTGTAACTAAAGAACTATAGTGGAATTTAATAAAAAAAATTTACGTTCATAGTCAGAAAGTATTTGCATCAATCAATACGATATCGTTTATAGGCGTCATCATAATTCTACACAAAACACACTGATTTAAGAAATTTGTATTTTTGATATATTTCCCTTATAAGAAGATCATTTTTAACATTGTAATGTCTTTTTGAAAACCTTATATATATATATTTCAATTTTACCCTTATTTTATCTTTTATTTGAGCCGGATCTATTCTCCCAATGTCCTAACAGGCTGGATCTAGCCTTGTACGGCTGTCAGGAGGCTAGAGATAGCCTCTAATGGTAGCCATGAGGCTGTTTTCGGCTTCTAGTAGTTGCAACGAGGCCATTCTCCAAGAATGGCCTCGCTTGGTTGCCGCGAGGCTGCAACAGCCTGAAGCTGTAGCCGTGATGCCCAAAATGGCTACTTGCGGCCCCAGCGAGACCAAACCCGGCCTCTAGCGGCAGTGATTGGTTGGTGTTAATCGGACAGAATATGGATTATGTTCAAGTTTAAAGAATAAACGGATGTTTTATGTTTATGCAAGACTTTTGAGTGTGTACTGTAATTTTACCCAGACCATATTAACGAGTATCACAAATTAAATTCCTATTATTTTGTCTCAACGACTAGGGGCGGCTTGAATGGTTCCAACAAAATTATCGTAATGTCGTATCATTTTTCACTTGATAAGAAATAAAGTTGCGTTAGTTCAGAGAAATTACTGCTCAATCATTGACTGACAGCTCATTTTCCATTTGATAAGACATTAGGAGAAGAATGAATCATAAAGATGTTTGTAACCACAAACCAGGAAGCAAATTTTCCGTGTGTGACAAAGATATCACTTATGGACCTAACCAAAAATTGACTTGGGGAGACTTGGTTTAGCCGCTGATAGGAGCTTTGCAACGTCAAAGTCTTCATATTTTTAATTCACACTAATATTTTGATTTCATTTTGGTTTCGATTATGTATATTTCCAAATTTTTATATTAAGGTATGAGAAATCCTTATTTAAGTGTATTAAATGTTATATAGTTTTTGTTTTGTTTATTATTAAATAAAATTTCCTTTTAATGGACTAATTTAATAGTGAACCTTCATTTACTAATTTAAGTTTTTAAGTGGGATGATATTTTAACATCTTATCAGAAGCAAAGTCTCAAGTTGGAATTCTTACATACAAATTGAATAAAAGAAATGAAAAAAAAAAAATCCAATTTTGATGTGATTGCAATTTAACATTTTTTTATCTTTTAATATCCCTATAATATTGATTGCTATAATTTATTAATTTGTTTACTTGAAATATAACAAAGGTAAATCATGGTTTGGAGCATGTGCATCGTGATTCACTTTATTTGGTTTAGTAACAAAAGTGAAACGTAAGAGTACTTGTTGATACAAAAGTTTGTATTAATTAGAGTGATTCGATTGACCTTGACGAGATCAGAACTGGTGTATACATGATTACGGGTAACCAGTAGCGAATGAATAATGACTACGGTGTATACGTGATTATGGGTAACCAGTAGCAAATGAATAATGAATACAATAAAGTAAATGACAAAGAGATTTTTAAAGTGGTTCAGCGAGATGAACTCTTAAGCTTATGTCCACTGTTTTTTGTATTTGTTGTGAGAGCTTACAATGATAATCCTAGAAATGTTTTCTAACCCCTTGCTCATCGTTAGAGGGGTTTTATATACAGAGTTTGTACAAAGGAAAAAGTGAAAATAAAGGGATTACAATTGAGTTGAAATGCAACTCCAATATTCTCGCGATTGGACGTTGTGATTGTGCAAAGATTGGTGTCAATCTGATCCTTCCTAAGATATCTGGGATATGAAGTTATTTAGGAATTAGTTCAACGGCCATAAGGATTGGTCGCGACTAGCTTATGCTAGGTCAAGCTATAGCTTAGTGAGCTTATGTTGAGTCGGACAATCGATAGAGTCGAGCTAGTTCTGGATTGGGCTATAACCTCGTGATACTCCAAGCTTGATGAAAAAATCACACACAACATTTGCCCCCTAGTGTTCGATACTCGTTTCGAGCTTCGAAGACTATTGCTCGATTTGATATCAAGCTCAGCATCATCAGTAGGGCATCAGATGTAGATTTGGTCGAGCTTGAAGGGTCAAACTCATGGCTGATTGACGTACTCCACACTTACATCTTCTCTCTTCTATGACACTCTTGAAAAACTCGGAATATGAATAGTAAGAACAATCATGTAAATTCCATGCAGTCATGTCACATTTAATGCGGTAGCCTTTGGCAGTTACTTTTCATCGCGCATGGGCGACTACAGTTGTCCAAGCACAGAGTTGAGGCAATGTACAGTGATGGTTATGATCACAGTAGTCTGGCGGTTCGTCACCCCTCTCAGATGGTTGACACATGGCCACGTCCAAAGGCAAAGATTGCTCGATGAATAGAGGGTCGAGATTCACTGTAGATCGACAACAACGATCGAACCTCACCCTTTCGTCTCTTATGCAAACCACTATAAAAGCGGGCGAACTTCCAGAAGCTTACTTACCTTGCGAAAATTCTCAAACGTATTTGCTTATTCTGTCGTTGCTTCATCAACGTTACGGTGCTCTTTCTCGCGAGTTCTTCCAATTCTCTTGTTTTGGTAAGTTTTCTTTTCCCTCTCTTTAGTTGTTTTCTTGATTTTCGCAACTAAGGATAGCCATTGCCATGGCTACATTGAGTCTTTTAGGGCTTTACTAGAGTTTTTAAGTGTGTCTCCGGCGATCTTGGGTTTAAGGAGGGTTTATCGTAGTGGCCGCCAGAATCTTGGGTAGTTCACATGTATTTGTTGTCTGGCGTGAGCTATCTCAGATGCCTGAACTGAAAGCAAAGTGTGGATAGGTCACCAAGTTTTTCGTGTTCTGACATATGTTCGCTTCTGTTTCAAGTACCCATAAGTGAGCTATAGTCATGTCTTCGTCCAACAACCACATGATTGATCCTATGTTTGACTCCCCCGTGGGCTCGATAATCCTTGGGGGTGTAATCCCTGAGGTTTCTAAGGAGGTCATCACGCGGAGCTCGGATCTTGATGCGACAAGCTTCTCTTATTACGCCCCTATGAAGTTGGCTTAGTCCAAGTGGCCTCCAACTCATAGGTTGTGGAGGGAACCATAATCCTCAATTGATATCGAGGATCTAAGACAAATAAAGGAGGCTTATGCGCCTCAATTCAACTTGAGGGTTCCGGGGAACCTTTCTTAGAAGAATCCCCCCATAGGATGGTTGGTGACCTCTGAGACCTTTTTGAGGAGTGGGATGTCTATTCCCCCTCATCATTTCATCGACAACGTTTTAAGATGATTCGACATCGTTCCTTTCCAACTATCCGCAAACTCATACGTCATAATCATAGGTTTGTATATAACATACATGATTGTTGAGCTAGGCGAGCCATCTGTTGAGGAGCTTGTCCATTTGTATAGATTAAAAAATGATCAAGACCAGGCGTATTACCTCTCCAAGGTGAGGAAAGTACGTTTCAATAGGTTGGTCGACGTCCCAAAGAAGGTCTCACATTGAGACTCCCAAATTTTCTTTTATGAGCTAAGGAGACCGACGTGTTTGCTTCGGAAGCTAGTAAGCTTTTGACCCTCAACGTGTGTGAGGATCTTTCTCAAGCTCGATGGTTAAGCTAACCAAGCTTCTTTGTTTTGCAGTTAACGTCAATTACAACTTTCTCCCCACTGTGAGCTTATAGAGGCTTTAATGCCTCAGCGACCTTTTTGACAGGAAGCACAACATTAACAAGATTATCTCGCTTCCTTGCTTGAGGGCATAGGACTTTTGCGAGGACAATGCCAAATTCCTTATCATTCTCGAGAACAGTAGGTGTTCACTTGCTCACGCTTCATCCTTTTGTGTGGGTAGATTGCTTATTGCTTGCTTCTCTTTTTGTAGAAATGTGGGTCGAAAAACCGAAGGGCCTTAAGAAAAAGGTGAAAACTTCCGTGACTACCAAGAAACCTTTGGTAAGTAGCCCACTAATACAGATGGCTTGAAGCAAAGTGGGGGTGAACTTGGGGAAGACCGAAGTGCAAAGAAGCCTGTGACTGCCTCGAAGGCAATTAGTAGGAAAGGTGCCCTCAAGCACCAAAAGAGTCTGGCAAAGAAAATACCCGAGCCGACTGGAGGCTCGGGGAAACAGAAGGCACCTCAGTAACATGATGACTCAGGCAAGAAGAAGCCGATAGAGCTTTACGGGGGCTTAGGAAAGCAGGAGATGGTTGAGCAGTAGGTCAGCTCGGGTAAGGAAGTTGTCGAGCATGCTAGTAGCCCAAAGAAGTCTATGGCCATGGACTTGGCCACGAAGAAGTCTGCTCCTGTGGGCAAAACTGTCGCTCCTAAGGGAAGTAAGTCCAACTCGTCTCGATAGGGAGACAAGAATATGGATGAAGTAGCTTGAGCTGCGGTCGATGCATTAATCGACTAACTCCTCGACCATATCAACATCGGGGTCATAGCAACCAAGGATGTTGTCACCCAGTGAACTTTTGCGGGTGTTAGAATTCCTCTCCCACCCAAATGCTAGCATGGATGTGTAGTTATACAACAAATATACTAATAGTTCACCCTCTTTACTCTTTTATGCATGCTATCATTATTTTTGCCGACTTTCCATCATTTCTTTCTTTAGGCTGTCGTGGTGAGCAGGCTTCTTTACGATGAGTTATATCCCACATTGGAGGGCACTCAGCAAGGATGGTAGCTGGCAAAGATAGTGAAGGAGGATGCCTTGGCTAGGCTTTAGGTTATAGAGAAGGAGAAGAAAGCAAAGTAAGCCAAGCTTGAGCGGCTTAGGGAAGAGATGGTGACCTTTGGGGTCAAGTAAAGGGAGTTCCTTGACAAGATCAAGGTGATTGAGGCCACGTGGGTAAAGGCTGAATCCCAAGCAGTCGAGGCCGAGAAAAGTTTGGCACAACATCGGGGTGCTAATAATAAGCTGAACTCTAAGCTCTCTTCGGTTCAAAAAACTGCTTTGGATTGGGAGGCAAAGTTCAAGCAGGCCTCGCTCAACCTTGCCCAGGAAATAGAAGGTCGGCGAAAGGCCGAAACTGAGGCCGAGCAACTCAGGCTTCAGATCGAGGAACTAAATGAAGCCATCACCAATCGGGCTTGGGAGATGTTGGTCTTCCTGTGCATAAATTATGGGAAGCTCACCCTTTGATCGACTTCTCCTTCCTTCTTTGAGCTTATTAGAGAGAGATCGACAGGATGAAGACCGAAGCTCAAGGAATAGCCTATGTGTACTCAAATGATTCCAAGCCTGATTGTGAGGGCTAAGAAGAAGTTGAAGAAGGTGAGGAGGAGACTGGCCTTAAGCAAGAAGTCGAGGATCCGACTCCCATGGCTACACTTCCCCCTAACGTTGCCAATCTTCCTCTGGTCGAGGCTCCCAACCTTGAAGAGGCCGTTGTTATTCCTACAGTTAAGGAACCATCCGTCCTAGTCGGCGACGAGCTTCATGGCCTGACTGATGATGATGCCCCTACTCTTCCACTTGCTTGAAAAAATCATTGTATTTTTTTTTTTTTTTTAAATTTGTAACCAAATTTCGCAATGAATATAGGATATTTTGGTATATCCCTATCGAGCAGTTTTTTTATTCCTGCAAAGTCATTTCAATTGTCCTAATTGGACTTGTCATGAAAAAACCGAATTTGCTCCAAGTTATGCATAGCTCGCTTCTTGAGGAGCTTTTCGAATATATGCGAGAAAATTTTAGCCACAACTCCGACTTGAGATCTGTTGTCCGTCTCGAGTTTTGGTTGACGGCTTATGCCGATTTCTCTTGATGTGTTTTACTTGAATTTTTCTAAGTATAACTTCATCGATTTAGGGTAATTCCCCCTTATAGAGTTGGATTTGACGTGGTTTATTAAGATAAGCTGTCTTTTTTTCTGGACTCTTGACTTTCAGGTTTTTTTTTTCGCTACCGCAGAGGCCGGGATTTTCTAAGCAATCTAGATGTGAACCCCAGAGATTTTTAAGGAGAATGAAAGGTAGGTTTCATTAATCTAAGTGTAAAGAAGAGAAATGTTATGAAATTGAAGAACAAATAATTTTGTATTCTGGTAATGCAATTTGCAGCAGAAACTTCTTACTGCTTGGCTTGAGGGAGGAGGAGGATGTTACGGAATTGAGTACAGAAGATAAATGAATCAGCAACAAGCTCAAAATATATCAAAAATAAATATGGAATAAAGAAGCAGATCTTGAAGTCTTCATCAAAGTATGTTAAGGTTGTGAACGTCTGTTACAAGTCTGTTAAATAGAGGGTTATTTGTTAACAGAAGTTCAAGTCCCATTAGTTCACTTAAGCCAGACGGAGCCGTTTTATTATACAGCAGTAAATTTGTAATACGAACTTCAGAGATTGAAGAACAGGGGTTTTGTTACTCATAGCTACAGAGTTCATCAAATCTGGGCTTATGATTAACCTTAACGGTTTGATGATGGTGATTTTGTGTTTCTTAACTGTCTTTTCTCAAGTGTGTTTTGCTGATCTATCAAGTCACACGGATTGCCAGTGTGGACTCATTTTGAGTATAAAAACAAGTCATGATCAGTTTGTAATCAAGCTGAATGTTAATAAACATCTCAGTTCTGGAAAATTTTGTTTTCTCCCGAACTTTCTGTTTGTTTCTCTGGAAAGTTTATTACTTTCTGGAATTTTCTTCGTTCGATCCTAGGATTCTTACAAGAAGACTCCTTCCAAAAAGCATTTTAGCTAAAAAGAGCCTTTTTGATTAAGGATTTGTAAAGGAAGAGGAATGTTTGAATAAGGTTAAAGACATGATTTGTCCCTCTTCTCCTTAATTCCCATTCTGTTTCACTCTTTAAAAAACAACAATATTCTCTACCTCACTTCACATAAATATTCAAATTGACCAGAGAAAAAATATATATGCAAATAAAGTAACTAAGAAAGAACGAACATTTTTAAATAAAGTAACTGACCGAGCTTTTCGGTCGGGAAGAAATACTTTGTATGGCTGAATAGAGAGCAAGATCTTCTCCTCTTGTTGCTCCCCCGAATGTCGCACAAACAGGTTATGTGATTATGAACTCACTCTTGTGTTCTCTCTCAACCTCTCTTACACAAACAGGCTCTATGGAAAATATAGTCAGAGAAATCAATCATTAAAATGGCCGATACTTTCTGCATCGACCCACGTGAAAAGGAATGAGGACAGTTTAAGTCATAACTGTGTTTGACAGAGTATTTTAAATCATATTTTTTAGAAAGTTGAATTGCACTGATTACGTTGTTTGAGTATTTTGATTAGTATTTAGAAAAATAAAAAAAATAAAAAAAATAAGGATTAAGACATTATAATGAAGTATGATTTAAAAATTAATAAAAATACTTTTTAGGTTTTTTAATTTATTAAACATTCATTTAATAAAAACATTAAAAATTATAGAAATACTCCCTTCTATCCATTAAATACCAGGAACTGATCACAATCATCAGAGGGTGGCTGAAGTCACTGTATCAAAGCACGATCGACTGGATTTGATCGGTCGTGCTCGAAGATGACCTTTTCTAGCATGATCCATAAATACCAGTAGCTGATCACAATCATCAGAGGATGGCTGAAGTCACTGTATCAAAGCACGATCGACTGGATTTGATCGGTCGTGCTCGAAGATGACCTTTTCTAGCATGATCCATTATAGATCTGGTAAAAAAAGCTAGATCTAAGGTTAAATTTGGTCATTGACGACCAGATCTATAGTTAGATTTAGTCATTGACAGCCAAATCTAACTGTGTTTGATCGTCAAGCCATCAACTTTAATTAAATATATTTCATGTAAAATACCTATTTTGACCTATGTTGGGGCCTTGGCCTCCTCAAAAGTTTTAAAAAATTTGAGATCCTAATAAATAATTAAACATATTTCATGTAAAATACCTATTTTGGCCCGCCAGATTCCGTTTGCAATGTGTAAACATAAGTATTTTAGGTATTTCATCTATATCGCGTGATTCACATCAAAACATATAATATTATTAGAAAGGGACAAAATTATTTAATTTTTTATTTTGTCACTTTAATTATTTTATCCATTGTGTTAAACGTGAATGGAACTTTCCCTTAATTAGACAACTCCTTTTTAAATTGGTTGTCTCTATCCTTTTTAAATTGGTTGTCTTTATCCTTTCTCAAATCCGCAATTCCTTTTAGCAGTGTTGTTCTTCAAACATTTATTTCTTATAGTTTATGAATTCTAAATTTACCAGATTATAAAAAATTGAAAACAAATTCTTCAAACATTTATTTCTTATAGTTTATGAATTCTAAATTTACCAGATTATAAAAAATTGAAAACAAATTCAAGGTGAAAAAGATTTTGGCATCTATTTTTTTTTTTTTTTTTGTCCTCGCTTCACTTGTATTGTATAAAATCCAGGTGCAGAACCCTTGCTCTTGTTCCACCTAAAAGGATGGGCCCTCCCAAGATTGGGATCCTAAGTCCGCCATTGTTTACTTGTAATCTTTAATTGACATCTTATATAAACTTTTGTTGACAGTTTAAGCTTTTGGTTTGGTGGTAAAGCTCTGATAAAAGCGTCATCAGATAAATATTCTCGGACAAGAATCCTCTAATAAAACAATAAATGAGACAATTGATTATAAAGGAAAATTTATGGAGGTTGGCACTTAGTGTAGAAGCATAATTTTGTATAAATAATCTTTAATAAAGATAGGAGGTGAAACGAAAGAGAAGCGGTCAAAGGATAAAGAAGTTCTAGGTATGTGAGAAGAGGATAGAAGCAAAATGAAACAAGAAGAGTAGGATACAAGCTAAGAAGAAGGCACTAGTTTGTGAACAGAGACATTATAGTAATTGTGATTAAACTAAGATATTTTCCCTTCAAGACCAAGTACAAATGCCTATAAGTAGTAGGGAGTACCTGTAAATTGTAAGGCATTTTTTAGACGTAATACCGTGAATAACAAAGAGGAGTTTCTCTGATTGTGTTTCTTTTAATACACAAACAGAAATTAATGACTCAGCTGTTTTTACGCATCATTTCCTTAAGCAAAAACAATTCTTAATAAAACGCAGCCTATTGATTTTAACTCTTAACAAACACTTTTTAGCAGCATTCTTCATAAATATTTTATGAAAGAATATGACTATAAATAACATTACTAACAATAGCAAATCCATATAATTAATTAAATGTAAATTACATTATAAAATAAGAAAAGACCATTCAATACAAATATTAAAACCCCAAGAAGTTCTTAATTGAAAGTACGTTTGCAACCAAACTGGGCAGAAAAAAGTATAGCTCCGACAACAGCTGCCGTGGCTCGCCAAGGCGTTCTTAAAAATATGCTGTTCAAGTTTGCACAGATGTGGTTCCAACGATTGCCGTTCTGTGCTCTAAGATGCTCATACAAGCCGGAGTAATGGGAGCCACTCTGTGGAATTTGTTGGCGAAGTTTATTAAAGAGGTCCACTATTACAAGATTCTCGCCCACAAGATTTTAAATAATTCCCTTTTCAACAGTAGATCCACGTCTTTTACAGAGAAGATAAGGAAACTCATCAACTCTATGTAACTGCCTAAGTAAGTTTCTGATGGACAGTGACACTGCTCCAATGCCATCGCATTTCGAATCAAATATTCAGTGTCGTCATTTGTTTCAATGCACGGAATTCGCACTTCAACTCCATCAAAGAATAGAAAGTAAGGATTTGGTTGAACGATGCTTAAACACAACTCCTGACTGTTGCAATTTGACTGCATTAGGTAAATATTTTTGAGCTGGTAAATCTTCTGGAATTTTTATTTCGTAAAAGCTCTCCCGGGAATGTAAACCCTTCGTATTGTCTCCTTCTAGCTCCACTAGAGCATGCCTATACAAATCGGTGAAATGTGTGACCTTGATCTCTCTTCTTTTGCAGCCGCCATGGAGGATAAATGACCTGGTGTTACCTAGTTTGCCTGGAAACTTAATCACAATTCATGGTTAGAACCCATAAGCCAATTAAATGACTCCGTTTTCTTTATTGTGCGTTTTTTGCTGTGGTTTCAATAGTTTTTCATATATAAATTGTACTCGATAACGCGTAAATTAAGCGTCTAAAAAAGTTTAAAGTAATGAAGAACTGCCGTGAGGCCAGGGAGAACTTTCCACAACGATGAGTATCGTTCCACTTGCGGAGAAATAAAAAGTTGCTACTTGAGAGAAATTATCCGGCAAATGTAGTACTCCATTAAACGTGGGATAAAGATGAAGGGGCTGTTTGTTTATGTATCCGATTTCACACTTTCATTTTGCCTGCATTGGAATTCGCGTGGGAGGCGTTCATTTATGTTTTCAAAATATTTTAAACCCAAAACACTTGGGAAACAACCACTGGACTCTGGAGAGAGGATAAATCAAACAAAAGAAGACTAAAGCAATGAAGTGGTTTTGTTGTTTAGTGAAAGTTAGATATTAAGACTGTTAAAAAGAAAACTCATTTTCTCTCTCACTTTTTGTTCTTTTAAATTTTGATTTCAATTTTCTCTCTTAAATTTGATTTAATCATTTTATTGATATCTTATCTTGTTTTAACTCTTTATTCTAAACAAATTATTATCTATTTTCATATAATTTTTTTTGTAAAAATATATTTTATTAATTTTTTAATTAATAATTTTAAAAAATTATTGTTTTCAAAAACACATGTCGAATGCGCGTTTCTATTTTTTACATTTCCATATACTATTTTCAGATAAATATGACGAATGTATTTTCACTTTTTAATGTTTTTCAATTATTTTCAGTATTTTTAGAATACAGAAAATTTATTTTAAAAAAAACACCCGAACATTATATTTCATTATTATTCAGCATATAATATATAATATTTATTAACCTAATTCCAATTAAATGACTCTAATGGAATGCAGTAATCACAGGCGTGATACAAAAACTATATATTGGTACAAAATATTCACTACAAATTAATGTGGTACTCTTATATGTTCGATTTGTAATCTCTTTTTATTTATTTAATTTAACTCAAGGTGTTATACTTTAATAGCAAGAACTGATCTATCAACACAACACAATCAAACCAAGAAACACAAGAATACCACAAAGATCAAACACACAGAACAAGCCACGATTTACCGTGGTTCACTTATCCTTTTATGGATAAGCTACATCCACGTTGAGCTCAAGAACGGTATGAGCTCGCTGCACTTCGATTACCTAAAACAACCAAGATTACACTGATTCAACACTCACCAGATCTACCCGTTTACAACAGCAATCAGCCTTACAAGATACCCTATGAATATCCCAAACCCGAGAGAACAACACTCTCACCTGAATGATTAAAGCCCCTAATCACTTGAGTGATACTCACAATCTGGAATGTAGAATCTCAACCCTAACACAGAGAAAATAACTGACTCAAAATAACCCTAGCCCACTGTCGTTTTCTCTCCCTTCAAGACTGAATGAACATACGCTTATATATGGTTTGACTCTGTGAGTGATCCTGGCAGTTCAATCTGAAACGCATCCTGTGGTCTGAATTTGCCCAAGTTAATATGCCTAAAACGACGCCGTATTAGTGTTACTTAAACGACGCTGTTTCAGGCTTCCATATTTAACAATCTCCACCTTGGAAGCACTGGAAACAGACTCTTTGTGCAGCTTGCCCTTTCCCATTCTGTCATAGCTCTTTATCACTCCTGATTACTTGATATGCAGCACTTGAACTTGACTGGAGTGATAATTTTGGTGCCCATATCTATTAGGTTCTCTTCTGTGGGTACCTTCTTCAGTTCAATGATTCATTTGCAACTTGGTTCCTCACAAATTGATGAGAATCCTAACCCATCATGCCAATCACAATTGCTAGGGATTTCATTGAAGACTCAAGGGCAACATGAAGATCAACATTCGGCCCAAACATCCCAAGCACTCAAGGAAGTTCACAAAATTGTCCAAGAGGTCTTAAGGTTCCAAGGCACGGCTCAAGCCCAATTTTATGACCTAAAACGTGTACAAGAAGTGGGAGCAAGTTCCATTGGCCCAAGCCCAAGTTTTGGGTGTCATTTGATTCAAATTTTGGAGGCAAAACCCTAAAAAATTGTTGTTAAGGACAAGGGTCCTTAAATTAGGGAAAAGTTGCCCACTTGATCATTAAATGGTTATGGTTTAATTTGAACATGTGTGGTGGACTTTTGTTTATGCATTTGAATGTAATATTTTAATGTTTTCATTGTGTAATATTTGCTAGGGTAAATCCCTAATTTTTGTAAAGCCTATATAAAGGCCACTTGATCATTTTTGTAAGGGACTTTGAATATTAATGAATAGTGACTTGTCTTGAGAAAGAGTTTTCTCTTGTTTCCTTTACCCAAGTTCGGCCAAACTTGGTGGTGGAGTATCTTTCAAGCTGGTGGAGTTTCCTTTAGGCTTGATTGAGTCCTTGGTCATCTCTTATGTAAGTTGTATTCCTTTAGTTTCAAGTAAACTCATTTTCCGGATTTTGTTTTGCATGGTGTGTATGATCCCATTTGTTGTGTATTTGAACATAAATGATTTGGTGAATGACTGGAGCTTGTTGAAAGGAGTTGTTTTAATCATTTGATGGTTGTGAAAGTGCATGAAGGGTGATAACCGAATGGTCATAAGGACTTGAATGAAAACTTAGCCTAGGTTGAGTTAAAAGTGGTTGTTTTAGGGTAGTATATGAATTGAGTTTGTAGAAATTCATATCAATTGGTATCAGAGCTAAGGTTGAGGATTGAATTTGTGAAGATTGAGGTATTGATTGATAAGAAAACATTTGGAGAAGTGTTGAGTGTGTGTGTAGTTCGGCCAAACCAACCCATTGTACATTTTTCTCTTTTTCTCTTTCATTGAACACTATTCCAAACA
Source organism: Pistacia integerrima (assembly GCA_026225825.1). Lineage (NCBI taxonomy): Eukaryota > Viridiplantae > Streptophyta > Magnoliopsida > Sapindales > Anacardiaceae > Pistacia > Pistacia integerrima. The sequence continues at coordinate 37,280,838 of CM047747.1, forward strand.
CCAACACTAACCACCCACTTGACATCCCATCCAAACCAACCAATCCCTTCCAAATTCATCTAAAACCCTAAACCCTAACCATACTTTTTTTTACACCATTTCCTAGCCTAATCCCATATTACTATTCACAATTTACTATTCACAGTTTAGTATTCATAGGTTACTATTCACAGAATACTTACACTTAATCAAAATCACCAAAACTCATACACTTAACCTTTCCCTCCCATTTTCCATTTTTCTTTAACTTGCAAAAAGTTACTGTTCACCCGTTACTGCTTCACGAGCCAATTTTCCCCTCCATCTCCATGGCAAACAAGAGCACTTCCTCCCCAACTTCACCCCAACCCCCATGGGAGAGTGCCAACCTGAAAATTCAAGAAGAACTTGATGATGTTAAGAAGAATATGTCAAGTATTATGGAGTTGATGGTTAGCATGTCTAAGGACATTGCTAATCTATCCCAACCAAAACCCACCTTTGAGGAATCCCTACAACCGCCCAAACGGGAAGGTCGCCCGCATTACCGTCAAAGAACCATAATTCAGACCCCACTGTATATAGAAGATTTAAGAGATAGTAGTGTATCCTCTAGTGGATCCGAGGCTCCTAGGAGGAGAAGAATTGATGACGATAGGGGAATCAAAATAGACTTGCCCGAGTTTGAGGGTAGCCTAGACCCTAATGCTTTCCTAGATTGGCTGAGTGATATTGAGAGAGTGTTTGAGTTTAAGGGGTATACGGATGAAAATAAATGTAAGGTGGCTATTCTGAAGTTTAAAGGATATGCTTCCTTGTGGTGGGAAATCACTAAAAAGAAGAGAGAGAGAGAAGGGAAGACTAGAGTGAGGTCATGGGAAAAATTGAAAAGAATGTTAAGAAAGAGGTTCTTGCCTGACAATTACAAGCAAGATCTCTACATGAGTTTGTATAATCTTAAGCAAGGAGATAAGAAGGTAGAGGAGTATATAAGGGAGTTTGAGGGCCTTATGATGAGAAGTGATGTTCCAGAGGAAAATGAGCAAACCATCACTCGGTTTTTGGGAGGATTACAAAAGAAAATAGCTCACAAAGTGGAATTGCAGCCTTATCATTCCTTGGGGTATGTATGCAAGCTAGCCAACAAGGTTGAGAAGCAACTCCAAAGTCTGAAACTTTCAGCACCAAAACCATATTTCAAGGGCAGCAACTCCTACAAAGGATCCCCATCTTATTCCAAACCTTATGTCAACTACAACAAAGACAAGGGCAAGGAAAGAGTGAATGAAGCACATAAGGAGAAACCAAAATTTGTGACTCAAGGAGGCACTCGAGGGGATTTGAAAGACAAGAAGTGTTTTAAGTATCATGGCTATGGACATTTCCAAGCCAATTGTCCCAACAAGAGGGTAATGTCCCTCAAAGAGATACAAGAGATCGAAGAGGCGGTCCAAGAAGAAGAAAGTGAAGAGGAAGAATTCGAGAGTGGTGATGAGATTGTTGAAGAAGCTGATGTTGGTGATGCATTGATTTTGAAAAGGGTTTTGCATGCACAAGTTGACTCCACCGAAGAACAAAGGGGAAATTTGTTCCAAACCCGTTGCACCATCAAAGGGAAGGTATGTTCGGTTATTGTTGATAGTGGGAGTTGTACCAATGTAGCTTCCACCACCCTTGTTGAAAAATTGAAGCTTCCTACCCAAAACCGTAGCCACCCTTACAAATTACAATGGTTGAGCAATGGGAGCACCCTTAGTGTTACCAAACAAGTAGTGGTCCCTTTTTCCATAGGTAAGAGATATGTGGATGAAGTGTTGTGTGATGTAATACCAATGGATGCTTGTAACTTGTTGCTAGGTAGGCCTTGGCAATTTGATAGGGAAGTTGTCCATGATGGGAGGAAGAACACTTACACTTTTAGGTTCAACAAGAAAACCATTACCTTAAGCCCTTTACCACCCCATCAAACACTTTCCCCACCATCACCAACCAAGACCGAAAACTCACAAAAGAACCTTTTCCTCAATGGCAATCAAATAGAAAAGGCCATCACCAAACACAAACCCATCCTAACCTTGCTTATTGCCGAGAGGAGAGAAGTTGATGCTAGCACACCCCATTCCCTAGTCCAACCTTTGTTGCATGAGTATGAAGATGTTTTCCCTAATGAGTTACCACCCGGGCCGCCACCTTTAAGGGGAATAGAACATCATATTGATTTGCTACCCGGGGCACCTTTACCAAACAAACCGGCCTATAGATGTAATCTGGGAGAGTCCAAAGAGTTGCAACGACAAGTGGATGAGCTAATTAGTCAAGGGTATGTGAGGGAGAGCATGAGTCCTTGTTCGGTTCCAGCCCTCTTGGTACCAAAAAAGGATGGAAGTTTTCGGATGTGTGTGGATAGTAGGGCTATCAATAACATTACCATCAAGTATAAGTTTCCCATACTGAGGCTTGATGACATGCTTGATGAGTTACATGGCTCTTGCATCTTCTCCAAGATAGACTTATGGAGTGGGTACCATCAAATCCGAATGAGAGAAGGGGATGAGTGGAAAACAGCCTTCAAAACCAAGGGAGGGCTTTTTGAATGGATGGTCATGCCTTTCGGCCTCTCTAATGCACCAAGCACCTTCATGCGATTGATGAATGAGGTACTTAAACCTTTTTTGGGCAGATTTGTTGTTGTTTATTTTGATGACATACTAGTGTATAGTCATAGTGAGGATGATCATAAAACCCATCTTAGGCAAGTGTTTGAAGTGTTGAGAAAACAAAAATTATATGCTAAGATGGAGAAATGTGAGTTTTTTATGGAGAGGGTAGTCTTCTTAGGCTATGTGGTTTCGGGAGAGGGAATTATGGTTGATCAATCCAAGGTTGAAGCAATTAAAAGCTGGCCCGAACCTAAGTCCATTAGTGAAGTAAGAAGCTTTCATGGTTTAGCCTCATTTTATAGGAGATTTGTGCCCAACTTTAGTACCTTAATGTCACCAATCACCGAGCGCTTGAAAAAGGGGAATTTTGAGTGGACAAGGGAGGTAAAAGATGCATTTGAAGTGATTAAAAGGAAGCTTTGTGAAGCACCAATTCTAGCTTTACCCGATTTTTCTAAGGTGTTTGAAGTGGAGTGTGATGCTAGTGGAGAAGGGATAGGTGCGGTCCTTACTCAAGATAAAAGGTCATTGGCATATTTTAGTGAGAAACTCAATGATTCTAGGAAGAGATATAGCACTTATGATAAAGAGTTTTATGCCATTATTAAAGCTTTAGATCATTGGAGTCATTATTTGAGGCCTAGACAATTTGTGTTGCATTCGGATCACCAAGCTCTCAAGTTTATCAATGGGCAACCTAAGTTGAATTCAAGGCATGCCGAATGGGTTGAGTTCCTTCAATCCTTTTCATTTGTATCCAAGTACAAGCAAGGGAGTACTAATGTAGTTGCGGATGCATTGTCAAGGAGGTACTCCATCCTTTCCATCTTGGATGCAAGAGTACTTGGGTTTAGCATGATGAAGGAACATTACAAAGAAGATGAACAAATGGCCGAAATTATGGCTAAGTGTTCAAAGGGGGGCTTTGAGGATTATGTGGTTCAAGAAGGGTTTTTGTTCAAGGGAAACCGGTTATGTGTACCACAAGGGAGTTTTAGAGAATTACTTGTAAGAGAAGTGCATGGTGGAGGGCTTGCGGGTCATTTTGCGGTTACCAAAACAGTGGAGATTCTTAAGGATCATTTCTTTTGGCCTAAGATGATTAGAGATGTCCAAACCATAGTGGCAAGGTGTGGGGTTTGTCATAGGGCCAAGAGTCATTTCAAGCCGGGGATGTACACTCCATTGCCCATTCCTAACCAACCATGGGAAGACTTGAGCATGGATTTCATTGTGGCATTGCCGAGAACCCAAAGAGGTAAAGATTCCATAATGGTTGTTGTTGATAGATTCTCTAAAATGGCACATTTCATTGCATGCAATAAAACCAATGATGCATCACATGTGGCTGAATTATTTTTCAAAGAAATTGTGAGATTACATGGTGTACCAAGGAGCATAGTGTCGGATAGGGATTCAAAATTTCTTAGCCATTTTTGGAGGTCTTTGTGGAGTAGATTTGGTACCAAACTTTTGTTTAGCACTTCCCATCACTCCCAAACTGATGGTCAAACCGAAGTCACCAATAGAACCCTAGGAACCATCCTTAGAACCTTGGTGAGCAAGAGTTTGAGAGATTGGGACAACAAGTTAGCCCATGCCGAATTTGCCTATAATAGGTCCCCTAGTGCTACCACTAACCACTCTGCTTTTGAAGTTCTTTATGGCCTTAACCCTATCACTCCCATAGAACTTAGTATCCTACCCCTTGATATCCAATTGAGTCTTGATGCTAAAGAGAAGGCCAAGTCCATGAAGAGGCTACATGAAACAATTAGGGCTCAAATAGCAAAATCTAATGAAGCCTATAGGAAGAAAGCCAACAAACATAGGAAACCCACCATTTTCCAACCGGGTGATCTTGTATGGATTCATTTAAGAAAGGAGAGATTTCCTTCTAAGAGGAAAAGCAAGTTGGCACCTAGGGCCGATGGTCCCTTTGAGGTCCTTAGGAGAGTTGGGGATAATGCATATAAGATTGATTTACCCTCTGAATTTGGCAATGTTTCGGCTACTTTCAACATTGGGGACTTGTCTCCATACTTAGAAGATGGCATACTTTCGGATTTGAGGACAAATCCTCCTCAACCCGAGGAGGATGATGAGAATCCTAACCCATCATGCCAATCACAATTGCTAGGGATTTCATTGAAGACTCAAGGGCAACATGAAGATCAACATTCGGCCCAAGCATCCCAAGCACTCAAGGAAGTTCACAAAATTGTCCAAGAGGTCTTAAGGTTCCAAGGCACGGCTCAAGCCCAATTTTATGACCTAAAACGTGTACAAGAAGTGGGAGCAAGTTCCATTGGCCCAAGCCCAAGTTTTGGGTGTCATTTGATTCAAATTTTGGAGGCAAAACCCTAAAAATTGTTGTTAAGGACAAGGGTCCTTAAATTAGGGAAAAGTTGCCCACTTGATCATTAAATGGTTATGGTTTAATTTGAACATGTGTGGTGGACTTTTGTTTATGCATTTGAATGTAATATTTTAATGTTTTCATTGTGTAATATTTGCTAGGGTAAATCCCTAATTTTTGTAAAGCCTATATAAAGGCCACTTGATCATTTTTGTAAGGGACTTTGAATATTAATGAATAGTGACTTGTCTTGAGAAAGAGTTTTCTCTTGTTTCCTTTACCCAAGTTCGGCCAAACTTGGTGGTGGAGTATCTTTCAAGCTGGTGGAGTTTCCTTTAGGCTTGATTGAGTCCTTGGTCATCTCTTATGTAAGTTGTATTCCTTTAGTTTCAAGTAAACTCATTTTCCGGATTTTGTTTTGCATGGTGTGTATGATCCCATTTGTTGTGTATTTGAACATAAATGATTTGGTGAATGACTGGAGCTTGTTGAAAGGAGTTGTTTTAATCATTTGATGGTTGTGAAAGTGCATGAAGGGTGATAACCGAATGGTCATAAGGACTTGAATGAAAACTTAGCCTAGGTTGAGTTAAAAGTGGTTGTTTTAGGGTAGTATATGAATTGAGTTTGTAGAAATTCATATCACAAAATGGTAACGTACATCCACGTGTTTTGTTCTTTCGTGATACACTAGATTCTTGCTTAGATGGATTGCGCTCTGGCTGTCTGAGTACACTGTAACCTTTCCACCAATTAGTTTTACTTCTGTCAGAATTCCTTTCAACCATAATGCTTCTTTAATTGCATCAGTGACTGCAATGTACTCTGATTCTATTGAAGACAGTGCTACAATAGGCTGCAACTGTGATTTCCAGCTTATACAATTTCCACCCAATGTGAAGTAGTATGCAGTTGTTGATTTTCTGGAATCCTTATCACCTGCAAAATCAGCATCTACAAAACCAACCAGATCTAGTGCAGTATCTCTTTTACAGTATTCAAGGCCTACACAAACTATACTGTTAATATACTTTAACATCCATTTTAGAGCAGCCCAATGTTCCATTCCAGGATTGGACATGTACCTGCTTAACATGGAAATAGAAAAGGCTAGGTCTGGCCTAGTACTAATCATGGCATACATCAATGACCCCACCACATTTGCATAAGGAACAGACTCCATTTTCAACAGTTCTAACTCAGTTTTGGGGCATTGAGACTTGCTAAGAATAAACTGACTGGTAATGGGCATTGAGACCAGTTTGGCACCAGCCATGCCAAACTTTGTGACTAGTTTAAGCATGTAAGACTGTTGCTGCAGTCTGAGTTCACATTTCTTTCTATCCCTGTTTATCTCCATGCCCAAAATTTTCTTAGCACTGGCTAGGTTTTTCATGCTTAACTCAGTGTTTAGTCTTTTCTTCAATTCACTGATTAAGGTTTTTGACTTACTAATCAACAACATGTCATCCACATATAAAAGCAAGTAAATAGGCAGATTATCATCCATTTTAAAGTAGAAGCAACTCTCATATTGGCTTCTAGTGAATCCTATGCCTATTATAAAGGTGTCAAACCTTTTGTACCATTGCCTAGGGGATCTTTGCTTTTAACCCTATACAGGGGATCTTTTTAACAGGCAGGCATGTTCAGGGAATTTCGGGTCAGTAAACCCCATGGGTTGGCTCATATAGATTTTTTCCTCTAGTGTTCCATGAAGGAATGTGGTGGTGACATCCAACTGCTCTAGTTCTAAGTCTTGATAAGCTACCACTGACAGCATTAACCTAATTGTTTTGTATTTTACCACAGGGGAGAAGACTTCATTAAAGTTTATCCCCTCCCTTTGAGTAAACCCCTTAACCACAAGTCTGGCTTTGTACCTAGGTGGATCAGCTATGGATATACCCTCTTTAAGTTTAAACAACCACTTACATTGGGTCGGGCTTGATTACAGAGTTTTGGAACCAGTGTCCAGGTTTCATTTACCTTTAAGGATTGCATTTCCTCCTCCATAGTTGTTTTCCATTTGTCCCTTTCCTTGGATTCCATGGCCTCTTGATAGGTCTCAGGTTCAGACCTAAGTACTTCTATCCCTGCAAGTAGAGCAGTATATATTAGTTTTGCATATGAGTACCTTGAGGGTGGTCTTACCTCTCTCCTGGTTCTATCTCTAGCCAATTGGTAGTTAGTCAGGTCATTTTGCTGTGGTTCTAGGAACTCTTCTGCTTCCTCATCTTTAGCTTGGTCAGGTTCCTCAGGTGCCATTTCAGTTCCATGTAACTGGGGAGTTTGACCTTGTGTTTGAGGTGGGTGAACTTAATGGGTTGTATGCTCCACCTCAATCTGTGTGGTATTGGTCTGTTTAGCATTTTCTTCTGTACTTTTGGTTGTTCCTTCATTAGGGTTGGTGCCTTTGCATGGGAATACTCCCTCATTAAACACCACATCCCTGCTTACTAAGATCCTGACCCCAGGTGACTCTCTGTCCCACAGCCTGTATCCCTTTGTGCCCTCAGGGTATCCAAGGAACATACACCTGGTTGATCTTGGCTCCAGTTTTCCCCCCACTATGTGGGCATATGCAAAGCACAGCCAAACACTCTGAGGTGCCCTAGTCCTGGTCTTCTCCCTGACCATCTTTCTTCTGGACTGATAAGGCTTAATGCTGTGGAAGGACTCCTATTCACTAAGTAAGCAGCTGTGGAGAGGACTTCCCCCCAGAAGGTTTTTGGTAGGTTGGAAGTGATCAAGAGGCATCTTACTTTGTCTAGCAGTGTTCTGTTCATCCTCTCAGCTACCCCATTTTGCTAAGGGGTACCTCTCACTGTCCTATGTCTCAGGATCCCCTATTCACTGCAGAACTTATCAAACTCCAGATTACAAAACTCAAACCCATTGTCAGCCCTAAGGGCTTTCACCTTTCTGCTAGACTGGTTTTCAACTAGGGCTTTCCAGTCTTTGAACTTTGCTAGACCTTGGTCTTTTGATCTAAGTAAGAAAACCCAGACCTTCCTACAGTAGTCATCAACTATAGAGAGGAAATAGCTGTTTCCTCCATAAGATTTAACCTTTTCTGGACCCCATAAATCAGAATGTAGGTAATCCAAACAGTTGTTTGCTAAGTGAACTCCCTTAGGAAAACTATTTCTGTACTGTTTACCAAGTACACAACTTTCACAGAACTCTATGCTTGTAACAGTGTCTTTCCCAAATTGTCCTAGTCTGTTCAGTACATCCATTCCCTTCTGACTCATATGGCCTAATCTCAAGTGCCACTTTTCAGTTACTGATAACTTTTGAGACCCAACTGTTGTGCTGTTGCATTCAGAATAAAAACTACCACAAAGCACATATAGCCCATTTTTCTTTTCTCCTATCAACACCAGGTTCTCATTTTTATATACATTCAACCACCCACTGTTAGCCTTATAGCAGCAGCCTGCTTCATCTAGAGTGCCTAGTGATATGAGGTTTCTCTTTAAGTCAGGTATATATCTAACTTTGGTCAGCCTTATTAATTTTCCTCCATTTAGCCTAAGGGTAATGCAGCCAATCCCCTTAACCCTGCAGGCTTGGTTGTTCCCCATGTACACTGTCTCATGATCAGACTCCTCAAAGTCTTGGAACCAACTTCTATTGGGGCTCATATGGAAGGTACAACCAGAGTCTAACACCCATTCCTTTGCAATGTCAGATATTGACACTGTTAGGACTTCTAGTTCATCCATTTGGTTACTAGTGGTGGCTAGGTTGCTTTATGTGTTACCTAGTTTCTGCTTTTTCTTCCACTCAAAGTAGTTTTTCTTCAGGTGACCTGTCTTATTGCAGTGGTAACATTTCCTAGTTTCTGTTTTTGCTTTGTTGTTCCCCTTCCATTTCTTCTTGTTCTTACCCCCCTAACTTGATTGAAACCCTTTACTATACTGAGTAGGTTCTATTCTACCCTTCACAAACAGAGTGCTATTATTTCTCTTAAGGGTTTTAAGCTCTAGTTCTCTAGCCTTAAGACCCGCAACTATCAAATCAACACTGGGTACAGTACCGGAGTACTGAAGGGCATTCTTGACTACTTGGTAGTCTTCAGTTAGGGAATTTAATAATATCATGGCAAGACTAGTTTGTCCTAGTTCTTGGTCTGTGCCCTTTATGATTATATTCATCTTAAGGAATTCATCTAGTTTTTCTCTATGGACTTCGAATTATCCATCTTATAAGAGAATAGGGCTCCCTTTAAGAAAGCCAAATTCGGAGCAGACTGTAAAGCACATAGGGATTCTAATTTACCCCATAAACCAAGAGGAGTTTAGAATCCATCTACCTTCCGAAGAACACTATCAGAAAGATTCATCACGATCAAGTTATAAGCTTCTTCATCAATCTCTTCCTTCTTTTCCAGTTTCTCCTCTGACCATTTCTTGGGATCCTTTTCCAGTGCAATTGCAACTTTGTTATGTGAGAGAAGAGCCTTCATTTTCTTTTTCCAACTACCGAAGTCGATCTTCCCATCATATTGGGATATCTCCATTCGGGTGGTGCTCATTTTCCTGTAATGATAAAGAAAGAAACACAAAGAAAAGAAAATCTAAGGCGTACTTGGTGTTGTTACACCAGAAGTTGCCAATTACTGCCAGGCAGTTTTTAAGGCGGTCACTGGTTTTCTAGCCGATATACCCTTACACTTTATCAAGATTTGACTCTTTAGAACCAATTCTAGACTCAAGAAAATAATCGAATCAAAAAACCCCCAATTTTCGAAACCCTAATTTTGTGAAACCCTAATTTCTGTTTCTTTAACAAAAGATTCCCAAATTCACAAAACCCTAATTTCGTAAGAGAAAGATTGACTCTCTATGACTTAATTTTGAGACTCTCAAGGAAAACCCCAATTTTTCAGAAAGGAACCCTAATTTAAGAAACCCTAATTTTTTCAGAACACGAACTTCACTTTCAAGAAAAAATGGCTCTGATACCACTGTTATACTTTAATAGCAAGAACTAATCTATCAACACAACACAATCAAACCAAGAAACACAAGAATACAACAAAGATCAAACACACAGAACAAGCCACGATTTACCGTGGTTCACTTATCCTTTTATGGATAAGCTACATCCACGTTGAGCTCAAGAACGGTATGAGCTCGCTGCACTTCGATTACCAGAAAACAGTCAAGATTACACAAATTCAACACTCACTGTATCTACTTACATAACAAAGAATCAGCCTTACAAGATACCCTATGAATATCCCGAACCCGAGAGAACAACACTCTCACCTGAATGATTAAAGCCCCTAATCACTCGACTGATACTCACAATCTGGAATGTAGAATCTCAACCCTAACACAGAGAAAATAACCGACTCAAAATAACCCTAGCCACTGTCGTTTTCTCTCCCTTCAAGACTGAATGAACATACGCTTATATATGGTTTGACTCTGTGAGTGATCCTGGCCGTTCAATCTGAAACGCATCTTGTGGTCTGAATTTGCCCAAGTTAATACGCCTAAAACGACGCCGTATTAGTGTTACTTAAACGACGCTGTTTCAGGCTTCCATATTTAACACAAGGTCACACAATCATCTTAAAAAATGTCCGTTAGTTTAAGAGAATTTGTATAAAATTTTGTAAATATTAAGTAAAATTTTTGTATATATTAAGTAATACTTATGCTTTAAAGCAAAATTGGAAGCTAGAGCACAAGTAGTATTACAATTATTTAATTATGGAGATGGATCTTACGTTATTACTGATGGACACTAATATTCTCCCATTCGTTTTTTGGCTTATTCTTGAAGTTTACTATGCGTTGTATCTGGATGCTATTTGGGAGATCAAGTTTGAGATTTACTATATTCTCCTATCCAAACTCATGTTTGTTAAACTTGACCACAAATGCAAGCTTGTATAAAGTCCCTGGGGTGAGCTTCTTTGTGTTGAATTTCCTTTAACCTCATTCCAACAAACTTCTGATACTTCAGCCACCTCCACAGAAACATCACTGCAAAAACATATCGAACTTGATTAGATTAACGAACAATTACTATTGGAAATGACAAACGTCATTGGAAATGGACTTACGAAAAGGATACAAGGTAAATATATAGCTAATTGAGATCCATATTGTCAATTTAATAACTAAATCCATTATATTAATTTATTGTGATTGGAAATAATGAACACCAGGCCAAGATTTAACTTTTCATAATATGCTACTGACCCAAACTTTGTTTGTTAGTAGTATGTATTACGATTTTCAAACTTACTTTGTTGAACATGCATGAGGACAAAGGTTACGAATGTTGAAAATATTCTTTTTATTTAAAAACACTAGTTTTAAAGATTAATTAATTTTAATTTTTTAATACGAATATTTTGTTTTTTTAACATTTACTCATAATATATCTCTAAATAGTAATTTGGGTACTTACTAAAAGAGCATGTCAATGTTACAATTAAAATTATTACTTGTATTTGTCTTGCATTGTCAATTTAGTGAACTTTGATGGTGTATATATGTGGTTGAGTTTTCTCCCCCCTTGAGCTAGCTTTTGAGAGTGAGTTCTACCCAAGCTCGTTTATCATAGTATTAGAGCCACTCGTTTGGGGTTTGGACCTTGGCCTACACGCTCGTTTGGGGTTTGGCCCTTGGCCTACACGCTCGTTTGGAGCGATGGTGGGACCTAGTGTCCCACATTGCCAATTTAGTCAATTTAGTGAGCTTTTATGATTTATATATGTGGTTGGACTCCCTCTTCCCTTGAGCTAGCTTTTGAACTTGAGTTCAATCCAAGCCCGTTTATCATAGTATCAGGGCTACTCTTGTGAGTTTGGGGCTATGGTGGGACTTGGTATCCCACATTGCCAATTTAGTGAGCTTTTATGGTTTATATATGTGGTTGGACTCCATATTCCCTTGAGCTAGTTTTTAGGTTTGAGTTCAACCCAAGCCTGTTTATCAAAAATGTTATAACTTGAGTCTAAACAAACACCTATTGCTAACAATCAACACAAATTCCATCAAGAGCACAGACACACAATCTTTACCGTGGTTCACTTGTTCAAGATTGAACAAGCTACGTCCATGTTGAGCTCCAGAATACCGAGGCTCGCTGCACTATGATCATCAAGAGTAACCATAACCAATCAATTGCTACACAACTCTCTAACTGCTAATCACTCAATCGTTTCATAGTAATCTCCAAACCTAAGAGAAAACTAACCCTGCTTTTCTACCCTTGAAGGAAACACGACCTTCACTAAACAATCTATCAGATTGCACAAAGATTACATGATTTTGAGTGCTTAGAAGAACCCTAGCAGAGAGAAATCTAATACATGAAGAAGAGAGATATTGCATTCTTTGAAACGGGAGATTCACATGCTTTTATACTGTTGACCACCAACTGGAGTTACAACTGTTGGATTAGTCACAGATCAATGATCAGGATTGCAAGGAATGATGACCAAAACGGCAATGCATGATTAAGCTTTAAACGACATCGTTGTGGGCTTCAATTATTGACAATCTCCACCTTGAAGCCTACAACTCCCCTTATTGCATCATCTCACTAGTGCATCAAGCTTCTCAAGTATTCCTTCTTAGCTCCATTTGATTACCTTATGTGTAACAAGTCCAAGCAATGCTTGAACTTGGTAGAAATCACAATCTTTGTCCCTATATCAGCTGGATTCTCCTCAGTTGGTACCTTCTTTAGATCCAACAGTCTTCTTAAGATGAGATCCCTAACAAAATGGAACCTTACATCTACATGCTTGGTTCTCTCATGGTATACCGGATTCTTACTTAATGGAACTTTGATTGTCAGAATATACAATCATAAGTTCATCCAGCAGTTTGGCTTCTTTCAAGATCCCTTGAAGTTGTATAGCTTCTTTAAATTCGTCAGTTACAGCCACATATTCTATCTCTGTTGGGGATAATGCAACCAAAGGTTGTAATTGCAACTTCTAGCTCACACAATTCCCTCCAAGTGTGAAACAGTAGGCTATTGTGGGCTTCCTTGTGTCTCTATCACCTACAAAATCAGAATCTATATACCCAACCAGATCAAGTGTAACATTCCTTTTATAGTAAAAAAAACCCAACATGCACATTACTATTAATATATCTTAACAGCCATTTTAGTGCAAGGCAATGCTCAATTCTAGGATTTAACATATATCTAGTTAACACAGGTATTGCAAATGACAGATCAGGCCTAGTACTTATCACAGCATACATGGTTGAGCCTACTACATTAGAATAGGGAATGTTTTCCATTTTATCATTTCAGCCTTTGTCTTTGGACACTGCAGATTACTAAGAACAAAATGGCTTGCTAGTGGCATGTTAACAAGTTTAGAGTCAGCCATTCCAAACTTAGAAGTTAGTTTTTGTAAGTATGGCATTTGGTGAAGTTTTAATTGGTTGAGCTTCCTGTTTCTCTCTATCACCATTCCTAATATCTTCTTTGCACAACCTAAGTCTTTCATACGAAATTCAGTGCTTAATTTTGCTTTTAAGTCTTCTATTTGTGACTTAGATTTAGAAATTAACAACATGTCATCTACATACAAAAGTAAGTATATAGGCATGTCATTAGTGAATGCAAAGTAAAAGCAATTGTCATAATTACTCCTAGTGAACCCAATTCCAATAATAAAGGAGTCAAACCTCTTATACCACTGCCCAGGGAACTGTTATTTCAGACTATACAAAGATTTATGTAGTAAACACACATGGTTAGGTAAGTTTTTATCTTTAAAACCAGAAGGTTGACTCATGAAAATCTTTTCCTCTAGCTCACCATGCAAAAACATAGTTTTCACATCCAATTGTTCTAGCTCTAAGTTATAATGTGCAACAATTGACAATATTAGCCTAATAGTCTTAAACTTAACTATTGGAGAGAAGATTTCATTGAAGTCAATACCTGCTCTCTCTATATATCCCTTTGCTACTAGCCTGACTTTATGTCTTGGAGGATTAGACATACTTATGCCTTCTTTCAATTTGAACAACTATCTACACTCCACCAGCTTCTAGTCTTTAGGTTTAGTGACCAAGTTTTATTCAGCTTCAAGGACTCCATTTCTTCCTTCATGGCAGCAAGCCACTTTTTGCTATCCTTGGAGTTGATTGCTTATTCATACGAGTTAGGTTTAGTTCTCTGAATCTCTACTCTGGTAATCAATGCTGTGTAGATGAGATCTGCATAACTGTATCTAGCAGGAGATCTGATTTCTCTCTTGACTCTATCTCTTACCAACTACTACTATACAAGATCACCATGTTGAGCTTCCTTAACATTTTCTATCAGTTCATCTTTAACATCTTGGTCAGGGTTAGTTTGTAGTGGTTCATGTGCTGGTCCAGTCTCCTCAATTAAGTCTGACGTTTTAGTGTGAGTGGCTAGCTCCACCTCAATTTGAGTATTCTTAGCTTGATTAGTGTCCAAAGGATCATTACTAAAGATACCTGCATTGATTTAGTAGCTATGCAAGGAAACACATTCTCATTGAAAATTACATCCCTACGAATTATGACTCTAACCCTTTGGGCATCATTTTCCCATAGTCTATATCCTTTGGTCACTTTTTGGTATCCTAGAAATACACATCTAAGAGACCTAGGTTTCAGTTTCCCATCACTTGTGTGAGCATAAGCAACAGACCCAAATACCCTCAAGTGACTAAGAGTTGGTTTTCTCCCTGACCATTTCTCTTCTAGACATTTGAATTCTATAGAGTTGGATGGACTCCTATTAACAAGGTAGACAGCTGTGGTTAAGGCTTCTCCCCAAAAGGTTTTAGACAGGTCTGTAGTAAATAAGAGGCATCTTACTTTTTCTATATCTATTCATCCTCTCAGCAATTTTATTTTGCTGAGGTGTTTTTCTAACTGTCCTATGCCTCAAAATCCCCTGGTTACTACAGTATGCATCAAATTTAGAGTTACAAAACTCCAGTCCATTATCTGTCCTAAGGGCCTTAACCTTTTTATCTATTTGGTTTTCCACCAAAGTCTTCCAGCTTTTAAATTTGGTTAAGGATTCATCCTTAGACTTAAGAAGGTATACTCATACCTTCCTACTATAATTGTCTACAATGGATAGGAAGTAGATGTTCCCTCCATGTGACCTAACTCTCTCAAGGCCCCACAAATCAGCATGCAAATATTCTAAGCAATTGGCAGCTAGATGAGTTCCTTTTGGGAAACTCATCCTGTGCTGTTTGCCCAAGATACAGGGTTCATTAAAATCCAGGTTAGGGATAGACGCACTGCCTTGCTATTTGAAGACACCCATTCCTTTCCGGCCCATATGGCCCATTCTCAAGTGTCATTTTTCTACTATAGACAAGTTAGTAGATTAAAGTGCAGCAGTAAAAGCATTAGGATAATAATGTCCACACAAAATGTACAAGCCATTCCTTTTAGTTCCTTTAAGCAGTATATTGTTATCTATATACACTACTATACATCCATTTTGTGCCTTATAATTAACAACAACTAGCATCATCAAGGGTTCCTAATGAGATTAGATTTCGTTTTGGTTCAAGTATATATATAACCCTAGTCAACATGATTACCTTACCGTTATTTAGTTTAATAGTTACATCAGCAACACCCTGGACCTTACAAGAGTGATCGTTCCCCATGAATACAGTTTCATGTTCATCATTCTTGAGATTTTGAAACCAATCTTTGTTAGGGCTCATATGGAAAGAACAACCTGAATCTAACACCTATTCTTTGACACTAGTAGAGTTAGAGACCGTGAGAGCTTCAGAGATTTCAATGTTATTGCTAGTGCATGCTAGGTTGCTTTCAATACTAACCTGTTTCTGTTTCTTAATCCATTCATAGCAGTTCTTTCTAAGATGTCTATTTTTGTTACAGTGGAAGCATTTCCTAGTTTCTCCCTTAGGCTTACTATTTCTCTTACTCTTCTTCTTGTACTTAAGACCTAAGTTGTATTGAGAACCTTCCCAACTTCCTTTCCTAACTGTCCAGAGTCTATCCTACCTTTTACAAATAGATTGTTTATATTTCTTTTATGGATCTTTAGTTTAAGCTCCCTAGATTTCAGCCCAACAACTATCAAATCAGCACTGGGGACTGTTCCACTATACTGTAGTGCATTCTTTACGACTAAGTATTCCTCATGTAATGAATTTAACAAGATCATGGCTAGGCTAGAGTCTCATAGTTCCTGGTCAGTACCTTTCAGTATCAGGGTCATTTTTAGCAACTCATCTAGTTTGTCATCTAAAGATTTAGTGAGGTCCATTTTATATAAAACAAAGCATCTTTAAGAAACACAAGATTAGGAGCAGATTGTAAAGTGTATAAAGTATTGAGTTTACCTTAGAGTGCAATTGGTGTTTCCAGACCATCTACCTTGTGTAACACACTGTCGGATAAGTTCTTGATGATGAGGTTATATCCTTCCTCGTCTACCTCTAATTTCTTCTTCAACTTTTCTTTTGGCCATTTTGTAGCATCCTTCTCCAATGCAATGCCCACTTTGTTGTGTGATAGAAGGGTCTTCATCTTCTTCTTCCAACTGTTGAAGTCAATCTTCTCGTCACACTGGGAGATTTCCATATGTGTCATGCTCATGATTTGATTTCAGTAGCAAACCCTAGAAATCAAGATTGATTTTTTACTTGAACCTTAGAGATTAAAATTGATCTCTGATTTCCATGATTTTGTGAAAGACTCATTGATTTAGAAACCCTAGAACTCTAGAAACTTTCAAATCTGAAACCCCCTTATTTTGACGAACCCTATAATTCAAGAAATTATCAAAACACGAACAACCCTAAAGATGGATAAACCCTAGGACTCAGGCTTTGATACCACTGTTATAACTTAAGTCTAAACAAGTACCTATTGCTAACAATCAACACATATTCCTTCTAGAACATAAACACACAATCTTTACTGTGATTTAGTTGTTCAAGATTGAACAAGCTACGTCCACGTAGAGCTCTAGAATACTAAGGTTTGCTACACTATGATTATCAAGAATTTACAAAGTACAATCACAACCAATCAATCGCTACACAACTCTCTCACTGCTAATCACTCAACCTTTTTATAGTAATCTTCAAATCTAAGAGAAAACTAACCCCGCTTCTCTACCCTTGAAGGAAACACGACTTCACTAAACAATCTATCAGATTGCACAAAGATTACACGATTTTGAGTGCTCAAAAGAACCCTAGCAGAAAGAAATCTAATACACGAAGAAGAGAGATATTCCATTCTTTGAAACTGGAGATTCACATGCTTTTATACTGTTGACCACCAATTGGAGTTACAACCATTGGATTTAATTGGCACAGATCAATGATTAGGATTGCAAGGAATGATGACCAAAACGGCAATGCATGACTTAAGCTTTAAACGACATCGTTGTGGGCTTCAATTATTAACAAAAAAACTTTTATAAATTTTTAATGATCAACTATTATTTACTTGATAAATTGATTAAGATACAAAACTTTTTACCATCTATTCATTTTTGTTTAAAATTTGGACCATCGTTCCTAGTATGAGGAATTCATTATAACAAATAATGTTTCACTCATTTATTCATTCATGTATTTTAATCAAATGGCTCAAAACTAGAATGAAAATTATTTAATGTATATTACCACCTAAAAATGTAAATTTTTTATTTTAAAATGAGACAAAGAAATTTATTACAATATGAAGAATACAAAACACGATGCTAGTGGAGAGAAAAATCTGTTGTACGTTCGTGGATATTCCATCACCACTTACCGAACAGAACATATTTTAAAAGGGCAAAGGTTTTAGTTCGGTCAAGACGAAGTTTGCTTAGCCAATTTGCTTTGCTTAATTCGGTTTGTTCTTATACAAATTAAATTGAGATGTTAATACTATAAATACCACCCATCCACTTCTATTTCTGTATCAATTTAGAGATAGAGAAATTAAGAGAATCTCTCTCGCTTTTAAGCTCTAATATTTCTCGTCAATTTCAGTTTAGTCATTTACTTTATATTTGGATTTGCTTTAAAATAATACAGTGGTTTAACATAGAGGAAAAGTAAATGAAACTCACAATGTGTCGGTGAAACACGTTAGATTATACTCAAAATTATAGTTTGAGTTATAAGGAATAGGGACAATTACCATAATAGGATTAGAAAATCAAATCCTAAATTGAATAAGTGATTTTGGTTTAACAAGAAACGAACATTACTAGAAAAACCCCTTTTCTTGATAGGTAATAACTGTCAAAAGGGGGTTTCTTGATAGTTTTTAACCCGTTATTGAAGCCCCTATCAAAAAAAGGTGGTGACCATTTTTGAATTGTCAAGAATTTCTTGACAGATTTTTGACAGTTATAACCCGTTAAGGATTTAACCAAATGGTTAACCAATTCTTGACAGTCGTTGAACTGTGAAGAGTTTTTAACAAATAATAATAATAATAAATTTTATTAATAATAATTTTTCATCCTTCACAATCTTAAAACTATCAAGAATTTTTTTTTGTAAATATTGGGACAAGTACATCATCAACAGAACCCTTGACCCATGTGTGAAAACTTCGATGCGTTCGGCTGGTTGCACCATGGCAGTTCTGAATGTGGTGACCACTCTGGCCAACATGAATTTCTGAGCACTCACTGTCAAAGTACAAAGGTATCAAGTAGGTCAACTGTGAATTGTAAATGAATTAAGAGTCTCTGTGTATATCTAAGTCCAACTTACCTGCAACCATAAACAGGAAGAACATGCAACAGTTGTGCAAGGCCTTTGATAAAACTTTTCCACGCATCTAATACTTCATAAGCAATAGGGACCAATTGAGGAACAAGTATTCCATTCTCTGGAGGCTTCAGGGGCCTCTCTATACCTCTTTCTGCAAGTTTTTTGTCTTTCCTTGCAGCCTGCGTCATCTTCTCTATTGGAATGGGAAAAGGCTTCCCCTTTCTCTTAGGTAGTACAGGTGGAAGATCCACATTTTGGAGATATCCTTTTTGTTTCTTTACAGTTTGATAATGTCCAAATCTCTAGCTAGCACATAAGAATGTCCTACAACTTGTTGACTCAACTTTCTGAAGCTGCCCAAGCCCAAACTACATGTAGAACGAAATTGAAGTATAAGCTTCTAAAACAAGGACAAAAAGCAAACTTATAAATTCACGGTATGTGCATAAATTGTCTTATGTAAATATTCATAAATTTAACTAGCATTGTTTTCCACACATAAAAATAGAGATAGGCAAATCATTTTATACATCACATATTCACAAATTTACTTCCCACATAATATATGATTGAAATAAAAAAAACCCAATAGAACATAACCTGCAACCATAGAGTGTATGAGCTAGCAGCTGAGAGTTGACGCCTCAACTCCATGGCACTGTGCTGAACACCTGCGAAGTGAAGCAATGTCAAAAATTTTTTTACATAATAATGACACTTGTTTTTAGCTCATTTTGGTAATCTAGCTTACACCAACACTTTTAAAGTAGAAATACCATTTGATTGTTTTATTTTTCATAAGGGTGCTAAAATTTTCATTTGCACTGAGTATAATATGTGCGATACCTATCTTTGCGCCAAATGAAAATATGCTATCATTGCCCTCGTCCCATTAATAGTTTAATCCTCAATAACAAAATAAAAAGAAAGTAACTAGCTTACTCTTCTGAGATGGATTCCATACAGAAGGCACAGCTGGTGGTGTCCGGAATAATTGTTTCCAAGAGTATCTGAATTGCCTCACACTTCCTTGAAGAAAAACTAAATGGTGCAAATGTAAAGTCAAAATCAAAAAATTTACGCAGGGTTTTTCATTAGGCAGAGGTGATGAAGCATAACACTTAATTTTGAACCCCAATAATTAAAATTCAATATTAAAATTTGATTAGAACATCAAACGAACCCGAGCACGGCCACTTAAATAAGTACTCATGTTTCCACTTTTAACTCATTCTTTGACTCATTTCCTCGGCCACATGGTGAGTACAATGCAAAATAAAAAATACTGCCACCTAATCTTCATTCTATTCAGTACATTATGAAATGAAAAATCTACTGTAGCCATGAAAGAACAAAAACATAAAGCACATAACTTGATTTAATAAAACTTATGTTATCTAATTACTATGATTAACAGCATACCCATCTCATGCAATTCATGAAACTCACATGAAAACCTTAATTAACTAATAAAATATTGACATTATAAGCTAGATGCTATCAATCAAATTTAACTCAAGTATCCCAAATTCTGTGACTTCTAGATCCATGCTTCTTTCATCTTTATACACTTAGCCGCCAACAAGAACAACACCCAAAACTCAAATTAGCTATAATTCCACAACCATATCAACGCAATTGATAATTGAGTTCCATTCAACGAATAATATATCAGCCCTAAAAATACAGTAATGAATTACCTTAGAACAACATGAAATGTGTCAAGCAGTAATTCAGGAGCCTCCCTAGCCGCAGCAGCCTCCGGTCTTTGTTTAAACCACTCTGCAATGTCAAAAGGGAACCTCCAACAGTGACTCTGAAACCTTCAATTTTCTCCCTCAGCTCCAACATTGGGGCTCGCATCCATATGACGGCCACGTTGACATCGATGAGCTTGGTGCTCAAGTTAACAAAATCGGCATAGTATCGGTTAATTAAATCAATAAGTTCATGCTTGAGGGAAGATAAATGAGCTGTAGCTTGGATCAGAGTGTCTCAAAGGGAACGAAAGTTCAGAGCTCCAAGAAATAGGACTCCGAGTCGAAGGTTGGGGAGAGAAAGAGATTGGATTTAAACCAAAGAGGATGAGCGTTAACCAGATCGGAGAAGGGCTCAATGGCGGATTTAGGCGGTGGAGCTGTTGGGATCATATCCATCATTTCTAATTGTGGTTATGTTTCTTTGATCACAAATTTTTTCTCCTAATTAATCAAGGCATCATATTTGCCTTGGAATGAAGATTTTAGAGTGTTTGTGACTGTAACTGCAATGTTAAGAAAGAACGAAAGCTTCTAACGTCATCGTTTCATAAAGAACATTGTTGTAAGAGCGTTTGGCGTTAGAAGCCGACCGTGAAAAGATTGAGAACAAATGAGTTTTGATGGACGACAGTCAGAACTGACAAGGATAATGGAAGAAGTCCAGATTTCAGGGAAAAAATGGAGAAGAAGATGCGAACGGAGTGGAGAAGTGGAGATTGTTTTGCGTCTTAGGGTAAAATTAGTTTGGCGCTTTTGTATAATTGGGTTTTCCCTTTTTTACCTTTTTTTTTTTTTTATTTGAAGGATTCAAACAATTTCTGGGCAAAATTGTTTACATTTTTTTTTTAATAAAACCGGGATTGGGGTTTTGTGCTTCTTTAATTGTAAGGATTTAGGGACTTTTCAAATTTTGAGGAAAAATTGTTTACTTTTAATTTTTTTAATAAAATTAGAAATTCGGTTTTCTGTATTTATGTAGACTAAAACTGAATTGATTTGCTGGATAACCGAAAAACTGGTTCGATTTGATTTCTACATTTTTCTAAACACCCCTACATTTGGGTGTTAGGGATACGCCTCGCCAAGAACTCATCAAAGTAAATAATCTTCATCAGAATATGCACGGAGCAAGTGCCAGATCAGTGAGCGAGTGGTCATCTATTAAATGGGAGTGGTAGGAACGAGAGCCCTTTTTCCAGTGTCGGAAGTAGGTAGACTATAAGGGTTTGCACAAATAAGTGAAATAGCAGGTAAGCAAAAGTTTTAGGGAAAAAATGGTGGGAATAGTTAATGAAAAATGGGCACAAAAAATGGGCGCAAAAAGTTTTAGACAATTTTTTTTTGTTTTTTATATACTTAATCCTTGATAGTTAAAAACTCTCAAGGATTTAGACTACAACAGTCAAGAAAAAAAAGTAGCAAAACTTATTTTTTATTAAATCTTTGACAATTAATAACTATCAAGAATGATCTGAAACGGTCAAGGATTATTGCAAATTCTTGACAATTCAAAAACTGTGAACAATTTATCAAGAATTAAAATTCTCAATAGTTTTTTAGAATAGTTAAGAAAATCTATCAAATTATTCTGTCATGAAAGGGGGTTTTCTAGTAGTGGAATGAGATGATATAGAGCAAGAAAAATATTCTTTCAATGCTTTTTATAGTTACAATCAGTATCCAAGTGATTACTGATCTCAATTGTTAATTTGTACTACAACAAACACCAATTGAACGAAGACTGATTGTAGGATCTTTACTATTTTTTAGAACTTCACAATAGAGTATTTTCATGAGGAAGACGACTAGCCAAGAGCGGGAATTATTCAAGTAAACATTCCAGCAACAAACTTGATTTAGGTATTCAATTCAGATATTCATGTTCTCAAAATGGAAGAGATAAAAGAAAACATAGACATATAGTGCAAATAAAACTTAATCTACTTGCACATGCATCAATGCCTCTTCATTTTTTATGGATGTCTTTTGAAACTGTTGTATATTTGATTAATAGAATGCCTACTCTTGTTCTTGAAAACATTTCACCTTATCAAAATCTTTTCAAAGTCTCACCTGTTTATGATAGCTTAAAGGTGTTTGGATGCTCCTCTATTCCTTACTTTAGAGTGTTCAATCAACATAAGTTTAGTTTCCACTCTGCTAAATGTGTCTTTGTAGGTTATAGCTTAGTTCACAAGGGTTATAAATGTTTGAGATCTGATGGCAAAGTGTGTTAGAGTAGATGCCCTAGAGCCAATCAATTATTGTAGAATTGACTCTTTGTAATAATGTTCATTAATCAATAATAAAAGACATTTTATTCTATATCGCGTAAATCATTATTATTGCAATATGTATTGATATATGTCCTTAGAATGGTAGAACCGTGACGAGGGTATCAAGTGTTTCAAATCTTGATAGTGAGAACCCTATGAGCACATATGGTGGCCATTCTAGAAACATCCGTAGCCCCAAGATATTCTCAAGTAAGGGCACGAGATAATACGGTAAGGCTATCATAGTGTTGAACGACCTCGTCGAAAGGCGTGGATCGATCTCATTTGTCAAGGTTGTTTGGTGACAACCTGGTGCAACACATGGGTGCTTGTTGTAGGCGGATATACCGCAGCAAGTTCACGGATCGACCCACAGAGAGGATTCCATATGGATGGTAACCCTAGTGTCTATGGAACAAATCCTCTAACGAATGGTGGTGCATGTGATCCTTAGACTTGAGATCACCGGAGTGCCTTGTACACCGATTGGTACAGTTTGACACTAGCCTAACGCAGTTCTATTCAGAGCTGTCAGTACGGTGGTGATTGGCTATATCAAGGAGTGTATCAAGACTATGGTGGATTGACAAAGGATTCATCACTCCCGGGTACGGGAGAAGTTATCTCACGGCGCAATTCAGTATATGGCAATGACACTAAAACTGTGGCCACAGTGGGATTGAGTTGTTGCTCTATCCAGATTATAATACGGGTCATTGGTCTAGAAACTGAATATATAATATCGAGAGTAACCGAAGGTTGACACTATTTTTATGCCTTCGTCTCGTCGAGATAACGAATGATGAAAGGATCGTATTGTACGGTAACCATATCGTTGACAGCTACTTTGCTGAATCCGAATCTATCGGATGGCCATGATGCCTTGCTAGGGGCCAATCTTGGTCTGTGTATTAGTGAGACGATTAATTGGTGTTAATCGCAATACTATACATTACCGGTTTGATGAGGAACCTATGGGTCACACACATAGAAGATAATTTAAGAGCCAAGAAGAAAGAAATGCGTTTTCGTCTTTTTAGGCGAAAGGGTATTTTGGTAATTTCACAGTGCAATTAAATTTGCTGAGGTCGTAGCCTTTTTATTTAATTTGTTAAAAATTAAATAAGTGAAATTACAGTTGAATGTGTGTGTTCGCACATATTCAAATAAATTATCATTATTGTTAAATGTTAATATATATATTAAATATATATTAATTGATTTTTAATTGAAATAATGATGAAATAAATAAAATATCTAATTTGGGAGTGTTTGGCAACATGGGGTGTTTGGGTTGGAGCCCAAGCCCATTCCATGTGGGAATAGGGCAACTTGGTTTGCCTATAAAAGGAATAGTGTTTGTTGTTTTATTGATTAATTGATTTTGTCTTTAGAAAAAGAAAAACACAGCAGCCCCTTATACACTCTCCCACGCCAATCTCACTGTTGGATTGAAAATCAAACTCTTCTTTTGTTCTTCTTGATTTCTTAAGGCCAATGAGGATCTAGCAAATCCCTCCTTGGTTCTTGGTGGTTGTCTTCGTGTGGACTTCTTGGTTCGATTCTACACTTGGATCAGTAGCAAACACATTCAGAGACAACATTGGTGGAGCCTCCAAACGTGGGTATAAATCTAAACCTTTGGATTTATTTTTTCTGCGATTCATATTATGCATAAACTGTAAAATCTATGCCTTGATTTTGGGTTCTAAGGAACGATCCGTGGTTGTAAAATTTTGTTTTCCGCTGCGCAACCGGGTCGTTTCCTAACAAAGTGTTTATTACACCAAGTGTCAAATTTAATGAGTTAGAGTTCCCTTTTTCTCTTAATGACTTTGTTTCTAAACTTGTTGTTCAAACTTCTTTACCTAAGACACAAATTGATCCATCTCCTTTTCTTCCATATATTGGTATTCATCAACAATTGTCTCCAAACTAGTCTCTAAAGGTCTCATTGCAATAACTAGTTCCAAAAGAAAGTCTAATAACATCATAATAGTCACTGTTGATTCTTTAGTTCCATGTTGTCCACCTCATACCTCACCTATCTCCTTAACTAATTCTTCTGAAACTCACACACAATCTAGTCCATCATTAGATTCTATCCCCTTACCAAGTCCTACTTCCTTGAAGTCCTCAGCTTCCACTCTTCCTATTATTTCACCTTCACATCACGTACCACATTGCTCACTTGAAATTGACCTCACATCCAAGTTCTCTTTTGACTTACATCCTAAAGTAACTACTGTTGCAAACACACATCCCCGACTAACCAGATCAAAAACAACTGTTGCTCCTCTATCAGTTGTTCAAATTCAGGACAATTGTACAACTTTGATTAGCACCGAGATTTGTAATGTGATTCTTGAACCAGCTATAGCTTTTGAGGCTCTTAATAGTCTTGAATGGAGAGGGGCAATGTAGAGTGAATTCAATGCCTTGATGAACAATGAAACTTGGTTATAGTTCCTCCTCCTTCTTATAAGAACATTGTATGGAATAAATGGGTCTTTAGAACTAAGTTTAATGCTAATGGCTCCTTACAAAAGTATAAGGCTAGGCTTGTAGCTAAGGGTTTCTAACAAACACTTGGATTGGACCACTTTGAAACCTTTAGTCCAATGGTTAAACCCTCCACAATCAGAATCATTCTCACTGTAGCAGTTACTAATGGGTGGAACATACAACAAGTTGATGTAAATAATGCATTTTTAAATGGCACCTTGAATGAAGAAGTGTGTATCAGGTAGCCTGTTGGTTTTGAAGATAGCACTTAACCCTCTTATGTTTGCAAATTGAACGAAGAATTATATGGTCTCAAACAAGCCCCTAAAAGTCTAGTTTGATAAGTTAAAAGCAGCTCTACATAACAAAGGATTTTAGAATTCCATTTCTAACTCCAGTTTGTTTGTTCTGAAACAAGATTCCTATCTGACTTATGTTCTTATATATGATGATAACATGCTCATAACAGGTTCAAATAATACTTATATTTCTCAACTTGTGCAAGACTTGAATGATGAGTTTGCTCTCCAAACTCTTGGTTCCTTAAACTATTTTTTGGATCTGGAAGCTACCAAAATTGCCACTGGCATTCATCTAAAGCACAACAAATATGTTTTTAATATCTCACCAAAACTAAGATACTAGAGTGTCATGCTTGCTCCACTTCTATGGATGTTGGGACTAAACTATGCTCCACAAATAGTGCTCTTTTTGCTGATCCAAGGCTTTATAGAAGTACCATAGGTGCTTTACAGTACTTAACTCTCACTAGACCTAACATTAGCTTCCCTGTGAACAAGCTAAGTTAGTTCCTACAAGCCCCTACACAACTCCAATGGCAGGCTTGCAAAAGAATACTAAAATATATCAAGGGTACACTAGATTATGGTTTGCATTTTAAGCCAGCAAGCACCTTGAATGTGGAGTGTTATGCTGATGCTGATTGGGACAATAACTTGGAAGATAGGAGATCAACAAATGGGTATTGTGTTTACATGAGACCCAATTTAATTCAATAGAGTTCAAGAAAATAAAAGGTTGTGGCACTCTCTTCTATAGAAGCAGAGTATAGAGCTTTAGTTCATACAGCAACAGAGGCTGCTTGTCTTCAAAGTATGTTTATAGAATTGGGCTTACAAATTAATATTACTCCTATAATTTGGAGTGATAAAGTCAATGCAGGAGTTCTGGCATCCAATCCAATATTTCATGCTAGGACTAAACATATAGAGATTGATGCTCATTATATAAGTGAGCAAGTATTAGCAAAAAGGCTGATTATTTAATATGTGCCTTCCAAACTCTAAATTGTTGATCTCTTGACCAAAGCCTTATCAATAGCTCAATTTTCTGAGTTAAGAAGCAAGTTAAATGTTGTTAGTAAAGAAGAAATAAAATAGAAGTATTGTTGTTAGCATGAAATCTGCAGCAGAGAAGTTGAAATGGAGCTGAATTGAAGTCTGTTAAGAAGTACAAATGAGCTGCTGAGAAGTGTAATTTTGAAGTCTGTCAAGAAGTACAAATAAAGCTGCTGAGAAGTGTGATTTTGAACACAGAAGTGCTGTTGGTAGTATGGAATCTGCAGAAAAAAAGTTGAAATGCCAGTTGAAGTCTGTTAAGAAGTACAAATGAAGTTGCTGAGAAGTACTTGGATTTCTTGACCGGTTTTTGAGCTTACAAATCAAGCTACAAATTTTCTCTGTTGAATTGAAGTGATGTTACTTGTTTTTGCTAAAATGAAGAAATGAAAAGCTTTAAGCAGAGTGCTACAAATTTTCTCTGCTGAAGTTGCTGAATTCAAGTGAAGTTAACTTGCTTGTTGCTTTTGCTAAAATGAAGAAATGAAAAGCTTTGAGCAGAGTGCTACAAATTTTTTCTGCTAAATTGAAGTGAAGTTGCTGAATTGAAGTGAAGTTAACCCTTTCTTTTTTTTTTTTTCTTGCGCTGAAATGATGAAATGAAAAGCTTTGAGTAGAATGTCAAAATCAAGATCAAATAATGCTGGAAAATCACCCAGTCTAGCTTAAGGGGGAATGTTAGTATGTAAAAGTCAAAAGGACCAATTTGTCATTTATCAAATCAATAGGCCTTAGATCATTTGTGTTGAAGGGTGTCATTTTGACATAACCGTTTTTATATCAGTTGCAAGTAGACCTGGCAAAACACTATCCGTACCCGTACCCGTACCCGTACCCAACAGGCGGGTACGGGTATCCCATAACATGACCCGTATAAAATCGACCCGTACTCGGTCTGCCCGTGAAATTTGCGGATGGGTCGGGTAATACCCGCTGGTACCCGCAATTGAATTTAAAAAAAAAAAATTAAAATATCCCAAACTCAAATAAAATAACTAAACAAAACAAACCCAAAGTGAAAAGTTTTCACTGAAAACCCAACTCTCACTCTCTCAAACTCACAGACACACTACACGCTCATCACTCAAGTCACTCAACTCTCTTCTCTCAGACTCTCACATGGCAGTTCAGCACGGCAGCAGCAGCACATGCCATCAAACTCAACTCTCTTCTCTCTCAGACTAACAGTACACACTCATCACTCAACTCTCTTCTCGCATGCAGGTGACGCAACACAGCAGCAGCAGCACGCTCAGTCAACGAACTCAGCTCTCTTCTCTCACACAGCAGCAAGTCAACAACATGCTCACGATTTATGTGTTTGTGCATCAGCGCTTAAAAAAGAGCTAACTGGGAAGCTTCCTACCTCCCTTCCTCACTCCATTTTAACTTTGCTTCTTTTTCTTTTTTCTGTTTTTTTGTTTCTTGTCTCTTTTTAAAGCCACCCCCACCTCACACTCACTCTCACTCTCACCTCCCATTCCAACTCCTCTACGTTTCTTTCTTTCTTTCTTTCTCCTTTCATCTTGTTTATATTTTTATTTTCATTATCTCCTTCTTATGGTCGTTTATGTATGTTGTGATTTTACTGATTTTTTGTTTGCTTGAGGTATTCCTCTGCTGTTATACTGAAAACCATGTTTTATTCATTTGCAAAAGTAAAGTAATTTCATGTTGTTTTCAATCTAAAATGTGTTTCACACGGGGAGAGATCATTATTAGCTTTGTCTTTCACATTTATAGTTCAATTCCTAGCATCACCTCTTCTTAAATTACTTTTTTCTTATGATTTGCATCTGTAGAAACTCTAAACCCAAGTTGTTGTTTTGCCTATAAACAACATAAACCGATTAAAAGATGGTGATTCCATTATTCTGCTTTTGATAGCGTAAAATTATAGTTTTGGGATTGGAATTTAGAGCAAATGGAGATGTTCTACGCATGTGAGTTTGATTGGTTGTCATTATTCTTAAAACATTCTCACTCTGCCATTGCTTACTTTATATCAGAATACTCTCAATTCTTTTTAATCTGTTTCCACTCCAATAATTTGTTCAGTTTCAATACATCGATAGCATTTATATGGGATTTTTTTTTTTTTTTTTTTTTAACTATGGATGAATTATTATGATTGGTTATTGGAGTTGAGGAGTATTGATTGTTGAGTTGGAAAAATCTAGTCATTTGGGAGGGCTGGTTTGCTTGTCAAATATATGGGAGTATTTTTTTTTTTTTGGATGAATTGTTATGATTGGTTAATTAATTTAAATGTAAATACTTTATTGTGCCCGTTAGATTGGCTTGGTATGGAGGAGTCTACAGATTTGTTTAATGAGGCAATAGAAACGGGCCGTAATGTACCGTAGGTCAACTTTCTTCTAGTGGTAGTACTGTTTGTCCAAAAAGACGTCAAGTTTAAGATGTTTGAGGTCAATTTACAACATATATGAAAGACAATGGGGATGTGAGGGCAAGGTGTTTGATTTGTAGTAAGTCTTATGCATATGGTAGTTCCACTCATGGGACTAAGAATTTGAGGCGCCATATGGAAGGTTGTCCTAAACATACCATTAGTAGTGTAGATCAAATGATCATGGACTGTGATACTAAATTGAGATGTTTGAGGATTTCTCAAGAAATTTATCGTGAGAAGATGGTAATAGGAATCATAAAACATAATTACCCATATTCAATAGTGGAGCATGAAGGAATTAAGGATGTCCACATGTATTTGAATCATGAAGTTAAGCATTATACTAGGAACACCGCTAAGGCAAATTGCTTAAAGATATATTATAGGGAGAAGGAAAAGATTAAGCTTGCTTTAGAGAAGGTTTCGGGTAGAATATGCTTGACTTCTGATATTTGGAGTTCTTGTACTACTGATGGGTATATTTTTTTAACGGCTCACTATGTTGATGAGAATTGGGAGTTACAAAGTAGGATTCTTAATTTTTGCCATATTCCTCCTCCACACTCAAGGGCTCTTTTGTCAGAAATAGTGTATGATTTCTTAAAAGATTGGGGGATTG
The DNA here is from genome assembly GCA_026225825.1 of Pistacia integerrima. Taxonomy (NCBI): domain Eukaryota; kingdom Viridiplantae; phylum Streptophyta; class Magnoliopsida; order Sapindales; family Anacardiaceae; genus Pistacia; species Pistacia integerrima. Next base: position 37,310,526 of record CM047747.1, read on the forward strand.
AAAAGAACGTCTTTTCTCTTACATTAGACAATGCAAGTAATAATGATAAAATAGAAGACATTTTAAGGAGTCAACTTTGTGTGCAAAATGCTTTATTATGTGGTGGTTCTTTTTTTCATGTGCGATGTTGTGCACATATCTTGAATCTCATAGTCTAAGAAGGGTTAAAGGTTAGTAGCGTAGCTTTACATAAAATTCGTGAAAGTGTAAAATATGTTAAAGGAAATGAGGCTAAAAGAATCAAGTTTGGAGAACTTGTTAAAAAAATTGGTGTGATAAGCTCAAAAGGATTGCAAATGGATGTTCCCGCAAAATGGAATTTCACTTATTTAATGCTTGAAAGTGCGTTAATATACCGTTATGTGTTTGTTCATTTGTCATTGATAGATCACAATTATAAAAGTTGTACTTCAGATGAAGAATGCGATAGGGGGTGAGGATTTGCAAGTTCTTGCAACCATTTTATGACATCACTACTCTTTTTTAGGGCTCCCAATACCCCACAACAAACTTGTACCTCAGAAATGTGTGGAGAGTTCAAGTGCGTTTATACGAAGAGATACCATGGCAAGTCAAAAGAAAGTAAAGTTTGACAAATATTGGGATTCTTATAGCGTTGTGTTAGCAATTGCAACAATTCTGGACCCATGTTTCAAGTTTGAGTTTGTTGAGTTTTGTTACAAAAAAGTTGATGGCCCAATAGTTGCATCAAGAAAGTTGGAGTTGGTCAACCAAGAGTTGTATAAGCTTTTTGCTGCTTATGACGGTCTAAGTTGCAATGAGGTTCCCGGCAATCCTTGGGTACAGACTAGTAGTCCTAATATCATTGGAGATGATATTTGTGTAAGTCAATACTCCCTAAATATTTTTATATTCTTGTGATTAATAAGGTTTTGTTTATTTTGTAATTTTGTTTTATTAAATTTAAATATTTAAACGGTGTAGGAATTTGACTACTACAAGAGTGACTTTAGTGCTATTAAGAAGTCTGAATTTGATACTTATTTGGGAGAGGCAAGGTTTGATCGCATCGAATTTTGCAATCTGGATATCCTGGACCATTGGAAGAAAAATAGTGATCAATATCCGATACTTTCCATGATGGCCCATGATGTGATGAGTATACCAATAACAACTGTTGCTTCGGAGTCTAGTTTCAGTGTTGGTAGCAAAGTGCTTAGTAAATATCAAAGTTCACTTTTACTGAAGAATGTAGAGTCTTTGATATGCACCAGGACATGGATTTCTGGATATGAAGTTAAAGGTAACATTTTAACTTATATTTCACATGTTTTAATATTTTTGTTTGTTAATATATTATGATAGTTAACTTATATTTTGTTAATTGTAGAAGATGAAATTGATGATGCTCAACTTGTTGTGCCATTAAGCCAAGTGCCAGCAGAGAAGGAGATTGCAGAAACAGGGGCGACTTCTAATGCCGTCAATGTGTAATAGACTTTGTTTGTTCAGTGTGTTTGGTTAAACAATTCTATATATTTAATTGTTTAGTGTTTACTATGTATGTTAATATGTATGTTGAATGCTGAACAATTTTATATGCTAGGTGTTTACTAATTAGTAATTACTATGTATGTTTAGTGTTTACTAATTCTATATGTGTAGTGTTTACTAATTAGTAATTACTATGTATGTTTAGTGTTTAGTGTTTACTAATTCTATATGGTGAAGTTTGATATAAATATGAAAATCTTAATATTGAATTAATGATGTTTGATGAAATCTAATCAAATTTAATTTAATCATCCATTTATTTAATATAATTAACCAAGTTAGTCAAGCTTAATAAATGAATTTTATATCAAGTTTTTAAATCAATACAATTTACATCTTCAAATATGCAATTTGAATAACAAAAAACAGTGAAAAAATAAAAAAATATGGAAAAAGAATTTATACAGAAAATGTCATTTTCCGCGGGTGACCCACGGGTTGACCCATACCCACACAGTCGGGTACGGGTCATGCATATATCGACCCGTGTGAAAATTCCACCCATGAACCCATACCCGTTTCATTCGCGACCCATTGATACCCGACCTGTACTCGCCCATTTGCCAGGTCTAGTTGTAAGTAGCTTATCTGCTACTTTACTCTTACTCTTTCCATGTAAAAAGAGTATTTTACTTGGTTCCTAATTCAATCAATTAGTTCATTAGTTTTTCTGAAATTCCTTGTTTACTCATACATTTGTGCAATTTGGTCTTTAAATGTAAATCAGTTGTAATAAAATATTATTTATAGTGATAAAAATTGTCTCCTATTGTTACAAATAATTTATCACAATAAACTAGTTTAAAGTGATAAATTATTAAAATTATTATTATCATAATAAATAATTAGGTTATGGTGACCAAGCGCTTTTTCATCATTATACACTTAGGGTGCGTTTGGATCGGGAGCATATAAGATGATGGGGGTAATCTTTGTTTATTTTGCAAGATTCTGATGTTTGGTTTGTAAGTAATAAATATAACGGGAATTTTTTATTGCAAATAGTATTTATTATTGGTAATGTGGGGGATAATTTGATACCCTCCCCCACCCTTGGGATTAAAACAATACTAGGGTAATCTGATTTTTATACCCATTTTGCCCTTAATTAAAAACCCTCTCGGACACAATTGCCCTTAAATGTCTACCAAATAACAATTATTCAGCCCCCCTACATTTGAGAAATTAGCTGAAATACCCCAGCCACAAAAAAGTTTAAAAGTTAATAAAATACCCCCAGCCACCCAAGACCACCTTTAGTCATTACTCACCATCATCAACCGCCGACGTCGGTCATCATAATAGTGCACGACCGATGGGATCTGATTCAGTTGTGCGTCAGTAAGGCCTTTTCCGGGAAAACAACCAGATCTAGCCATTTCTATGGCGTTTCATGGCCATAGATGTGGCCATGAAACAACCATGGATTTGTGATCCATGGTTGGAAATGGTTTTGCCGACGCACGACTGACCATATACGGCCAGTTATGTGCCATTCCGTCGATTGCCAATGGTGGCTGGCTGCTGGCAGTGGCTTGGGGTGGGTGGGGATGATTTTGTTACAAATTAAAGTTTTATATGGCTGGGGTATTTTAGCAAAATTTCAAATGTAGAGGGTTAAAAGAAATGATAAAAAAAATAATATTATGTTAATATTTAAAAAGGAGGACAATTTAGTAATCTATATAACATAACCACCTATTTATCCTCCCAACCAAGCATATTATTTACCAATTTATTCAAACCAACCAAATATATTTTCTAAACATTCCCAATAATCTTGAAAGTGATATATCTTTCCGTTAATATAACATCTATATATATATATATATATATATATATATATATATATATATATATATATATATATATATAAATCCTAACAAACATCAATCCCCATCACCGGCCTAAAATAGATTCGAGGATGAAAAATCGTCTGTTTCCAAATTTTGACATGCATCTCCTCCACGGCTTGAATGGGGTAAGGGCTCGTCCTTTTGGGGATTTTTGCCATTCCTAGTGCAGTGCAGCAGAGGTAGCCCTCCCAGCTAGAAAAAAAGAAAAGTAATTTTAGGATTTAATTTTTTCTTCTAAGAAAAATTGTGTATAAAGTATTGATTAGGTAGATCTGTTTCTATTAATTTCTATCTATATCTTTAGCGACAAAAGATGAAAAATTGTTAATAATTTTATTCATCTTATTTAATTTATTTATATTAACACAACTTAATTGCATTCATGTATTCAAATTAGTTTTAAATTGTGTTATTACTTCTTTATTTTACTGGACCAAAGAAAACTTTTCCAAAAACTTAGGGAGGGATATATATATGTAATTATTCCTTGTTTCTTGTCAAAATTGAGATGGGTCTATTGCAGGTCTGTTGCTAGCGTTTTGTGCTGTTATTGTTATTGTTGCCTTATATAAACATATAAATAAGGCAGCAAGTGTTAACTCTAAATACAGCTACCAGATCCTTTGTAAATAATGCACACTTAGAAAATGGGAGAAACATGAAAATAAAATGCTAAACCCTTATAATCTTGTCCTACCACTGTAGTCCCTCTTAATTTATGTTTCTTACAATTAAGTGTATCATGTGGTTGTCAATAAATTAGATTTTTCATATCAAAAGATACAATTAGTTTTATTCTCTTTATTATATTATAGATAAATATTATCCGAAATACTGAAGATGTCAAATATTGCAAGTTTTTATATAATTTAACGCATGCATTCGAGAAAAAAGATGAACATGCTTATCTCGTATGTAAAAAATAAGCTAGTAATTACACAATAAATTTAGAAAATACTAAAAGAGAAAATAATACAACTTCAACTCAAAACAAGCAAAAATCTAACATAGTTCATATACATTATAAACGCCCACACTTTTATTAATGAAGAATGAAAGTGGATTTTGTTAATATATTTTCCATAACATGTGTAAGTACTACGTATAGAAGAGAAGTTACCTTCTAAAGATTTTTTAACTTAGGCGGGTCTTTTGTGATAAAAACTTAAGAAGAAGGGCCTATCAAATATTTGCGGGGTAGAACGTAGGGAGAGAGTAAGTGACGTGAGCTTAAAAAAGAGAGATGACGCAGGCGAGGTGACGGATCACAGAGGGTCCTTTGTATAGTATTTTTAATCTAAGAGAAGTTTTTGGAAATATAAATTGAGAATAAGGGGTTGATTGTAAAAATTAATTTATCTTTGCCATTTTACTTGCAGCGGCGGACCTATAAGCCCCCTCAAATGTTTAAACATATTTCATATAAAATACCTATTTTGGCCTGCCAGATTTCTGTTTGCAATATATGAACATAAGCATTTTGGGTATTTCATCTTTATCACATGATTCACGTCAAAACTTATAAAATTTTCTCTAAACAATTATAAAATATTATCAATATTAGAAAGGGACAAAATTATTGAATATTTTATTTTGTCACTTTAATTATTTTATCAATTGTGTTAAACGTGAATGGAACTTTCCCTTCATTAGGCAATTCCTTTTTAAAATCGGTTCTCTATCCTTTCTCAAATCCCCAATTCCTTTTAGTAGTGTCGTTCTTCAATCATTTGGTTGGCTAAACATTTATTTCATATAGTTTATGAATCATAAATTTATCAAATTATAAAAAATTGAAAACAAATTCAAGGTGAATAAGATTTTGGCATCTGTATGGGTGCAATAGGACCATAACCTTGACATGTATTGCATAAAAATCAAGGTGAATAAAATGTTGACATAAGGATCGGCCCCATTGTCCCATTGTCCCTTGCTCCTTTCCACCTATAAACGTAAAAATTTACCTGTACGGAAGGAGAGTCTGATCCCGTGAGGTTGAGGCCACTAACGATCCGTTGCACCTGCAAGAGAAACAAACGCGTGAAACGAACAGAAAACACCGGGGTGGTGTTTGCCGTAGGCACTCCGACGCCCAAGTCAGCAAGGCTAAAAGAGGCTAGTATAGTGAGGGCTAGGGAGTAGAGAGGTTACCGGAAGTCTAGTCGGGGACTGTGACTATGACAGTGATGTGAAGCTCTCACGTCCGAGCTTCAGGTGTGAAGGTGTAATGCAATCCGTCTTGTGAGAGGGCTGGCCTCTACTTATATAGTGACTATCTGGTCTCTCAATCCTGGTAGGAGTAGGAGTCCTAGTGTGATTCTGATACAATCCTAGAGAAGTTAGGGCGGTGGTGACCTGTCTTACCAGTATTCGGATAGGAAGGTGATCCCGCTCAGGAAAGTAACTCCGAGTAGGAAAGTGTTCTAAACAGGAAGGTGACCTCAAATAGGAGACTGACCAGGAATAGAAAAGTAATATGTGGGGGCCATAGGCTCTGGATTCGCTCATGGATCCAAGAAGTGAACTGAGATTAGGAGGCTTGTGCCCGAATGGTTTGGGCCGGCTGTATCTCGTATCAAATGGGCCTAATCCGGATTGGATCACATCGGGATTGGGCTTGGTCTCTTTCTCACTGTCAAGCCTGTTTTCTTATTTGGATCAAGGATAATTTTTTGCCCTAACACTACTTATAAGGATCGGCCCTCCCAAGATTGGGATCCTAAGTCGGCCACTGTTTATTTGTACTCTTTAATTGACATCTTATATAAACCTCTGCTGATATTAAGCTTTTGGTCCGATGGTAAGTGTGATCCTAGCACTCTGAAAAAGTGTCATCGGCTAAATATCTTCGGACAAGAATCCTCTCACAAAATCTTTAAAATAGATATGTCTTTTGACAATGACAGCCAATTCGTCAAATAATCAATTGATTAAACTATAAATGAGGCAATTGATTATAGTCTTTAATAAAGACCGGAGGTGAAACAAAAGAGAAGCGGTCAAAGGATAAAGAAGTTCTAGGTATGTGAGAAGAGGATAGAAGCAAAATGAAACAAGAAGAGTAGGATAAAAGCTACGAAGAAGGCACAAGTTTGTTTAGAGTAATTGTGATTAAACTAAGATATTTTCCCTTCAATACCAAGTATAAGTGCCTATTAGTAGAAGGGGTACTTGTAAATTGTAAGGCATTTTTTAGACGTAATACCGTGAATAACAAAGAGGAGTTTCTCTGATTGTATTACTTCTATTTTCCTTCATATTCTCTCCAACCAAACACCAAATTTCCTCACTCTAATTTTATTATTCAGCATATAATATATAATATTTATTAACCTGAATCCAATTAAATGACTTTGGTGTTACCTAGTTTGCCTGGTAACTTAATCACAATTCATGGTTAAAACCCATATGCCAATTAAATGACTATGTTTCATTAAGCAATAACAATTCTTAAGAAAACGCAGCGTATTGATTTTAGCTCTTAACAAACACTTTTAAGCAGCATTATTTACAAATATTTTATGAAAGAATATGACTATAAATAACATCTCTAACAATAGCAAATCCATACCATTAATTAAATGTAAATTACATTATAAAATAAGAAAAGACCATTCAATACAAATATTAAGACCACAAGGAGTTATTAATTGAAAGTATGTTTTCAACCAAACTGGGCAGAAAAAGTATAGCTCCGACAACAGCTGCGGTTCCAACGATTGCCGTAGTACACTCTAAGATGCTTATAAAAGCCGGAGTAATGGGAACCACTTTTGGAATTTGTTGGCAAAGTTTATTAAAAAGGTCCACTATTACAAGATTCTCGCCCACAAGATTTTTAATAATTCTCTTTTCAAAAAGTAGATTCACGTCTTCTACAGAGTAGATAAGGGAATTCATCAACTCCATGTAACTGCGTAAGTAAGTTTCTGATGGATAGTGACACTGCTCCAATGCCATCAAATTTCGAATCAAAGATTCAGTGTCGTCATTTAGTTCAATGCACGGGATTCGCAATTCAACTCCATTAAAGAATGGAAAAGGTCGATCTCTCAAGTCTATGCCAAATAAAGATTTAGTTGAAAGACACTTAAACTTCACTCCTGCCTCTGGCAATTTGACTGCATTGGGTAAATCCTTTTCAGCTGGTGAATCTTCGGGAATGTTTATTGCGTAAAAGCTCTCCCGGGGATGTAAACCCTCCGTATTGGCTCCTTCTAACTCTACTAGAGCATACCTATACAAATCGGTGAAATGTTTGACCTTGATCTCTCTTCTTTTGTGGCAGCCATGGAGGACAAAAAAATGATAAGGGAGAGTAAGGAAGCTGGTAGGGAGTAACTCTCTATCCGGGTCAATGGTGGAGGCTCCAACAGCAGTGACTTCGATCTCTTCGTTATTAGGTGCTCTTCTCTGCAAGCCTTGAAGTAAATAAAAAATAGCCGGAAAAAAACAGTGGGATGAAAGCAACTCATCTGAGTTGGTTGAGGCTTCATCTGCAGTACTGGAGGCGGCTTCTTCTTGGTTACTATTGGTGGCTTCGTTTGGGTTACTGGTGGTGGCTTCCTCTTGAATACTAGTGCTGGCTTCGTTTGGGTTACTGGTGGTGGCTTCATCTTGGTTATCGATGGTGGATTCTTCTGGGTTACTGGTGGTAGCTTCCTCTTGAATACTAGCGGTGACTTCGTTTGGGTTATTGGTGGTGGCTTCATCTTGGTTATCGATTGTTGCTTCTTCTGGGTTATGGATGGTGGCTCTCTCTTGTTCACTGGTCGTGGCTTCTTCTGCTTCTGGATTACTAGTGTAGGATCTGGGCGTGACGAATGCTCCATCTGTTATGGCGGAGGCGGCTACAGAAGAGCTCGATGATGAACACAGCATCACATAAAATCATTTCTACAAACATGGCACTCGAAAACTCAATGGGCTCCGAGTAATATTGGCGGATTTCTTGTTCATGGTTTTCAACAAAGGTCCTGAGTTGCTCCCATGAATTATTATCAGCCAATCGTTGAATAAATTTCTTGTTATACCTTCTTTTCTCCTTTTCCATGCCAAACAATTCTGTTTTATCCTTATGAAAAGGACCAATTGAAATTAATTGAGGAGTGTAAGCTTCCTCATTTATTAACCGAAGATTTATAGGAACTCTGGAAATACAGCACCCAGGTGAAGACTCAAAGAGTTCCTCAATTTCGATTAGCGACCCACTGCTTAAAGAAGTACTTGCTGAGTAATACATTTCCATCTCCAAGTAACCTTCCTAATATCAAAATCATGGAGTAACATATAATCAAATATAGAAGAAAACCCTTTCAAATATTATATATAGAGAGAATAATTCTCTAATCAAGACTTCCGAATATTAATTTGTCAAAACTGTAAAATATCACATCTACACATAAGGTAAACAAAGCAAGTACCCACTTCCTATCCTTTAAAAAAAAAAATTACTACAAAAATAACAAGTTTAGACGAAACATATTGCAAATAATGATTGATGATAAAATAATGAATTGCTGATACAAATTGAAATAATACACTACATCTTCTTTCATAGCAAGGTACAAATGAAGTTACATTGTATATAATTAAACTAAACAGAAAAGAAGTTATTTTTAGAGTTTAAGATTTAAAGTAATATACTAAGAAAATGTAGCCAAGTCAATTGGCCAGCAAAATGAAAAAAGTGATTCAACTGTGAAGAGAAAACAGGTGGTGTTCTGTAAACATTCCAAGCAAATGACAAATTTTGTCTCCTTTGATTATGTTTTCTCTCAACTATACCAAAGATGCAACTCCAAACTTTAACCGTAGATCTCTCACTCGAACGCCATTTTCATGTTCAAAATTCAAACTACTTTATCTTGTTTTAACTCGTCAAATCGATCATTTTAAGAGTCACTTTGCTATGTTTTTGGAATGAATTTCAGACTTATATAGTGATTCTAATTGTTTTTTAATACTTATTTTTAGACAAAAAAAAGTATTAAAAAACGATTAAATACCATAATTTAAATCATAAAAGTAGTAAAGAAGCAAGTTAAGAACCTGAATGTTATGTCCCAGAAGAAATAAGTTGAACTATGGAACTCAACCTCCTCCTCCTGGATGCCGAAACAGAATACAGAAGAGTTAAAGAATCTGAAGTCGGTATAATATAGAAGATTATGTGCCTCATTGAAATTCTCAGTAACATGTTAATTAAAGATGAACACCGAGAATATTATGATCATCTCCTACGAGATTTTTTAATAATATAAAAACTAAAGAAATCAAATGAATGACTAAAAACAGAAGCATAATATAATAGTAGAGCAAACCAAGTTAAGAACTAACCTGAATATTATGTCCCAGAAGAAGTTGAGAATTAACTTCAGCTGATCGTCTTTCATGTACAAATTTTCCCTTACTATGTTTCTTATATATAAAATTCTCAATAACATGTAAATCACGTGTTCAGAAAAATGTAAACTGAAGAACTGCCCTTGAATTAAGCTAAAAAATTTACCCGTCCTGGGGCAGCATTGTTCCTTCAGAGAAATTATCAGGGGAAGAAACTGTGATGTTTCTCTATTTCCGCGTGGGACAAAGGTGAAGCTTCTCATATATTGGCTTAGATTGACTAAGCAATAGGCCGCCTCAGGTCCTAAACACGATAAATCTTAAATTATCTAAAATAAAATTATTGTATTTACAATTTATTTTTCTTACCTTTTAAGATGCTTTTGGTGCAACTTCCTCTTTCATTTAATGGAAGGCTATTAATATAGAGTAGCAAAATTAAAGATAGACAAGAGAGGTGGCTGAGAGACGATTCTGGCAAGCTACGGTGGATTTTTGAGGGCTGTAGGGGAGTTGAAATTGACAATTGTAAATGAAAAATACATTGACCTCAAAAAGATAAAATTTTAGCAATTTAATAGAAGATAAATTGTAACTACAATAATTTTACTTTAAATAATTATTTAAAATTTATCGTGTTGACCTCAAAAAACCCGAGCCGAGTCAATATCAGAGCTTGCCCTTTGTCCCTCACGGAAACAGAGACACATAACACTTTCTACCTTAGCTGCAAATGCGTGGTCATGTAGTTGGTTATTAATGCCCTAATAAATAGTGAAGAAAGAATTGAAAAATATTGATCTAAAATGAGGTTTTATGATTTAGAATGAATATTAGGGATTTTGTAATAATTACGTATCTTGATTGTACTTATCAATTTTAATTTGTCTAAATTAGTCATTTTATAAGAGGATAAAATTGGAATTAAGAAAAAAAATTAAAAGAGGTCTAATAAGATAAAAGGTGAAGGCCAATAACATCATTTTGATTTGTCATAGCAATGATATTACATTCACAAACTCTTCTCACTAACTTTTTCTCACAAACACGACATGTCAACTTATAATTTGTTAACTCGTAATAGGTCCTTCTTACCCAACAATAGGTCCCGCCTGACTACATGCGAACTGACTAATTACGAACTGTTATGTCGGTGTTTGTGTGAGAAAGTTCTGAAAAATGTTTGTCAACTTATCTTTATTTTTTATCCTAAATATAAGAAACCAACCTGTTTAATGAATTAGGTCACCAGCCAAAAAATTCCTTAACTCAAACATAAGATGATTATTCATCCAGTTGAGTATCCTAATTATCAATTGGATTATTTTATAGCATCACACAGTTATTTAATGGGTTGAGCACAGTGGCAGAACCAAGAATTTATTATCATCAGAAAGGTTGACAAAAAAATTAAGCATCCGTTAGAATAATATAATATAGATCCTATTAATTTAAGAAAATTGTGTATATATTTTGGCCTTACTCAAATTAAACTATTATTAAAATAATGAAATTATTACTTTGTTTTTCTAAAAATTAATTTAATGTGAACAAATATCTTTCCAATAATATCTATTAACATCATAATTTTAGTTTAGTAAAATATCATTAGATTATGTTTAATATAAATGTCAAATACTATCATGTTAAACCAACTGAAATTAGAATAATTAATTAGTCAAATTAAAAAGTAATTCCTAACGTTTAAAAAATAAAACCCCGCCAAAAATTAACCCAGCCACCGTCTCCTAATCGCAAATCGCCGCCACCGTCCCTCTTTGTAGCCCATCGAGCCACCACCAACTAAGTGAATCAACCACTCCAGCACCCTTATAGCACCAAAGAACCAAACCGACCCCATCGAAATCCATCATAACAGCACCCACACTAACAAACCACCATCACAGCCCCACCTCCACCCTCCTTCCCACCCCATAAAACCAAGAAATACACAACCCACAAAAAAGCCACTACACAAAAAGAAAGCAAATCAACCCAACTCTACAGCACCAAAAATTAAAAAGGAAAAAGAAAAGAAAGAATAATAAGAAGGAAACGATAATGGCTGATGTGAGACTGTTACTGGTCGATTCGGCTGGTCGCGGGACGCCACAGTGTGAGGGGTGGTTTGCGGCGTGCAACGGGGTGGAGTAAGGGGGCTGAGCTATTGGCGATGGATGGGTTGGAGGTAGGATACATTCGACAAGGTAAAGTGGGGCTTGACTGCGTGCAAGGGGTGGCAGTGGCGGTGGAATCTGACTGCGCAAAACGGGATAGGGAGGGGGGCAAAATTGGGTGCGGGAGAGAGGGAGGGGAGTGGATGTGGGAGAGATGATGGCGGCGGCGGCGGTTTGGGGATTGTGTTTGAGTTAACAAAATGTTTAAGGTAATCAATTTCAGGCGTGATTAGTGCTGAAAATCAGCTAAGTTATTATTTTGAAATATCTGTAGTGGTAATAATTTTCTCTCATTTTAAAATTTTTAATGGGGTTTTAACAGAAGTGTGGTTTAATAAGAATGTACATAATAATAATAATAATAATAATAATAATGATAATAATAATAATAATAATAATAGTATTATACCGATAACCAACTCTCACAACTTAACATGGTAGTTTGTAATTAGTTAGTTCACAATAGGTTTTATATAGGTCATATATGAGTCTTACTAATTAATTACGAATTGATCAATAACGAACTATTACGTTAAATTTGTGAGAGAAATTGTGTAAGAAATAGTTGTTAGTGTAATATTACTCTAAGGGGGCGTTTGGTTCAGGAATGTTAGATTACTGGGAATATTGAATTACTGGAAAGATAGATTACCTTGAAAGATTACTGGGAATCTTTAGAAAAATATGTTTGGTTAGTTAGTGGGTATGTTATATTAATATGTTTGGTTATGGGGAATAAATTGGTGGGTATGCTATTTAAATTACTAAATTGTCCCCCTTTTAAATATTAATATAAAATTATTTTTATTATTAATTTTTGAATAATTCTTTTAACCCCCAATATTTCAGATTTAGCTAAAACACCCCCGCTTATATAAAACTTTAATTTATGACGAAATCACCCCCAACTCCATCCGCCACCGCGAACCACCGCCGGATGTGCCCGTGAGTACGTCACCGTGACCAAGAGGCTCCGCTATGGCCGTTTTTGGCCATATTGATGGCCAGGGGCGGCCATATGACGATCAGGCCGTTACGGCGAGATCTATCGCCCGATTGGCTGCTGGCCATCAATATGGCCAAAAACGGCCATAGAGAAACCTCCCGGAGCCTCCCACAGAATTTCCAGTGTTTTTACGGACTCTGGCAATTTTCCGGCGGTGATCCGTGGTGGTTGACCGCTGTCGGCGGTGGTGGCTGGGTGGCTGTGGTGGTGGTGGCTGCTGGGTGGCAGTGGTGGTCTGTAAATTATTTTAAATATAAGGGCATTATTGTCCAAAATTTTAATTAAACAAGGGTAAAATTGAAATTGGATATTAATGTAAATTTGTTTTAAAGTAGGGGTATTATTGTCCAAAATTTTTATTAATAAGGGATAAAATTGTAACAAAAAAAGATAACCCTGGTAATCTCAGAAAACCTAAGAAAATGGAGGTAATCAGATTACCTCTTATATTACCAATAGTAACCACTATTGGTATTTGAAGATTACGGTATCTTATATTACTTGATAACCAAACGTGGTAATCAAGTAATATAAGATGACATTACTCCAATAATGTCACTTAACCCCGAACCAAACTGACCCTAATGGTAATATTATTATTTCTTTATGACACTATTAAACGTATATTATATATTTATGAATTATAAAAAAAAAAATTCAATTTTTTATGGTTAAAACCCATATGCTTATTATTATTAATTGCAAAAGGAAAATTCATGGGAGTTGCGCTCTTAAATGAGCTGGATCTAGACACTTCTGGAATACACGGCTTGGTTGAGGCTGCAGAGTGCAGTGCATTTTCCTTTTGATTCCCATATAGACTTTCATCTTTTTCATATTTTTTTCAATTTTAATTTTAATTACTTGATTTCAATAAACTTGTCAGTCTTCCTTTTATCTCTTTCTGCGTTTCCACTTTTTCATACACTAAATATGTAATTTCTAAACAGTAAATACAACACCTTTGCTTGTCAGCTAACACATTTTAATCACCTTGGGCTAAAAAGTTGCCACAAACGATTCCATGGATTTATGGTTGCTGTTTGCAATAAGTGAAAGTTAAAAGTAAAAGCTAAAGCTAAAGCAAAGGCAATTTGAATAGCAAAAGTTGATTCAATTTTAAACTTTGTGGAACATGAGAGTTCTATATATATATATATATATATAATAACTAAGGTTTTCTATGTGAAATTTATATCAAGTCGCTTATACATCCATCTAATTAAATGCAATCAAACGTGAATGAAACTTTCCCTTAATTAGGCTATGACTTTTGACTGAAAATTAATGACCAACTAGCAATCAAGAGCCAAGATATATTATGAATCAGCAGTTTAATTATTTAATTACCAATTCTATTTATTTTAATATTTGTTCCAAAATTAATTTGATTGGGTTAAAGGTGTATACATTTTGAATATTCTTATCTTTAGTTTAAAGTTATACAATCATCTTAAAGCAGTCCAATTTATATGAGCTAATTTGTATAAGAAGTTTATGCTTGAAAGTAAAATTGGATCTACAGAACAAGTGGAATGACAATTATTATTATAAAGATCAATCTTACATTACTGTTGGAGACTATTAATCATTATAGACTGAGCTTATAAGCTAACACATTTTTATTCAAAACAGAGTAAGATTGAAGATACAAATAGTATAGTATATATTACGCATGCATGCATATGAACTATTATTTATTTAATAGTCTCTCCAAATTAATTTAGTTCAACAAACATCCAAATATTGGTGATTAGCCAGACTACAATGCTGGTTCGATCACGACTCCACCGAGGACAATGGCTTTCTTCCAATGGAAGTCAGTGGTTTCAGACATTGAGAATTTCATCTCTCCTTTCTTATCATTTTCTTGTTACAAAAATGACATATAGGAATGAATTTTTATACATTTGTAACTTGTCTCACATCAGTTCCTTCAGCAGGGGTTCTGGTGGCTTTCACAAACATGTTAGCACCAGTTTTCAATGTGCTAGCACTAGGATTAAAGCTCAAACCACACCAATCACCGAAGGATTTTCCTTGACCAAGCACTTCATCAAGCTTTAGAGAACCTACATTTAACATATCAATGATAGCTTAAGCCTCAGTTA
This sequence comes from Pistacia integerrima, assembly GCA_026225825.1. Classification (NCBI taxonomy): domain Eukaryota; kingdom Viridiplantae; phylum Streptophyta; class Magnoliopsida; order Sapindales; family Anacardiaceae; genus Pistacia; species Pistacia integerrima. The sequence continues at coordinate 37,325,536 of CM047747.1, forward strand.
GTTCAACAGTGGGAGCAACAATTTTTTTGGACAAGGCTTTCATTTGTTTCAACAAGGAAGCATTCTCAATACCAAGAGATTGCAACTTTTTCATAGCCTTTAGCCATTGGTCATACATCTTATCATATGCTTCTTGTTGCTTAGCATAAATGTCTTTAGTGTCATCCGAAAATTCACTCTTACCATCTTCTTGATTCACAATGAAGGCTAAAACATTCTCATTATCACCCGAATCATCATTATCACTCTCATCATGCTCACTCTCACTCAAAGTGGCAGTCATGGCTTTACCTTTCTTCTTTTTTAGTGTGTTAGCACACTTAGATTGTATGTGCCCAAAGCCCTTGCATTCAAAACACTTGATACCTTTATTTTTATTTTCTTTATCTTTTGAAAATTTCTTTGTAAAGGTACTAGGGTTTTGATGGTCGTAAGGCTTTTTCACAAAAGATTTTCGGCCATAACCACTATTATGAGACTTTTTCATGTTTTTCTTTAAAAACTTTGAAAAATTCTTTGTAAGCAAAGCACAATTTTCATCATCCAAAGAGCTTAAATCACAATCATCAAAAGGATTAGAATCAACCTCATGTTTGAGAACCAAACCTTTGCTCGGTTTCTGTTTTTCCCATCGTTGCAGATTCAACTCGTGGGTTTGGAGAGAGCCAATGAGTTCATCGATGTCCATAGCATCCAAATCTCGACATTCTTCAATGGTGGTAACCTTTGACATAAATCTCCGGGGCGAAAGCAAAGCACTTTCCTGACAAGTTCATCATTAGTATATGTTCTTCCCGAAGCAAAACATTCATTAGAAATATCACACACTCTACCATAAAAATTAGTTATAGTCTCATCTTCTTCCATGTTCAAATTTTCAAAATCAGTGACAAGTCTTCTAATCCTATTTCGTTTCACGGTACTAATTCCCTCATTCTTGACTTGGAGTCTATCCCAAACATTTTTAGCAAGCTCACAATTAGCTATGACTTTCATTTGGTTCACATTAACAGCATTAAAAAGAGCATGAAGGGCTTTAGAGTTATAATTTGCCAAAGTTATTTCATCAGCAGTCCAACTATCAACAGGTTTTGGTCTAGACACTTCATTTTCAATAATAACTGGGGCTGTCCGACCATTCACAATCATGGACCAGACTCTTTCATCTATAGACTTGAGGAAGGCACGCATCCTAGGTCTTCACGTGTAATAGTTAAGACCTTCTAATAGAGGAGGTCTATGAGTAGATCCATCTTCAGTGAAGAAACTTATGACGAAAAGCAATCAGGTAGATGCTAACACACAAATGGAAGTGCACACACAAATAAACAGCAGATCTGAAGTAAAAACACAATACAAAATAGATTTCATCCACCAGGCCGATCACTCAAATGCAAACGAAAATGAGTAAAATGGGTAAGGATCTACTAAAGTAACTTATCAGAACTCGTTTTGATACCAATTGTTGGGGATTGGTTAAACCACTTTGGTTTTGGATTATCCATTTTAAAATGCAGCGGAATATTTACCAAGTAGATTAAGACATTTCTAGGTTTTAGTCACATCAAACACAAGTGTATAAAGTAAAGAACACAGCCATATACATGGTTCGGCTAAATCCACTTTCGACCTACATCCATGGGACCTTGTCCAGATCGAAGTAATCCACAAAGTTAAAAACACATTACAAGATATAGTTCAAAGCTAATCTAAGTTATAGTAAAAAGAACTCTCTGTTCAACTTTACACTTAGCACCACACTTTGAATCCTTAACATATATCAACTCCTTGGAGCTTCCTCTCACTAGGAACACACCTGAAAACAGCTTGTAAACCACGAAGCTTTAAGCACCAACACCATGCACCAGCATCAGCAAAGGAACCACGTTCCAACAGTCATCAGATCTATGTTTGATATGGTGAGGGTTTGGCACAAAATGGAAAATGAACCTTGAACCTTAAGAGAAACAATACTCTAAGAAATTTAGAGTGAAATGAAATAAGAGATCAACAGGTTAGATACATTTGCGCAAGAAAGAGTATTATACAATGAAAGATTTCTTGCTCAACAAAATAGTGCCACGTCAGCCAACAAAGAGCTGACCCATGTTTGTCCAAATAAGGAAAGTATTCATTCTTCTGGTTTGGACCATAAAACAAATTGGGAAAGATAACTTTATTCCCTAGGACCACTTAAGGAAAATATGACAAATGTAAAAAAGTCCTAAATATCAAGAGACAAAGATAAACATAATATTTTTCTCTTTATCAGGCACGCAACTCGTGTTGGGTTGCAAAAAGTTTGAAGCGAGAGTGAAAGTACAAACTGTTGTGCACACACACCGAGACAAAACAAGCCAAGACACATGTCTGGCAAACTGTGTGTACTAAGAATTGATGTGCACACACAAACAGATGAGACAAACTAAATAAAAGGATTGGCAACAAGTGTGCACACATAACTTTTGTGCACACACACACAATTCATAAGTTTGACAAAAATAAATATTCTACATTCTCTCTCTTTGTCAAACTTATGAACAAAGATCGTAATAAAAGAGAACAAGTGCAAACCTGTCTAAATCAACCATTTAAGACCTGCAAATTTGCACACACAAAACATGAAAACAAGATAACCAAAAACAACACAAATGTAAACACATGGTTAGTAAATAAAACTGATAAAAACGTCAAAGCAAGATAACTAGATAGTTTTAAAAAGTAGCAAAAAAAAAATAACAAACTCCCCCATTGAGAGATAATACAAGATTCAAAATTAGAGAGAGTACTTGGGTTGGTAGCTATATCTAATTAAAATTTATCATTTTCTCTTGGATATTATGAAGAAGTGGTTGAGTTGGTGCCATTGTAGCAACTGAGCCGAGGCTTAATAAGCCATATTCTCGGCTTGGTTCGACTTGTTTGCACCCCTAGTTGGTGCCACTATCGAATAATTATATTTAAGTAATTTGGACAAGTCAATTGGCAATAGAAGTATTGAATTAATTGTAATGTTATGTGTGGAAAATGTATATTTGTCTAAACTTCTCATGTTTGCGAGGATTACCAAGAGAAAAGGTAATTTAAAATTTAAAATAATTAATTAATATAAATATACAAAAATAATTATCAGAGAAGAAGTGCTTCTTCTCCTTCCCCAAGTGTCACAAAGATACTTTACGAGTCTTATGATTTGTGTGGTATGTCATGCCTGTCTCTTTGATTTCCTCTTAATCAATCTTAAACATATTTAAACTCCCAATAATTTATTAATTAATTTTGGTTGTCCAATAATTTAATTGTTTTATATGATAGTAATTGGAATCTTGATAGTTGTTGGTTAATATAGTTTAGGCAATTTGTTTTAAATATAAGGGTATTATTGTCCAAAAACTTAATTAAACAGGGGTAAAATTGTAATGAAAGATTAATGTAAATTGTTTTTAGAACAAGGTCATCATTGTCCAAAAATTTTATTAATAAGAGATAAAATTGTAACAAAAATAAGATTATCAAGTAATCTTAAAATACCTAAGAAAATAAAAGTAACCAGATTACCTCTTATATTATCAATAATAACTACTATTAGTTTTAAAAGATTATCGGGATCTTATATTACTTGACGACCAAATATGCAGTGGCGGATCCAATTAATGACTTGTGGGGACTTGAGTCCCCACTCAACTTTTGAAAAAGTCCACATCTTATATTTATTTAAATTTTACACTTATAGAATTATGAGATTTTGGGAACAGCCCACACGGTGAGTTTGGATTTTATTTTTGTAAAACCCTATTTTTAATCCTAGTATATATATTTCATATTTTTTGTGATTTTTATTTTTATGCAAGAGGATCGGTTAGTTTTTAAAAGTTTTATTACGAGTGAAAATGAAAGAAATAAGAACTGTTGGGTTTTCATTTAACTGAGAGGAGAAATCTAAACATTTTTACATCACAAAGCTAATGTGGTGAGGTCATGGTGCGAATAAGAGAATCTTGGGGCAGTTTCATAATTCAAAGAAGTTGTTTTAGATATAAACTGGGTTGTTCGCCAAAAATAAAGAAAAAAAAGAGAAAAACTCATAAAGAAGAAAGGAAGAAGAAGCAAAGGAAAAGGAAAAAGAGAAAAGAAGGAAGAATGGGTTTGGTCAGTTTTATCTATTAGATTTTTCTGCACTTGAGTTGATGGTACTTGAGAACCACATTGAGATTTATGTTATTAACATACGTTCTTGTGATAAATTTGTTGAGTTATAAAGAATTGGTGATTTGATCAAGAATTTAGTTCGGTTTAAAAAAGAAATTTTGCATACGTTGGTGTATGAGCTTGTGAAAGTTGCATTGGTTTTATCAATTGCGACTGTGAATGTTGAAAGGGTTTTTTCTATAATGAATCTTGTGAAAAATCGGTTATGCAATCGAATGGGAGATCAATGGATGGATGATTGCTTGGTCATTTATATTGAGAAAGATGTATTTGATATAACTGACAATGAGATGATTATCCAACGTTTTCAGAATAAGAAAACTAGTCAAGGACAATTGTTTTATTTTTACAAAAATTGTGTTTTTTCAAGATACTTATTTATATTTTATAACTTTTTATTGAAGCTCATTGTAATAAAAAAAAAATAAAAGTATAGTTATGATTGGTTTTTTTTTTTTTTTTTTTGGTTTATATTTTGCCCCCATTATGAGAAATTCCTAGATCTGCCACTACAAATATGGTAATAAAATAATATAAGATGAGATTATCTCAGTAATTCAATATTACCTCCAACCAAACACACCCCTAATGTTAATTTAATTGTTACCATCTTAGAATAATTAGTTTATTCACTAATGTTGATGTGACTAATTTAATTGTCCACTTTTGACAAGGCAGCCCGCAAAGGCCCCAAGCAATTCTAAGGTCATCTCGCATTCCAACAAGGTATATTGGGCCTCATTCTAAGGTATGTTCTCTTAACCCTTTTTGGGAGATCAGCAAACCCGAACCGTTTAATGGGGCATTTTGGTGGGCATTTTGGTGAGACATGGTGTGATATGAATCATATGATTGAGTATATCTTCGAATTAGGCCCACTTGAAGGGATTCCAAATGGATACCTTCGTCCTAATAAGCTACAAAAATGATTTAAGGACCTATGTCCAAATTATTTTCAAAAAAAAATTCTCATAATAAAAAACCCAAGAGTGAGTGGTTCCGGATACCTTATATTTTTCGAGAGAACCCGAACTAGAACCGCACAATGCAAGTTCCCAAAAAAAAGAACCACAATCGAAATCTGAAATGCAGGTTTCAGTTCCTTATTTGAGTATCCTGAAAAAAATCAATTACCTCCATTAGTTTAAAAAATGATTAAAAAAACCTTAAAAGTTTATAAATACACCCCTAACAGATCAAGAAAACCTACATTTAGTAGTTTTCAACTTTTGATTAATCATTCATTTGTGTCTAATGTGACTCGTAAATCCTCTAATCGTTAAGCAACACTTAAATTCAATCAATTAATCACAATTCATATTAAATTTCTCAATCAAACCAAAACATAAACAGGTTTTAAGTTGGGTACCCGCTTCAGGTTCTTTTTCTAAGTTTTGGTTCTGATTCCGGTTCCAGAACCTGTAGGAACTAGAACCAGAATCGAAACCACATAATGTCGGTTCCAATAAAATGGAATCGGAACCGAAACCGCACAATGTGGGTTCCAAAAAAATGAAATTGAAACCTACTTACACAGTGTCGGTTTCAGATAGGTTCTAGTTCTATCCGCTGATTTTGGTTCTACTTGCTACCCATACTCACCCCTAAAAAAAACCCTTACAAAATAATTAGTAGGCATGACATTACAAATTTTTTTCAGTTGTTTTGCTGACACCTGAAGTTATGAAAATAACCCCAATTTGACAATTTGTTGACTTTGAGTTGAGTTTTCAATACAAAGTCGTTTTATCTGATTTTATATTTTCTAAAATCCTAGAAAAATACAAAAAGCTCCATTTTTAAATTTCATAAATTTTTGGAGTTGTATTTTATTTTATAAAAATGTTTCTTTGTCAAAAACTTTTTATTTTACCCTTTCAAGTCTCATCTTTATTTTAATTCTTTTCAAAGGACTTTTTAACATTTAAGTATTTTTACTACTGATTTAAAGGTATAAATTCGTTCTACTTATTTTTCTTTTCGTAAAATTACTAAAAAGCCCTTTAAAGTCCTTTATATGGGCAACATTGTAATTTCAATTATATTCTTTTATTTATTAAAACCCGAAGATAAATGTCTACAAAACTTATCTTATAATTTTAAGATTTATTAATTTATTTTAATAAATCCCGCTTTTTATTTAGTCCATGATTTATCTCATAAAAACTCTTTATTTATCTAGTTATCTATTTTTATTTTACATTTTAACTAGGTGAGATAATTATTTAAGGGTTTCCCCAATAATTATCCCTTCTTAATAAATATCTAAAAATCCATTTTGTTAATTAAGAAATCCTAATGTGTCTTGAGCATGTTTAAGGGTGTTAAATCTTCCTAGAACTAATTTTTAAGCCAAAATTACAAAACCCGTGTTTTTCAATAAAACAGTTCACACAAACCCCGGCGTCTGACCGTCTGACACGTTTTAGATAGTTTTCCACGTTTGGTGGATTTTTAGAGTTAAATCATTTTTACTTGGCCGTTTCAGTTTGTCTTTTGGGTTTTGGCTTAAAGTTAGCAACTTTTAAATATTTTTCCAGACTTGCTTTTGGTTTCTTCGACTGGAATTAGCTAAGCAAGTCTGCAACGTGATTTGTCTTTAAGCCAGTCACTGGAGAAATATCGCAGGGTGACTCTCTAGACTGATCAGAATCTGCGGTGGAGTGTTGCTTATAACAAGTTTTCAAGTATATATGTATCTAGTCCATTATGTAGCATTCACCGAAGCATTGACGTTTAAAAATAACTCCTTGAGAGGAAAAATATTGTTAATATGCCTGAAGGTTTTATATATGGATATAGCAAACATATAACATTAGCAATTTTGCTTGATAGTGTCATCAAATGCAAATTACAAAACTTTCGACCTACTTATGTAGAACAACTTGCAGGACAGAGCATACAGTTTGTATCAAAGTGAACAGAAAGACTGCTGCTGCAATCTTGACATAAATAAGTTTACAGGTTGCCTTGGCATGGTTCCACCTACTTTGATAATGCTGTTTCAGCCTATCAGAAATTCCGAAGTAATAGGAATTACGTTGAGGAATTTGTCGGCAAAGTTCATTAAACATGTTCGCTATTTCAGCATTGCTGCCCAATAAATTTAAAATAATCCCCTCTTCAACAAGCAAATCCACATCTTTTTCAGTTTTGATGAGAAACGTCAGTAGATGAATGTAACTGCATATGTAAGTTTCCTCTGGATAATGACATTGCTCTAGAGCCATCAAATTTCGGATCACACATTCTGTGTTTTCAGTTATTTCAAAGCATGGAATTTCCAGCTCAACTACATTAAACAACGGAGTTTTTCGATCATTTAATTTCACTTCAACCAAATATTTTCCCCATCTAGGCTTAAACTTCACTCCTGATTTTTTCAACTTGACTACGTTCGGTAAAGTATCTGCGGTCGTCACTGGAATACTAAACATGGGAGTCTCCGGAATTTCCACTAGAGAAAACCTATATAAATCAGTGAAATGATTAATTTTGACATCCTGACGTTGGCTAGAAAGTGGCCTATTGTGCGAGGGATTAAGTTGAAAGAAACCACCAGCAAGACTAATGAAGGGAATTTGGTTACCAGAAACTTTTTGTCCGGCCAAGTTATATAAGTCCTCGAGCACAAAATACGGAAGCTGATTTTCGAGTAAGAGTAAGTCCCTTCTTATAGTTCCTAGCCATACCTCATTTAGCAAAAAATCGCCTTGATGTTCAAACCGAACTCGCAAGAAGAGCTCGATGATGAAAATGGCATCCCGCAGAACCATCGGTAGAAAGACATCAGGAGATAATTGGATTGGCTCAGCATATTGATAGCAGATTTTTGTTTGTTTGGTTACAATATAATTTCTGAATTTCTCCAATTGATCGAGGGTAAGTCCATGAAAAAATGCGTCCACATATCTTTTTTTATGATTTTCCATGGCAGCCAAAACTTGTTCGCCGAGGTGATAAGGGCCTATTGAAATTAACTGAGGAGAGTATGCTCCTGGGTTTACTTTTCGTAGATTTTCAGGAACCTTGTGAATACAACACTCTGCAATCTCAACGTCCCTATAAATTGCAATCTCACGTCGTTCCACAGCATCACCACTTGCAGAGTTGTCCGCCATCAAGCTACCTCCGCTCTTGAGCAACTACACTTTTCAGTAAATAAACAACCCAATCAGCTTAATTTGAAAACAAAATCGTTTCTATATCATGAATTAGTTTTCTTTTTAATTTAGCCCCAAGTTTTTTCATCATCAACAGATTTATAACTTAATTTCAACTTTGAGATAAGATTTTAACTTCGCATCTAGGCTACCAAATTCTATTTGCAAAGAATGAACATATAATTAAGTAAGGAATAATGTATTAATCTACAAACTTACAGAGATTGAAGAACTAGGGTTTTGTTACTCGTAGGCGTAGCTACACAGATCATCAAATCTGGGCTTATGATTAACGGTTTGATGATGATCATTTTGTGTTTCTTTTCTCAAGTGTGTTTTGCTGATCTGTTAAGTCATACGGATTGCCAGTGTGGACTCATTTTGAGTATAAAATCAAGTAATGATCAGTTTTTAATCAAGTTGAATGTTAATAAAAATTTCAGATCTGGAAAACTCTGTTTTCTCCCAAACTTTATGTTTGCGTCTCTGGAAAGTTTATTACTTTCTGGAATTTTCTTCGTTTAATCCTAGGATTCTTACAAGAAGACTCCTTCCAAAAAGCATTTTAGCTAAAAAGAGCCTTTTTGATTAAGGATTTGTAAAAGAAGAGGAATGTTTGAATAAGGTTAAAGACATGATTTGACCCTCTTCTCCTTAATTCCCATTCTATTTCACTCTTTTAAAAACAACAACATCCTCTGCCTCACTTCACATAAATATTCAAATTGACCAGAGAAATAATACATATGCAAATGAAGTTATTAAGAAAGAACGAACATTTATAAATAAAGTAGTAAATGACCTGAGCTTTTTGGCCGGGGAAGAAATACTTTAATGGCTGAGTAGAGAGCAAGATCTTCTCCTTGTGATTATGAACTCACTCGTGTTCTCTCTTAACCACTCTTACATATGGTTTATATGGAAACTACAGTCAGAGAAATAAATCATTAAAGTGGCCGACACTTGGTTGGCTCCATCGAGCCACGTGAAAAGAAATAAGGAAAGTTAAGTGAAAGCAAATGGACCCAATACACTTTAAGTTTTTTGTCGACTTCGTATAAGGCGTGATAAGTGGAGGGGCTCTAGGTACTTCAGAAATACAGGACATGTGGGCATTGCTCCAGATACTTCAGAAATACAGGACATGTGGGCATTTTAGCTTGGCAGCTTTTCAAAATTGGCTTACGAAATGGTTAATAAAGCCCATTGTGTTGGTGAACTCTAAATACAGCTATCAAATCCCTCTAGTCCCTCTTAGTTTATGTTTCCTACAATTAATTTGTAACATGTTATGCCCAAGAGAACTTTCTAACTACTTTAACTTCATATTTCATCACACACAACCTTATTTTATTTTATTTTTTTGTTTTAAGTGTATAAGTGGTTGTCAATAAATCAGATTTTTCATATAAGAAGATACTGTTAGTTTTATATTGTCCCTTTATTATAGATAAATATTATTCGAAAGACCGAAGATGTCAAATATTGTAAGTCTCTATATAATTTAGCACATTCTACTAAAAAGATGAACATGCTTATCTATTATGTACAAAACAAGTTAGTAGTGACACAATAAATTGAGAAAATACTAAAAGAGAAAATAATAATTGATATACATTATAAACCCCCACACTTTTGTTCATGAAGAATGAAAGTAGATTTCATTAGTATATTTTCTATAACATATGTAAGTACTACGTATAGAAGAGAAGGTACCTTCTAAAGATTTTTTAACTTAAGAGTGTCTTTTTGTAATAAAAACTTAAGAAGAATGGCCTATAAAAATCTGTAGGGTAGGATTTAGGGAGAGAGTAAGTGACGTGAGCTCAAGAAAGAGAGATGACGCAAGCCATGTGACGGATCACAGAGGGTCATTTGTGTGATATTTTTAATCTAAGAGAGATTTCTGAGAAAAAAAAATCGAGAATAGGGTGTTGATTGTGATAGGATCTTGAAGGATAATGTTAAAGGGCGAATACGTGGGGTTAGAGCTGGGCATTTAGGATCGGGCTCAAAAGCCTAGCTCTAAAACCCAATCCTAAGACTGGTCCTTGAGAGGACCGGACCTAGGAGGCCTGGTCCCAAAACGGGACCAGGCCTAAGGAGGAGGGCCCTCCTCCAAGGTCCCAAGCCTGGGCCCAAAATTTTTTGTATTTTTTCAATATAATAGCCTGCCAAATTACATAAAACCCCCTATTAATTTTGAATAAATATAAATTACGAGGGCTAAAAAAAATTTTACAAAATTAAAAAAAAAAAAATCTTCTAGGTCTAAAAAATTTATAAATTTTATAAATTTTACCCCTAAAAAATACTAAAAACCCCCTATAAAATTTCGTTTTGCCCCTAAAATATAAAACAAATTGAGGGGAGAAAAAAATTAGCCAAGCCCCATGGGACCAGTCCCTACCAGGCCTAAGGCCTGAGGCCTGGTCTGGGTCCTAATTTTTCTCATGGGCCTGAGACTGTTCCCAAACCCATGAGTGACTGGTCCCATTTGGGACCAGTCCCAAACGTGCCCAAGCTTGGGCCTACTTGGGAGTTGGGACTGGTCCCTGCCCACCTTTGCATGGGGTTATCTGTAAAAGAACTTTGTAAGTACTTTAACTTATTATTTTATTAAATATCACCGTATTTATAAGTATGTCATGTAGTTGTGAACAAATTTGATTTACCATACGAGAAGATAAAGTTACTTTGTATTGCTTTTTTTTTTTTTAATTATTATGTTATTAATAATTTATAGAAGACCAAAGATGTCAAAATCAAATATTTTAGGTCTACAATTAAAGAAATTCGACTATAAAGATGAATATGCTTATCTACTATTAACCAAAAACAAATTACACAATAAATTTAAAAGATAATAAAGTTAAGCTCAAAACAAGTCGAAATCTAACATAATTCATTATAAACCCCTGCACTTTTGTTTATAAACATGAAGGTGGATTTCGAGAATATATTTTCTATAACATATGTAAGATTTTTGAACTAATTAGGGTATTCTAAAAAGTAAAAGCTTAAGAGGAAGGGCCTATCATAAATTGGCAGGGCAGGATTTAGGATGGGACTGAGTGACATGAGCAAAGAAGAGAGATGACGGATTAGAGAGGGTCCTATCTGTAATATTTTCAATTTAAAAGAGGTTTACTGAAATAAAAAATTGAGACCTGGAAGGTGTGAATAAACAATGGCGATTGCTGGTTCGGATACTAGACTAATGGATTTATTTTCTTACCCTGCTTAATTTAGAGTCGGGTTTATTCTGTTTATAATAAACTTGATTAGTAACAAGGAATGATTAATTAGTATTATATATATATATATATATATATATATATATATATATATATATATATATATATATATATATATATATATATATATTGTCTGATTCTATCAAAAGTTGTTAAAATGGCTTTATCATGGCCCGGGGAGACATGTTTTAAATTATTTTAACTATGATGTTCACAATAGCTATATGTTAGGTTTTAGATACCTTTAAACTATTCTTTTTACATAATAATTTATTAAAAAAAAAAGCATTTTGTTAAAAATAGAATTTAGTACAAATTCTTAATTACGTAGATGTTAAGTCGCAACTTTGCTGAACAAAAAGAAAGAAAGAAGAATGCATACACATTCACATTAGTTAGATCGATTGATCAAATTTTGAGCCCCACCACGGACCACACTCAATTTTTTTTTTTTTTTTTTAATGAGGACATGAATACATGTGAAAAAGGACTTTAAAATTAATAAAAAATTATCTCAAATAACCACTATTCATCAACATGATACAGACTAAGCAGAATGGAAAAAATTATAAATGATGATATAAGAAAAGAGAATTTCCTGAGTTATACTAAAAACTCCTTATCGAAAAGGATAAATCAATTGATTCTTAAAATAGGACCTACATATTTTGAATATAGAACAAAAAGAAAGAAAGAAAGGACAAGAGAAAAATAGGAAAGAGAAAGAAACCGAGAGAAAATAAGGAAGAAAAGAAAGGGAAAATTAAAGAAAAAGATGATCGAAAATTGCGCCACATTACAATTAGTGCCAATTGGCTTGTCCCTAGTTAACGTACTTATATTTATTGTGATCAACAGTAACAAATACCAACCCAACTGTATCTTCATAATATCCGCGAGAAATAATAATTATATCACTATTAATTAGATATGGCTACACACCCAAACTTCATTTGTTTATGCCATTTTCAATCACTATTAAGTTTTTATTTGGTATTCTTCATATTTTTATCAGTGATATATATATATATATATATATCCTCTCCACAACAAAATTGCATACTAAATTTCATTGTCTCATTTTAAAATCAAAAAATTATTTATAATAACTCTACATTTGCCCTCGTCTATATTACTAACAAACAAGGTTTGGGTTGGTAGCCATATCTCAATCATAATAAATACGATACTAATTATTTCTCTTTAAAATTATTAAGTTGTTGGCTTGCTTGGTATTCATCACTGTCAGTCATAATAAATATGGTTAAGTTATTTAGGGATGAGAGAATTATTCAATTAATTGTGATGTTATGTGTGAAAATGTATATTTGTATGCTAGCTTTGGGTAATACAGCATTCAGACGTATGTCTGGTGAAATGCAACCATTGGATTTGAAAAATAATAAAAGATTGTCAGCACAAACTTGTTAATAATTCCTTTTTCAACAAGCAATTCAACATCCTTTTTGTGTCGATAAGAAATTACCTTTTTTCAAGACAATAAATAATGAAAGATGCAATCATTAAAAGTAATAGATATACAAACTCCTAATACAAATTGACTCGGTATAAACTGAATTTGTATACAAAATCAACTCAAATAAATTTTAATTTATATAGAAGAATAATTTGGCAATAAATTTGTACATCAATGGCTAATCATACATGCAGCATCATTTATCCTTAATCTATGTTGCCTGTCCATGGCAAATATCTCATAATTTGGTTTAGCTATATATGTTTTGTAGATCTCTGATATTATTATTTCCGGGCTATTATTGGTAATGATATTCTATTCTAAACCTTTGAGTGAGAAAAGATTTTGGTGAGTGATGAAGTGTTAGGGTTAGAAAAGATTGCACTTGGTACTCATATATACGCTATTACTATAAACCCCCGCAAATTAATTTCTTGATGAAGAATGAGAAGGTGGGTTTAATTTCCTTTATATATGTAAGCACTACATGAGAAAAGAAGGTTCGTTCTAGAAAGAGGAAAAAATTGTTGAATATTTTATGAAGGAAAGGATGATTTACTTAGATGCAAATTATATACACTTGCATTAAAACAAGAATTAGCAGTTTAGTACGATAAAAATCGGGAGGATAAAGGTGTGGGCAGGGCCACCATATCCTCTACCGGTTCGGGCAATGCCCAGCCTTCGCCATGAGATTTGCCAATCCGTAGAGAAGAGGAGGTTAATTTAAATATTTTCAAACTGTGAATGGACTTTCTAACCAAAAGGACAAGAAGAAGGACCTATTTTGAAATTGCGATGGCGGGAATTTAGCAACAAAGTGACGTGAGCGAGAAAAGGAGCGATGATTGCAGGCCATGTGACAAATCAGAGAGGACCCTTTTTGTAATATTTTTAATCTAAGAGAGGTTTTCATATAGGATCGAGAATAAGGGACTGATCCTGCAAAGATCTTGAAGGATTAGGACTATCCGTAGACAAGATTAATGTAAAAATTAAATAAATTATAAAACACAAAAAGATGCCATACAAAACGTAAAAAAAGGGAGTGGAATATTTTTGGAGAAGTATTGTTGAAGTTATATAAGGAAAACAAATAAGATTTTATATTTTTCTTAAGTTTTAAAATTAATTTTTAACTTTAAACAAATATAATTAGTCATAAGTCTTAAATTGCCCAACCAAACAACGCATAAGTATCTTAATAATAGATATCCACCTTAATTAAGTATTCATGAAAGAACAAATAGTCGCTAACTAAGCTCCACTTTCACTTTGAAAGATGACAAATTAGTAAAATTATTGAGTTCAGGTACAAATAATTATATTTTCTTATTACTTTTAATCCTTTTGTTTATTATATTTTCTTAGAATTAATGGAAGAATATACAAATTATTAAACTCTGCATATTGTCATGGCCTTAGTGAAACCGTGTGGCTTTAGAACACGATTCAAATATTCTTTGTGTCAAAGCCTCTAATTAGAATTGGACCTCCTAAGTGCATTGGGTTGCGTCCGACATAACATTATTATTCGTTTCATCCTGCCGTAATAATATTCTTGCAAAAGTTATATAATTTTATTTCCAAGTTATTGAACAAATAAAAATATTAAACAATTAATAAATGTATAAATAAATTTTATTAATTCTGAAATAAAATTTCTAAACATCCAAACATTATAGGTCATAAACCTTAACAAACTACAATGTATAACAACAAAACCATTATGTATCAAACTCAGTACAAATATAAAAATCACTTAGATTTATTTAGGCAAGACTACCTGAAGGATAGAACAGACAGTTTGTGTCAAAGTGAGCAGTAGGAGTATAATTGCAACAACAATTGCGGTGCTTCTCCAAGGATTGTTGAAAAAACACATTTTTCAAGGTTGCTGTAGAAGAGAGAAAATTGGGGGAAACTTCTGTGTATTTCTTCGGGTTAACAAATACAATCTGTACACTGCTTTTTATATTTGCAAACTAACTCAGTAAACTACTAACTGCAGCTAACTAACTCTGTTAATAGGTAACCAAACTTGTAACTAATTGTCTTAACAATAACAGTAACTAACTTTACATTTGAACGAACAAACTAAACTGTACAATACTTAATAAATTAGCTACTATTAACCCCCTCCCTCAAGTTGGAGGGCGGTAGAGGTCAAGCACACCCAACTTGCTTAACAATCTGGAATGCAATGGACTGATAAGAGCTTTAGTGATCAGCAAGTCTGCAGGCTGTTCAGATGACGGAATATAGGCAGTGGTAATGACTCCAGTTTGAGCTGTTCTCTCACAATGTGGCAATCAATGTCGATGTTTTTAGTCCTCTCATGGAAGATGGGATTTGATGCAATGTGATTAGCAACCTGGTTGTCACAGTGAAGAGGTATAGGAAGCAAATCAGTAAACCCAAGTTCCTGAAATAGTTGAATCAACCAAAGCAGCTCACATACAGTGGAGACCATAGCTCTATACTCTGCCTCTGATGAAGATTTAGAGATAGTGGCCTGCCTTTTAGATTTCCATGAAATTAAAGACTTGCCAAGAAAATTGCAGTACCTTATAACTAACTTTCTTGTCATGAGACAGGATCCCCAATCAGAGTCACAAAATGCTGACAAATTCATAAGATTGTTAGCTGGAAAAAATAGACCTAAACTAGGAGTAGACTTAAGATATTTCACAACTTTAAGTGCTGCAATCATATGTGATTGTTGGGGACTATGCATAAACTAACTTAAGAGACTGACAAAAAAACTTAAGTCTGGTCTAGTCATGCATAAGTACAGCAACTTACCCACCAGCCTTTGATAAACTCTCGGATCAGAAAGAGGGGGATTAGGACCAGCAAGGAAAAGGTCATCATAAGTAACTGATGTAAGTTTTAAAGTAGAATCCATAGGAACTGCAGAAGGCTTGGATGCAGAGAGACTTGATTTAGATATAAACTCCAAAGCATACTTTCTTTGACATAAGTGAATACCCCTGGAAGATCTCGCTACCTCTAAACCCAAGAAATATTTTAGAACACCCAAATCCTTGAGTTTAAAATGAGAATGCAATAGCTGTTTGGTGGAGTTGATCATGTCAATGCTATCCCCTTTGAGAACAATGTCATAAACGTAGACTAAAACCAGCACAATATGAGAATGCATCCTCTTAATGAATGAAGAATAATTAGCTTTAGATTAAGTAAATCCTCCAACAAGTAAGGCTTGAGTAAGCTTGTAATTCCAGGCTCTAGATGCCTGTTTAAGTCCATATAGAGACTTGTGTAACCCGCACTATAGGTGCCTCCCCCTCCAACGACGCCTTGCAAAACCTTGGGACAAAGTCATATAAATCTCTTCTTGTAAATCCCCTTGCAAAAACGCATTATCCACATCCATTTGGTAAAGTGGCCCAATTATGCATGGAAGCAAGTGACAAAATGGATCTAATGGTAACCATTTTAACAACGAGAGAAAATGTTTATGCATAATCCACACCAACCGTTTGAGTGTACCCTTTTGCCACCAATCTTGTCTTATATCTTTCCAAGGAACCATCAACATTATATTTGAGTTTATAGACCCACTTACAACCAATTGGAGTCTTACCTTGGGGTAAAGGGACTAAGGACCATGTTTTATTTAATTCCAAAGCTTGTATCTTCTTTTGCATGGCAGCCACCCAATTAGGATCTTGAGAAGCTTTATTAAAGGAAGAGGGTTCTATTAGATTGAGATGAGATAAGAAGGCTTGGTTGCTTGGTGAAATATGACCATAAGATACAAAATTAGAGATAGGACATGGGATGCAATTGGCTGAAGTTGAAGTGGAAGGAGAAATAGATGCACAAACAAAATCTGAAGTCCAGATAAGGGGCCTTTTTATACTTGAGAATCAATTCATAAAGTCCAACTTTTAATTCTATAACAGCCCATATAATTGCCACCATTAAACTCCAAATTAATATAAGAAACTACCATGCTTTGAACTGCAGTAACCGAGGCAATCTGCTTTCAAATAAAACAAAAACTGCAATTGCTTTTAATTGCATAACAACCCAAATATTAATTAAAAAAATTGGTATTTTTGAAATACCATAACAGCAACCTACTTTTATAACATAGTGGACCTTTTAAATAAACTTCGCAAACAAATTCCACAAAGTGGTTCCCTATTACTCCCGCTTGTATGAGCATCTTAGGGCGTATTATGGCAATCGTTTGAATCATCTGTGCAAACTTGAAATGCATATTTTTAAGAACTCCTTGGCGAGCCATGATAGTTGCTGTCGGAGCTATACTTTTTCTACCTAGTTTGGTTGAAAACATACTTTCAATTAAGAACGTCTTGGGGTTTTAATATTTGTATTGAATGGTCTTTTCTTATTTTATAATGTAATTTGCATTTAATTAATGATATGGATTTGCTATTTTATAATTGTTGATACAGAAATTTGTACCAACCAGAGAGATCCGATTGACCTTGCCAGGATCAGAACTGATGTGTGCGTGATTAAAGATAATCAAAGATGAATGTGTAAAGATGCAATAAAGTAAAGACAATGAGAGTTTTTAAAGTGGTTCGACGAGGTTAACCCTAAAGCCTATGTCCAGTGTTTTGTATTTGCTATGAGAGTTTACAATGTAAATTCTACGAAGATTTTGTAACCCCTTCCTCATTGTTTGAGGGGGTTTATATACAAGATTTGTACAAAGGAAAGAGCGAAAATAAGGAGATTAAAATTGATCTAAATTGTAATTATGATATTCTCGCTATTGCCACTGTGATTGTGCAGTGATCGCTATTGATCTAGTCATTCTCACAATATCTGGGATCTAAAGTCAACCGAGAATCAATTGAATGATTCTTCGGATTGTTCGCGACAGGCTTGTGCTGGGTTGAGCTATAGCTCGACTAGCTTATGCTGGGTCGTTCAATCGTCATTGCTGAGTTGATTCTGAGTCGAGCAATATCCTCACGATAGCCTGAGCTTCATAGAAAAAACACATACAACATTTTCCCCTAGTGTTCGATGCTCGTTTCGTGTGTCGAAGAGTACTACTTGATTTGATGTCAAGCTCGACCTTATCAGGAGGTCTCTGAGTGCATGTTCGATCAAGCTTCTAGGGTCGACCTTATGTCTGGCCGACGTACTTTGCACTTGGGTCTTTATTTTCCATGATATGTGTCAAAACTCAGAATATGAAAAGTTAGGGTAAACATGTAATTCCCGCGTGGTCATGTCGCATTTAATGCGATAGCCTTTGGTTGTCATGTTTTGTTATGCGTGGGCGAATGCAGCTGTTCACGCGAGAAGTTGAGGTGACATGCAGCGACGGCTATCATTATAGCAATCTAAAGATTCATCGCTCTTCGGAGATGGTTGACACGTGGCCACGTCTAAGGGCTAAGATCGCTCGACGAATGAAGGGCTAAGATCAATTGTAGGTCAACGACCATGATTGAACCCCGCCCTTTAATCTCCCATGCAAACCACTATAAAAAGTGGCAAAAATCGTCAAAATAGTCACTCAGAAAATTCTTTAACTCTTTCGTTCTCTTCGCTGCTGCTCTTATGTCGTCGTGATGGTCTTTCTCATGAGTTTCCAGCAGTTCCTTTATTCTGATAAGGTTCTTCTCCTTTTTTTTTTTTTCCATTTTTTTGATTTTTGCATCGAAAAGTGGCTACAGTAGTGGCCACATTGGATTTTTTAGGGTTTTAGTAGGGTTTTTGGGTGCATCTCCGATGGTCTTGGGTTTTATAGGGGTTTAACGCAGTAGCCATTGGTATTCTAGGTAGGTCTCGTATGTTCATCGTGTTGCGCGAGCTATTTCGAGTGCCTAAACTAGAAGCGAGTGTGAAATGGTCGCCGAGTTTTTCCAGCTCTGACACATGTTTGCTTCTTTTTCAGGTATCAAGAAGTGAACTACATCCATGTCTTCATGTAGTAGTCGTACCATAGACCGTATGTTTAATTTGCCAGTAGGCTCAGCAGTTCTTGAGGATGTGACACCTGAGGTCTCCGAAGAATTCATCGCTTGAAGCTCAGACCCGTCACTGCAGGCTTGTCCAATCACGCTTCGATTCAGCTGGCTCACTCCTAGCCTTCCCCAGCTCATAGGCTGCAAAAGGAACCTTAATGCTTGATTATCGTCAGGGAGTTGGATCGCATAAAAATGATTTATATTGACAACTTAACTTGATGGTTATGGGGGAACTTTCTTGGAAGAACCCCCTATCTGGATGGGTGGCGATCTCTTAGATCCTCATTAGGAGCGAGGTTTCCGTTCCCTCGCACTACTTTATTGACAGCATGTTAAGGCGATTCAACATCGTTCCTCTTCAACTGACCGCCAATTCTCATGTGATTGTCATTGTGATGTACATTGCGTACATGATTGTTGAGCCGAGGTTTCGTCCTCGCACTACTTTATTGACAAAGATGTTAAGGCGATTCAACATCGCTCCTCTTCAACCTCCGACCACCACCTCATGTGAGCATCATTGTACATGATTGGCTGAGCCACCCATCGAGGGACTCGTCCATCTATACACGCTCAAAAAGGGGCAAAACCAGACGTACTACCTTTCTAAGGTGAGGAAAGTACATTTCAAAGGACTAGTCGAAGTCCTAATAAAGGTCTCACATTGGGACACGTAATACTTCTTTTACAAAGGCTAGGAGACCAGTGTCTTCGCTACGGAAGCGAGTAAGGTTCTAACTTCTCGTGTGCACAAGGATTTTGAGCTTTGTGCTCCATTAACCGAGTTGTTTTGTTTTTGCAATTAACATCAAACATAATTATCTTTTTGTAGCGAGCTTACAGAGGCTCTAGCATTTTAGTAACCTTCTTTACGATCAATGTGACTCCAATAAGCTTCTTATGCTCCCTCATTTGAAAGCATATGATTTTTGTTAGGACGAGGCCAAATTCCTTACGGTCTTGGAGAAAGGTTCAAGTTGTTACTTGCTCACGTTTACTTTCCAGCGCAAATAGGTCACTTATTTGTTTGCTTCTTTCCTTACAAAGATGTGGGCCGATAAACCCAAGGGCCGTAAGAAGAAAACTACAGCCCCGACGGCTACCAAGAAGGCATTGATTGATTCAGCAACGGGTTGGCTTGGGCAAAGAGGGTGCCACGCATGCTGGCAGCCTTCAGAGAGCAACGGCCAATGACTTAGCCAAGAAGAAGTCCGCTCCTCGGGCGAATCAAGTACTGTCGGGGGGAGCAAGTCTGGATTGCCCTAGTTGAAGAATAAGAAGATGGATAAGATGGCCTATGTTGCAATCAATATGATGATTGACCAACTCCTTGATCATATTGGCCTCAAGGCCATAACGGCCAGGGATGCAGTCACCTCGTAAACCTACGAGCTATTAAAGGCTCTGTTCCAACCGAGATGTTGGGCTTGCTGTGTAGCTTTACAGCAAAGGTACTGGTAGTTTGCTTCTCTTCTTTTTTATTTGTATGCTATCCTCGCTTTTTGCTAATTATCTTTTTTATTCTCTCTTTAGGTTGCCTTGGCAAGCAGGCTCCTCTATGATGAGTGCTACGACACTTTAGAGGGCACTCATCAGGGATGGCAAGCGGTAAAGACAGAGAAGGAGGATGATTTGGCTAGGGCTGAGGTTATAGAGAAAGAGAAAAAGGTCAAGCAAGCTAAGCTCGAATGG
Organism: Pistacia integerrima; assembly: GCA_026225825.1. Lineage (NCBI taxonomy): Eukaryota > Viridiplantae > Streptophyta > Magnoliopsida > Sapindales > Anacardiaceae > Pistacia > Pistacia integerrima. The sequence continues at coordinate 37,346,318 of CM047747.1, forward strand.
CTCAGGGGGAAGTGGCGACCTTCGGGGTCAAGGAAAGGGAGTTCTTTGACAAGTTTAATATGAGCAAGGCTACTTGAGCCAAAGCTGAAACAAAGTCAGTATCCAAAAAGACTTTGGCACAGCAGCGAGGTGTTAACAACAAGTTGAACTCTGAGCACTCCTAAGCTTAGAAGACTACTGCGAGCTGGGAGGCCAAGTTCAAGTAATCCTCATTCGACCTTGCCTAGGAGACAGTAGGTTGTCAGGAGGCCGAAGCTGAGGTCAGGCAACTCGGGTTTCAAATTGAAGAGTTGAATGAGGTTATTACTGCTCGGGCCTGGGCGATGTTTGTCTTCCTTGTTCAAAAATTATGGGAAGCCCATCCTTTAATTTACTTCTCTTTCCTTCCGCAAGCTTACTAGAAGGAAGTCGAGAGGATGAAGGTTGAAGGCCAGGGAAAGGCCTACATTTACTCGGACGACTCCATGGATGATGGCGACGGTCATGAGAAAGTTGAGGAAGGCAAGGAGAAGGCCGAGTCCTAGATGGAAATCGAGGATCCGACTCCCCTGACCACGCTTCCCCCAAGCGAGGATCCCAACCTTGGAGAGGAAGTCAATATTCCTCCTATTGAACAGCCGTCTCTCCCCCTTGGTGACGACCTTCCTGGACATGTCGAGGATGATGCCATTGCTCCCCCAACTGCTTGAAACATCTTTTTTGTTATTGCCATTTTTTTTTTGTTGAAAGAATGTAATTGAACTCAATTAATAAAAGAAAATTTTTCATCATTTCCTTATCGAGCAATAGTTATTATATTTTTGCAGAGTCATTTTGTTGTCCTAGTTGGACTTGTAATATAAAATCTGAATTTGCTCTAAGTCATGCGTACCCCGTTTCTTGAGGAGCTTTTTTAGATTTACGCGAGGAAATCTTATGCGCCAATCAACTTCGATTTTGGACTTATCATCCTTTTCGAGTTTTTGGTCGCTAGCTTGAGGCCGATTTCCCTCGACATGTTTTTTCTTGAATTTTTTCAAGTTTAACATCATCGATTTAGGATTTTCCATCCTGATTTATGTGAGGAAATCTTATGCGATGATAACTTTGATTTTGGACTTATCATCCTTTTCGAGTTTTGGTTGCCAGCTTAGGGCCAATTTCTTTCGACGTGTTTTTTCTTGAATTTTTTCAAGAGTAACTTCGTCAATTTAGGATATTTCATCCTTAAAGAGTTGGATTTTGGCATAGCTTTTCTAAGATAAGCTGCCTTTCCCAGACTCTTTGACTCCAAGTTTTCTTTTCGTGAGACCATCACCTAGGTTATGATTTACGGGTCAGCAAATATATGCTAACGAACTAAAGACATTAATTACGAACAAAGAAAATCATGAATAATACGTCTTTTATTGATCAAGTGCTTTGGCCGTGAGCGGTCTTACAACGAATAAAGAACAGAGAAATAAGTGAAACTCGAGCTGCTCATTGGTAATACCTTTGCAAGTGCTCCATGTTCTAAGCTCACATTATTGCTTCACCGTTGAGGCATTCTAGGTGAAAAGATCTTGGTGCAAGCTTTTCGGAGATCCAAAAAGGTCCTTCCCATTTGGGTCCAAGTGCCCCCAAGTTTGGGTTTTGGGTACCCTGGACGACCTTCCTAAGAACTAGATCGCCCACTTCAAAGTCCCTATTTTTTACTTTAGTATTGAAGTATCGTTTGGTTCTCTGTTGATACAAGGTGAGCCTTTAACTGAGACTTGGCCTGGTGTTCTCCGATTAGGTGTAGCCTTAGGCAGAGAAGGTATTCGCTTGCTTCTTCGTCAAAGGCTTCCTTTTAAAATGAATGATTCCCACTTCAACTAGGGCCATTGCCTCACACCTGTATGATAGAGAGAATGGGGTTTCACCTGTCGAACTTCTTTCTATCGTCCTGTAAGACCACAGAGCTTCAAGTAATTCATCAGCCCATCTTTCTTTAAGGTCATCGAGCTTCTTCTTTATAGTGTACTTAATGATCTTGTTTATAGCTTCTACTTGTTCGTTGGCTTGAGGCCGACAAACGATGGCAAAACTCTTCTTGATGTCGAGCTGCTCGTAGAAGGTCTTGAAGTCTTCACTGCCGAACTTCTTCCCGTTGTCAGTTATTATTGTGTGGGGAATCTCAAACTGACAAATAATGTTCTTATAGAAAAAGTCCTTCAGCTTGTTCGACAATATTGTTGTCAGGGGTTTAGCCTTTACCCACTTGGTGAAGTAGTCCATAGCAACTTCTGGAAACTTAACGCCCCCTTTTCCTTGAGGCAAAGGGCCGATAAGGTGGATGCCTTAGATCCCAAATGGTTTGGGGCTTGTCAGGGTGGTCAATTCTTGCGGTGGAGCTTGTGGAATATCTGCAAATCTCTAGCATCTGTCACATTTGCAAACATAGTCCGCTGCATCGTCATAGAATGTTAGCCAGTAATACCCCTTGCGAAGCACCTTGTATGCTAGAGATCTGCCTCCCACGTGATTTCCACAAATTTCGTCATGGATTTCTCTCAGAATATAGTTTGCATTCTCATGGTCAATACATTGAAGCAGTGGCATATTGAATCCGCGCTTGTATAATCTATCGTTGATGACTGTATACCAAGCTGCTTTTGTGCAAAGTGTTCTAGCTTCAATTCTCTCATCTAGTAATGTTCCATCCCTCAAGTAGGCGATGATCGTATCCATCCAACTGTATCTTTGCCTTGTTACTAAAATTGGTCCTTATTAAGCGGAGATGCTTGGCCTTGGTAGGAACTTGACTAGTATGGACTCAATATTCTCTTGGCTCATTGCGGAAGCCAAGTGAGCTAGAGCATCTGCTTGTGAGTTCCTCTCCTTTGGGATCTGGAGAACTATAGAGGACCTAAATTGCTTGAGCTCAATTTCCACGAGCTGGAGGTAAGATGCCATCCTTTCTTCCTTTGTTTGGTATTCCCCGATAATTTGATGGACTACGAGTTGGGAGTCACTGTACACCTTGACAGATTCTACTGCCATTTCCTTGACAAGGTGTACTCTTGCAAGCAATGCCTCGTACTCAGCCTCATTGTTAGAGGCAAGAACCCAAATCTTACCACGGCTCTAATTGAGTTTCCCTCTCGACTTTTGAGCAAGAGCGCCACTCCTGCCCCTTTATTGTTCAAGGAACCGTCTACGTACAAGTTCCATTGCCACATGTCATCGAACTTTGGCTTCTGTTGTTTGATTTCCCCTGTGGTATCTACCCCTAACGGGCTTACTTCACCTTCTAACTGGTAGGAGAACTCAGGTATAAAGTCTGCCAAAGCTTGCCCTTTGATTGCAACACCCACATCGAGGTACGTAACTTATTTCTGCTTTAATGCCTTTAGTTTTAGTTATTTTAAGGTGAAAGATTGAAAATTAGAATTAGCAGACTTCGCCGTGGCAAAGGAGTTTTGTCGCCGTGGCATTGTACACATCGCCCAATTCGTGTTTTAGCTAGAATTTGTAGGCTTCATCGTGGCAAGGAAAGAAGTTTGCCGCGGCAATGTACACTCTGGAATGCTTCGCCAAGGCAAAGAAACAATTTCACTGGCGCAAAGGATTTGCTAGAATTTTTGAGAAAATTCTAGAAAACTTGCTTAAGGGAAAAATGGTCATTCCACCCATAATTAGTTGAAAATGTGGAGAGTGAAAAGTAGTAGAGTTTCATGGAGAATGAAATGGAGATGAGGGTATTTTTGTAATTGATTAAAGGGCAAAGATGGAATTTTATAAAAAGTGCAAAGGTAAAATGGGAAAGTATAAATTATATTATGAGATAATAAGGGTTCAAGAATTGAAACCCTTGACATTTCTCTCTTAGCCCACGCCACCTTCATCCTCAATTCTCTCAATTTTCTTCACCAAATTTCCAAGGAAATTTAGAGGATTTTGGCTAGATTTTGGTAGAATTTCAATCCTAAGCATCCAAAGGTAAGAATTCTTGCAATAAGATGTGAGATTAATTTTTAAAGTGTTGAATTCTAATAGTTTTACATGCTTAGGGTTTAAGAAAGGGAAGAATTCTACCAAGAGAGATTATAGTGTTGGGATTACTCAAGTTCAAGTTTAATAAATCCATCCCTAGTCATGATTTGAGCAATAATTGTGTTGAGAAATTCTTATTTGTATTTATGTACATGAATGTTGAGAATCATTGATGGAATTGATGTTGAATGATGATTAGGATTCCACCATGAGAAGTAGTGTTTGTGTATATGGTGATTGATGGCAGTTTGGATGAGTTAAGAAAGAATTTGAGTAGAATTATGGACTATATTTTCCTGGCCAGGTTTGGTGTTGATTTTAGGGAGATTTGCTTCAAATTTTGGTGGTTAGAGATTGTTATGAAAGTGTAATCACCTTAGTGCCTTGTTTATGCATACAAAGTGTTTGATGAAATTTCAAAGTGAAGTGTATATATGAATATGATAGCATGTTATATTGTTATGAGTTTGTAGATGGTAGAGAAAGTAGAGAATGACATGTTCACATGCCATATTGTATTCTTGCACTTAATCATGTGAATATAGAGAGAATAACAAGAAAAGCCCATCTACATGAATACATGCATATAAGAACATTAAGAACATTAAAGAACAAAGAGAAAGAAAGAAAATTATTAAAGAACACATTTAAAGAAAGATAAGAGAAGAGAAGGTTGTTGTTGTGATAAGGGACCCGTGAGTGACAAGAAGAAGAATAACCCACATGCACGTCGCCTTCAATGAGTGGCCTAAGAATAAGAAAGAAGTATTTGTATAGTCCGTAAGAGTGCATGTGGATGAGGACTGTACCTAAGAAAGAATTTGAGAATACACTCACACGGCCAGGGTTCTGAATCCATGCCTCAACCAAGTCCGATCGACAAAGAAAGAAAAGAAAAGAAGAATAGAAAGAAAAGAAGAAAGAAAAGATGACCAAGAAAGAATAAAAATTAAAAAAAGAAAAGAAGAATAGAAAGAAAAGAAGAAAGAAAAGATGACCAAGAAAGAATAAAAATTAAAAAAAGAAAAGAAAGAAAATAGAGAATAAAAATTAGAAAAAGAAAAGAAAGAAAATAGAAAAGAAATAGAAGAAAGATGAAAATAGAAAACAAAATAAGAAAAGCAAAAAAACAGAAAAGAAAATGCATTTCCAATGCATTTGTGCATATGCATTATGCCTTCCTTTCTATACAGAATTAGTTTCACTAAATGTGTTATATATTAGTAAATGAGAAACTAGAATCTGAGAAAGAACAGTGAAGAATAGAGAAAATTGTTGTAAGGAAAGAAATTCAGAATACGAGTATCGGGGGAAGAAGAGTAGTATAGTGGGTTTACTTACTAAGCAATTAGTGCTCACTCCATTGATTTCACTATTTATGCATGTAGTAGGTAAGAAGCGGTCGGATGGAACGTCAAGAAGTAGAGGAAAATGGCACTACTGTCTACTGTATTTTGAGTTTATGTATATAACACTTATGTTGTTGTAAAGAATTTGGTATATGAAAGTAAAGTTAGTTTTGGGCCCACTATTTTATACCTTTATACACATATATTTTCTATATCATATTTAGTGATTTTATATTGTAATTTCTAAAGTATACTAGTTAGAAAAAGTTATTACATTTTTGGTATTAGAGCAAAGATTTTGGGATTTGACAGTGTGCCACTTCCGTCGCATTGATGTCTCGTAGTAGACCGTAGTAAGATATTTCTTTCCTTACTTATAGTAGTAGATGAGTTATTTGAGTTGATTCAAAGTGTTGGTGTTATATGGATGAGACGTAAGACCCGAGTAGGAGGTAAGAGTATAATGAGTACAGGGGAACCTTCCAACCTGTCAGAATCTATTCCCCCATCCTCGATGAGGAGAGGATCCGTAATATTATAAAGCAAGTATTGGTAGAAATTTAGGGAAGAACTATACCGGAGAGAGTTGAGACCCTAGTTATTGAACCGACCCCCAGAGAAGAAGGGAAAGGGAAAGACCAGTACCCCCAGTAGTGCAGAACCGTATCGAGCTTGGGTTGCCAAGTCAACATCAGCCGTTAGAATTCAAGGGTACGACGAACCCAATAGAGAAAGAAGAGTGGTTTAGGTCCGTAAAGTGTACAACGATGCTTTTCCCTATGACAAATAGAGAAAATATTCGGTATGCAAGCTTTTTGTTAAGGGGTGATGCTCGAATATGGTGGGAATTGATGGAGGATACCCATAATATAGCTTCTATGACTTGGGGAGAGTTCAAGAGATTGTTTGAGGCAGAATATGAACATTTGATCGAGTGCATGAGAAGATTCAAAGAATTTATTAGCTTATAGCAGGGGTCTAGTTTGATGAAAGAGTACTCTGTGAGATTTAATTTCCTTGCAAGGTTTGTGCCTGGTGTAGTGAGTACACCGAAATTAAGGAGAGATAAGTTTGTACATGGGTTGAAATCGAAAATAGCTCGGGATGTAATGGCAGGTGCTCAGCACCCTCAGACCTACAGTGAGGCTTTAGAGAGAGCTCTACGGGTTAAAATATTTGTGAATAAGCTCGCCCTAACAGTTCCACCAACAACAGTATCTAGTGATCCACCTCCCGCTCCATAGAGAGAGAGAAGTGATGTTTCCAAAAATAAGGAAATGAAAAATAAGAAAAGATTTCAACCCAAGAAGAATAGAAAAGATTGGTAGAATAAATGGCCAAGGACTACCTATTACCCCCATGTCCAAAGTGCGGGAGAACTCATCCGGGGGAGTGCTTAAGAGAGTCAGACTGGAATGTGTGTTATAGAATGCTAGCAGCCAGGGCACATGATGAAAGACTGTAAAGCCCCTCCCACACCCACAGCACAGACATCTAGTGGTATTAATGCCCGAGTGTTTACAGTGGCACAGAGTGAAGCCGAGGCTAGTCTATTTGCAGTTAACGGTCAGTTATAATTTCATTTAGTTCCCCTTTATGCATTAATTTACTCTAGAGCCACACATTCATTTATTACACATGGGATGATAGAGAGATTAGGTTTGAAACATATTGTAGTGAGTCAGTCTATTCAGATAGAATTGCTAGATGAGGTTAGTGTGGTAACCCAGGAGATGCTTCCAGGGGAGTCCGTAGTGATCCATGGAAGAGTGTTGCTAGTGGATTTGATTGTGTTTGACATGCCCTACTTTGATGTTATTTTGGGCATGGATTTCCTAGGGAGATATGGTGTAGAGATTGATTGTCAGAAGAAGAAAGCACGATTTAATCTTGATGATGGTGATAAGTTTAGTTTCGGAGAGGGCTATCGACTTAGTATGTTAATCAGTAGTTTGAAGGCCAGAAAGATGTTAAGGAAAGGGTGCTCTGGGTTTATTACTCATGTGGTACAATGTAGTGATGTCCTACGACCACAGTGCTAGAGTAGGTGCCCTAGAGCCAATCAATTATTGTAGAATTGACTCTTTGTAATAATGTTCATTGATCAATCAAAGGCATTTTATTCTATATCGCATAAATCATTATTGTATGTATTGATATATGTCCTTAGAATGGTAGAAGTGTGACGAGGTATCAAGTGTTTCAAATCTTGATAGTAAGAACTCTATGAGCACATATGGTGGCTATTTTAGAAACGTCCGTAGTCTCATTATTATTCTAAAGTAAGGGCACAGATAATACAGTAAGGCTATCATAGTGTTGAACGACCCTGTTGAAAGGTAGTGACTAATCTCACTTGTCTAGGTTGTTTGGTGACAACTTGGTGCAACACATGGGTGCTTGCTATAGGCAAGTTCACTGGATTAACCCACCAGAGGATTCCATATGGATGGTAACCCCAGTGTCTATAGAACAAATCCTCTAACGAATGGTGGTGCATGTGATCCTTAGACTTGAGATCACCGGAGTGCCTTGTGCACTGATTGGTGTAGTTTGACACTAGCCCAACGTAGTTCTATTTGGAGCTGTCAATATGGTAGTGATTGGCTGCATCAAGGAGTGTATCAAGACTGGTGGATTGACAGAGGATTCATTACTCTCAGGTACGGGAAAGTTATCTCATGACGCAATTCAGTAAATGGCAATAACACTAAAACTGTGGCCATACTGGGATTGAGTTGTTGCTGTATCCAGTTTATAATTCCGGTCATTGGTCCAATAACTGAATATATACATATTGAGAGTAACTGAGGTTGACACTATTTCTATGCCTCGGTCTCGTTGAGATAACAGATGATGAAAGGATTGAATTGTACAGTAACCATATCATTGACAAGTAGTTGCTTCGCTGAATCCGAATCTATCAGGTGGCCATGATGCCTTGCTAGGGGCCAATCTTGGTCTGTGTATAGTAAAACGATTAATTGGTGTTAATCGCGATATTACACACTACCGGTATGATAAGGAGCGTATAAGTCACACACATAAAAGATAATTTAAGAACTAGTTTAGAAGAAGGGCGCTTTTGTCTTTTTAGGCAAAAGGGTATTTTGGTAATCTCACAGTGCAATTAAATTTGCTGAGGTCGTAACCTTTATTTAATTTGATATTAAAACTAAATAAGTGAGATTATGTTTAAATATGTGTTTGCATATATTTAAATAAATTATCATTATTGTTAAATGTTAATATATATATATATATATATATATATATATATATATATATATATATATTAATTTAATTTAATTGAAATAATGATAATTAAAATTGAAATATCTTAATGGGGCTGTTTGGACATAAGGGCTATTTGGGTTGGTGCCCAGACCTATTCCATGTTGGAATAGGGCAAAGTGTGCACTATATAAGTGCAACACTTTATGAATTAAATAACAATTCACTCATTCACTTTTGATTAAATATTCCAGCCCCTTTATCTTTTCCCACGCCAGATTGCCTTTTGTGTTGAATCAAAATTTTATTGATTTTGTTCTTGGTTCTAGCAAATCCCTCTTTAGTTTCTTGGGGTTATCTTCGTGTGGACTGTCACTGGTTCGATCCTACCCTTGGATCGGTAGCGAAACCCGTTCAGAGACAAGTTGGATGAGCCTCCAAACGTTCGTATGATTTCTTAACTCTAAACTGATTTTTCTACAGATTCTAATTTATTGTATAAACTGTAAATTTGTGCCTTGATCTTGGTTTCAAGGAACTATCCATGTTGTAAATAATTTTTGTTTTCCGATGCCATGACTTGATCGTTTCCTAACATGGAGATTCAAAATGTGCCGGTAGTTCGAGAGTTTTTAGATGTATTTCTGGAAGATTTGCCAGGTTTTCCTCTAGAAAGAGAAGTAGAATTTAGTATTGAACTGGCACCAAGGATAGCACTGATTTCTAAAGCCCTTTACTGTATGGCCCCAACCGAGTTGCAGGAATTGAAGAAGTAGCTCCAAGAACTCCTAGATAAGGGTTTTATATGACCCATCCATTCTCCTTGGGGTGCTCCAATTTTATTTGTGAAGAAAAAAGATGGATCCCTACGGATGTGCATAGATTACAGAGAGTTGAATAAAGTGACAGTGAAGAATAAGTACTCGTTACCTCGCATAGATGATTTATTTGATCAGCTTAAAGGAGCAGCAGTGTTCTTAAAGATTGATTTGAGGTCGGGTTATCATCAAGTAAGAGTTGCACAGCAAGATATTGCCAAGACTGCATTTCGAACCAATATGGGCATTATGAGTTTGTGGTGATGCCTTTTGGGTTAACCAATGCCCCATCAGTCTTTATGGACTTAATGAACTGGGTGTTTAATGATTGTCTTGATCAATTTATAGTGGTATTTATTGATGATATCCTAGTTTATTCTAAGTCAAAAGAGGAGCATGAAGAACACTTAAGATTTGTGCTGCAGCGATTAAGAGATAAGAAGCTGTTTGCTAAATTTTCCAAGTGTGAATTTTGGCTGGATCAAGTTATCTTCCTGGGCCATACTATCTCAAAGGAAGGTATATCTGTAGATCCTAGTAAGGTGAAGGCAATTCTTGAGTGGCAAAAGTCGAAAACAGTAAAGGAGGTTAGAAGTTTCTTAGGACTAGTAGGCTATTATCGATGGTTTGTAGCAGGATTTACCTAGTTGGCTAGGCCGCTTACAGCTCTTACCAAATAGAGAACTCTTTTTTTATGGTCGGATGCTTATGAAGAAAGTTTACAAGAGTTGAAGAGAAGATTAACCACTGCTCCCATTTTGGTGTTACCACATGAGGGTGCAGATTATGATATTTATACAGATGCCTCACTTCAGGGACTTGATGCTATGTTGATGCAGTTGGGTAGGGTAATAGCTTATGTTTCTTGACAGTTGAAAGGATATGAGACGAGATACCCTACACATGATTTAGAGTTGGCAGCTGTAGTCTTTGCATTAAAGATATGGAGGCATTATCTATATGGTGCTAAAAGTAATATCTACGCCAACCATAAGAGTTTGAAGTACTTCTTCACTAAAAGGGAGTTGAATATGAGACAGAGGAGATGGTTAGAGCTGGTCAAAGATCATGATAGTGAAATTAAGTATCAGCCCGGAAAAGCCAATGTAGTAGCGAATGCCTTGAGTAGGAAAGCTTATTTGTCTTGACTCACAATGCAGAAAGACTTATTGGAAGAATTGTGCAGGGAACAGATTGAGGTGATACAGGGAAGGATTGCGAGGCTAGAAATTCAGTCTACGTTACTGGAAGAGATTAAAGAAAAACAAGTTGTCGATGAGTAGTGTTAGAAAATAAGTCAACAAGTGCTTGAGGGCAAGATACTAGAATTCCACCTGTTAAATAGTGTCCTCCATTTCAGGAATAGCTTATGCATTCCCTAAGATGCTGAGTTGGGAAGAAAATTCTTACGAAGGCTCATGACACACCATACACTGCTCATCCAGGAGCAACCAAGACGTATCAAGATGTAAAGAAGAGTTATTGGTGGCCAAGTATGAAGAGAGATATCGGAGATTACGTGGCTAAGTGTTTAGTCTGTCAATGAGTGAAAGCAGAACACCAAAGGCCATCAGGTTTGCTTCAGCTACTCAGTATTCCTGAATGGAAATGGGAGAGTATATCAATGGATTTTATCACGGGCCTCCCAAGAGTTCAAAGGGGGGTATAATGCATATGGGTGATAGTAGACGAATTAACTAAATCAGCCCATTTCCTTCCAGTAAAGGATAGTACTACCTCAGATCAGTTGGCCCAGATTTACATCAAGGAGATAGTTAGACTACATGGAGTGCCCAAGACAATAATGTCAGATAGAGATTCCAGATTTGTTTCAACTTTTTGGACCAGTCTATAGGGAAACTTGGGTACTAGGTTAGCATTTAGTACAACCTACCATCCTCAGACAGATGGCCAAACTGAGAGAACTAACCAAGTACTTGAGGACATGATGAGAGCGTATTGTATGGATCATAGAATGACCTAGCATGAGATGTTACCGTTGGTGGAGTTTGCTTATAATAATAGTTATCAGTCTACAATTAAGATGGCTCCTTACAAAGCCTTGTATGGTAGACGATGTAGATCTCCACTGGATTGGGATGAGGTAGGAGAGAAAGATGTTTTGAATGCAGCTCTTGGGCCGAAGATAACTCATAAAATGATAGAAGACATCAAGTTGATTAGAAGTAGAATGAAGCAAGCCCAAGACAAACAGAAAAGCTATGCAGATTTAAAGAGAAAAGGTGTAGAATTTAAAGTGGGTGATAAATTGTTTCTAGAAGTTCCCCCCTATAAGCGCGTAATGTGTTTTGGCGGCAAAGGAAAGTTGGCACAGAGATACATTGGCCCCTTTGAAATATTGCAAAGAGTTGGAAATGTAGCTTATAAGTTGGCGTTACCACCTAGTATGGACAGAGTGCATAATGTGTTCCATGTCTCGATGCTTCAAAGGTATGTCAGTGATCCCTCCCATATACTATAAGTAGAAGAAGTGGACTTAGAAGAGAATCTCGTTTATGAGGAGCGTCTAATAAAAATATTGGATAGAAAGATTAAAGAGCTTTGAAACAAGAGTATTCCGTTAGTGAAAGTCCGATGGAGGAATCACAAAGTAGAAGAAGCTACATGGGAGGTAGGCAAGATATGCAGAATCGTTATCTGGAGTTGTTCGTTTGAATTTTGGGGATGAAATTCTTTTAAGGGGGTGAATTGTAACACTCACATCGAGGTACATAACTTATTTATGCTTTAATGCCTTTAGTTTTACTTATTTCAAAATGAAAGATTGAAAATTAGAATTTGCAGATTTTGCCGCGACAAAGGAGTTTTGTCATCACAGCATCGTACACATTGCCCAATTCGTGTTTTAGAATTTGCAGGCTTCGCCGTGGCAAGTAAAGAAGTTCACCGTGGCAACGTACACTCGGAATGCTTCGCTGAGGCAAAAAAACAATTTTGCTGGGACAAAGAACTTGCTGGAATTTTTGAGAAAATTCTGGAAAACTTGCTTAAGGATAAAATGGTCATTCCACCCATAATTAGTTGAAAATGTGGGGAGTGAAAAGTAGTAGAGTTTCATGGAGAATGCAATAGAGATGAGGGTATTTTTGTAATTGACTAAAAGGTAAAGATGGAATTTTATAGAAAGTGTAAGGGTAAAATGGGAAAGTATAAATAATATTATGAGATATTAAGGGTTCAAGAATTGAAACCCTTGACATTTCTCTCTTGGCCCATGCCACCTTCATCCCCAATTCTTTCAAGTTTCTTTACTAAATTTCCAAGGAAATTTAGAGGATTTTGGCCGGATTTTGGTAGAATTTCAATCCTAAGCTTCCAAAGGTAAGAATTCTTGCAATAAGATGTGAGATTAATTTTTAAAGTGTTGAATTCTAATAGTTTTAAGAACTTAGGGTTTAAGCGAAAGAAGAATTCTACCAAGAGAGATTATAGTGTTGCGATTACTCAAGTTCAAGTTAAGTAAATCCAACCCTAGTCATGATTTGAGCAATAATTGTGTTGAGAAATTCTTATATGTATTTATGTGCTTGAATGTTGAGAATCATTGATGGAATTGATGTTGAATGATGATTAGAATTCCACCATGAGAAGTAGTGTTTGTGTATATGGTGATTGATGGGAGTTTGGATGAGTTAAGAAAGAATTTGAGTAAAATTATGGAGTGTATTTTCCTGGCCAGGTTTGGTGTTGATTTTAGGGAGCTTTGCTTCAAATTTTGGTGGTTAGAGATTGTTATGGAAGTGTAATTACCTTAGTGCCTTGTTTGTGCATACAAAGTGTTTGATGAAATTTCAAAGTGAATCATATGTATGAATATGATAGCATGTTATATTGTTATGAGTTTGTAGATGGTAGAGAAAGTAGAGAATGACATGTTCACATGCCATATTGCATTCTTGCATTTAATCATGTTAATGTAGAGAGAATAACAAGAAAAAGCCCATCTACATGCCTACATGCATATAAGAACATTAAGAACGTTAAAGAACAAAGAGAAAGAAAGAAAATTATTAAAGAACACATTTAAAGAAAGATAAGAGAAGAGAAGGTTGTTGTGATAAGGGACCCGTGAGTGACAAGAAGAAGAATAACCCACATGCATGTCACCTTCAATGAGTGGCCTAAGAATAAGAAAGAAGTATTTGTATAGTTCGTAAGAGTGCATGTGGATGAGGACTGTACCTAAGAAAGAATTTGAGAATACACTCACATGGCCAAAGTTCTAAATCCATGCCTCAACCAAGTCCGATCGGCAAAGAAAGAAAAGAAAACAAGAATAGAAAGAAAAGAAGAAAGAAAACAAAGAAAGATTAGATGAGCAAGAAAAAATAAAAAGAAAAGAAAGAAAAGAAAGAAGAGAAATAGAAAAAGAAAGAAAATAGAAAAGAAATAGAAGACAGATGAATATAGAAAACGGAATAAAAAAAAAGCAGAAAAACAGAAAAGAAAATGCATTTCCTATGCATTTGTGCTTATGCATTATGCCTTCCTTTCTATACAGAATTAGTTTCACTAAGTGCATTATATATTAGTAAATGAGAAACTAGAATTTGAGAAAGAACAGTGAAGAATAGAGAAAATTGTTATAAGGATAGAAATTCAAAATACGAGTAATGGAGGAAGAAGAGTAGTATAATGGGTTTACTTACTAAGCAATCAGTGCTCGCTCCGTTGATTTCACTATTTTTACAGGTAATAGGTGAGAAGCGGTCGGATGGAACATCGAGAAGCGGAGGAGAATGGCACTAATGTCCACTGTATTTTGAGTTTATGTATATGACACTTTTGTTGTTGTAAAGAATTTTGTATCTGAAAGTAAAGTTAGTTTTGAGCCCACTATTTTATACCTTTATACACATATATTTTCTATATCATATTTAGTGATTTTATATTGTATTTTCTAAAGTATACTAGCTAGAAAGAGTTATTACATTGATCGTTGTCCTTGGAATATACTTGATATCATGCTTACTCATTTCTATTGTCCATTGGATCAGGCTACCCCATGCCTTGGGCTTTTGCATTATCTTCTTTAGATGGAAGTTTGTCAGTACATGGATGGAGTGTGCCTGGAAGTTAGGTCCTTGCTTCTTGGCAGTGATGATAAGGGCAAAGGTGAGCTTCTCTATTTCAGGATATCTCGTCTCTGCGTCGAGCAATCTCTTGCTCACATAGTATACTGGTCATTGCACTCCTCGCTCTTGGCGTACCAATGTCACGCTGATGGAGGACTTTGATATTGATAAGTGCAACAACAATGGCTCACCTTGGATGGGTTTTGACAATCGGGGAAGATGTCCCAGATGTCTCTTCAGCTCTTGGAAAGCTTTCCCGTACTCCTCTATCCATTTGAAACTTTTCTTCCCTTTCAAGGTTTCAAAGAACGGTAGGCATCTATCTGTGGCTTGGGAAATGAATCTGCCGAGTGCGGCCACACACCCCATCAAGCTCTATACCTGCTTTTTGCTGGTCAGGCTGTTCATATTGAAGAAAGCTTGAATCTTCTCCGGGTTGGCCTCGACACCCCCTAGTTCACAAGGAAGCCAAGGAATTTCCTCGAGCTTTCTCCGAAAGCAAACTTCAAAGGGTTGAACTTCATTTGGTACTTTCTGAGGATGTCAAACATTGCTTCCAGATGCTCAACGTGGCTTTCAGTGAGCGCATACTTGATGAGCATGTCGTCGATGTAAACCTCCATAGTCTTGCCAATTTGGTTGACAAACATCTTGTTCACTAGGCGTTGGTAGGTCACCCCAGCATTCTTGAGTCCGAATGGCATGACCCTGTAACAATAAATTTTGCGGTCAGTAATAAAGGAGCTTTGCTTCTCATTGGGCTGGTACATCAGGATTTGATTGTATCTTGAGTACGCATCCATAAAGTTAAGTAATGCATTCCCAATTGTTGCATCTACTAGCTGATCGATTCGTGGAAGCGGAAAACTGTCTTTGGGACAAGCTTTGTTTAAATCTGTAAAGTTGACACAAGTTCGCCATTTGCCATTTAACCTTTTGACCAAGACCAGGTTGGTGAGCCAATCCGGGTATTTGATTTCCCTAATTAAGTTGATGTTCAGGAATTTGTCGACTTCATCCTTGAGCACTTTGGAGTGCTCTGCATTCATAGATCTTCTTTTCTGTCTTATCGGCCAAGCTTTAGGATTGAGGTTCAACCTATGGCACATTAGCTTAGGGTTGATCACTACCATGTCTGCATGCACCTATGTGAACATGTCGAGGTTTTTCTTTAGGAAACTCTCTAGATTATCGACCACCTTGCTGCTCAAGCCTTTACTGACTTTTAGTACACGAGTTGGGTCTTCCACATTGACCCTTATTTCTTGCAATTCCTCCGTCAGTCCTATTACAAGCTCTTCTCTATGGATGCAAGTATCTATGGTATCCTCGAGTGGCCCATATGTTGAGCTGAGTGCTTGACCAGTGGGTGAGAAGTTAGAGCCAGCAACTACCTCTATTAAAAGAGGCATAACCCACCATATGGGCTTGATCGACCGTGAGGGGGGTGTTAGAGTCCCACACCAGCTAGGCACACTCAAGCCTTTTGATTTATAAGAGGGGGTAATCCTCTCATTCAACAAGACCTTATTGGATGAGGAGTCAGACCCACCTCAAATTCTATCATGGTATAAGAGCCCAGATTCAATTGAGCTGAATGTTTGACCAGCGCGTGAAGAGTTTGATCTAGCAACTATCTCCATCAACAAGCATGACCCAGCATATGGACTTGACCTTGAGAGTCAGTGTTGGAGTCACACACCAACTAGACACATTCAAATCTACTGGGTTATAAGAGGGGGTAATCCTCCTATTCAACAAGGTCTTATTAGGTAAGGAGTCAGACCCACCTCAAATTCTATCAAATACCATTCGAAGAAACCAATAGCAAATCTGGAAAAAGATTTTGGTGTGCAAGCCGAATTAATCCAGTAAGTCACGGAAAGGTTGCCAAAAATATTTAAAAATTTACTAACTTTAAGCCAAAACCTAAAAGACATAAACTGAAACAGCCAAGTAAAATGATTTAACTTTTCTAAAAATCCACCATGCATAGAAAACTATCTAAAACGTGTCAGACTGTCAGACGCAGGGGTTTTTGTGGTTTTATTGAAAAACACAGATTTTGTAATTTTGGGTTAAAAATTAGTTCTTGAAATATTTAACATTCTTAAACATGCCGAAGACACATAAGGATTTCTTAATTAATAAAATGGATTTTTAGATATTTATTAAGAAGGGATAATGGGGAAACCCTTAAATAATTATCACACCAAACGAAAATGTGAAATAAAATAGATAATTAGATAAATAAAGAGTTTTTATGAGATAAATCATGGACTAAATAAAAAAGGTTATCTATTAAAATAAATTAATACATCTTAAAATTATAAGATAAGTCTTGTAGACATTTATCTTGGGGTTTTAAAAAATATTTAAATAAAAGAATATAATTGAAATTACAATGTTGCCCATATAAAGGATTTTAAAGGGCTTTTTAGTAATTTTAAGAAAAGAAAAATAAGTAGAACGAATTTATACCTTTAAATCAGTAGTAAAAATACTTAAAATGTTAAAAACGTCCTTTGAAAAGAATTAAAATAAAGATGGGACTTGAAAGGCTAAAACAAAAAGTTTTTAACAAAGAAATATTTTTATGAAATAAAATACAACTCCAAAAAATTATGAAATTTAAAACTGGAGCTTTTTGTATTTTTCTAGGACTTTAGAAAATATCAAATCAGATAAAACGACTTTGTATTGAAAACTCAACTCAATGTCAATAAATTGTCAAATCGGGTTATTTTTGTAATTTCAGGTGCAAAAAAAAAAAAAAAAAAAAAAAATACTGGAAAAAATATGTAATTTCATGCCTACATGCATTGATAAATATTTTGTGAGGCCTTTTTTAGGGGTGAGCACGGGTAGTGGGTAGAACCTAAACCTACCCGAAACCGATACTGTGCGGGTAGGTTCTGATTCCATTTTATTGGAATCGACCCTATGCGATTCCGGTTCCATTTTATTGGAACTGACATTGTGTGGTTCTGGTTTTGGTTCCTACAGGTTTCGGAACCAGAACTTAGGAAAAAAACCTGAAGCGGGTACACGACTTGGAACCTATTTGTGTTTTGGTTTTAATTGAGAAATTTTATGTGAATTGTAATGAATTGGTTGAATTCAAGTGATGCCTAAAGATTAGAGGATTTATGAGTCACATTGGACATAAATGAATGAGTAATCAAAAGCTAAACATTACTAAATGTAAGTTTTCTTGATTTGTTGGGGGTGTATTTGTCAACTTTTAAGGTATTGTTGTTATTTTTTAAACTAATAGGGGTAATATTTTTTTACAGGATACCCGAGTAAGGAACCAGAAACCTGAATTTCAGGTTTTGGTTTCTTTTTTGGGGAACCTGCACTGTGTGGTTCTGGTTTTAGTTTCCTAAAAAATATAAAATACCCAGAATTGCTCACCTCTAGATTTTTATTATGATAAATTTTTTCGAAAATAATTTGGACTTAGGTCCTTATATCATTTTTGTAGCTTATTAAGACGAAGGTATCCATTTAGAATCCCTTCAAGTGGGCCTAATTCAAAGATGTACCCAATCATATGATTCATATCACACCATGTCTCACCAAAATTTCCCATTAAACGGTTCGGCTTTGCTGATCTCCCAAAAAGGGTTAAGAGAACATACCTTAGTACGAGGCCCAATATACCTTGTTGGAATGTGAGATGACCTTGGAATTGCTAATAAACTAATTATTATAAGATGATAACAATTAAATTGACATTAGGGGTGTGTTTGGTTGGAAGTAATGTTGTATTACTAAGGTAATGTCAACTTAAATTACTTTATTAACATATTTGGTTGTAAAGTAATATAAGATTCCGATAATCTCTTAAAACCAATAGTAATTACTATTTGTAATATAAGAGATAATCTGATTACCTCCATTTTCTTAGGTATTTTAAGATTACTTAGTAATCTTATTTTTGTTACAATTTTATCTCTTAGTAATAAAATTTTTGGACAATATTGCCTTTGTTTTAAAAACAATTTATATTAATCTATCATTACAATTTTACCCCGGTTTAATTAAGTTTTTAGACAATAATACCCTTATATTTAAAACAAATTGCCTAAACTATATTAACCAACAACTATCAACATTCCAATTACTATCGTATAAAACAATTAAATTATTGGACAACTAAAATTAATTAATAAATTATTGGGAGTTTAAATATGTTTAAGATTGATTAAGAGGAAACCAAAGAGACAGGAATGACATACTACACAAATCATAAGATTCTTAAAGTATCTGTGTGACACTTGGGGAAGGAGAAGAAACTCTTCTTCTCCATAATTATTTTTGTATATTTATATAGATTAATTATTTTAAATTTTAAATTACCTTTTCTCTTGGTAATCCTCACAAATATTAGAAGTTTCGACAAATATACATTTTCCACATATAACATTACAATTAATTCAATACTTTTATAGCCAATTGACTTGTCCAAATTACTTAAATATAATCATTGCGATCGATAGTGGCACCAACTAGGGGTGCAAACAAGTTGAGCCAAGCCGAGTATATGGCTTATTAAGCTCGGCCCGATTGCTACAATGACACCAACTCAACTCTTCTTCATAATATCCAAGAGAAAATGATAACTTTCACTTAGATATGGCTACCAACCCAAGTACTCTCTCTAATTTCTAAATTCAAATAAAAACTTACAAGTGGTGATATTTTATATACTCATTACTTATCAATAGAAGTTTGGGTTAGTAGCCATATTTGTTATACTGAGCCAACAAACACAACCATAAACCAGATTTCAACTCCACACAAGAAACGCAAGATTTTTACCATGGTTCGATTATCCTATTTGGATAATCTACATCCACGTTGAGCTCCGGAAATGGAGAGCTCACAGCACTACTAATTTGAATAATATCAATACAGTACAAGATCCAACACAACCAGATCAAATCCTCTCTATTTCTACCCAAGAATCAACCCGTAACTCACCCAAGAACTCTCACCTGGAATCCTCAAGCCACAAGAGTAAAACTACCCTCAGATTAACTATCATTCACTAATCAATCTACCTAGTTACAATGATTCAAAAAATGCAGAAAAAACCAAGAAGAATTGATAACACAAACTGCAGAAAAACGCAAAAAAATTCAGATTTGATGCACAGTGAACAATTCCCCTTTTTTTTTATACTGTTGACTCAATGAAATGCCTCAGCCGTTGGATCTTTGAAGATTAGATGGACAGGATGCACAAATGACTTAGGCCAATACTCTGCGTTTCATTTAACTGTAAAGCGGCACCATATTTAGTCTTCACTTCAACAATCTCCACCTTGAAGACTTGAAAAACTAATTAGTAGTGCAGCAGGCTCTAACCATATCCCTCATAGCTCCAGTTGGTATTGAATTATTCCATGGACAGCAACTTCAAGCAGTGGTTGAATTTTGCTGGTGTGATGATCTTGGTCCCCATATCAGTTGGATTTTCTTCAGTGGGTACTTTCTTCAGCTCAATTAATCCTTGGGCTACCACATCTCTTACAAAGTGAAATCTTACGTCAACATGTTTGGTCCTCTCGTGATAAACTGGGTTCTTACTCAGATGTATAACTCTCTGGCTATCTGAGTAAATTGTGACCTTCCCTTCAGTAAGATTTGCTTCCCTGTCAGTAACCCCTGTAACCACACAGCATCCTTAATCACATCAGCAATGGCTATGTACTCTGCCTCAGTTGATGAAAGTGCAACTATAGGCTGCAACTGAGATTTCCAGCATATGCAGTTGCCTCCCAGTGTAAAGTAGTAAGCAGTTGTGGATTTTCTGGTGTCTTTATCACCTGCAAAATCTGAATCTACAAACCAACAAGATCAAGCACAATATTGTTCTTATAGTACTTTAAACCAACATTCAAAGAACTGTTAATGTATCTTAGAACCCATTTAAGGGTAGTCCAATGTTCACTGCCTGGGTTCGACATGAATCTACTAAGAAGTGATATAGCAAATGACAGATCAGGTCTAGTGCTTATCATAGCATACATTAAGGAGCCAATCACATTTGAGTAGGGGATATCATTCATTTTTATCAACTCAGCTTCAGATTTAGGACACTGTTCTTTACTAAGTATGAAATGATTTGCCAAGGGCATTGTGATAGGTTTTGAGTCATTCATACCAAATTTGTTTATTACTTTTTGCAAATAAGCACTCTGTCCTAGTTTTAAGTAGTTGTTCCTCCTATCTCTAGATATTACCATCCCTAATATTTTCTTAGCATTTCCCAAATCTTTCATGTCAAATTCTAAATTTAATTTCTTTTTCAGATCTTGTATCCTAGGCTTGGATCTACTGATTAACAGCATATCATCAACATACAACAAAAGATAAATGGGCAGATTTTTATCAAGGTCAAAGTAGAAGTAGCTGTTATACTTGCTTCTCCTAAATCCCAAGCCTGTTATAAAGGTGTCAAACCTTTTGTACCACTGCCTAGGGGTCTGTTTAAGGCCATATAAGGACTTGTGGAGAAAGCATACATGGTCAGGGGCCCTAACATCAATGAATCCTATAGGCTGGCTCATATAAATTTTCTCATCCAAATTTCCATGCAAAAAAGCAGTAGTCACATCTAGTTGTTCTACTTCTAGATTATGGTGAGCAGCAATAGCTAACATTAATCTGATGGTTTTATATTTCACTACTGGGGAAAAGACTTCATTGAAGTCCATTCCCTCTCTTTGGGTGTAGCCTTTGGCAACTAGCCTGGCTTTATACCTAGGTGGATCAGAAATTGAAATACCATCCTTAAGTTTATAGAGCCACTTACATTGGATCAGCTTCTGATCTTTGGGTTTGGGTACCAAAGTCCAGGTTCTGTTTACCTCTAGAGAGTGCATCTCTGCCCTCATTGCTGCTTCCCATTTTTCTTTACCCTTGGACTTCATAGCTTCATCATAAGTTTCTGGTTCTGTTCTCTGGATCTGCTGTACATGTGCGAAAAAAATCACGCTCGCATAAGAATAACGAGCTGGTAGCCTTACCTCTCTTCTAGCTTTGTCCTTGGCCAGTTGGTACTGTTGGAGGTCAGTTGGTTGGTGTTCAAGTGTCTCTTCAGTGGTTTCCTCTGCTGGTTGTTCAGGTTCAGTTTCAGATTCTATTTGGGTTTCAGTTTAGGTGGGGTGAGGTTGATGTGTGAGTTGCTCCACCTTAATTGAGGTACTTTCAGTTGGGTTAGGGTCTGGTTCAATGTTTTTGATGCTTCCTTGATCAGTGGCAGACCCTTTGCAAGGGAATTCACATTCATTAAACACAACATCTCTACTTACAATAATCTTGACCCCTGGAGTCTCCCTATCCCATAACCTGTACCCTTTTGTGCCTTCTTGGTAACCTAGGAATATGCACTTAGTAGACCTAGGTTCAAGTTTCCCTCATACAGTGTGTGCATATGCAGCACACCCAAAAATCCTCAAATGGCTTAAGTCTGGTTTTCTACCAGACCAGATTTCTTTAGGACACTTTCCATTAATAGCAGTAGAAGGACTTCTATTCACAAGGTAGGCAGTGGTGGCTAAGGCTTCCCCCCAGAAAGTGTTTGGTAACCCTGAAGTGAACATGAGACACCTAAGATTTTCTAGTAAGGTACGGTTCATCCTTTCTGCCACTCCATTTTGGTTGGGGGGTGGGGTGGTTCTAGCTACCGTTACGTTACACTGCGCACCATTGTCGCATGAAGTGCCTTAACTCTCTTTCCTGATTGGTTCTCTACTAGTGTTTTCCAATCCCTAAACTTGGTTAAAGCCTGGTCTTTGGTCTTTAAGAGAAAAATCCAGACCTTTCTACTGTGGTCATCTATAATGGATAAGAAATAGCTGTTTCCACCATGGGATTTAATTTTTTCAGGTCCCCAGAGGTCAGAGTGTAAGTACTCTAAGTAGTTCTTGGCTAGGTGAGTCCTTTTTGAAAAACTAAGTTTATGTTGTTTTCCTAACACACAAGTTTCACAGAATTCTAGGTTACTGATGGTGTCCTTTCCAAAACCTCCTTGACTACTAAGGATGTGCAAACCTTTCTGACTCATGTGTCCTAGCCTAAGGTGCCATTTTTCAGTTACAGTAAGTTTGGTGGGTGACCGAACTGTGCTACAGCATTCTGGGTCGAATCACAACATAAAATGTAAAGACCATTCCTCTTTTCCCCTTTGAGAACCAAGTTCTGGTTTTTGTACACATATAAACAACCATTGTTAGCCTCATAGGAACACCCAACCTCATTAAGAGTTCCTAAAGAAATAAGATTCCTTTTTAATTCAGGGATATACCTAACATTAGTCAACTTTACAATTTTTCCATTAGTAAGCTTAAGGGTTATACTGCCTATACCCTTCACCCTACATGCTTGGTTATTCCCCATATAAACAGTTTCAGTTTCCTGAGATTCTAGGTTCTGGAACCAGTTTTTGTGTGCACTCATATGGAAGGAACAACTTGAGTCCAGGACCCATTCCTTAGCAGTATCAGATGTTGATACTGTCAAGACCTCAGGCTCCCCCCATTGGTTATCACTAGAAGCAAGATTACTCTCAGTATTACTCTGTTTATTTTTCTTTAACCATTCAAAATAGTTTTTCTTGATATACCCAGGTTTATTGCAAAAGAAGCACTTCCTAGTATCTGATTTTTTATTATTGTTTCCCTTCCATTTTTTCTTGTTTTTAGACCCATGTTGGTTCTGAATATACTTTCTTGTTTGACTAGATTTTGCCCTACCCTTTACAAACAGGTTACTCCTAGATCTTTTCTGAACCTTAAGCTCTAATTCCCTAGCTTTAAGACCAGCAACTATTAAATCCAGACTAGGTACGGCTCCTGAATACTGAAGGGCATTCTTTACAACTATGTAGTCTTTAGTTAAGGAATTTAATGGGATCATTGCTAAACTAGTGTCACCTAGTTCCTGATCAGTACCTTTAAGAATTAAAGTCATCTTAAGGAATTCATCTAAATTATCCTCAACAGATTTAGAACCATCCATTTTGTACGAAAATAAAGCACCTTTTAAAAATGCAAGGTCAGGTGCTGACTTTAAAGAATACAAAGTTTCGAGTTTACGCCATAGGGCTAGAGGTGTTTCTAGCCCATCTACCTTCTGCACGACGTTGTCTGACAGATTCATCACTATGAGGTTGTATGCTTCCTCATTGATTTCATCCTTCTTCTTCAGCTTCTTTTCTGGCTATTTGGTTTCGTCTTTCTCCAGGGCAATTCCCACCTTGTTGTGGGACAGCAGTGCCTTCATTTTCTTTTTTCCAACTCCCAAAATCTATCTTGCCATCATACCGAGTGATTTCTAATCGTGTAGTTGACATCTTTGTGTTTGAACAATTTGATACTGACTCAAGAAACCCTAAATCGAACTGACAATGTAAATCTTGAACGAATTACTAAGACTCAGACCTGAATCTTCACCAAAATTTCCTCAATCAGTGAATTTACCACTCGAATCTGTAAACTAGGACTCAAGATTGCTAAGGGAAGCCTTAATTTGAAAAAACCCCCAAATTTTAGACAAACCTTAATTTTTCAGAAACCCTAAATCACCGAGCAGTCTCCAAATCGATCAAGCCTATTGTCTAATAGCTCTAATACCACTGTTATACTGAGCCAACAAACACAACCATAAACCAAATTTCAACTCCACACAGATTACACAAAACATCCACACAAGAAACGCAAGATTTTTACCATGGTTCGATTATCCTATTTGGATAATCTACGTCCACGTTGAGCTCCAGAAATGGAGAGCTCACAACACTACTAATTTGAATAATATTAATACAGTACAAGATCCAACACAACTAGATCAAATCCTCTCTATTTCTACCCAAGAATCAACCCGTAACTCACCCAAGAACTCTCACTTGGAATCCTCAAGCCACAAGAGTAAAATTACCCTCAGATTAACTATCATTCACTAATCAATCTACCTAGTTACAATGATTCTAAAAATGCAGAAAAACCAAGATGAACTGATAACGCAAACTGCAGAAAAACGCAAAAAATTCAGATCTGATGCACAGTGAACAATTCCCCTTTTTTTATATTGTTGACTCAATGAAATGCCTCAGCCGTTGGATCTTTGAAGATTAGATGGATAGGATGCACAAATGACTTAGGCCAATACTTTATGTTTCATTTAACTGTAAAGCGGCACCGTATTTAGTCTTCACTTCAACAATATTTAATTGAAACTTATTGTTAGGTTGGTGTTGCTGTAAATCACAATAAATATAATTAGTTAATTTATTTGCTAGTATTAGAAAATAGACCTTGTATATTGCATCACATGGCCTACATCATCTCTCTATTTCTCGCTGACGTAACTCACTCTCTTCTTAGGTTATTAAGAGGTTTTATGTTCGAATCTCACCAAGTGATTATCTATCACGTTTGTGACTTATTTGGCTCATTAGACTTATAAGGTTTTCAATACACTTTGAGAATTAGTTGAGATGCACCCAAGCAGGCCCAAACACCTCAATAAAAGAAAAAAAAAGAAAAAAGAAAAAAAAAGGCTTCTGATCCTTTGTATAAAACCTTTAACCATATTCAGACACAATGTTTTTTCCTCTCAAACCATTCTTTTAAGAAAAAGGTGCTTCGTTGAAAGCCATAGACTACCCTTTTAATTGTGAAAAGTTGTTCCATTATATATAATTGAAAACTTGTTATATGTAAATATGTAATCAACTTGGACGGCGGATCTACAAAATTTTAATTTGGGAGACGGACTTTACAATGTATAGAATTATTTATGTCAGATTTTGAGTTGACGCTGGATAAGAGGTGGTTGGGAGAGAATTCATGCATGTGGTAAAGACTGAAGAGAGTGTGAAAGTTGACGACAGAAGTCGAGAGAGTAGGTGAAAATTAATGGTGACAATGTGGGTGCTCATAATTAAAGCGTTAATTGAGAGTGTTATATATTAAGAGATAATGCAAGGGTGAGATATCATAGTTACATAACCTATCTCTGTGCCTGTGGAATTCGAACTCTATATATATATCCAAGTGAAACAATAGCAACTTCTACCTAAATCATGCCCTGGGAATTTAAGATTGGTCCTTTCGACTGGAGCAGTTAATTGCTCTTAACCTTTTGTTTCACAAAAACCCTTCCCTTGTTAGTTTAAACTTTTTACAAGCAAGCCAACCACTTCTTCATAATATCCAAGTGAAACAATAAGTATCAATTAGAAACCCAAACTTTGTCTGTTAGTAATATATATTAGGGATTTTTTTTTTTTCCCAGGTAAACCCGATAATTGCCTCTCTTGCAATTCGAGCACAAGACCCCGAAGTACAAGCACGTAGCTAGGGGATCAGACGAGCCGGAGCCATCGGCAATAAGGCCTCGGTTCGATGACTCGAACTCGGTTCATTAACCGAGTTGAGTTCGAACACAGTGAAGCTCGGCTTGTGGGTTCGCGAGCCTGGTCCGACTCGATTAGGCACTGTAGACTTCACAGGGTGTTTTGGTGATTTTTTAAACTATTAGGTATTAAGCTGATATTTTAGAGTGAAAAAAGTTCTAAAAAATTACAGTTTCCCCCCCAAAGTGCAAATTTCAAATAACGCGATATTGTAAAACAGAGCGTAAATTTCAGTTCCTGCCCTAAATCCCAAATCACAATCAAAGACCCCCAATCCCAAATCGCGAACCAGATACTCTGAAATCGGTAATCTCCATCGCCATTTCCGATCTCAGCAACCGGAAAAGGAGGCCCAACACTCTGAAACTTCTAGGTTTGTTTGTTTTATGCTTTAGAGAAGTGAAAATGATGTACCGCAAATTATGTGTTTCTCATCTTTGAAATTCACTTTTTTTACTCTTGAGTTTCTTGGTTTACTTTGCTAATGGGATTTGAATTAGAGGCGTAAGTCATCACTGATTGATGTTACCTTTAGGTTAGTATAGTGAAAGAACTTACCGACAAAACCTATTTTTAATAAATACATTTTGTTTCCTCCACAAAGTTTTATGTTTCATGGGTGTGAACATCTCTATGGACATTTGTATGTTTATGGCTTGTTTTTCTTTTCATACGATTCTTATAGTTGCATTTTATTCTGAATTATATATACCGGGATATATTTGGAGATACTCAAATGAGTTTAAATCTTCTCGCAATGTTATTTGTTTTCTTGATATTAATTTTTATGGCATGCATAAAGGCTAGCTGAGAGGAAATTTTTCTCTTCTATTATTTGCATTAAAGCGTCTTGTATGTTAATGTCAATGGAAGGGAAAAGAATTATGCAACATGATTTTCTTTTCTTGACTTGTCTGAATGTATTGCACATGATTGTAAAATGTAGTTATGTGTTTGAGGTGATTGTAAAATCTCTTCTATGTATTTATTTGATTAATACACGATAATGGGCCATGGTAATCTAATTGATTTAATAAAATTGCCTTTTATTCGTCCATGTGCTTTTGGTCATTTGATGAATGCATTAATTATTTTAGTATACTATAACAATTGCCCTTTCATCACCTCTTTTTTTGTTTTTCTTTCATTGCAGGCAAAATCTTCAAATTATTCTACGCTGTTCTGAAACAAATTTTTCCAAAAATCCAGCGGATTGATTCTTATCTATTTGCTTAGAAGTCAAAGTGGCCTTGGGTTCTCTTTTGCTTTTTGGTCGTCAAAAGCCTCAGAAATTACAATCTTGATGCAGGTAATAAATCCTGCCTGAATTGACTCTTGTTCAATTTCTGTATGGCAATCTTCAGAGTCTTGTTTATTGAGTGATCTGATTGCAGGCAGTTTGTTGTTCATGAGATTACTTAGGAGCTAGAACAACTAGTTTTAGAAGGACAATGTTGATGCAAGATATTTTGCATTGCTAGTAGTGGACAATTGCAACTGTCCTAAATTTTGAGCCATTTTAGTTTGCTTTTTGCAATTGTTTCAGGTGGTTTGAGTCTTGATTATTTATTTCATGCTGTTTCCCTTAATTGTTAATTATTGAAGAAATACTTATTATACATATTTTTTTCTTGTCATAGTTACTTTAAAAAATACTTATTAAATTGAACATTTTCTAGAGGCAGGGGGAAATTGTGGTTTTCATTGAAGACAGGCCTACTGCGGACTACTGGTGGATAGTGATATTGATTGGTGGATTGTATATGTACTCCTAAGAATGTTGTTTGTATATATTCAGAATTGTTTTTTGATTTTGTAAGGTAATAGACATTTTGTAATGTTCGAAACTGTCATGGTTAATTTAGCATTGGATGTAAATATGAAATGTTGTACGCAGGCAGATTGCTGTAAAAAAGGGGAACTTGGCTCGATCAAACCCAGATAAATGGTGGTTTGATCGAGCCTTATCGAGCTCGAGCTCGATAAGGGCTCGATAGCGAGCTCGCGAGCCCTTATTGAGCTCGAGATCGCTATCGAGCCGGCTCGAGCTCGAGTCTCAATTTTGAGGCTCGTCAGGCTCAAGCTCGACACTGTTATAAACAAGCCGAGCTCGATAAGCCAAAAGCTCGGCTCGTTTACACCCCTAGACATAGCCACACTATCACATATTGATTCAATTAGACCCACTCAAACTTTGAAAAAAAAAAAAAGTTTTATATTTTATAATATTTACATTTTCGACCTCACTTAGATTCATATTGAACCCACTCAAACTTTAGAAAAACAAAAAAAAGGCTTTATATTTTATAATATTTATAATTTTGACTCCATAAAATTTTATTGTAAATTTATAAACTTAAATGTTTTACACCCACTCACTAAAAATCCTAACTATGTCTCTATGTGAGTATAGTTAACATGAGTGGCTAAAGAGCTTATAATCTGACCACAAAGAAAGAGATGGTTTGAAAATATAATTCTTTTTATTTAAAATTCTGATATATATTACGAAAGACTTAAAAAAAAAAAAAAAAGGCCTGAGACAAATAAATTTAGTAAGTATCTCTGTTTCGTCACATGGGCGACGTAATCGCTCTTTTTCCCTCTCACGTCACTCAATCTCTACCTAAATCATGCCCTAGGAATTCAAGATTGGTCTTTTCCAGTGGAGCAATTAATTGTTCTTAACCTTTTGTTTCGCAAAACCCTTCCCTTGTTAGTTTAAAAACTTTTTACAAGGAACTTTTAACCTTCTCTTCTGATGTAGTGCTTATATATGAAAACATTTTCAGCAAATTAAATCCACCTTAATATTTAGAAATAATATTAAGTAATTAAGCATGCTATTCTAATTTATTAGACTCATATTATTAATCATTTGATACAGAGAATGGATTTTCCAATGGTTTAATTTCACAAGACATAACCCTAAGTCAGCAGACAAATATGCAATTTCACTCATAACATCACAATTAATGGAATACTTGTCGTGCCAATTCTCCCATCTCTAAATAACTTAACCATATTTATTATGATTGACAATGATGAATACCAACCTCTTCTGTATAATCTTTAAGAGAAATAATTAGTATCTACGAGACATGGCTACCAACCCAAACTTTGTTTGTTAGTAATATAGATCAGGGTTTTCTAGCTTCTACATGAGGGCAAATGTAGGATTATTATAAATAATATTTTTATTTTAAAAATGAGACAATGAAATTTAGTATGCAATTTTGTTGTGGATATATATATGATGACTACCAAATAAAAACTTAATAGTGATCGATAATGGCATAAACAAACGAAGTTTGGGTGTGTAGCCATATCTAATTAATTCTCTCGGATATTATATATATATACGTTTAATTATCTCACCGATAAGAATACGACGACTACCAAATAAAAACTTAATGGTGATCAAAAGTGGTATAAACAAACGAAGTTTGGGTGTGTAGCCATATCTAATTATTTCTGTAGTTGGGTTGGTATTTGTTATTGTCAATCACAATAAATACGATTAAGTTAACTAGGGACAAGCCAATTGGCAATAACTGTAATGTCACGCCATTTTTTGACGTCGTTTTCTTTAATTTTCCCTTTCTTTTCTTCCTTATTTTCTCTCGGTTTCTTTCCCTGTACTATTTTTCTCTCTTATCATTTGTTTTGGTGACTCTTATGTCCTTTCTTTCTTTCTTTTTGGTTCGCATAGTTGCAGTTTAACAGTTGCATGTAAATGATAAAATTTACCATTAAACTGGTAAGACAAGATCTCGTGATGTGAGCCACTGACAATCTGGATGGACCTGCCAAGGGTGTCCTTGCGGTTGTAATGTTTGGACCCCGTCAGAATTTGCTAAGGGCTTGGGAGCAAAATAATTTTGGGGTGATTTCTGAATGCCTAATGAGAGGGTTTACCCTGGCTTATATAGTGAACCTAAGGGATCCGAATCCTAGTGGGACTCTGAGTCCTACTTGGTAGGAGAGTTCTCCTTTTGGAAGGAGATTAGATTTCTTGCCTTTATCAGCTCAGGCTTTCCTCTTTGGGTGAGATATGGGATTTTGTTAGAAGAGGAAATTGATTATGATTATGATCCTTATTATGGATCGTTGTGGGCGAATGGGTTAGACCCAATTCAACTTAACTCGTAGAGTAGCCCAACTCATTGAGCGGTCATTTCACAAGGTAATTTAAGCGTGGGCCCAATCGAAATTGGGCAAAGACCTTTGGGCTGTGACATTGTCATTTGGTTATTAGACCTTGTCAAATCTAATACGATTTTTGGCCTATACAATCTATCCTCCACTCTCTAAGTTAAAGGTTATTTAGCTTAAAGAGTACATTCTTTTACTTGTATTTGGGATATAGATAGGTCACTACTCCTAGGAGGAAGACTCGACCGTTATGGGTACCCTTGGGACATGGTTAGCTCGGGTCAGCCTCAATGATTGAGCCGAATGGATCAGAGATCACAGGGATCTCGTCTGAGGTGACTCCAAAGAGTCACATTGATATTCACCTGGTTCGGTGGTGTTTTGCATGAAGATTGCATCGATTGGGTTGAATGGGATGCGACTTGATTTGGTTGATTCAAAAAAGGTGAGATTGTTTGGTACTGTTCGGGTCATGGAATGACTGTGGGCCGAGAGAAGGGAAAACAAGGTAGTGATGATATGGCTCGGCAACCATTCCCCTATGGTGATGTGGGTGAATGTGATTGAGGACTCGTATCATTCCATTTTGGAGAATATATTGTCGGAACTGAGCTGACTGAAGGTGCTACCGGCTTCTCATTTTACATAAATATGAAGATGTGGAGTTTAACTTCCCAAAGAGGCATTCTATCTAGTACATCTAAGTCGTGCCAAACAAACATTGTGAGTGAGTCCTTACATGGCGCGGCGAGAATGTCCACATGTGCCGCCAAGATGTGAGGCGAGAAATGAAAAGTTTTTGCCTTTTGGTTATCAATGATGCTCCACCACCTATCCTTCGTAGACTAACTCCCATTAAATGTGACATCCTTTCGTTTTTGAACTCAATTTTTCCATTTGAGTTTAAGAGAGAGACAGCGTAGGCGACACTTTGCTCTGAAAAATCTATTTTTTGGCTACTTGTTATGAATCAAAAGGTCAGATGACAAGAACCAAGGGTCTTTTTAAAACTTAACCCAAGTTCAGTTTGAGTGGGCATGTGAATCAAAATGTCAGATGACAAAGAATCAAGGGTCTGTTTGATATTCTACCAAAGTGACGTCGTTTTAAGTGTCACTTAAATGTGTAAGAAGTTGCTCCAGCTCACCATCTCTTACTTTACCAAAATTGTAGCAGCTCTTTGTACAGATATGTAGCTTTCTCTTTTAAGGGTTTCACACTTTGTAATTCATTCATTCAATTAGAAAAGATTGAAAAAGCTTACTCTTTAGATTTTCTGTTTTTCTTTCAACAAGTTCTCTCAAATTTGCAAAGTTCACTTGGTATCAGAGCCAACGACTAACGTCAATGGCAAAGATTTCAGATACAAACCATCCGACACCAGCTCTGAAAGAATGTCTCACTCCTCCAGTTCTGTTTGCTCAGCCTTTTCAACGAATCTTCAAGTTGTCACTCCAAAATCAACTAGAGACAACTATAGAGATAACTACAGTTTCTAGAAGTTGCAAATCCTTTCAGCGGTGGGAGCTCATGAACTTGAAGATCATTTGACAGGTTTGATTCCTTGTCCTACACCTTTAATTGCATTAGATCATGAAGAATCGAGTGCATTTGGTGAAATTAGGTCAAAGGAAAAAGTTAATCCTAATTACATTTCTTGGAAACGAACTGATAAGTTCTTAGTAACCTGGTTTTTAGCGTCTATTTCTGAGTGTATGTTTGGAGTTATCTCAAAGTGTCAATCGTCTACTGCAATTTGGTTAACTCTTGAAAGTGAATTTATAAATGATTCTAAATCTAGAGCTCTTCACTTAAAAACATTACTTCAAAATACTCAGAAAGGAAATTTGAGTATCAGTAATTATGTTAAACAAATGAAGGGAATAGTTGAGAGTGTCTGCACTAGGTGGTGGACAGGTGTTATTGCATAAGTGTACGAAATCGCGCAAGTAGTAAAACTCGAGTAAGCGAGTGTCGAATCCCCAAGGGAACTACCTACCAAGTACCAAACTATTATATTCTATTACTATTTGATTAAAGCGAAGTTTAAGGATGATTTTAATGAAAAAATAAACAAACTAACCACTAAAAAATTAAGTCTTGAATGAAAGTGAAACTTGTAAACACTTTGAAGTAAAAAAATCAATATGACTAAACCTAGGGCATAGATTTCACACCAATTTAATCCTATACATTGACTTTTGTTGTTAACCTAATCGAGTGTATTCTAAAAACCAAATCCCCTATTATTCCACTAACTCTCTCTCGAGCAATTAGCAAATTAACCCTTAAACAATAACCCAAGATATCTCTAAATTGGAGTTAGGAGCTAAGAGATCATTAAGCTCTATGGAATTTACCGGAGCCTCACAGATCGCGGTAACCTATTCTAGCGTTCCGCTCAATCTATGGTTTTATTACCTAAGACAAATCAGGTTTCATCTCTCGATCTCAACCTAACCCTTACAATCATTCAACCCTCGGGCCCTTGAGAATTGAAAGCATTATGCATAGTAATAAAACTTAGAATCATAAACTCAATAAGGATGAACAACCATTCAAGTCAACATATATTCATAAATCGGGCTACATCTTAGCCCTAGACAAGAAAGTTAGTTCATAATCAAAATAATAAAACCCATCATTCTGATTAATAACATCGATCTAAGAAAAAGATAAACTTCTCTAATCGGTGAACGAGGCGTCAGGGATCCCGATCTCTCCAATTGGTAGCCGTCCTCTTCTTCTCCCCCTCTAAGTCCCCTTTAACTTCTTCAAGACTCTCCTTTATATCCTCTTGGGTTCTGGTCGTGCTTAGGAATAATATTAGAAAACTCGGCCCATTCAGATTTGGATTAGGATAATGAATTAACAAAACCCGCAACCCGCCGCCGGCGGTGAGAATGATCGCCGCGGCGATCGTTCCTTCTATCCAAAGAATCTGTAAACTTCAGAATTAGATGAAGTAATCAACACGAACATTGTAGCTCTTTGAATAAGCTTTCCAACGCCACCAGAATCGTCAAATTCTGACTTCTACAGCTCAAGTTATGATAGAAACATCGAGGCATACTCATGATGAAGAATTTCCAGATTTTCCGTAACATCTTCGACGTACCACAACTCCCTCATTTCGACCCCACGATTCTTGTGCCGTTTGTTCCTGCGTGTCGTGAATCCTATCGATAGCTTTCTTTTCCCTTCAATAACCTGTTTGAGCCTGAAAACACTTAAAGTGCACCCGTGATCCCATAAATGGTATTTATGAAAGAAATAATCCAAATTCCATACTTTAAGCACATTTTTCCATAAATAAACCAATTAAATCACTAACAAAATATCAACATTCAAGCCCTTATCACAACCCCCAACCAGCTTTTTGCTAGTCTCTAGCAAAATAAGCGATAAAATAAGTCTCTAATCTTGACAATAAAACAACCAATTAAAACCTATATCTAAACTATTCTAAACCACTTTCGTAGATTGACACGATTGCATTTAGCATATGCAACAAGCCTTTAAACCCCTAGGCGGCCCTAGTTGGGACGAGTTGTAGTCTCGTAAGGGTTTCAGGTGGCGACACCCACAAACATCCACACTAAACTTGTCCTAAACTCCAAAAGTAACAAAAACATAAACATAACAAGAACACTCTAAAAGAAAAATCTTGGATCAATTCATAAAGACATCTCAAAAATTGCATATACACAAAATAAATAGATTAATTAAAAAATCACCTAAAACTCACAGATAATGCAAACATCCATTTCATTTTTCGTTATCGACCCTAGAACATCCATACAACCACAAACCATTAGTCTACAAACTCGGATGGTGTTATGCACAACATTCATGAATAAAATTTTGATCTCAGTATTCGGGTTATGACTTATATGTGAATCATGGAATCAAACTCCATAGGCTCACTTTTCAAACCACTCTCCACTAATGAAGAATTTCACATCCCCTGGAATCAATAGGTCTTTGTAAAGGTTGTAACTTTAGGCCAGGGTATGGGTCCAAGGAAAATGATATGAAAAACAAAGTAAGAGACTCAATTTTCCTCATGCAACTCTAAAATCACATCGAACTCCACTTCTTCTCAACTACCAACCAGTGTGTCCACTAATTTACATGCCTCAAACTTGTAAAAATTTTTTTTTTTTTTTTTTTTATATAAGGCGAGGGAGGTGCGTCTAAGGTATAAGTGGCGTTGTTATACCAGAGGTTGCCAAGTACTGCTAGGCAGTTTTTAAGGCGGGTTCTGGTTTCCAGCCGAAATACCCTTAAACTAGTCAGAATGCCCCTTTTTTTTTTTTTTTTTTTTTTTTTTTTTTTTTTTAGTAATAACAATAAGAATGCTGAAACATGCACATCCCCCCAATCAATTTCTTCGCACGCATGGGTTGTGATAACCACACTTTCTTAACAAAACTCGTAATAAGCTTGAAGAACAATAAAGTCTCTTAATGATAAAGCGGGTCGGATTGTGTTTTAGGCTCAAAATCAGGATTGGGTAAACATTAAGTTCAAAGAACGAAAAACAAGGCTAAATTATGTTTAAAAATAAAGGCTCAAAGGGTTAACTAGTGATAATGATAAAAAGGGTTGGTTTGAAAGGCTCAATCGATCCAAAAACAGCCTAAATCATTTCCTAAGTGATGTGAATTCTAGGATTTCGCCTTGAGTGATTATCAAATGAGTTCTAGAATTTGTTGAAATCACAATAAAATTCATGAAAACTTCATACATAACACGTCTCTAAGTAGGTGGTGAACCACTTTCAATCCACAGTTCACTAGGGTCTCAACTCCATGTCATTAATGTTCACACACATCCGTAAGCAAAGGTAAAAATTAATTTCCTCCATTAGTTCTATGTTATTGCAATTACATTCTTATCATAGACATATGACTTCATCCAAGAGACAAAAAACAAATGTTTGCTCAATTTAAATTTCTTAAATTCCTACCCCCAACGAATAAAATCAACATTGTCCCCAATGTTAAGCGTAAGAGCAAAAGAAAGAAAACGTTACCACATTCCTCGACAAAATAAAGCCGTCCAGTCGTATACACCAGTCGTTCTATCAACTCAGAGAAACCGCTTGAATTTTCGCAATTTCTCCGCTTGTTTCTTTAATCTGCGAAATGGGATGGAAGAGGGAATGTGTTAGTGATCAATGGAGTAAGGAAAAGGATTGATTTGAGCCAAAGATTTGTGGAGAGTAAGTGTGAGGAGGATGAGTTCGTAATGTAAAATGAAAGCAAAAGAGGGAAAACGCGGTTTTAAACGCAGCACTGTTTCATGGTTCGATCGGCTGCGGCGATGGTAGATCGCCGCCGCGGCGATCGTTGCTTATCGCGCAGCAGCGTAAGTCACGCTCGCTGCAGCGATGAAACTCGTTGCTGCGGCGAGCGTGATTTTATCCAGATGCAGACCCTCGTTGCTTTAGATCACGCTCGCTGCAGCGATGTATGTTACCGCC
The DNA here is from genome assembly GCA_026225825.1 of Pistacia integerrima. Lineage (NCBI taxonomy): Eukaryota > Viridiplantae > Streptophyta > Magnoliopsida > Sapindales > Anacardiaceae > Pistacia > Pistacia integerrima. The sequence goes on from CM047747.1 coordinate 37,381,887, forward strand.
GCGGCGATCGTGATTAGTTTTCTGCCTGATCCTTGAGTGCGTTTTGTCAGTCACTTGAAAACCAATCCGAAATCCTGCATTAACAAAATAAAAAAATAAAAAATTTATAACTAAAAAGAATGCACTGAAACAAACAAAATTAAATTAAAATAACATAAAATAAACTCAAACGGAATCTAAAATTTGGGTTGCCTCCCAAAAAGCGCTTGTTTAAAGTCTTAAGCTCGACTCCTTTTCTGTCATCAATTTGGATTCTGAAGAAGAATTGAAACCCTCTCGTCTGCATTGCCATTCTCAATATAAGGTTTCAATCTTTGCCCGTTGACTTTGAATGTGCCTTTCGTCGGGTGGTGCAGCTCTATTGCCCCATGCGGAAACACTTGATGAATGATAAATGGGCCAGACCATCGTGAGCGCAATTTTCCTGGAAAAAGTCGCAGCCTCGAGTTGAACAATAGCACTTTGTCGCCCTCTTTGAATTCCTTGTTCACAATGTGTTTGTCATGCCACTGCTTAGTCTTTTCTTTGTAAATCCGGGCATTCTCGTAGGCATCATTGCGAAACTCTTCCATCTCATTAAGTTTCTTGAGACGTTTTGCTTTGCCGACTTGTAGATCAAAATTCAGAAATTTCTTGCCCAATACGACCTATGCTCTAACTCCACTGGCAAGTGACAAGCATTTCCGTAAACCATCCTGTAGGGCGACATTCCTATTGGTGTTTTGAATGCCGTCCTATATGCCCATAGTGCATCATCAAGCTTAGTTGCCCAATCCTTTCGGGATGCGTTCACTGTCTTCTCCAGGATTCGTTTCAGCTCTCTATTCGAAACTTCGACTTGGCCACTGGTTTGCGGATGATATGGGGTTGCAACTCGATGTGTAACTCCATACTTGCTTAACAGTGATGTGAATAGGCGATTGCAAAAATGAGAGCCACCATCACTGATAATGGCTCTTGGCGTGCCAAACCTTGAAAAGATATTCTTCTTTACGAACTTGATAACGACACGAGCATCGTTTGTTGGCAATGTCGCAGCTTCCACCCACTTCGACACATAATCTACAGAACCAAAATGAAACGGTTAGAAAACGAAGAAGGAAAAGGTCCCATAAAATCTATCCCCCAAACATCAAACAATTCTACTTCTAGGATATTATTTAAAGGCATAGCATTTCTCCTAGAAATATTCCCAACCCGTTGACACTCGTCACAACTCATCACAAATTGAAATGCGGCTTTAAAAAAGAGTAGGCCGGAAAAATCCCCGATTGAAGAACTTTTGCCGCGGTCTTTGTCGAACCGAAATGACCACCAACTTCCATAGAATGACAAAGTGTCAATTATATTCGTCACCTCTTCCCTCCGGCACACATCGTCTTATCATCGATCGCCGCAATGCTTGTACAAAAATGGATCCTCCCAAAAGTAGTATTTTAAATGCAAAAAATTTCTTTCGTCTCGGGAGTTCATTCCGGGGGAGGGGGCATAACCTTTCTTGCCAAGTAGTTCGCAATGTCCGCAAACCATGGTCCTTCCCTGAATAGCAAACAACGCTCATCAGGGGAAAGTATTCGTTGATTGGCTTTTCTTCCTCTCGATCTTCTTCATTGGATTCCAATCGGGATAAATGGTCGGCTACTTGATTTTGTTCCTTTCTTGTCTTTGATCTCCAAGTCGAATTCTGTAGGAGTAATACCCATCGCAATAATCGTGGCTTGGAATCCCCGTTTTGCCGGAGGTACTTCAAAGGCGGCACATGGTCCGTGTACCACGATAACCTTGGTACCTAGCAAATAAGAACGAAACTTATCAATAGAAAACACTACCGCTAAAAAATTCTTTCTCGTAGTGGCATAATTCATTGAGGGCCCGTTAACGTCTTCTTGGCATAATAAATCACATGCAATACCTTACCTTTTCGCTTGTCCTAAAACAGCCCCTAAAGCATAATCGCTCGCATCACACATGAGTTCAAAAAGGTAGTTCCCAATCGGGCGCAACAATAATAGGAGCAGAAATTAATTTTTCTTTCAAGCACTTAAATGCATCTAAACACTCTTGTGAAATTAAAAGGAACATCCTTAGCTAATAATTCACAAAGAGGTTTAGAGATTTTAGAAAAAATCCCTGTATGAATCTTCTATAAAAGCCCCTGCATGCCCAAGGAAGCTTCCCACGGCTTCTTCTGAATTTGGAGGTGGTAGTTTCTCAATAACTTCAATCTTCGCTCGATCCACCTCAATGCCGTTTGCTGATATCCGATGACCCAACACGATCCCATCTCGTACCATGAAATGGCATTTTTCCCAATTGAGCACCAAGTTAGTGTCAACACATCTCATATCGGAAAAAATCGAGATCATGCAACGTTGAAAAGTTGCAGGAGCGTTGCATAGGCCAAAAGGCATTCTTCGATAGGCAAATGTTCCGTATGGGCACGTGAAAGTCGTCTTCTCTTGATCTTCCGGCGCTATTGCAATTTGGTTGTAGCCTGAATATCCATCTAGGAAGCAGTAGAACTCATGGCCTGCTAACCTCTCTAACATTTGATCGATGAATGGCAATGGAAAATGATCTTTACGAGTCGCAGAATTCAGCTTGCGATAATCAATACATACTCTCCATCCCGTGATGCTCGTGCCGGGATCGGCTCATTGTTGTCATTCCGGACCACTGTCATTCCTCCCTTCTTCGGTACCACCTGAACTGGACTCACCCATGCACTATCGAAATTGGATAAATTATGCCCGCATCTAAAAGCTTTAACACCTCCTTCTTCTTGCATCGATGGGTTCAATCTTCGTTGTGGTTGGACAGTAGGCTTGAAACTTTCCTCCATTAAGATCTTGTGCGTGCAGATTGAAGGACTGATACCTTTGATATCCGCAATTGTCCATCCAAGGGCCTTCTTGTACCTTCTCAAAATGCGCAGCAACTTGTCTTCCTCTACAACACTCAAAGAAGCATTAATAATGATTGGAAAGAATTTATCCTTCTAAAAATGCATACCTTAAATGAGATGGTAGTTGCTTGAGCTCAAGTGTAGGCGCCTTCATGGTTGGTAGAGTTGACTGAGACTCCACAGCTCCAATTTCTCTAATCAATTTACCCTCGGGACGACTAAGGGTTGGTAAAGCTCTTAAGTATCTTAGACACTCACTTAACTCTTCACTAACAACCTCATCCTCTTGGTCTCTAGAATTCATCAAGCAATTCTCTAAAGGCAAGATTGGGTAGTTCTCTTCAAAATTCCCGCTCCCACTACGGTGTCGAGAACATCGATCTTAAAGCATGAATCTAACTCAGACGGGACGCTTCATAGAGTTGAATACATCAAATTCCACTTGCTCATCCTCTACCCTTAAGATCAATTTTCCTTGGTGGACATCTATCAATGTTCTCCCGTGGCAGAAAAGGTCTCCCTAAAATTAAAGGTATTTCCCTATCTTCCTCCATATCTAGCACTATGAAATCTACGGGAATATCGGTTTATCTACCTTAATCGGGGACGTCTTCAACTACCCCCTAGGATATGTGATCGATCTATCGGCCTAATTGGAGAGACACGGTGGTTGGCTTTACTTCCCCCAATCCAAGTTTCCTCCGTAAATGGAAAAGCGGCATTAAGTTAATACTATTCCCCTAAATCGCATAGCACTTTATCAAAATAACAACTACCAATAATACAAGGGATAGTGAAACTCCCCTGGATCTCGTAGTTTAGGTGGTAGTTTCTTTTTTGAATCAATATTGCATTCCTCTGTCGCATGACTTTCTCGTGTTCCTCGAATTTTCTCTTATGCGTGAGGATCTCCTTCAAAAATTTCGCATATTTCGGCATCTGTTCAAGCATATCAACAAAAGGAATATTAATATGTAGAAATGCGGAACATGTCAATAAACTTACCGAATTGCTTGTCTAGCTTCCGATTCTTCAACCGTTGTGGATACGGCAAGGTTGTCGGCTTGAAGAATTGTGCATGGCATATGTACGGCCGCGGCGGTTGATTCATCGCCGCGGCGATCGCGAGATATCTCGACGAAATTGGTGCGTGTGCACGCGCCGCGGTGACCATATTCATCGCCGCGATCGATCGCCCTTTTTCCCCGATGGCACTCCTTCGCATTTTCACGCTGCGCGGCGACCATCATCTTCGTCGCGGCGATCGTCCCTCTTTCTCATCCTTCGAGTTTGGTTCTAACCTCTGTTTTTCACCTTGCGAATTTTCCAAATTTTTTTCCCACTCCTCGGGGGTGATTGCATGTGCATTCCTTTGGATTTTTCTCCGTATCCACGGTAAAACCCAAACCCCTTGGCCTCTTCCCCTGCCAATATATTATGAATCGCCCAATTTGAGTCTCTAGGTTCCTTATAGATGCAGATTGGTTTTGAACGAACGTCGGTCTTCTCAAACCTCTTGCTTGTCTCCTCAATGAACTTGGTTAATCACGGTTTCCAAGTTTGATTTGTGCTCTTGAGGTTGAAAAACAGGTGTTTGTTTTTGCTCATTGTTATTGCTCCATGAAAAATTGGGGTGTTTCCTCCATGCTGGATTATACGTATTGGAGTACGGATTCCCTTGCCCTCTTTGGAAATTGTTGACGAGTTGGCTTGTTCATGTTGAGCAAACTGGTTTCCTTCTTGGCAATCGCAGCGCATGGTTTCTGCACAAAGGTCACATGTTAAAGATGACGATTCAATTGCATTAATTTTCAATACATTACCCAATTGTTTACGGATGTTCGTAAGTTGAGCAATGCCAATGCGGAGTAGCTGCGACTTCGCACTCCCCGTTGATCTCCTCGCTGAATTTCTTTCGGGGTCCTCATATAGTTGTTGTTCGCCATTACCTCGATCAGATTGTATGCTTCTTCTGGTGTTTTGGTGTTCAATGCTCCCCCACTTGCAGCATCAATCATGGCTTGAATGTTTGGTAGCAAACCTTGGTAGAACGTTTGCACTTGTGACCAGATCGGTATACCATGATGTGGGCACCTCCGTGAAGATCCTTAAACCTTTCCCATGCTTCATACAATGACTCTGAATCCTGTTGATAAAAGTTGGTAATCTCACTCCTCAATTTGGCCGACTTGGCAGGTGGAAAGTACTTAGTGAGGAACGCTTGAGCCAACTCATTCCATGTCGTGATACTCCCAGATGGCAATGATATCAACCAAGCCTTAGCTTTATCCCGTAGAGAGAATGGGAAAAGCCTTAGTCTGATTGCATCCTCGGATACCCCATTATGCTTGAATGTGTCACACAACTCGAGAAAATTTGCGATATGCAGGTTAGGATCATCGTTTGGTAACCCAGCGAATTGGATTGACTGCTGAATCATTCCAATAATTGCTGGCTTAATCTCGAAATTGTTCGCTTGAACGGGTGGTCTCCTGATACTTGAATAACAACCATCAATAGTAGGACTAGAATAGTCTTTCAATGCTCTCTGAACCACTGCTACTCCACCCATTGCATTTTCTCCCAAATTATCCTCATTCTCATTCTCTTGATTTTGCATATTAGGATTGATAACTCCTCGTTAGCCATTGCTTGTTCGATTCGCTTGTCTCTTTTCTCTTCTCAATGTTTTGCGGTTCTCTCGATCTCAAAATCAAGTGGATTAAGATGACCTCGACCTGAGGGCGTAAACTCTCCGATTCTATGAAAACCACAAATAAGACAAACAAAAATAACAATTAATCAGTAAATAAAAATAAACAAATCAAACTAGCAGCTAAATATTTCGTATTGATATTGGTAAAATAATAGTTCCCCGGCAACGGCGCCAAAAACTTGCAGGCTATTCGCAAGTGTACGAAATCGCGCAAGTAGTAAAACTCGAGTAAACGAGTGTCGAATCCCAAGGGAACTACCTACCAAGTACCAAACTATTATATTCTATTACTATTTGATTAAACTGAAGTTTAAGGATGATTTTAATGAAAAAATAAACAAACTAACCACTAAAAATTAAGTACTGAATGAAAGTGAAACTTGTAAACACTTTGAAGTAAAAAATCAATATGACTAAACCTAGGGCATAGATTTCACACCAATTTAATCCTATACATTGACTTTTGTTGTTAACCTAATCGAGTGTATTCTAAAACCAAATCCCCTATTATTCCACTAACTCTCTCTCGAGCAATTAGCAAATTAACCCTTAAACAATAACCCAAGATATCTCTAAATTGGAGTTAGGAGCTAAGAGATCATTAAGCTCTATGGAATTTACGGAGCCTCACGATCGCGGTAACCTATCTCTAGCGTTCGCTCAATCTATGGTTTTATTACCTAAGACAAATCAGGTTTCATCTCTCGATCTCAACCTAACCCTTACAATCATTCAACCCTCGGGCCCTTGAGAATTGAAAGCATTATGCATAGTAATAAAACTTAGAATCATAAACTCAATAAGGATGAACAACCATTCAAGTCAACATATATTCATAAATCGGGCTACATCTTAGCCCTAGACAAGAAAGTTAGTTCATAATCAAAATAATAAAACCCATCATTCTGATTAATAACATCGATCTAAGAAAAAGATAAACTTCTCTAATCGGTGAACGAGAGTGTCAGGGATCCCGATCTCTCCAATTGGTAGCCGTCCCTCTTCTTCTCCCCCTCTAAGTCCCCTTTAACTTCTTCAAGACTCTCCTTTATATCCTCTTGGGTTCTGGTCGTGCTTAGGAATAATATTAGAAAACTCGGCCCATTCAGATTTGGATTAGGATAATGAATTAACAAAACCCTCACCCAACCCGCCGCTGGCGGTGAGAATGATCGCCGCGGCGATCGTTCCTTCTATCCAAAGAATCTGTAAACTTCAGAATTAGATGAAGTAATCAACACGAACATTGTAGCTCTTTGAATAAGCTTTCCAACGCCACCAGAATCGTCAAATTCTGACTTCTACAGCTCAAGTTATGATAGAAACATCGAGGCATACTCATGATGAAGAATTTCCAGATTTTCCGTAACATCTTCGACGTACCACAACTCCCTCATTTCGACCCTGATTCTTGTGCCGTTTGTTCCTGCGTGTCGTTGTAGTATAGTGGTGAGTATTCCCGCCTGTCACGCGGGTGACCCGGGTTCGATCCCCGGCAACGGCGCCAAAAACTTGACAGGCTATTCGCAAGTGTACGAAATCGCGCAAGTAGTAAAACTCGAGTAAACGAGTGTCGAATCCCCAAGGGAACTACCTACCAAGTACCAAACTATTATATTCTATTACTATTTGATTAAACTGAAGTTTAAGGATGATTTTAATGAAAAAAATAAACAAACTAACCACTAAAAATTAAGTCTTGAATGAAAGTGAAACTTGTAAACACTTTGAAGTAAAAATCAATATGACTAAACCTAGGGCATAGATTTCACACCAATTTAATCCTATACATTGACTTTTGTTGTTAACCTAATCGAGTGTATTCTAAAAACCAAATCCCCTATTATTCCACTAACTCTCTCTCGAGCAATTAGCAAATTAACCCTTAAACAATAACCCAAGATATCTCTAAATTGGAGTTAGGAGCTAAGAGATCATTAAGCTCTATGGAATTTCTGGGAGCCTCACGGATCGCGGTAACTATCTCTAGCGTTCGCTCAATCTATGGTTTTATTACCTAAGACAAATCAGGTTTCATCTCTCCAATCTCAACCTAACCCTTACAATCATTCAACCCTCGGGCCCTTGAGAATTGAAAGCATTATGCATAGTAATAAAACTTAGAATCATAAACTCAATAAGGATGAACAACCATTCAAGTCAACATATATTCATAAATCGGGCTACATCTTAGCCCTAGACAAGAAAGTTAGTTCATAATCAAAATAATAAAACCCATCATTCTGATTAATAACATCGATCTAAGAAAAGATAAACTTCTCTAATCGGTGAACGAGCATCGGGATCCCGATCTCTCCAATTGGTAGCCGTCCTCTTCTTCTCCCCTCTAAGTCCCCTTTAACTTCTTCAAGACTCTCCTTTATATCCTCTTGGGTTCTGGTCGTGCTTAGGAATAATATTAGAAAACTCGGCCCCATTCAGATTTGGATTAGGATAATGAATTAACAAAACCCTCAACCCACCGCGGGCGGTGAGAATGATCGCCGCGGCGATCGTTCCTTCTATCCAAAGAATCTGTAAAATTCAGAATTAGATGAAGTAATCAACACGAACATTGTAGCTCTTTGAATAAGCTTTCCAACGCCACCAGAATCGTCAAATTCCGACTTCTACAGCTCAAGTTATGATAGAAACATCGAGGCATACTCATGATGAAGAATTTCCAGATTTTCCGTAACATCTTCGACGTACCACAACTCCCTCATTTCGACCCCCGATTCTTGTGCCGTTTGTTCCTGCGTGTCGTGAATCCCTATCGATAGCTTTCTTTTTCCCTTCAATAACCTGTTTTGAGCCTGAAAACACTTAAAGTGCACCCGTGATCCCATAAATGGTATTTATGAAAGAAATAATCCAAATTCCATACTTTAAGCACATTTTTCCATAAATAAACCAATTAAATCACTAACAAAATATCAACATTCAAGCCCTTATCAGTGGCCAAGTCATTTCTGATGAAGACTTACTAGGATTTATTTTGGATGGCCTTGGTCTTGAATTTGATGCAGTAATTGTAAATCTCACATCACGGATAGAGTCTAAGTTTGATTCAGTCACTTTGCAAGAAGCACAATACCTGTTGCAGAAGTATGAAATGAGAATTGAGAGATTCAATTCAGCTGATTTCTTGAATAATTCAGTTAATAGCTCTGTAAATGTAGGTGCAATTAGCACTCCAGGATCCCACTCTATTCATAGCAATGCTCTACCAACACCAGTATCCTCATCACTTATTTCTCTACATCAACTCACACTAAACTAAAATACTTTTCCCTCTAATACTCAACCTATCCCAAATGTTCCCAACCATCTCATGCATCCTTAGTATCCCTCACACATTGGAATTCACTCTCCCAATATCTCTCCATTACATGATCAGTTCCATGCCTCAGCAAATATTGGGCAGTATGGAGTGCCTTATCAACATTTTAGACCATCTGCTTTCCCTTCTTATGGACGAGGGAGAGGGAGAGGAAATCCAAAAGGAAAACCTATTTGCTAGGTGTGCAATAAGATAGGACACACTATAGTGTAGTGTTACCACATATATAATTCTCACTATAATGGTTCCCCTCCACCTTTTGGTAGTCAAGTTCATAGAGGTTATCTAGGTGGCACTGGTCTTCCTTCAGTTAATCAACACATCAATACCTCCACCTCCACCTATCCACCTAACTCCTCATTTGGTGGATATCAAAAGTATGAAACTAATGCTGGTGGTTATCAACAACAACAGCAATTAGTACCAAACTTTAACCATACACCCTCAGCTTTCACTATCCCTAGTCAACAAACACCTGCCTCAATTCCTAGTCAAGCTTATTTTGCTGCTCCTCATCCTCTACCTAGTTTAAACCCTGGTTTTCCTTCACCCTCCATTCAAGATCCAGCCTGGTATATGGATTCCAAGTGTGACTGATCATGTCACCGCTGACCTGAACCAATTGAGTGTAAGTAGAAACTATGATGGAACTGAACAGCTTCAGGTCGGCAGTGGTGAGTTTCTAAATATCTCTCATGTTGGTTTTTCCCTTTTCCCCAGTACATTGCAATCCAAGTCTTTATATTTGAAAAATGTTTTATGCGTTCCTCGTATAACTAAAAATTTGTTTAGTATCTCTAAATTTAGTAAGGATAATAATGTTGTTGTTGAATTTTTTGCTCATTGCTGTGTGGTTAACGACAAGGTTACCCAATCAAGTGCTATTGCAGGGAGATCTTAAGGCTGGATTGTATCAGTTGAACCTGTCTTCTATCTCTGTTTCCCCTCCACGAATTTCTTCAGTTAATGTCTCTTTAGCTTGTCCTAAGTCTCCTTCTCAGTTGTGTTCTAATAATCCCATAAAGTCCACCCATTCCTTAAACAATTCTGATCATTTTAGGACTCTTAATGAAACTCAAAATAACATTGCTAGTGGTGATTGTAATACAGTTCTAATAAGTTTTGTTCAGTACAAATCTATGTCATGTATTGAAAATGTTGCTAAGTCAAGTAGTGTTGAACCTATTAGCAATAATTGTAACTCTTCTTTCATCAATAAAGTTGAAGATTTATCTGTTACTGTTACTGCTTTCAATTCTGATTTTACACATCCTGTTAATAATTATGATCATATGCATTCTAGTGATGTTTCTGCTCATTTGTCTGCTAATATCTTTCCTACTGCCTTTAATCTTGATCACATTTATTCTAATTCTGATTATATGCATACTATGGATTCTAATTCTGGTCATATGAATTCTGCTAATTTATCTACTGACACTTTTCCTCCTGTATTACATTCTGCTCATATGAATTCTAATCCTAATCATTTACGTGGTAATAATCTGCATGATATTTTGAATGATCATATGTCACAACCTGCAGTCCTTGTGTCTCAAACTAGTAAAACCAATGACACTATTGTGTTAGATTGGCACAAAAGGTTAGGACATCCTTATAATGAAGTGTTCCACAAAATTATGGCTCATATACCTAAGGTGTCATCCTCGTTACCCAAAACTGGGTCACTTCCTTTTTGTGATGCCTGTTACCTAGGAAAAATGCATAGGAATAACTTTCCTATTTCTCAATCCAAGGCTACTTCACCCTTGGAATTGGTTCACAGTGATGTTTGGGGACCAGCTCCTATTGTGTCATTTGAAGGGTTTAGATACTATGTTCAGTTTATTGATGACTTCAGTAGATTCACTTGGCTCTTTCCTTTAAGAACTAAAAGTGAAGTTAGGTCAGTTTTCATCATTTAGTTGAAAAACAATTTAACACAAAACTTAAGTGTTTACAATCTGATCAAGGAGGAGAATATAGAGGACTTATTTCTTATCTTTCTAATTCTGGAATTCAATTTAGACACTCTTATGCCTATGTGCATCAGCAAAATGATAGGAGTGAGAGAAAGCATAGCCATGTTGTAGAAACATGTTTGACTTTGCTTGCACATGCATCCATGTCTTTACAATTTTGGTGGAATGCCTTTGATACAGCTGTTTTTCTAATTAATAGAATGCCCTCTTCTGTTTTCAAGTTTGACTCACCCTATCAAGTCCTATTTCACCGTTTACCTATTTACTCTGCACTGAAAGTTTTTGGGTGCACTTGTTATCCCTACTTAAGAGACTATCATCAGCATAAGTTTAATTTTCATTCTGAAAAGTGTGTTTTTCTAGTATATAGCTTAGTTCATAAAGGATTCAAGTGCTTGAGTCAAAATGGAAAAATATACATTACTCCAAATGTTAAGTTTAATGAATTAGAATTTCCTTTTGCCTCCCAGTTTAATCTGTCCAATTCTGCTCCTACACCTTTAGTTACACCTCAATCTACTAATTCTGTAGCTAATTTTCCATTTATATCTGTCAAACACTCGGTTTCTTCTGATACAACTCCTACTGGAGGATCCTGTCCTGCGCAGCCCCTTGTATTAGTCCTAGTCCCTACTCAGCAATTGGTAAGACTAATTCAATTTCAGCTTTTGATTCACCAAATTTGGCCTCTCCAAAAGCTGATACAGATTCTCCATCAAACACAATACATAACACATCTAATTCTCCTCCCACCTGTCCTTTGGTAGTTGATCTCACTACAAAAGCCAACTCCATTCCATGCCAACCTGGTTTTTCTTCAGGTTGTCCTCTAATTGTTGATCTCACTACCCAACCACAGATTATACCTAACTCCTCCAATTCATCCTACTGTCCTGAAGCTATTACAGGTTCATTACAGTCCTCTTCTAGACTTAATGTTCCATAGGTTACTCAAAACATCCATCCCATGGTAACCAGAGCCAAATCCAACAATCTTCCCCCATCCAAAACTGTTCTACTTACCTCTAGCTCCTCTCTACCCATTATTCCTAAACCATGTACTGTTAAGGAAGCATTGAGTTCTTCTCAGTGGCAAACAGCCATGCAAAATGAGTTCCCTGCCTTACTTAAAAATAACACCTGGTCTTTAGTCTCTCCTACTGCTGATATGAATATAGTAGGAAATAAGTGGGTTTTTAGAACCAAATATAACTCAGATGGTTCTCTCCAAAAATACAAAGCAAGGTTTGTTGCCAAGGGGTTTCAACAAACTCCCGGTCTTGACTACTTTGAAACTTTTAGCCCCGTGATAAAACCTTTGACCATCAGAATTGTTCTTACCTTAGCCATAACTCATGGCTGAGATATTCAACAAATAGACTTTAACAATGCGTTTCTGAATGGTACATTAACAGAAGATGTTTTTATGAAACAACCTGAAGGTTTTGAGCATCCAGAATTTCCTAGTTTTGTGTGCAAGTTGCAAAAGGCCTTGTATGGATTTAAACAAGCACTTAGGGCTTGGTTTGATAAGTTGAAGCAAGATTTACTTGCTAAAGGTTTCAACAACTCAGTATTAGATTCTAGCTTATTTGTTTCAAAGTTGGGTGATCAAGTGACTTATATACTCATTTATGTTGACGATATCTTGATCACTGGTGGAAATAAGAAGTTTATTCACAAGTTGATTCAAGATCTTAATGTTCAGTTCTCTCTCAAACATCTTGGATCAGTTCATTACTTTCTTGGCATAGAGGCCACAAGAACCAATCAAGGAATATATACTCATCTATGTTGACGATCTCTTGATCACTGGTGGAAATAAGGAGTTTATTCACAAGTTGATTCAAGATCTTAATGATCAGTTCTCTTCAAACATCTTGGATCAATTCATTACTTTCTTGGCATAGAGGCCACAAGAACCAATCAAGGAATTCATCTCAAACAAAGCAAGTGTATTCTTGATTTGTTAGTTAAAACCGGAATGGCAGATGCACATTCCTGTCCAACTCCTTTAGCTGTGGGGATTAAACTTTTTTCTGGAGATAGCAAACCCTTTAAAGATCCAACTCTGTATAGGAGCACAATGCGGGCTTTGCAATACCTTACTCTTACAAGACCTGACATTAGCTTCATTGTTAATAAGCTAAGTCAGTATTTGCAAGCTCCTACTGAGATTCAGTGGCAAGCTTGCAAGAGAGTGCTTCGATATCTTAAAGGCACTCAAGATCATGGACTTCAGTTCAGACCAGCAGTGTCAATATGTGTTGAGTGCTATGTTGATGCAGATTGGGCAATAACCTTGACGATAGAAGATCAACTAGTGGTTTTTGTGTATTCCTGGGTCCCAATCTGATTCAATGGAGTTTCTGGAAGCAAAAAGTTGTGGCTTTGTCTTTTACAAAGGCTGAATATAGAGCATTAGCTCATATAGCAACAGAAGTAGCCTGGTTAAAGAGTATCTTCTCTGAATTAGGTATTAACTTCCCTCAAGCACCTGTTATTTGGTGTGATAACCTTAGTGCAGGAGCCTTGACTGCCAACCCTGTTTTTCATGCTTTAACCAAGCACATCGAGATTGATGCTCACTATATAAGAGACCAAGTCTTGGCTAAACAACTTTTGGTTCAATATGTACCTACAAAACTGCAGATAGCAGATGTCTTGACCAAAGCACTTTCAACTGCTTAGTTTCAAGAGCTAAAGGAGAAACTTAATGTTATTCCTATCTCCTACCCTAACTAGTTCTTCTTGGATTGTATTTGTGTTACTGTAGTATCTTAAATGACTTAATTTATGTGGACACTTCTGCTGATTGAGTTGCATTTCTTCTAGTATCAAAGTGTTTTTCAGCGGGAACGCAATCTACTGTAGGAATGCATTGCAGTTGAAATCTGTGTGTTTTGTTATGTGATTTGCAGTTGAATTCTGTGTTGTTGTTGTGGGAATGCAGTCTGGATTTTCTGCAAATCTAGATTTTCTGGAAATCTGTGTCGTTGTTGAGGGAATGAAATCTGTATTTCTTTGTGAGAATGCAATGCTGAGCAATGCGGAATTCATGTATAGGTTTCTGATTGAATTTTTGTGTAGTTGTTGAGGGAATGAAATCTGGATTTTCTGGAAATCTAGATTTTCTATTGAAGCTGAAATCTGTGTATTTGCTATGAGAATGCAATCTAGATTTTCAGGAATTCATGTGTGGTTTGCAGTTGAATTCTATGTAGTTGGTGAGGGAATAAAATCTGGCTATTGTGAATTTGGCAGCTAGATTTTGTGAGTGATTTGCTGCTGATTTTTGTGTTGTTGCTGTGGGAATACAATATGATATTTGTGTAGTTGTTGTGGGAATGCAATGCGGAAATAGGCCGAGTTTCACAAGGTGGAATTTACATGAATGAAGAAGGCAGTGAGGTCTATGTATTTTCTTTGCATAAATGAAGATTATTTTGTTCAAGAACTGATGAGGTTACTGAATGAAGAACTGATGAGGTCTGTGTATTTTGCTGCATAAATGAAGATTATTTTTGCAATCTAGAAATGGACTGAGTTTCACAGCTGGAATTTCTGTTACTGAATGAAGAACTGATGAGGTCTGTGTATTTTCCTGCATAAATGAAGATTATTTTGTTGAAGAAGCATGAGGTTCTTGAATGCGAAGCGATGAGGTTTGTGTAGTTTGCTGCATAAATGAAGATTATTTTGCTGCAATATTGAATGAAGACTGATGGGTTGGTTTAGTTTGAGTGGGCATGTGAATCAAAAGGTCAGATGACAAGAACTAAGGGTCTGTTTAAAACTTAACCCAAGTTCAGTTTGAGTGGGCATTTGAATCAAAATGTCAGATGGCAAAGAATCAAGGGTCTGCTTGATATTCTACCAAAGTGACGTCGTTTTAAGTGTCACTTAAATGTGTAAGAAGTTGCTCCAGCTCACTATCTCTTACTTTACCAAAATCGTAGCAGCTCTTTGTAGCAGATCTGTAGCTTTCTCTTTTAAGGGTTTCACGCTTTGTAATTCATTCATTCAATTAGAAAAAGATTGAAAAAGCTTACTCTTTAGATTTTCTGTTTTTCTTTCAACAAGTTCTCTCGAATTTGCAAAGTTCACTCTTGTCACGGTAAATCCTCACTTTTTTAGTTAATTTTTTTTTTCATTTTCTTTCACATTTCTAAGTGAAAACCTAGTGTTTTAGAGACCTATTTAGAGGTATTTGTGTTTATATCGAGTTTGGGTTTTTTCATTTTTGGAAAAAAAGTGGTTTTGTGAGGTTTTTGGGTTGGTTTCTAGAGGTGAAGTGGTTTCTAGGTTTGTTGCGAAGGAAGGGACGAAGGCGAAGGGTTTTTTGGGGAAGTTCTGTTAGTGTATGCCCTAGGAACCAATCGTGTTGTCAGTTTCAGGACATTATATCTTGTAATTAATGTATTATGAATAAAAGAAAGTGTTATTATTTCAAATGTTGATTTTCTGCTTCATTTATATTATATTATATTTAATATTGCATGTGAAATGTCTGGATGACACGGATCTTCAGAAGATCAAATCATCAAGGAATTCCCTATGCACGTAATGTGAATTGGGCAATAACATTGCATAGTAGGCATGTTGAATGTCTCCATTGAATATCATGTGATAGTATTAGTGTGGGTGATTATAAGAGATATGTCACTAAGGCATTAGCATAGATAAACGGTTAGTGAACTGTTTATCGAATACGATCGATTACGATGAATCACATGGATATAGTCAATGATGCATCGTAGGATCATGCTAGTGTACCACTGATCCTTAGACCTCAGACATCATGGTTGGATTCAACATATGATGCATATGGTTCATATGGTGTATAAGCACAAGACTAGTCATATCTTGTGTAATAAGCCGGTTTGGTCATATGTTATTCATGTGTAAGGACAAGTGATGGTCAAGATGGGATCCGTTAACTCAAAATAGTCCAATCTCGAGTTCCCAGACGAATGTCAATAAACATTGGAAAAGGGAAATCTCTGGCCAGAGTATAATGAATGTCAAATGAAAAGTAGTTTCATGTTGATGAGTTCCATTGTATCGATTGACAATTTGATTAAAGATTAAGTTAAATGTTTTGACATACCATGAACCATTCTTAATTGGGATTAGATAACAGGGGATTTGACTGCACGGTACGTATAATTAGAATGGGTTCATTGGAGTTTACATTTCATTGTGGTTTAGGGGTTATGGAACATTGCTAGAGTTTTACCATAATCAGTGGGAGTTTCGATTATAAAGAATTATAATGAAACATATCAAAATCAAATATTGGGCCCATGGCTAGATCACAGTGAACCAAAATGGTCACACATAAAACCACGCTCAAGGAGAGAGAGTAATACATATCATTAATCAGATTGATGATGTTCGGACGTAAACGGTTGCATCAGAATTAATGTATTGGTGAGAAATGATTATCCATGGATAGCTAGCATTAATCAAGGGTAATAAAGATTTATTAAATATTATTATTGAATTGGATTCAATGATGGGGGCAAAAGTGCATTGGTTTTATTCTAAAGGGTTAGAATATTTAATGGAATTAAAATTTGGTCTAATTATGAATTAACCATAAAACCAAGGACTTGACATAAATGTTTATTCTCAAGTTAATTTTAAATTGTTTGAGGCCTTTCCAAAACAATTTAAAATTACACTTTGTGCCCATGGTATATAAATTAAGTATTATACCATTTTAATTCAATTGAATCAATTGAAACAAAAATACTCTCTCACTCTCTCGGCTCTCTCATCTTTGGCTTGGGTGGATTTAATTTTGAGTTTCTTCATTCTCTTTTGAAGAATCTAGACTCCAAGTTTCAACATCACGCTTTGAATAGCAAAAGGAGTTGGTAATTTTCTATCCTTTTCTTACATTAATATGTTAATGTTTAAATGTTTGTGTTCTACCTTGCATCCATCATCTTCTTCATCCATTTTACACCATTTCCATGTCCAAAATGCATGAATCCCAACAAGGCCAAGTTAAGTTTGATTGAGCTGAGCCAAACGACGAGTGAGATTTAACTCTTTCAATAAGTGGTAGTATCGAACGATTTGGAGTTTACGGAGATCAGAGCCAGGTGGTGATGTTTAGAGGAAACGAATACGAAGATCCACCAACCATGTTGGTACTCCTTGAAGGTGGCGAGACGGCTCTAGTTGGAGGGGTGAATGCTGCCTTCCATGTGGGACATGTATCAAGTGGCCATAGCGTAGAGGCAAGTAAAATCAGCTCAAGCAGTGAAAGTTTAAATAGTGAATTTGAATCAAAGGGTTCCGCCAACTTGGATTGTGCAGACGGGAGCAAAGCTCCTTCTACTAGTGGTGGTCATGGGGGTGAGAAAAGCCATCCTGGAGTCGAAATGTTAGCCAACAACCCACCATCTAGGCTTGAGGTGGTGGAGATGACAAAGCTCAAGTATCTTTACAAGATACCTGCTTCTATAGATATGAGGGTGCTGACCAGACACAAGAGAGTGGATTGGTCCATGTCGGGTTGGATCAATATATTTGAGCAGACCCTGGTAGAGAGGATGTGATTTCCCATCCCTCAGTTGGTGTGTGAAGTGTTGAGCCACTATGGTATTGCACTGAGCCAACTGATGCTGAAGGTGTGGCAGATGCTCATGTCTATCGATTGTCTATGTGCATGACTCCTCATAGAATTTAGAGCTATGGATATGCTCTACTCGTATTATTTGAAGGAGTACGACAAAGAGAGAGGTAGATACCTCTTTATGCTACGACACGGCTGGAGACATTTGGTGATAGGGTTGAAAATGTATGATAAGAAATGGAAAGGCAGTTACTTCTTCGTGAAGGGTGACTTGGTTTTTGGGGAAGGCGGAGTCGAGGGCATTCCATTCTTCTGGCAAATGACAAGTAAAAGATTTTTTTTTTTTTGCTAAGTGTTGGTTTACCATGACTTTCCATTCCTTGAACCTAGAGAATTCCTCATCCTTGGTTTTAAGAAAGTAAATCCACACATGCCTAGAAATATCATCAACAAAACTGATGAAGTATCAACGTCCCTTGAGAGAGTAATGCCTAGATGGCCCCAAACATTTGAGTGAACATACTTAAGTGGTGAACTTGAGTAATGCTGACCAGATCCAAATTTAACTTACTCATTTTACCAAAAACACAATGTTCACATAAAGTTAGACTCCCAATTTTATCCCCATACAACAAGTTTTGCTTACTCGACTCTACTAAACCCTTTTCACTAACATAACAAGTCTTTGATGCCACAATGAAGTTTTATCTTGAACTTCTAAAGACCTAACTGTAGCAACCCCACTGTCTGTCCTACCCTTTAATACATATAACTTATTTTTCTTTGCAGCTTTCATAATCACCAAGGATCCTTTCATCACACTAAGACTACGATTTGTAGCTTTATAACTCAAGCCAATTGAGTCTAGTGTACCAAGTGAGATTAGGTTTCTTTTAAGGTCAAGAATATACCTTACATCAATGAGTATTTTAGTTAAGTCATTATAAAGGTTTAACCTAACTGTACCTATACCTTTGATATGACAGAAAATATTATTTCCCATCACAACTTTCCCACCATCTTAAGGTTGAAATGAGCTAAATCACTCCTTATTTGGTGTCATGTGGTAGGTACAACCAGTGTCTAAGATCCATTCCTCACTAATTCTACCCTCAGAAATGACTAAGACCTTTAAGCTTTCATATCCCTCAGCTACTAGCCCAGCACTACCTCCCTCACCCTCTTTTTCATATTTCTTTTTGTTCTTTCTCTTAGGACAGCCTCTCCTAAGATGACCCTCCTTATGACAAAACAAACATTTTCATTTTCTTGATTTGGATTTCGACCTATTCCTATTTTGTCCTCCCTTTTTCCAATTTTTCTTCTTTGATCTCTCTTTGACATTAAGTCCTTCTCCCACCACTAAGTTTATCTTTCATCCTATTTTCACTATGCTTGGCCGAAATAGCCTCTACTACCTCTTCTAATTTTAGTGTTTGTCTATGATATTTCAAGGTTTCCACAAAATTAGAGTATGATTTAGGTAGTGAGTTTGACGGAATCGCAGCCTGATCCTCATCATCAATTTCTACATAAATACTTTCTAGATCCTGAGTTATTTTAAAAAAAAATTCATCTTTGTTATCTTTCAATGATTTATGCTCTTCCATTTTAAAACCAACAATCTTTGCTTTAAAAACAATCTATTAGGAACTGTCTTAGATTAATAGAGAGAATCTAACATGTTCCAGATTTTAGCAGTTTTCTTCTCCTTCTTAACCTCCCAAAGGACTTTGTCACTTAGTCCAAGGATCAAGGAGCTTTTGGCTTTATTCAGCATGTCCTGCTTCTCAGACTTTGTCATGGTTTCAGGCAGTTCAGTCTCTTCTTTTAACACCAAGGCCAACCCTTTCTTTATCAACACTCCTTCCATCTTCATTTTCCATAGACCGAAATCATTCTCCCCATAAACTTTTCAAGTTCAAACTTAGTAGACATGATTCTCAAATTCGAAAAACAAAGAATCACAGTGATAATAATAACAATCAAGCAAATCACTCCCAAATGACTAAATCCCAGACAACTCAAGAAACCCTAACGAAACCCTGAACCTGGCTCTAATACCAATTTGTTAAGATTATAGGGTTTATAGAATCATCACAAAGATGGCTTTAGAACCTGAACCTGGCTCTAATACCAATTTGTTAAGATTATAGGGTTTATAGAATCATCACAAAGATGGCTTTAGAATGAAATCAATTGCCAGATTAAATAGATCTAAAACAAGATAATCAAATCAACCAAGCAAGAAATATAAGGAAAATGAAAGAGCAAAGAACAGACACAACATATTTATAGTGGTTAGGCTTTGCAGCCTACAGATTCTATATGATGTTGTCTTCATAATTGAACTTTTTCATAAGATTTTACGTTAAAGATAAAAATGACGATTTCTCGCTCAACAAGTTATGGCTTGCAACCATACGATAAGACTTACAATTACTTGAAAGTCAACTTCCATATTTTGTTCTTGATGAATTGTACAATTTAGCTTTCCCTATAACTCCAAATTGAGATAAGATATTTCCTTCATTTTTCACTCTGTCATGTATTTTCTTCCAACTTCATCTCTC
Source organism: Pistacia integerrima (assembly GCA_026225825.1). Taxonomy (NCBI): domain Eukaryota; kingdom Viridiplantae; phylum Streptophyta; class Magnoliopsida; order Sapindales; family Anacardiaceae; genus Pistacia; species Pistacia integerrima. The sequence goes on from CM047747.1 coordinate 37,401,995, forward strand.
TCACTACAAGCCACCTTTCGAGAAGGCGATCAAAGTAAAGCAATTCACCGATTTGTGTCAACATGCTTTAATGGAACCAATTCCGAAGACAAAAGGACCGATTATAGAAGCCTTTGCTTAACATTTGCTTAACGTAAAGTTTAAATAGAAAATACAATCATTCTCATTTTTTAATGCACTTGAGCTGCAAAGCCAATGTTTTGAAGCAAACGACGCTATGGAATATTTGGCTTGAAACTTTATGGTGTTGGAACAATGTCATTATCCATCAGAAACTTATATATGTATTTATCTTGAACTAAAGAATTTTCTTATCAATACAAATAAGGATAATGAATTGGTTGTTGAAGAATTATTTTACAAATTTGTCATCTTTCAAAGTGAATGTGGAGCTTAGTTAGAGACAATTTGTTTTATCATGAACACTTAATTAAAGTAGCTATCTATTAATAAGATATTTATACGTTATTTGGTTGGGTCATTTAAGATTTATAACTAATAATATTTGTTTAAATGAACAAAAAAGTTCAAAAATTAATTTTTAAACTTAACAAGAAAAATCTTATTTATTTGCCTTGTATAACTTCTTGAATAATACTTCTCCAATTTATTATTATTATTTTTTTTAACTTTGTACGATATCTTTTTGTTTTTTTATAATTTATTTAATTTTTAAATTAATGTGGTCTACGGATAGTCTTAATCCTTCAATATTCTCAATCCTTTGTTGAAAACCTCTCCTAGAATAAAAATATTACAAAAAGAACCCTCTCTGATCTGTCACATGACCTGCACCATCACTCCTTTTCTCGCTCACGACACTCTGTTCCTAAATCCCCCCATGGCAATTCCAAAGAGGTCCCTTTTCTTAACCTTTTGGTGTGGCAAGTAGTCCCTTCACAGTTTAAAAATCTTTAGAATTAACCTTCTCTTCTCTACGTTGTCCTTACATAGGAATTGGGTTCGCAAATCTTGCGGCGCCTGAACTAGTGGAGGATATGGCGGCCTTGCCCCCGACTTTGTCCTCCAGAAATTTATAATACTAAAATGCATGTTCTTGTTTTAATGCATGTATATATGGTTTTGCATCTAAGTAAATCATATTTCCTACATAAAATATTCAACAATTTACAATGTTTTTTTTCTTCTTTCTAGAACGAACCTTCTCTTCTCATGTAGTGCTCAATGTTTTAACAACCAACCCAAGGTGAAATTCGGCAAAGTTTTTGGGTCCCAGGTTGACTGGTTTAATCGACCGGTCAAACTGATTGACAAAACTTTTAAAATTAAGCAAATATACCTCTAAAAACTTGTGAAGTCCCTATAGGTTTGAAATTTAGCAAACACACCCCAAATACAAATTAGATGGCGACTGGTTGGCAGCAGCAACACCCCAAATGCAACCCCAATCATCTCTTGAGCCCATTCCTTAGAAAATCTACCCAAAAACCGATTTCGGCCAGATCTTACTGACGCGACGCCGACATTCCAGGCTAAATCTCATTGATGTTGATGTCAACAACCCTCCCCATCACCCTGAAAATACTACTCTCTGCCTCCTGACCAAAATCAACCTCACCCTACTCCCGTTAACCTCGCCAATCGCCAGAAAAAGCTGTCTATTGCTACCACTATTTTTTTTTATTTCTGATCAATTCACTCATTGGAAATCAACGTCGTTGCCACCATTGCACTCACCGTCACTTTCTCTTCAAAAGCCCCAACATCCTAGCCTTCAATTGTTTGTTGATCATCATCTCAAGTTCTAGGGTTTTGGGTAAATAAGGAAATTGTTAACTCGGCCCGATGAATCTCCCGAGTCCAGGTTAAATCTATTAAATCGGCCAAGCCAGGCCGGGTTTTAAAGCACTAGTAGTGCTTACATATGCACACACACACACACACACATATATATATGAGTACCAAGTGCAATCTTTTCTAAACCTAATACTTTACTACACACCATAATCTCTTTCTCACTCAACGGTTTAAAATAGAATATCTTTACCAATTAAGTGCAATAATAGATAAGAAATAATAATATCAAAGATCTACAAAAACATAGCTAAAACAAATTATGAGATATTTACCATAGACAGGCAACATAGATTAGGGATATATAAATGAATTCAAGTAGCTAAACATGTCAATCTAGTTTTCGAGACCACTGTATTGTAGAGCATCATATTGTTAATTATTTGATATGCATAATGATTAGCGATTGAATGGTACTACATGTACAAACTCTTGTATAAAATTGATGTAGTATAACTCTTTTATTGCCACATAATTTATCTATATTAATAAGAATTTATTGAGTTAATTTTGTATACAAATTCATCAATTCACTTTATATCAAATCAATTTGTATTAGGAGTTTGTACATTTAATATTATTTTTAATAATCTTATCTTCATTGTCTATTATCTTGAACAAAAGGTAATTTCTTATCGACACAAAAAAGATGTTGAATTCAAGAGCGTAGCCAAAGTATACTCAATGGTGTCACTTGACCCCATTGGAATTATGAAATTATTAAAAATATGTATATATTTTATAGTAATTAACAATTTTGACCCCACTAAAATTATCTATATTTTATTGACCTCACTAAGATATTTCCATATTTTATTGATCTCGGGATTTGAAAATACCCATATTTTTTTTCACATTTTCTCTCTTCCTCGGTTCCTCTCCTCTTCTCTCATACTTTCTTCTTCCTTTGGTTGGATTAAGCAAGAAAGACAATTCATTTGGAGATCATAAGATAAGATGGTATCCATATTGATCTCAGGAATAAAAAATATCCATATTTTTTTATGCTTATTACTTTAGTATATATTTTATTGTAAATTTATTAACTTAGATCTTTTGACTCCACTAACTAGAAATCCTGGCTACACCCCTGGTTGAATTGCCTGTTGAAGAAAGAATTATTAACAAATTTGTACTGACAATGTTATATTACTTTTCAAATCCAATGGTTTCATTTCACCATACGTATGTCAGAACGCTGTATGACCCTAAGTCAGTAGAGAAATATACATTTTCACACATAACATCACAATTAATTGCATAATTCAAGTGCCAATTCACTCATCTCTAAAGAACTTAACCATATTTATTGTTGAGAGTGATGAATACAAAGCAAGCCAGCCACTTTTCATAATATCCAGGAGAAACAATAAGTATCAATTAGATATATAAGGTTACAACCCCAAACTTTGTTTGTTAGTAATATATATTAGGGTTTTCTAACTTTTTTTTTTTTTTTGGAGTAAGCCCAGTAATTGTCTCTCTCGTGACTCAAATACAAGACCTCTTGATACAAGACGTAGCCACACTATCACATATGGGTTCAAATTAAACTCACTCAAACTTTAAAAAAGAAGAAGAAGAAGAAGGCTTTATATTCTATAATATTTACAATTTTGATCAAACTTAAATTCATATTGAACCCACTCGAACTTTGAAAAAAATAAAAAAAGGCTTTATATTTTATAATATTTACAATTTTGACCCACTTAAATTCATATTGAACCTACTCAAACTTTGAAAAAAAATAAAAATAAAAAAAAGGCTAATATATACAATTTTGACCCCATAAAATTTTATTGTAAATTTATCAACCTAAATGTTTTACACACACTTACTAAAAATTTTGATTACATCTTTGCTTGAGTATAGCTAATCCTAGTGGTCAAAGAGCTTACCATCTGGCTACAAGGAAAGAGGTGGTTTTCTAACTTCAACATGAGGGCAAAATGTAAAGTAATTATAATCGTTGAAATTATAATTCTTTTTATTTAAAATTCTGATATTTATTACTAAATACGTAAATATATATTAAAAAAAAAAAAAAAAAAACTAAGACAAATAAATTTAGTTTGTAAATATCTATGTTTCGTCACATGGGCGATGTAATCGCTCTTTTTCCCTCTCACATCACTCAATCTCTACCTAAATAATGCCCAGGGAATTTAAGATTAATCTTTTTGACGGGAGCAATTAATTGTTCTTAACCTTTTGCTTCGCAAAAGACCCTTCCCTTGTTACTTTAAAAACTTTTTACAAGAAACTTTTTACAAGGAACTTTAACCTTCTCTTCTCTTGTAGTGCTTACATATTTGATGCATTAACGATTATCTCGTCATCATCCATTATCTTGAAACGAACAGATGTTCTTATCGACATGACTGTTTTAGAAGGAATTATTAATCATTTGATGTATATAATGGATTTTCCAATGGTTGAATTTCACCAGACATAATCGTAAGTCAGCAGACAAATATACATTTTCACACATAACATCACAATTAATGAAATAATTCAAGTGCCAATTCTCTCATCCCCGAATAACTTGAACCATATTTATTATGATTGACAGTGATCAATACCAACCAAGCCAACCACTTCTTAATAACCTTAAAGAGAAATAGTTAGTATGAGAAATGGCTACCAACCCGATTACTTTGTTTGTTAGTAATATAGATAAGGGTTTTCTAACTTCTACATGAGGGCAAATGTAGAGTTATTATAAATAATTTTTTGATTTAAAAAATGAGACAATGAAATATATATCTGTGTGTGTATGTTTAATTATCTCACTAATAAGAATATGAAGAATACCAAGTAAAAACTTAATAGTGATCGAAAATGGCATAAACAATTGAAGTCTGGGTGTGTAGCCATATCTAATTAATTGATATACTTATCATTTCTCTCAGATATTATGAAGATGTAGTTGGGTTGGTATTTGCCACTGTCGATCACAATAAATATGATTAAGTTAACTAGGGACAAGCCAATTGGCAATAACTGTAATGTGGCGCCATTTTCGATCATCTTTTTCTTTAATTTTCCCTTTGTTTTCTTCCTTATTTTCTCTCGATTTCTTTCCCTTTACTATTTTTCTCTCATGTCGTCTGTTTCGGTGACTCTTACGTCCTTTCTTTCTTTCTTTTTGTTTCGCATAGTTACGGCTTAACGGCTGCATAACTAAGATTTTGCGTTAAAGTCGGCTATACGAAATTTTATTTTTGACAAAATGCTTATTGATAAATTATCATGATTATATAAAAAAATAATTTAAATGTATCTGAAAACCAACCAATATTAGCACATGGTTATCATAAAAATCATAGTTACAATAGTCTAAAACATGTCGCCCGGGGCCATGAATAAGCCATTTTATGATGCATATTCAAAATAAATAAGTTGATTTATCCTTTTTGATAAGGAGTTTTTAGTATAATTTAGGAAATTCTTTTTTCTCATATCATCATTCATAATTTTTGTCATTCTACTTAATTTGTATCATGTTGATGAATAGTGGTTATTTGAGATAATTTTCCTAGCATGTATTCATGCCTTAAAATAAACACACACATAATACTACTAATAATAATAATATTGTGTGTGGTCAGTGGTAGGGCTGAGAATTTGATCAGTTGTTTTAGCCAATGTGTATGCGTATGCATTCTTCTTTCTTTCTTTCCTTCTTTTTGTTCTGCAAAGTTGCGGCTTAACAACTGCGAATCTAAGAATTTTCAGCATGTAGCATAGATCTGTTATCAGATCTTTATTCAAATTCAAATATCTCCTTGTATATAGCAGAGCTGTTGAGTCTTCCTTAAGACTAGGACTTCCACTTATATTTAGGAGTGATCTCGTTATTCCTCTGAGTATATGTACTCTATTTTGATTAATGAAAAGTGCAGCAAATCATATTGATTCTCTGTTCTACATGGTATCAGAGCACATATCAATTCCTCCCCATTAATTTTTTTTTCCCTTTCTCTTCTTTCCTTTCTTGTTTCACTCTTACTCTCTTGCTGTCCCACACCAGAATGACAACAACACCACCAAATTCCACCAACACTACCTCTGCCGCTGGTCCTCCAAACATTGAGGTTCCTCTTATCACCATCAACATATCGTCTCAAGCACCCCTCAAACTCAACTCTACAAACTACCTATCCTAGAAGCTGCAATTTGAAACTTTATTCATTGGATATGACCTCATTGGGTATATCAATGGATCCACACCATGTCCTCCCACCACCATCATAGCAAACAACACTGACACAACTAATCCTTCTCACAAACTCTGGATTCGTCAAGATCAACTGCTGCTAAATGCCTTAATTGGGTCTCTTTCTCCTACCATCATTCCCTTCATTGCCCGAGCCAAGACTGGCAAAGAAGCTTGGACCATCCTTGCTAACACCTATGCTAAACCCTCACGTGGTCGCATCAAACAAGTCAAAAACCAACTTAAGAATCTAACAAAAGGTAGTCAGAATATAACCGAGTATCTTCACTCTGTCAAAGCTCGTGCTGATGAACTGGCTATCCTAGGTGCACCATTGGATCCTGAAGACCTCACTGACAAGATCTTGGATAGCCTGGGCGACGACTACAAGGAACTGGTCCATGCAGTACAAGCTCGTGACACCTCCATCTCATTTGATGAGCTCCACGAGAAGCTACTCTCCTTTGCAGCCTCTGCATCAACGATCACAAGTTCAGAAACATCCATTCAATTACTGCCAATCCAACAAACAAAACAAACCAACAATGGCGCCCAAACAAATCTAATAATTGGCGTACCCCTTTTCCCTCACATGCACCTGCTGGCAACCAGACTTGGCGTCCACCAACAACCAATAATGGCCGTCCTCTCATGAACTTAGATCACCGCTTCCAAAATCACAGCAACCGTCCTTCATCCATACCTTATCAAGGCTTCTGTCAGATCTACGGAGTCCAAGGACATACAGCCAAGAGATGTCCCTCCTTTCAGGTGCTTCCTCTTCAGTCCTCTACCATTGCACCCTCATCATCCAACAACTCAACTGCTCCTTGGCAGGCACGCGTTAACTTTGCTGCCAACAACACATCACCAAGTTCTACCTGGTTACTAGATAGTGGCACCTCTCATCATGTCACAGCAGATCTAAATAATCTGTCCCTTCACTCAGCGTACAATGGATTTGATGATGTTATGATCGGAGATGGTACAAGTCTCTCCATCACACAGAGAGGCTCTACCACTCTTTCATCTCCACACTCAACTTTTACATTATCTGACATTCTTTGTGTCCCAACCATGAAAAAAAACTTAATTTCCATTTCTCAGTTTTGTATCACTAACAATGCATCAGTTGAATTCTTACTGTCTTCATTTTTGTGAAGGATCTTCGCTCGAGGGCAATTCTATTCCAGGGCAGTACTAAGGATGGAATGTATGAATGGACAGCTCCCTAAAACCCGATTCTAGCATTCTCTACAGCCAAAACAACATCTACCAACTGGCATCATCGTCTAGGACATCCAGCTCTTCCAATCTTACAGCATATTCTCTCTAATAATTGTTTAGAATCATCTTCCTCTATGCCAAAAGATTTCTCATGTAATGCATGCCTCTGCAATAAAAGTCATAAATTACCTTTTTCTACTTCCTCCCTTGTGTCTACACACCCTCTTCAAATTATATTTTCTGATGTTTGGACCTCTCCCTTTATGTCTTCAAATGGCATTAAATATTGTGTCATATTCGTCGATCACTTTACCAAATACATTTGGTTTTATCCCCTTAAACGAAAATCAGATGTTCACAAAGTATTTAAACGCTATAAAACCATTGTTAAAAATTACTTCCACCACAAAATCATCACTTTATATTATGACAATGGGGGAGAATATCTAGGCCTCAAAGATTACCTTTCTACCGCTGGTATAACCCATCTAACCACTCCACCTCATACACCCGAACACAATGGCTACTTTGAAAGAAGACACCGTCACATTGTTGAAACTGGCCTCACCTTACTCTCCCATGCCTCCTTACCTCTCACCTTTTGGCCTCATGCATTTAGTACTGCAGTCTACTTAATTAATAGAATGCCTACCACTACTCTCAACCTCTCCACTCCCTTTGAATTAATTTTCAAAACCACACCAAACTATTCTAAACTCAAAATTTTCGGATGCGTATGTTATCCATGGCTTCGCCCTTATTCACCACACAAACTAGCCCCTAAGTCCACACCCTATGTCTTTCTTGGTTACTCTTTGTCTCAAAGTGCGTATCTCTGTTTTGACCTAACGACCTCTAAAACATATGTCTCTCGTCATGTCCAATTTGTCGAATCTATATTTCCTTACACCACACTCAACATTCAGCAACCTCGTCCTACCTCCACTACAGGCACTGATTGGATTTCACCAATTATCACAATTCCCATTACTCCTGCAGCACAACCGCCTGCTCACACTTCAGAAGTATATGCTCCAAAATTAGCCCCTGCAGCAGATCGCATCCCAAACACATCTCCAACACCCCATCAACCAGAACCTGCACTACAACCAGAACCTGCCTCACAACATGTCTTTACACCAGCTCCTCGCCATTCCATGACTACCCAAGCCAAAAACCATATCACCAAACCTATCCAAAAACTAAATCTCCACACACACCTAGCCTTTTTCACCTAGTTCAGAACCCACATCTATTACTCAGGCCCTCAAAGACACAAACTGGCGCAAAGCTATGTCCGAAGAGTATGATGCCCTTGTTCGCAATGGGACTTGGGAACTTGTTTCTCCAACTGGTATCACAAACCTTGTAGGCTGTAAGTGGATATTTCGCATTAAAAGAAACTCTAACGGCTCTATTGACAGGTTTAAAGCTCGCCTTGTAGCCAAAGGTTTTCATCAAAGACCAGGTGTGGACTATCTTGAAACATTCAGTCCTGTAATCAAGCCCACTATTGTGCGACCTGTGCTCAGCATTGCCGTAAGCAATGGTTGGTCCCTTCGCCAATTGGATGTAAATAATGCCTTCCTCCAAGGTACTCTGTCAGGAACAGTATATATAGCACAACCTCCTGGCTTCAGTGACGCTGATAAACCCACCCATGTATGCAAGCTTCACAAAGCCATTTATGGTCTCAAACAGGCTCCTCGGGCCTGGTATCATGAATTGAGACAATTCCTTGTAGATTCCGGGTTCAAGAACTCTCACTCTGACACTTCGTTGTTTATTCTAAACACTGGAACCAGCCTGCTCTATCTGCTGGTATACGTTGACGACATTATAATCACTGGGAATAGTGACGATCTTGTATCCCAAGTTGTTGAGTGTCTAGCTTAGCGTTTTTCTCTCAAAGATCTGGGCACTCTATCGTATTTTCTTGGTGTAGAAGTTGTTCCTCATCGCCATGGACTCCTACTCTCACAAAGGCGATATATAAAGGATCTGTTCGCCAGAACTAATATGCAAGCTGCCAAACCAGTTCATACACCTTTGCCGACAAACTCATCATCTCTCACGCTAGCATCAGGATCTTTCCTCTCTGATCCATCTGAACATAGAACTGTTGTGGGTAGCCTCCAATATCTGTCTCTCACCCGACTTGACATTTCTTTTGCAGTCAACAAAATGTCTCATTTTATGCATCAGCCTACAGATGAACATTGGAACCTTGTTAAACGCATTTTACGCCATCTCGGTGGCACTTTGGATGATGGACTCCTCCTACACCGAAATTCACCTCAGTCACTTCATGCCTTCTTTGACTCACTTCATGCATTTTCAGATTCTAACTGGGCAGGTAACAAAGATGATTACTCTTCCACTGGTGCATATCTTGTTTATCTTGGACACAATCTCATTTCATGGAGCTCTAAAAAGCAAAAAACTGATGCTCGCTCTTCCACTGAGGCTGAATATCACTCAGTTGTTGCCACTGCTGCCGAACTATGCTGGGTTTGTTCTTTACTCTCTGAAGTGTGTATCAATCTGATAAAACCCCCAGTGGGCTGCTGTGATAATGTTGGTGCAACACACCTAAGCTCTAACCTAGTCTTTCATTCGCGTATGAAGCATATAGCTGTTGATTACCATTTTCTTCGTGATCAAGTTCAGTCTGGTGCTCTTCACGTGGCACATGTGTCCTCTGCCGACTAGCTTGCTGATCTTCTTACAAAGCCCCTACCTCAAACCCAATTTAAGAATTTAAGAGACAAGATTGGCCTCTATACACGTGGCCTATCTTGAGGGGGCATATCAGCATGTAGCATAGATCTATTATCAGATCTTTATTCAAATTCAAATATCTCCTTGTATATAGCAGAGCTGTTGAGTCTTCCTTAAGACTAGGACTTCCACTTGTATTTAGGAGTGATCTCGTTATTCCTCTGAGTATATGTACTCTATTTTGATTAATGAAAAGTGCAACAAATCATAATTGATTCTTGTTCTACAAGAATTTGCACTAAATTCTATTTTAAACAAAATGTTTATTAACAAATGATCGGTATGTAAAAAAAAAAAAAAAAAAAAAAAAAAAAATTCAAAAGTATCTAAAAACCAATATTAACATATAGTTATTATAAACATTATAGTTAAAATAATTTAAAACGTTCGCCCTAGGCCATGATTAAGCCATTTTAACAACTTTTGATAGGAATAGACAATTACTATTACTTATTTAGAATTTAAATAAATAATGGTAAACATGAGATGAGTCTGATTTTTCTAATATCCCAATGAGGGAGCTAGCTAAGCCAAGGCTAGTGCTAGCTTCCCCTGTGTAATAATTGTAATACCCCGTACTTTTTTTTATGGAATTTTATTAAATTTTATTTTGTGATTATGGGGTAAAGTATAATAATTTGAAAGTTTTGGCGAGTATAATGTAGTAGCCGAAATAAGTGAGGACTAAATATATTTTTCAGATATTTTGAAAAGAAAAACGGGGAAGAAGAAGAAGAAGAAAAAAAAGAAAAAAAGGAAAGAAAAAAAAGAAAAAAAAGAAAAAAAAGAGAGAGAGAAGAAGAAGAGAAGGAGAGGAAGAAGAAAGGAAAGAAGGGAGAGGAAGATGAAACCAATAATAGAGAGAGAGGAGAGAAGAGAACAACGGAAGTTGCTGGAAAAGTGGTCGCCGGCGAGCAAATTCCGATGATCTGAAAGTGCAAAGGGAGATTGAGCAAATGGGAGGTGAGTAAAGCTTGATATTTCCCCTTTTTGGTAATTTATGATTTAATTGGTTTAAAGAACTCTCTTTAGATTGTTTTGTCCATGATTTGGTATAAATTCATGAAAACAAAACTAAAATAGGGAGATTGATTTCAATAAATTTGTGAGTTCTGGAATTTTCGTTTTCTGCAGAACATGTATTTTTGGAAAATGATTTGATGCATCTATTCCTATCCAAATTGAGTGATTTAAATTATGGTGAATCCTATATGTGTCTAATTTAATTCTGGAGAGTTTCATGAGGTTTGGATTAAGGGCTGAATTGTTATGAATTTTTCAAGTCAGTAACCCCAATTCTGGAAACAGGGGACATATTTGAATGAGTTGAAAGAAAATTGTGTTTTAAATAGTTATTGATCCTTGAATGACTTGAGAAAATTATGGGAATAACTTATGTGTCTCTAGAACGCCTTGTCAAAATTATGGCTTAAAATGATAAATAGAATTTTTAAGAAAAATCTGAGAGCGACTGATGTTCGATTATGAGACAGTTTTGTTAAAGAAGAAGTTATGTTAATCTTTTGGTGTGTGAAGTGTCCAATGATTTTAATATTGAGGTGTTACCTTATAGGGACTTATGTATGGATGGTTTATTGGGTTTTGTATATAGGGAGGCAAGCGGGGGTATTATTAGAAGATTTCAATCATTTTTTGGCTTAAGGGTCAAGCTTCAAACTGTGAGTGGAAAAATCTAAACCCCTAACTTTCTTTTTAACAAAGTTATCTCTAAATGCTCTTTTATACTTGTTGATTATTCTTAAATTGCCAAATATATTTGATTTATTTATATAATGAACTTTATTGCAATGTTATTATTGGAAATTGTTGATTGACATGAGAAAGATGAAATTTTGATGTTTTGTGGCAATAGTTTGAAAAGGAATAAAAATGGGTTGAAATTGTTAGATTTGAAAATATTTGAGAACCTGCATTTATATTTTTAAGTTGTGCAATTATTATATGCTCATGAGAAAAATGTTTTGAGAATAACTATGAGATGATAGTGGGTTTCAAACCACCCTACGTAGTATCCAACCCCCTCATGATGTTGATTTGATTCTACACATGTATGATTTGATATTGCCGGCCCAAGTGGGTCGAAGGCTTGAGCGAGGCAGATATCGCTTCATATGATTGATATTGCTGGCCCAAGTGGGTCGAAGGCCCGAGCGAGGCAAATATCGCTACACATGATTTGATTGTCGGCCCAAGTTGGTTGAAGGCCTGAGCGAGAAATATATCGCTACATGGGATATGATTTTTTCGGCCCGAGTGATGCTTGGACTCACTGGGTCGAAGGCTTGAGCGGTGACTGATTCCGCCTAGCAGGATGGATTTAGCGGTTCAACCCGCGCACTGTTAGATCTTGTCGGGCTGAACGGATTTACCCCTGGGTACTAGTTGGGTGAGAGTTTTCACATTTGATTGAGAGATGGTTTGAGTATATACATATATGTAAATCATTTATAAATGTAAATGTTATCCGTATATGAACTGTTTCTTAGAAATGATGTTTTTAGAGAAACATGAGTATTGATTCGTTTACCATAATAGTGTTAAAAAAGAAGTCTTGCCATGAGAGATTTCAACATGTGTTATGAAAGATGGCTTATATTATAAAATGTGTTTATGGAAATGAAATTTTATAAGCATGAGTATTTTTATTGTATATTGAAATGTTTTATTACATACTAACCCATTCCTTACTCACTGAGCATTTCTAGCTCACCCCTCGTTTCAAATGTTATTCTTTTCCCCCCCACCAGGTCAAAAAGGAGATCATGTAGAGGAGTGAATTCCACTCAAGGTTGAGTCACACGACTTCATTTTATCATATATTCTATAGTTGTGTTTTATTTTCTACTGCAAAGTTTATGTTTTCTTTATCATGTATTTATTTCTTGTTCTGTATTATTAAGGAGATGGAAAAAAATCTGATACCATACATTTCATTTTGTGAAAAATTTAGTTTCATTTGTTTATTTGCAAATGACGTTACATTTATTCGTGAGAAAAAAAGTAAAAGAGAGCTTATAATGTTTTGGCTAGAAGAGTTTTACGATGTTTTTTTATTCATAAACAAGTTTTATAGTTTTCTCACATGGCACGTCTCGATCACCCGAGTCTTATGCGTGCGCTCGGAGCCTATGAGATAAGGAGGGTTGAGCCGGGTCGTGTCAATAATAATAATATTATAGTGAAGATATCGTTCGTTCCTTTTTTTTTTTTTTTTTTTTTTTTAAGGATTATGTTTGAATGGAATTGGATATATCTGCAAAATATCATTTTAGTCTACTGAAACTAATGGCATTCAAGTATGGTTCTTAAAAAATCAATGTAAAAACGTCTCTCTCTCTCTCTCTCTCTCTCTCTCTCTCTCTATATATATATATATATATATATATATATATATATATATATATATATATATATATATATTTGGCAGGATTTACGAGTAGTGTGTTCCCAAGTCAATAGACAAATATACATGTTCAGACATTTTATGTTGATAAAATTTTGTGTTTTGTTATAAAGATGTTGAAATTCATTAATCTTAACAAGGATATTTTAGTAATTAAATTGACCGATCTCATGCTATAAATAGGACTGCAAGGGTAGCAAAGATTATCATCAGTAAGAGTACTTGCAAATTAAAGAGTTGTCAATTAAGATCTGAAGATGGCGAACAACTTGGTATTGTTTGCGAGGAACCTGTCAATCACTAGGGGAAATGATGAACGTTATTGGAAGTGGGCTTACGAAAAGGAGTCAGAGTATATATATAATTTTCTTATCAGGAAGTCTCGATATTAGTTTGTCAAGATCATGCATATATATTGTTGAATTGAGTTGTGAAATATCATATCGGTCAAATAAAATTAATTAAGTAGTGATGAAGCATGGTCCTTACATAATTAATTAATCTCATAATGTCCTCACAAAAGAATGAATATACGTATATACGTTAGTTTTTCTTTAACAGTATTATTTGTTCTTTATTCTAATCAAGTTCGACTTAATTTGCAGTGGTGCTTATGTGGAGTTGGCTGAACTGTTAGTGTGAAACCCCGTTTTTAATCCTAATACATATTGCGTATTCTGTGTGATTTTATTTTTATGGAAGGGGATTTTTGTTAGTTTTTAAAAGTTTTATTGGGGATGAAATTGCAAGAAAAGGAAGCTGCTGGGTTTGCAGTACCGAGGGGCAAAATCTGGAGGTTTATTTGAAAGAAAAGCTGATGTGGTAGGGGTTTAGCGGGATTACCTGTAATCTAGGGGCAGAAGCATAAATTTAGAAAGATTAAAAAAAAAAAAAAAAAGAAAAGGGTTGTTCGCCCAAAGGAGAAGAAGAAGCCGAGACAGAAGAAGACCCAGACAGGAGAGAGAAGGAGAGAGAAAAGAAGGAAGGAGAGCGGAAGAAGAAGAAGGGAACAGAAGAAAGAGGTGTTTCGGTCTAGAGATAGAGTGAGAGAGGAAGAGTGAAGCAAAGATGGAGGATGAGAATTATGAGATATTGACGCAGATCCCACCATTTTTTATTTCAGGTGTGGAGGAAGAGAGTGCTTGAGGTTTCCTTTCAAAGTTTCGGTTGAGCTAAAAAAAAATGGTGAGTGGATCTAAACTATTTTCCTTAAAAACTTAAGCTTATGCCCTTGCATGTTGATTTCCTTTTACTACCGTCCATTTGCTTTTGCGAAAATCCTTATGAGCATGATGTTCGTGAGTGGAATAGTAGAATTTTGCATAAAATCATGTTTTTAGTGAAATGATTTCTATGTTTGTGCATAAATGCCTTAACTTCGAATTTATTTCAGTTTTGATATGGTTATATTCATCTTCTGTAAATTATCTTTGGCATGCATGTGAATGATGTTACATATCATGAAATTTGTAAGTAAGTGTGGACATGCATGTATAAATAATAATGCCTATACCAATGTTGTTGAATGGAAAGCAGAATTTTGTGTTTCCGCCTGTTTGATTTGGTTGATGATTGATAATTCCAGCTAATTTTGGGTAGGGCTGGTTTGTTTGGAAATTAATTGGTGGCAGTAAAGGTTGGAATGAAGGGTATGGAAATTATGGATTTTATATAATTGATTAATTTTGACAAGCATATGTGCATTTTTATGCATATTCACAATGTTTGTGATAGAAAAGAAATTATAGGAAGCAGTATGTTGGATATGGTGGCTGAATTGTGTTGTTGACTGAAATTGGAGATTTAATGCAATAGGTTTTATATGGGTAGAGCATATATGTTGATCCTAAAGAACCAAGAGTTATTAAAGTACGTTTTTGGTTATAAAAAGTTATGCTGTGAAATTCTGACAGTCCGAACTTCTGAAAATTTTATATATGTTTCGGGTTTGCAAATGAAGCTAAATTTCAGGTATTTTGTTTTAGACTTATTAGAGATTGGTTGAAAATTGATTTCACCCCAAAATTCGAAGTATTGGATTTTTTTAATGAATTTTGAATTCTGCTATGAAATTCTGGAATTTCATGTTTTCTGTAGAGCATGCATTTTTAAGAACTGAAATAATTCACCTATACTTATCCAAATTGAGTGATTTTAAATTCTGGTGAATCCTATATGTGTCTAGTTTAATTCTGGAGAGTTTCATGAGGTTTAGATTAAGGGCTGAATTGTTATGAATTTTACAAGTCAGTAACCTCAATTCTGGAAACAGTTGGCAGATTTAAATGAGTTGAAGGAAAATTATGTTTTAAATAGTTATTGATTCTGAAATGACTTGAAAATATTATTGGATCAACATATACTTGTCTTGAATGCCCCATTGAAATTATAGCTTGATTTGGTGAGTGGATTAAACCAAATCTTCTTCCAAATCCTTAAATCCATGCTTGCATGTTAACTTGTGATTTTATTTTAAATGTTTTGATGAAGTTTGGTATATATCTTACGATTAGTGCCGGACATATGCTATTGTAATGTGATGTTGAAATTAATTTTCAATCTGGGCTAAACCATCAGTTTCTAAAATATGTTTAGAAAATTGCAGTTTCATCCCTATATGCGATTTCTAAATATTATGTCATATATGTATGATTTATAAGCACTTACGAAATATGCTCTTGACTTACATGTTACTTGAGATTATGCATGAGATTGTTATGGTGCTAAAACCACCCTACGAAGTACCCATCCCCAGCCCAGTTTTCAGGCTCGCCCACGCGATGCAGGATTCCGCTGGGTATTGAGATATTTGGTCTTCAGGCTCTGCGCATGCGTATTGAGATATTTAGTGCTTTGCCTAGGCGTTGAGCTTGTCCACCAGGTATTGAGATGGTTTTCTTCAGGCTCTGCCCGCGCGATGATAGATCTTGCCGGGTATTGAGATGTTTTTCCCAGCTCTGCCTGTGTGTGGGATGCCCACTGTATCGAGATTTTTCCCCAGGGGTACTAGTTGCGGTCGGGGTTTTGGTTTTCATTATTAATATCATAATCAGGTTTTAGAATGTTCAAAAATCACATTCGATTGAGTATCAATTATGAGCGATAGTCTCAATATGAGTTTTCAAAATATTAAGAGAGCCTTCAGTATTAGCCCCGGTTTTCGAAATAAGATATTAGCTTATAGTTTTCAGTAACATAAAAGCTACAGTATCCAATTTAAAGTTCAGTCATCAGCACAAAGTTTACAGTATTCCAAAATCAGTTATCAGTGCATAGTTTCAGAAAAAAATCAGTTATCAATTTTATATCATCACAATAGTTATAAATTTAGTTACCAGATTTTGTCTTGTGAATCATGAGTGTTCATTGAATGATGGTTTGGATGTTTACAGCATGACTAGTAGAGTTGTTATTTCAGAATCACATGCATGAGAACCTTTAGTATCAGTTTACTGTTTCCAAACAGGATATCGGTTTAAAGTTTTCAGATACCAGCCTGCAGTTTTCAGTATCAGTTAATAGTTCAGTTTTCAGTATATGATGGATAGTTTGCATTAGCTATATGAAACATTGATGTTTGTAGCATGATTCATAGAAAACATTGTCTTTAGAAGCATGAGCATTTACAGCTATTCTTTAAGTTCTCATAAAAGAGTTTTCAATATTTGGTGATGAGCTAGGATTCAGAAATTGTTGTCAGTTTAATTGATCATATTATAATACTTAGAACAACTTTAGAAAACGAGTTATACATGCATACAGGATGATTAGCTACCACCATATCATGTTCATAGAATCATGTTGTTTTCAGGATTTCATAAGAACTATTGCATGCCATGACTATTGTTGAAGAATGTTTTGCAAACTCACCCCAATCCCCCACTTACTGAGTATTTCAGCTCACCCCTTTTTTAGACCCTTTTTCCCAGGTTCACAGGAAGAGTCGTGCTGAGGAGTGATTCCTCCCGAGGTTGGGCCCTTACGTCATCAACTCATCATGTGTGTAAAAATGTCATGCTTGTTACCGCTATCGAATTATGTTTTATCCTTATGATTATCTCCTGTGTTGATTATAAAAGACATGAAATCTGATACCATCCGTTTTTGGATTTTATGAACGTACAAGTTAGCTTTCAGATTTTCAAAATCTTATGTGTTTATGCTTTCAAAACGAGTCCAAGCAAATGTTTTTATGAAAAACTTATTTAGAGTACCGGTTTTTAGATTCCCACACGGCACGTGTCGGCCGCCCGAGTCTCATAGGTGCGCCCGGAGCTTATGGGGTAGGGAGGGTCGAGGCGGGTCGTGTTAGTTAGATGTTTGTTGGGCTGACATTAGGGGAAAATTCAACACAAACAAGCTCAAGCCGGGGACCTTTTACAAGCTTGCATTTGTGGTCAAGTTTAACGAAGATGCTTCTGCATGGGAAGATCCGGTGAATCTCAAACTACCAAATGGGACTCAGATACAATGCAAAGAAAGCTTTAAGAATAAGCCGAGAAACCAATGGATCGAGATCCTGGTTACTGAGTGTAGAGTTCAAGAAAACGAAGCGCAAGGGGAGATGAACTTCTCCATGACTGAAACCAGTGACTGTTATTGGAAGAAAGTAGTTTCTCTTTTTTTCTTCTTTACGAACTAATACACCATTATTTTACTAGTTCATATTTTCTTTGATCATGGTATCAGAGAATTAGATACTGTAGATCTTTTGAAACCTAATTCCTTTTTTTTTTTTTTAACAATACTTGTTTCGACATGATAATACTTTGAATTGATAGCCATGGATGGTGAATTAGGGAGCTCAAATTTTCGAAGTGAGAGAAATGGCATTCGATCAGATGTGAAATGGAGATCCTTTGTATTTGCAAAGTTTTGACCATCCAGGAATGATTCTTGTTTGTACTCCACTTACAGGTAATAGTAATTATCTGTCTTGGAGTTGTTGCATGAAGATTGCATTAGGTGCAAAAGTAAAATTAGTGTTTGTGAATGGGAAATGTGAGATGCCTAGTGAAGAATCCCCAAACGTTGAACAATGGAATAGGGTAGATTGCATGGTTACCTCCTGGATATTGAATTCCATCTCGAAAATGATTGTTGAAGCATTCCTATACACAACTTCTGCTAGAGAGTTATGGAAAGAGTTAGAGGAAAGATTTGGTGAGTGTAATGGACCTCTGTTGTACCAGTTGCAGAGGGAAATTAGTTCTATTACTCAAGGAAATATGCCTATTATGAAGTATTATACAAAGCTTAAGAAGTTGTGGGATGAACTAACCTGTTGGGTGCCTATACCACAATGTGGTTCTAGTGCTGCTAAGTTAGTAGCAGATATGACCTATTCTAATAGATTGATGCAGTTTCTTATCGGCTTGAATGAAAGTTTTGATCATATTAGAAACCAAATCTTGGTTATGGATCCTTTGCCTACTGTAAATAAGGCATACTCAATGGTTTTGAGAGTTAAGAAGCAAAGAGAGGTGCATATAACATTTACAGAAAATATTTATAATATCGCTACGTTTGCTAAGACAAAATTTTAAGGAGACAGTAATGAAAAATAGGTACAAAAGGAAGAACATGATGAACAAATCTGAAAGGCATTGTGATTTCTATAACAATGATGGAGATACAAAGGAAACCTGCTTTAAACTTCATGGCTATCCAGAGCGGTACAAAGAGTTCAGGGATCAAAAGCAGAAATCTCTGCCTAAGAATTATGCTAATATGATAGAAACTCCTTTGCAAAAACCTCTAGTCACATGTGTGTTGACCTTCAAATGTTAGATACCTATGTCTTAGTCAATAAACCCACACTTGTATACCTACCAGATGGATCCATCAGCCCAGTGCATCATATTGGCAGAGTTGTTTTACAGTCAAATCTAAAACTTACTGAGGTTTTTTATGTTCCAAATTTTAAGTTCAACCTATTATTCGTCAATAAACTTTCTGAGATTGCACTTATCAAATTTGTTTTTTTTATCCCACCCATTGTCTTCTACAAGATCTGCAGACTGAAGTAGTTTTGGTTATTGGCAAGTTAGTTGGGAGATTATACATTTTAGAGAAGCCATCTTTTGCTTTAGAGACAATAAGAGCATATTCTTCCAAATCTGTATATAGCATTAATCCTTTTGTTATTAATCATTCTTGTAATACTTTTTGCTATATCAATAACGATTCCAATGCTTCTACTATATGACACCAAAGACTATGTCATCCCTCTCATATTGTTCTTAAAAATCTTCATTTTATTAATAAGTGTTCTAATTTTGATGGCATCATTTGTGATATATGTCCTCTATCAAAACAGCATAGACTTCCTTTTCCTACTAGCATAACCCACTCTCAAGTTGCATTTGAATTAATTCATGCAAACATATAGGGACCATATAAAACTGCATCTATTTTAGGTGCTCATTATTTTTTAACTGTATTTGATGACTTTAGCAGGGCAACCTGGACTTTTCTCTTAAGTCATATAAGTCAAATTGTTCAAACATTAAATGCATTATTCAAAATGATTAAAGGTCAGTTCCAATTATCGGTTAAAAATATCATAATTGACAATGGTATTGAATTTCTCAGCAGAGACTGTCAAAACCTTTTCCTTGAACTTGACATTTTTCATCAAAAATCATACATTTATACCCCTCAACAAAATGGGTTAGTGGAAAGAAAACATAAACACTTGCTTCAAATAGCAAGGGCACTAATGCTTCAATCTGCTGTACCTAAAAGACTTTGGGGGGAATCAATTCTCACAGCCACATACCTTATAAACAGGTTGCCTACTTCTATTTTAACTTTTATGAGCTTCTTTTTCACAAAAATCCAAATTACACTTTCCTCAAAACTTTTGGCTGCTTATGTTTTGCTGCAAACACACATCATCACAAAGACAAATTTGCACCAAGAGCATATATATGTTTTTTTATAGGGCAAATCCTAGTCAAAAGGCATGTAAGGTATTTGATATTCATTCTCAAATAGTTTTTATGTCTCAAGATGTAATCTTTCATGAAAATTCATTCCCATATAAACACGTTTGTATTTCTCAAGCACAAGTTCCTTTACCTCTTATTCCTATTTCTACAGATCATAGTTCTACAACTTTTGGTCCTAACCTTTCTACCTCTTTTGATCATAGTTCTAACCATTCCTCTGCAGATTCATCCTCTCATTTCCATTCTATTTCTTCTCGCTCCTTAGCCCAAACTACCAGTGTAGAGACATCTTCTTCTACTCCTGATATAACCCCTTTAAGACACAGTACTAGAATATCAAAGAAGCATGCATGGTTGGATGATTTTGTCTCAAGTGTTATATCTCCGATACAGTCTTCCACTGCCAACACTACTTTACTTGCAATATCATCACCTCAGACCCCACCCACCTTCCTTATGTTCACTCTCCTTTTTTCACTTCACCTTACATGTCATTTTCAGAAAATTTGTCTAATGTCCAAGAACCTAATTCTTATAATCAAGCTAGATTTAATGCACAATGGGTTCAAGCTATGTAAAATGAACTCAATGCCTTAGAACTTAATAATACATGGGAGCTAACATCATTACCTGCAGGAAAGAAAACAATTGGCTCTACATGGGTTTATAAGGTTAAGCTTAAACTTGATCGCTTAGTTGACTGGTACAAAGCTAGATTAGTTGCAAAAGGATACAATCAAATTGAAGTTATTGATTATTTTGATAGTTTCTCACATGTGGCTAGGTTAGTCACTGTCAGAATTTTCATTGCTGTGGCTATTGCGAAATTATGGCCTATTCATCAACTAGAAATTGTTGATAAAAGAAGAAGAAGAAGACTATTGGACTTGGTTTAGTCTCGGCTTATGCAAATCAAGAAGAAGCTTACTTTAATACTTGTAATATTTTAAGTGTAACTAATATGCAACGTTTCTATATACAAATGTTATAAAACATTGCGTTTGATAACTAATGGCTATCTATATAAAGTCAGCCTTTCTTCTCTTTGTTAGTTCAGTCAGTTAGAAGAAATAAAAGATTTCCCATTTTTCAGAATTCACACTTTTCTTGCTCTGTTTTTTCTAGATTGTTCTCTTCATATCTGTATCTTTTCATGGTATCAGAGCCCTAGACTAACGTCTAAGGTTGATCTTAGCTCAAATTTTTCTGCAAATTTTTCTCTTCAAACGAAGGAAAAATATAGAAACTGGACTAGCTATTGTTACAAGTCCAAGCACATTGCCTACCTTACCTTCGATCTCCGTGAAACTTCAAGACTTTCAGGAAATCTTAGATCTTGCCAGCTTTGAGCTCACATGGATTGGATGTCTTCGTTATTGGAGAGAAAGTATGTCCACCAATGTTCTTAATTGTTACATGTAAAGAATCAGGAGAGAAGGTAAAGAAACCAAACCCTAACTATTTTGATTGGAAAAAGGTTGATCAATTTTTAGTAAGCTAGCTACTCTCAACTATTTCTGAATCTATGTTTAGACATGTTGCTAAGTGTAGTACAACCTATGAAATTTGGAACGTTTTAGAGTTGCATTTCCAACCAGTCTCTAAGGCTAGAACACTGCACTTAAGAAACTTACTGTAGACAACTAAGAAGGATTCGTGTAGTATGAGTGAATATGTGTTGAAGATGAAAGAACTAGGAGATGAGTTGAATGCTAGTGGTGTAAGTCAAAATGATGAGGAACTATTGCTATATATATATATATTAGATGGTTTGGGACTGGAGTATGATGTTGTTGTCGCAAATCTCACCTCTAATAATAGCATTATCACTCTACAAAAGGCTCAGTTCTTGTTACACAAACATGAAATAAGATTAGAGAGGCAACATAGTGCTTATAATCACTTACATGATCAACTAGCTTCGGCTCTTCTAGTTTCTAAACAAACCGCAAATCATAGTTATACCGATGTTAATGATGCCTCACAGAACAAAGGAGTTAGGCTAGGTGCCAATTTGGACTCTTCAGGGAGTTATTTGATACCTCAATTATCTTAGCCCACTTGTAGTCTAGTAAATTCTGGGAATAATTCTAGACCAGTTTTTCCTTTTGGCTATCCTTCACAATATGTTTCAAATAATTCTCATGGTTAATTTGCTGCTCAAAACTCTCTTGGAATGTACACGTTCAATCTTTATATGATGCGTAGCCGAGGCAGAGGAAGGGGTCAATTTAGGCCTAAACTGATCTGCCAAGTTTGTGGCAAATGAGGACACTCTGCAGTCAATTGCTATCATAGATTTGACCAGGATTTTCAAGGTTTCCAAGGCTTTAATGGCTTTAATTTTTCTCCTCAAGGATCCTCTACCTCTGTTACATCACAAACACATAATCTTGGCTAGACAAATGAAGTAGCACAGGCTATGTTGGTGGCTCAAATGATACAATGACAGTTTTTGCAGTAGACTACTCCTGATTGGGTTCATTCCTCTAATCCAAATGGCTCAAATCCTAGTGGTGGAATTCAACAACTTATTGTCAATCCTACAAAGCAGCAGTTTGCTCAAGCTACTTACTCTAGTGGCTCTCCTTCTAATGGTGTTAATCAGCAGTATGCTTTTAATACTAATCAAAATCAATGCAACATAGTTGGAATGCCTTTAGGTAGCACACCTGTAGATGGAACTCATATAATCTCAACTAGTCCAGTTGCTACTCCTCAAATAGTTACTGATCAGACTTGGTATGTGGACTCAGGAGCCACAAATCATATCACTAGTGATCCAAGCAATCTGATCCTTAAGACTAACTATCAGGAGGCTCAACAGTCCAAGTAGGAAATAGTCAGAATATCCCTGTTACACATGCAGGTGAGTCCTTGTTAACTTCAAACTCTTCACATAGAGTTTTGTATCTTAAAAACATGCTATGTGTGCCGCATATTGCCAAGAATTTATTGAGTATCTCTCAAATAACTAGAGATAATGGAGTTATAGTGGAGTTCTGTTTTGACAAGTGTCTTGTTAAGGATAAATTTACCAAGGAAATATTGCTGGAAGGTACTCTGAAAGATGGGCTTTACCAACTTCAAACCTCTCTGCCATTTGCAAAGTCATCTGCTCTCACATTTGGAAATAAAGTGCAGCATGCAATCTGTCATGTTATTGAGTCTACTAGTAGTAATAATCACTCCAAGAATAGTAGCAAGTTGTCCTTTGATGTTTCTAATAATGGATTAGTAGAAGAGATTAATCCTAGCTCAAGCGTGTCCAACAATAGCAAGGTTAGCAGTACTGTTCAACCTGGAAATCTTAGCAGGTTCAACAGCAACAATATAAATAGTGCTACTCAATCTGGAACTCTTGTAAATCTTTGGCATGCTAGGCTAGGACATCCACAAGAGAAAACCTTGCAATTTGTGTTGGATAAAGTCTATGTAAATGACTCTATTGCTAATTAAACATTTCATGAGGCCTGTCAATTTGAGAAGATGCATCAAGCTACTTTTCCTATTTCTGATTTTCAAACTCATTGTGCTCTTGAACTGGTATATTCAGATCTGTGGGGCCCTACTCCAGTATGTTCATCTGAGGGATTTAGATATTACATGTTGTTTGTAGATGACTATAGCTGTTATATGTGGATTTATCCTCTCAAAGTTAAATCTGAAGCTCTTAAAATTTTTACTTAGTTCCATGTCTTTGTTGGGAAACAATTAGGTGCTAAACTAAGGTGCTTACAAACTGATTGGGAAGGTGAATTCAGGCCTTTTACTCAATATCTACAAACACATGGTATAACTTTTAGACATCCATGCCTTTATCTACATCAACAAAAAGGGAGAATAGAAAGAAGGCATAGAACCATCACAAAATTTGGTTTAACCTTGTTAGCACATGCATGTATGCCCCTTTGTTTGTGGTGGCAAGCTTTCACAATAGCAACCTACTTGATTAATAGGCTGTCATCAGCTCCTCTTACACACATGTCCCCATTCCATAAATTACTACATCAAGAACATTCATACACTAAGTTAAAGGTCTTTGGATGTTGTTGTTATCCTTTCATTCACCCATATCAGAAGCATAAGTTCTCCTATCACACTGAAAAATGTGTCTTCATAGGATATAACGATTCTCATAAAGGTTACAAATGTCTATCTTCCTCAGGAAAAGTTTACATTGTTAGACAAGCTAAGTTTAATGAGACTGTGTTTCCCTTCAAAGAAGGTTTTAAATGTTTCTCGTTCAAAGATACTGATACTGCAGATTCAACATCAGAAAGTGTAGAGAATGCTTGTATTGCCACGTCTTGGAATCTTGCTCACTGCAATATTCCCAGCTCGGATAAGGCTAACTATATTCCTAGTTAGGGGTGTTCGGTTCCGGATACCCTGCACTTTTTGAAGGAAGGAGGCCAAGGAACCAGGCAAGCGGTTCGGTTCTCATTCTAGGTACCTGTAAAGTCGACCCCCAAAATTTTTAAAATTACAAAAAAAACCCTTAAAAACTTACAAATACTCCCCCACCTGGTACTTGTTAACAAAAATAAAATTATAAATTCAAAATTACAAACTCCATTACTTTGTAAAGGTAGACTCTCAAAAGTCAAACCAACTTACTTTAAATGTTATGAAATATAAATATAAATGTATTCACATTACTTTTTCTACAAAATTTTTTATTAACCCCCCTAATCTTTAATTTTATTTTATATTAGTCCTGGTTCCTGGTTCCTGGTTCCGGTTCCAAAAATTTGGAACCGGAACCTACCTAATCTACAGTTATTGGTTACAGGTAGGAAGGCCAGGAACCAAACCCAGGTACCCATTGGGTCAGTTCCAAGCAGGTTCTTTTGAACACCCCTATTCCTAGTGATACTTTCATATCAAACTCTGGCTCTGGAAATGTGGTAACAGATGATGACTTACACTCTAAACAGGTTCAGCATAAAGTTCAGATGTCAGACTCTGCTCCTAAGAATCTTGATAGACTTGCTGGTGCCGATTTTACCACAAACATAGTGCCATATAAAGAGCTTAAGGAGGTTGATAATTCAAATGCTTGTCCCGATATACAATTAGAGGTAGTCTTACCTATCTCTCGACCTCAACCAATATTAAACCAACACCCTATGATTACAAGATAAAAAAGCTCACACTTAAACTCTATAGGACATGCCTTCATAGCCACTCAAAATATCCTTAATGAGCCAACAACTGCTTCTGAAGCACTGATCATACCCAAATGGAAAGTTACAATGGAAGATGAGTTCAAAGCTTTAATGAGAAATGAAACATGGTCTTTAGTACCTTATACACAAGATATGAATTTAGTAGGATGTAAATGGGTGTTTAAGACAAAGTTGAAACCTGATGGAACCTTACAAAAATACAAGGCTAGATTAGTGGCTAAAGGGTTCCAACAAACTCCCAGGCTTGACTATTTTGATACTTACTCCCCTGTTCTCAAGCATGCCACCATAAGGATTATTTTGTCTCTTGTATTGTATAATCAATGGGATATTCAATAGATTGACATTAATAATGCCTTTCTCAATGGTGAATCGATAGAATTCGTTTTTATGAAGCAGCCTGAAGGCTTACCTAATTTCAAGTTTCCTCATCATGTTTGTAAGCTTAATAAAACTTTGTATGGTTTAAAACAAGTCCCTAGGGCATGGTTTGACAAACTGAAGCCCTCTTTGGTTGAATGGGTTTTGTCGGCTCTATATCAGATATGAGCTTGTTTTATTTGAAATAAAGGTCTCAAATCATCTACCTTTTAGTATATGTAGATGATATACTAATTATGGGGACAAACTCTTCACTAATCACTCAGATTGCGGAAGATTTAAACCAAAAGTTTGCTTTAAAAACTCTTGGTGCCTTGAATTACTTTCTTGGCTTTGAGGTACAAAGAGATCATTCAGGTCTATTTCTTGTTTAGTCAAAATATGCTTATGATTTATTAGTCAAGGCTAGAATGGCAGATTGTAAACCATGTAAGACACTGATGGCCTTAGGTACCAAGTTAAACAAAGAAGACAACACCTTGTTTGATCAACCAAAATTATACAGGAGCATTGTAGGGGGTCTGCAGTACCTTACTCACTCAAGACCTTACTTGTCTTTTGCCTGAGTCAGTTTTGACAGTATCCTACCATTGCTTATTGGACAGCATGGAAAAGCGTTTTAAGGTATATTAAAGGCACAAGTAAGCATGGATTGATCTTTAGGAAAGACCAAAATTTTATGTTAGAAGGATATGCAGATGCTGACTAGGTGAGTGACAGGTGATCGAAGATCAGCTTCTGGTTATGGAATTTTTCTAGGTGGTTACCTGGTGTAATGGAGCTCTAGGAAGCAAAGAGTAGTGACCTTGTCCTCCACATAAGTAGAGTATAGAGCTCTAAGTCAGGCTGCTACAGAGTTGGTGTGGGTTCAAAATCTCTTCCAAGAACTTGGTTTACAAATAAATAGAACTCCTGTACTTTGGTGTGATAATATGAGTGCAGGAGCTCTATCTTCAAACTCTGTCTTTCATGCTAGAACCAAACACATCGAGATAGATGTTTATTACGTACGAGAACTAGCATCTAAGAGAAAGTTGTGTGTACAGTATGTGGCATCTGAGTATCAAATTGCTGATGTTCTTACAAGCCTTTTTCTGTGTCACGATTTGAGTTAGTTAGAAGCAAGCTAAATGTAGTCTCATCCCTAAATGATTTACATCTGATGACTGAGCAAAAACATCACTCTCAACATAAAGAATGAAATCAACAACAGAAGTCCAGCTCACGGGGTGATATCGAGAAGAATGGCGAATCAAAAGGTGTTTAGTTTAAGGGGTGATGTTGAGAAGAATGGAAATACTAAAGAGGTTTGAATTAAGGGAAGATGTCGATAAAATAAGAAGAAGAAGATTGTAGGACTTGGTTTAGTCTCGGCTTATGCAAATCAAGAAGAAGCTTAGTTTAATACTTGTAATATTTTAAGTGTAACTAATACGCAGCGTTTCTATATACAAATGTTATAAAACGTTGTGTTTGATAACTGATGGTTGTCTATATAAAGTCAACCTTTCTTCTCTTTGTTTGTTCAGTCAGTTAGAAGAAATAACAGATTTCCCATTTTTCAGAATTCACACGTTTCTTGCTCTGTTTTTTCTGCATTTTCTTTCTAGATTGTTCTCTTCATATCTATATCATTTCGGACATAAACAATGCCTTTTTACATGGACATCTAGATGAAAAAGTTTACATGTTACCTACTAATGGATATACTCATAAGGCTGCTAAAGATCAAGTTTGCAGGTTGAAAAGATCATTATACGGTCTTGAATAAGCTTCCAGAGAGTGGAATAATGAATTCACTTCTAACCGAATTGCATATGGTTTTTCTTAGTCAGTTCATGACCATTGTCTATTCATTAAATCAACTACTTCATCATTTCTTGCACTTTTAGTTTATGTTGATGATGTCATTATCACTGGCTCATCTGAAGATGACATTCAAACTATGAAAGTTTTCCTTCATGACAAGTTTACCATGAAGGATCTCGGATATGCTAAATATTTCCTAGGTCTTGAAATTGTAAGGTCTTCACATGGTTTATACATTTATCAAAATAAGTATACCTTGGAGTCAAACCTGCCTTCACTCCACTTCTAAAAGGATTCAAGTTCTCAACTACTGGTGATGATTTCCTCTTTGAACCTAATAAGTATAGACGGTTGGTTGGAAGATTTCTATATTTAGGATTTACTAGACCAAATATTACTTTTGTTGTTCAAGAACTAAGTTAGTTTGTTCAACATCCTCGTCATAGTCATTGGGAAGCTGCCTTGCATGTTCTCCGATATTTAAAATGATGTCCTTCAAAAGGTTTATTCTTCCCTACTCACAATTCATTCAATCTAGAGGCTTTTGTGATGCTAGCTGGGCATCTTGTCCAGATACCAGAAAATCCCTTACTGGTTATTGTGTGTATCTTGGTTCTTCATTAATTTCTTGAAAAACTAAAAAGAAGACTACTATTTCAAGATCTTTTGCGGAAGCTAAATATAGAAGTTTAGCCTATACTGTTTGTGAATTACAATTGATTTCCTACATTCTCATAGACTTTCATGTTCTTGTTCATCTTCCCATTCCTTTGTGTTGTGATAACCGCGTTGCTCTTTACATCACAGCAAACCCTGTTTTCCATGAATGGACAAAACATCTTGAAATTGATTGTCACTTGGTTCGAGATCAATACAAGGTAGGATTTGTTTCTCCCTAGCATGTTCCTTCAAATGTCCAAGTGGCAGATATTTTTGCTAAAGTCCTTAGCTAGCCTTTTGTTCAATTATTTTGTCTCCAAGTTGGGCTTGCAGGATTTTCATCAAGCTCCAACTTGAGGGGGGGATGTAGAGATAATCAATTTAGTTAAATAATTAATATTTTTGTAGTTTGTTAGCTGAGCTGGCAGACAACTGAGCTGGTAGTCTTGCTTCTTGTATAAAAGACAAGTTTCTCTTTATTTCTTCTTTACAAAATAGTACACCATTATTTTACCAGTTCATATTTTCTTTGTTCAGCTAGCTACCATTATTTCTTAGTAATAGTAGTTTAAACTATATGATGTGTTTCATATTTACAATTTTGTTACATATACAGTTAGGGTATTCCGTCAGTTATGAATTGGGTCAATTTAAACAATCACTTATTTCTTGTCTCAAGTTATCTATCGAATGTTGACTTTGGAGATATGAGTACAAAATGTTCCCTCATATTTAGAAAATTACCAAAGGTGGCAACTAGAGAGATCTAATTGACCTTGGCCGAATCGGAACCGATGTATGCGTGATTAAATGAAAATCAGCAGTGAATGGTAAAATGCAGTAAAATATGAACACAAGAGTAATTTTAAAGTGGTTCGGCAAGTTAGAACTTAAGCCGACATTCATTATTCCCTTATTGCTTTAGAGAGCTTACAATGAAATATAAATCTGCATAGAATAATTTGCTAACCCCGTTCTCATAGTTTGAGAGCGTATTTATACTAAATTTTAGTAAAGGAAACAGAGACAAATTAGGATTGTGATCAGACTTGGTATACAATCCCGAGATTTCAATGATTGAGCGCTAAGATCGCGTTGCCATTGATGTTGATCCTTATCTCTTTCGAAGTGTCAGAGATTGAGGTTTATCCTCTGATCTGTTGAACAGTTGTTAAGTTTGGTCACTGTGAAAAGTTTTACCTAGGTCGTTCTCACTTTCGGTCATGCTGATTCTAGGTCGAGCTACAACTCTGCAAGCTTCTGAGATCTCCGAGCCTTCTTGCAAAATCACACACAACATCTACATTAAGTAAAAAATTAAAAGTTAAATGTCTTATAAGTTTTTAATTTACTTCAATGGAAGACGTTTTTATTTTATTATTTATTAAGAATACCTTGTTACCATCCTTAATTAACTTTTTAACTTCTCTTCGTTACAGAAATCACATCATTTTTCCTTATATGATTAGTATGCTTCTTGAAATTAATTTTCACATGATACAAATTTCATAAGAAAAATAAACTTTACAAGAAAACCATTCTTTAACACGAACTTTTCTTCTTCTCAAAATGTAAGCTAATAATATAAACATTGTAGATCCTAGGGCCTATCAAAGACATAATGCTCAAAATTCTTTTTTGGAAGCACAATCTCAAATTAAGACTTTAGTAGAAAGTTAAGATTGAGGAATTCAATGAATCTACTATTAAAATGTTGGGTAATACTACATTCACAACCCTTCTTACTAACTTTTTCTCATAAGCGCCACGTGACTGCTCGGCTTGCAAATAAGACATGCTTGCCCAATAATGGATCCTGTTGACCAATTGTGAGCTAACTAATTTCGAGCTGTCATGTCACATTTATGAGAGAAAGTTAGTGAGAAATGTTTGTTAGTCTATCTTTATTCTACTATGTTTAATCTTTGGAATGAAAATACTACTTAATGTTAAAAAGTAATATAATTTTGGTGTCTCAATTTAGGCAATGTTCATATCATGCCTTATAAAAGAGTAATGAAAATCTTCCCTACAACCTTCTCCCAGAAAAAGGAATGTGTGTAAAAGCTATAAGCATGACCCTTTTGACCACTTTAATTAGATTCCCCTTCAATTTCTTATATTTTCTTTATATTTTCTTTGCATGAGAAGATCGTGTCAGCTCTAATATTTAATTAATTATTAATGTAATGTACCTTCTTATATATAAATGTTAAGTAAGATTAATTAAGAGAGAAAACACAAGGAGAAAGGTATCTTAGTTACCTAATTAATCTTTATAGCACTTGGAACGAGGAAGAGAAGCTTGTGAAAGCACCAATATTTTTCTATTTCTTCCAGGCACAAAGAAAAAAAAAAAAAAAAAAGAGAGATTCTCTTTCTCCTTTTGCTTAAATTTACTTTATATATTGCTATTTATTTCTATATGAAATAATTTGGAAAAATCTTTTATATACATTACAGTGATGGTGATTTTATATGTACATTCCTTTCGTTGATGTTTTAATTTTTTTTTTTTAAAAAAATATGAACCAATGTTTTAATAACCAATCTGGGATGAAACTGATAGAGTTGTCGAGTCCTAGGTTGATTGGTTTATCCGGTTTGATTGGTTGGTCAAACTGGGTATCAAAACGTTTAAAATTTTTTAACAAATATACTCCTAAAAATTATAATTAAGTTCCTAGAGGATAATTACAAGTTAAAGTTCAAAGCTCCTACTTTGAACTGTGTCTTGCGTTTTACAAGTTTTGATAACGTTATCTACTTGAAGCTAGTAACTGTCTCTGTATCTTGTAAAAATAATAAACACATTCATTATTATGTAATCAAAATTAATTTGTCAAACCTTAAGGAAACTCGTGGATTTTTTTTTTTTAAAATAAATTTAATCATCATTCATCCTTTTAGTGCGCTTGAGTAATTCTAGAACTGGATTAGTTTCTTGAGGAATTTAACATTGATTTGGATGATTTTTCTAATACATACATATAAGTAATATTTTCCTATTTTTAGTCCTTATTGTAGAAGGTGGTTTATGCTAGTAAAACCATTCATAAAAAATTTCTTAAAATCACAAATATAATTTCATTCTCTAGAGAGAAATAAACTAATTTTTGATTAACATGTCCTTTTTAATAGAAAATTTAAGATAAAAATTACAAACCCTTCAAGATTTTAGTAACATATAATAATATCAATGTCGATAACATTCGACATCCAATCGATAACGTTATAGGAATTATAATCAACATAATTTTGGTAACACAAGATCGATGTTAACATTCTTGACGTAGTGAGTAACCAAGTAGTTTTTTGAAATGGTCCTTTGATTCATACTCTTTCTAAGTCAAAACTTGTTCCATAGATGCTTTCCCTTTTCCGTGAGCATCCCATATAAAATTCAGAGTGACCACACCCTTCAGCTCTTAGAAACTTTGCCTGCAGTTTCTAACAATGTTTAAACATGTTTAGCGGCATCAGAAGCCAGAAGCCACCGCTCGATAAAGCTGTTTCTTCACATTATGAACGTGAAGCAGACAGTTATCGCATAGTCACTTGCTCGAGTCCAAAGAGTTCAGTCATACCTGAAGTGGGTGGGAGCACATAACTCTTTCAGTATATAAATTGACGAGGAAAGATTTAGATTAATAGATATGTAAAACAAGCTGAACAAGTCCACGACGAAACTAACTTAAAAGAGTCATTAGATGCTTCCAGATTTCATTTCTAAACCCCATTTTGCTGACATCTCAATCAGTCTTTCTCAAGTACGAATGTTTTTCTTTAGAAACTTTGATGTCTTTTTATTATTTGACTATGCCTTTACCTAATTTTACTGTTCCAAGCCACCTACATCGGCTCATCAAACCAACCAATAAAAATAAATTTATTAAAATTAGTACACTTTTCGAAATTCAGTACTTGCTTGCCCTTGTCTGAAATGGAGGTTGTGAAAAGTTGATGCTTTAGATCCTACCAGTCCTTACTAAGTTATACCATTTTCCTAAATGCAGAGGACAAAGTGTCAATACCATAGAATTATGTATAAATCAATAAATGCAACATGTAGAACAAAGGTTAGAAGATGAGTTTTTCACCTTGCACTGTCTTCTTGAATTTAGAATATAGTTAGGGATATATTCCCTTTGCATATCACCGAAATTTTGTTTATCAGGGACTGTTCTTCCCAGTTAGTAGTGACTAACTTAACCTAGTAAGACTTGCTCACATACAGATTTACTCAAACCATATATCAGTAAGTGATCTATTTATTATCTCATTCTGAAGAGTCTAATACAGTTACTAAGAGGTATAAACAAGAGATGGTTATGTTGGCTTAACCCCAGTCAGTCAACCGATCAAATTGAAGCAGAGGACTGTCTTAATTCAAACACTCACCTTAAATTTATTTAGCTGCAAGACAATGTACTAGGATGGGAATGATCAATGGAATAACTGACCTAAATAACCTGCTTCAGTAATCAAGCAATGGATCGGACGTGTATTGTAGTTTGTAGGTACGAAAGGGAATCTGTACTAAACTCCTAATCAGTAGAACTTCAGAACGGCACTACAGAAAATGCCACAAGTAGATACAGAGAAATTATCCTTTTAATAGATCAAGTAAAGTATGTCACAAGTCAAACACCAGTCAATCTTGCTTAGAACGTTTTTCCTTTTTACCCTTACCTGCTTGCAATTTTCTATGAATAAAGAAAATGATTTATGAACGCCTTCACAGTAACAAGTAAGAACTAATATACACAAAGTTTGTGTCATGGATATGCACATATCATGGAAAGAAAAAAGCATCTACCAACATCAACGTTAAACTACTAAAGCCAAGGAATTGTTGATCAGCTTTTGTTATGTTGCAGAAATTAGCAACCCCAAGGAATTGTTGTACGATTCCAAGGTTATATATCTATCTCCAGTCTCCACCGTCTTTCCATGAAGCAAACTCAAGCACAATGTCAATGAAAACAAATGATATTGCTATATCAAGAATACATGCGAAAAGAACAGAAGCCACACAAGCAAACATCAAATCATAGTAAAAACAGACTGCAATTTGGAACTAATATCATTCATGTTTGCTCATTATAATCATTTCAAGATTTCTAGAACTTCCTTCTTTTTCACATGTCAGAAATGGTACTTCCTCTAACTCTATAAAGAAACCTAAGCTCATCATGAGATAATGTAATTTCGATCTCAAGGATTCAATTAATCTAAAACTTCATTCCCGCATCATTATCAAGTTAACATATTGATTTCATGGAGAAAATCTTATACAAAACTATAAACAACAGAATCCAAATAAACACAGAGAATGTCTTTCAATAAAAATCTTTCAATAAAAACAAACCTGCTCTGCTCCGTCCAATTAGCAATAATCTGATCCAACAAAGCCAACACTTTCTCCAAACCCTCACCATCACTATTCTCAACTCTCTCCAAAGCTTCATTCAACTACTTAGCGTCTCTAATTCTAGCCTCTCTCAACAAACTCCTAAAAACCCTTTTCCTCAAACCACTTCTCACCGCCAAATTCATCCCTAAAATGTCCCTCAAAACCCTCAATCCCTCCATAACCCACTTCTACACAACCCATCAACCAAAACCTCACACACCACCCTCTCCACTTTACATGGAGAGCCAGGCCTCACCATCCAGTTGTACCCTTTCAAAGCATCTTTTGGCCTACCCTTTTTGAGATATGAAGACACAAGAAGTGTGGTGATTAATGTGAGATGTGAGTGTGCTTGTGGTGTATGTTTGAGTTTGGTTAAAAGTGCCATTGGGAGGACAAAGTCGGGCTGGGAAGTGAGAGAGTGAGTTAAAATGGAGAAAGAGAGAGACTTGGCTGTGTTAATTATCGGGAGGTGGGTTTGTTTGTAAAGCTGTGAGAGTGAGATTAATGGCTGTGTTAATGTAGTTTGTGAGGCATAGGCGTGGGATTAAGAGGTTGATTTTGGCGAGTTCTTGTTGGGCTAATTGTGGTGTTAAAGTTGCAGTTTTGGATTCTGGGTTCGATGAAGATTGTTCAATTGTTGAAGATGATGAAAAAGATTGGAACTTTAGGAGATTTGAGGAAGATATTAGTCATATTAGTTTTTAACTTTTTATTACTGCTGTAGTTGTTGTGGGACATCTATTATCAGCATTATTGTTTACCGACTCTTGAAAGACTTGAATCTTTCTATAATTAAGTTGACCCCTTTTAATTTGGGTAAAACTTTTGCCAGTCTCTCCACCACATACATTCTGACCCTACCCATTCTCACTAGATAAAACGCATTGCCTTGTCAAACTTATCTTTAAGGGGCGTTGGCGGTAATGTCAGATTTATAGGGTAATGTTATCTTATATTACTTGATTATCACATTTGGTTATCAAGTAATATAAGATTTTGGTAATCTTTAAATATCAATGGTAGTTACTATTGATAATATTCGGTGATGATTATCATTTTCAGGTATTCTGAGATTACCAGAGTTATCTTTTTTTGTTATAATTTTATCCCTTATTAATAAAAATTTTAGACAATAATACCCTTATTTTAAAATAAATTTATATTGATATACTATTTCAATTTTACCCTTATTTAACTAAAATTTTAGATAATAATGTCCTTATATTTAAAACAATTTACGGACCACTACCGCCACTCAGCCACCATCACCACTGCCACTCAGCCACCATCGTCGATAGCGACCAACCACCATGGACTACCGTTGAAAAGTCACTAGAGTCCCTAAAAAAGAATGAGTTTCCGTGGGAGGCTCCGGGAGGCTTCGATATGGTCGTTTTCAGCCATATTGATGGCCCAAAAAAGCTATATCAGGCCAGATCTGGCCAAAAATGGCCAAATCTATTCTAGCCATTTTCGGCAAGATCGATGGAACTGGCCATCAACGGTCATATCTATTCGCCTGGAATAGATCGCGCGTAACGGCCGATCCATAGATCTGGCTTGATATGGTCGTTTTCGGCCATCAACATGGCCAAAAAGGGTCATATCGGAGCCTCTTGGTCATGGTGAGCTACTGATGGGGACTTTCAGAGACTTCTGACAGTGGTCTGTGGTGGTGGTAGTAGGAAGTGGGGGTGATTTCGTAATAAATTAAAGTTTTGTATAAGTGGGGGTGTTTTAACTAAATCTGAAATATTGGGGGTTAAAAAAATTATTCAAAAATTAATAATAAAAATAATATTATATTAATATTTGAAAAAGGGGCAATTTAGTAATTTAAATAACATACCCACTAATTTATTCCCCATAACCAAACATATTAATATAACATACCCACCAACTAGCCAAACACATTTTCCTAAAGATTTCTAGTAATCTTTCAAGGTAATCTATCTTTCCAATCATCTAACATTCCCAATAATCTAACATTCTTAAACCAAACGTCCCCTAAGAGATTCTTCATTTACTATTGATGGTAGAAGGGCCAAACTTATCTTGTCAAAAGACTGCAAAATTTTTGTTTTTATTATTAACGGGAGTTATTGAAACATGTATAATTATAATTGTTTCTGATTGTGCCTTGTTAATTTGTTAATCCCTCCATCAAAAGAATCAAAATCCCGGTTAACCCCCAAAAAATATAAAATTATGTAAATTAAAGCCAATAATCTTTCTAAAGGCTATAAGGAAAGGAACATCTATCAACTTAACTAATTTAGAGAAGATTGTTTCGGTGACAATCAAATATCCAATTTATATGTGAACCATACAGTTTTTTTTAGCAGAATGAAAGGTAGGTTTCATAAATCTAAGTATAAATATTAGTTAGTAGCAGTTACATATATTAGCTAATATATGTTAGTATAATTGTAACTATTGTTAGTTTAGTTACCCTGTTAGTGAGTTTGTAACTAAAGTCCATGTTGAGAATCAAGCTGGCAATATGAGGTGGCAACGGTTGTTATATTCAGTTAGTAAAATGAAAGTTAGTTAGTCGTTATAAATAGAAGTTAGTTAAGTTGTTATAAGAGTTAGTTAGTAATTAAGTTCATAACAGAATGTATATATAAAGCCTTGTATCAAAACAAAAAAGTTAAGCAATATACAGATACATGTTTCACGTATCTTCTTCTTCTCTCATCTTTCTCTCTTCAACTCATTTTCCTCATTTTAACATGGTATCAGAGCAGAATTAGGGCTAGAAATTCTCAGAGAAAATTTCTGGAAAATTGCTGGAAAATTTGAATCAATCAATGCTCAATCCCTTCGGCACTTCTTCTTTAGTGATTTCTGAAGATTATTCCTTAGATTTTTTTTTTTCAATCAAATCACACCAAGCTCAACTGAAGATGGCCGCTGATGGCAATGATGCATCTTCTCCAAAACCTGTAACTACTTAGCAACTTGCAATTGATTTTAACCACCCTCTCTACTTGCATCCTTCGGATACACCAGGTGCAATACTTGTTTCTTTTCAATTGAGTGGAATTGACAATTATTCTCCATGGAGTAGGTCTATGAAAATTGCTTTGTTAGCAGAGAATAAGATTGGATTTATTGATGGTGCTTGCACAAAGAATACAATTTCTGCTAGCTTGCATAATCAATGAGATAGGTGTAATGCTATAGTCCTCTCATGGCTCATGAATTCAGTAACAAAAGAACTCTTAAATGGAATTGTATATGCTTCAAGTGCACATCTAGTATGGAAGGATTTACAAGAAAGATTTGATAAAATAAATGGATCCAGAATTTTTCAATTACATAGGGAGATAGTCACTTTGGTGCAAGGGACTTATTCGATTTCCACATATTTCTCCAAACTGAAACTGTTATGGGATGAGTATTCATCCATAATTCAACTTCCAACTTGTGAGTGTTCCATGTCAAAAACATATGTTGATCACATGCAGAATCAGAAACTCCTTCAGTTTTTAATGGGATTGAATGAAACCTATTTGTATGCTAGAAGTCAAATATTGATGATGAATCCTCTGCCATCGTGAATCAAGCTTATTCCATGCTTGTTATTGAGGAAAGCCAAAGGAACCTTATCAGTGCTACTCCAACTGAATCAACTTCACTTGAACCAATTGTCCTTTATTCATCTTCGAATTCCAGTCAACAATCATCAAAACCAAGGAAAAATTGGAGCATAATTTGTGAACATTGCAATGTGAGAGGTCATAAGAAAGATAATTGCTACAGATTGATTGGTTATCCTGCCAATTTTAAGTTTACAAAGAAGAAATTTTCTAATCAGTCTTCTGCCAGCAATGTCACTACTGTTACATAGCTAGACACTAATTCATCTTCCATTGAAAATCAAACTGCTCCAGTCTTCTCCAAAGAACAATATGCTGAGATACTGTAGTTGCTTCAAAAGGAACCATCTATGACACCATTAACTGATGCCAATGTCAACATGGCAGGTATCCACTCTTATTTTTCATCACTGCATCATGGAAACTGCTGGATCCTTGATACAGGTGCTAGTCACCACATGACAGCATCCCTGGACAAACTAACAGATTTGATGGAGTCTACTTCTCCTTCTTCAATCAGACTCCCTAATGGACATCACTTAACATATTCTCATATTGGTTCTTATGTGATTGGTCTTAATCAAAGGCTAACTAATTTGTTATTTGTGCCTGATTTCAAATTCAACTTGATCTCTATAGCAAAACTTACCAGAGACTTAAAGTGTTTTGTTTCTTTTTATCTTGATTTTTGCATATTCCAGGACCTCTCCTGTGGCAGAGTGTTGGGGATTGGTAGAGAAGCTGAAGGACTTTACTTCTTCATGCCTTGTCCTGTTCCAACAGCTCATCATTCTGTTTTGCAAAAACCATTGGGAACCTCTTGTTTAGTTTCTATAAATCTTTGGCATAAACGACCTGGACATGTACCTCATGTCAAACGGAAACAATTTTCTGAAATAAAGTCTGCTGTTTCCGATGAAAATATGCATTGTGATATTTGTCCACTTGCAAAGCATGTTAGACATCCCTTTCCTCTTAGCAACAGCAGATCATCTGCTTGTTTTCATCTATTACATATGGATGTTTGGGGCCCTTATCACACCCTTATACATGATCAGCATAAGTTCTTTCTTACCATTGTTGATGATCATTCTCGAATTACTTGGATTTATCTCATGAAGTACAAACATGAAGTCATTATACGTATCAAGAATTTTATCACTCTCATCAAAAATCAGTTCTCAGCTTGTATTAAACACATTCGAATAAAGAACCTGTGTCCACACTCCTCAACAAAATGGAGTAGTGGAAAGGAAGCACAAAGACCTTCTTACAATAGCCAGAGCTTTGAGGTTTCAGGACTCCATTCCCATTCAATACTAGGGAGATTGTATCCTTATTGGATGCTATCTGATCAATAGATTCCCTACTGATGTTCTTCATGGCCGATCACCTTATGAAATCCTACATGGTTCCCCTCCAATTATTGCACATCTCAGGGTGTTTGGTTGTCTTGCCTATGCTTCTAATGTGGCTTCTAAAGATAAATTTGGATTCAAAGTTGTGCCTGCAATTTTCATGGGGTATTCTTCTGTTCACAAGGGTTACAAATTACTCAATTTGGAAACTTTTAGCTTCTTTGTCAATAGACATGTTCAATTCATTAAGGATTTCTTTCCTTTCCAACATCACAATGCTGTACATGTTCCTGTTTTTCTAGCTGATCCATTCATCACTACTTCTCTTGATATTCTGCCTTAGTCTTTTCCATCACCTTCTGCATCATCAGACCATTCACCTCCACCTCCTTCTCATATTAATACTTCTCCTTCAACCTCACCTGCTCACACCATTCCTCTCTCAGTTCCTATTTCTACTGATGTCAGAAGATCTCAAAGACATCATAAGCCACCCATTTGGCTTCAAGATTATATTACTCTCTCTGCACATTATTCCATTTCCAAATATGTTTGCTATTCCCATCTCTCACCTCCTTATCAATGCTTCCTGTCTTCCATTTCTCAAATTCCAGAACCAACATCTTTTCGTGAGGCTTCTACAGACCCTAATTGGGTTGCTACAATGAAAACATAAATAACAGCTTTGGAGGCCAACCAAACTTGGACTCTAATGCCACTTCCACCTTGCAAACACCTCATTGGCTGCAAATGGGTTTACAAAGTCAAGTATAACTCTGATGGCAGTCTAGATAGGTATAAAGCCAGGCTTGTGGCTAAAGGATACAACCAACAAGCGGGTATTGATTACACCGAAACTTTTTCCCTAGTTGCCAAAATGGTCACTGTCATATCAGTTTTAGCCTTGGCTTCCATTCATGCTTGGCCTCTTTTTCAAATGGATGTTTTAATGGTTTTTTACAGGGTGATTTATCTGAAGAAGTTTACATGTCTATGCCTCCAGGATTTGGCAATCAGGGGGAGACTCACATGGTTTGCAGATTGCTCAAATCCTTATATGGATTAAAGCAGGCCAGTAGACAATGGAACCTCAAACTCACTACTGCATTGATC
Organism: Pistacia integerrima; assembly: GCA_026225825.1. Classification (NCBI taxonomy): domain Eukaryota; kingdom Viridiplantae; phylum Streptophyta; class Magnoliopsida; order Sapindales; family Anacardiaceae; genus Pistacia; species Pistacia integerrima. The sequence goes on from CM047747.1 coordinate 37,441,951, forward strand.
ACAAACGGTTATTCACAGAGCAAACATGATTACTCCTTGTTCACCAAAAGAGAGGGCAGCAACATTGTCATCTTGCTTGCATATGTAGATGACATTTTGCTCATGAGCAACAACTTGGAAATGATAGACCAGTTAAAGGGAATTCTTCAAAATAATTTTAAGGTAAAAGATCTTGGTCACCTCAGATATTTTCTCAGTATAGAAGTGGCCAGATCCTCTGAAGGCATTGCATTAAATCAAAGGAAGTATGCCCTTGAACTCATTTTAGAAGCTGGACTGTCTAGTGTAAAGACTGCGAATACTCCTCTTGAGCAGAATTTAAAACTTACCACACATGATTTTGATTAGAAATTTAATCCGGAAGCTAGAGATGCATTATTAGAAGATCCTAGTATTTTCAGGAGAATGATTAGCAGGTTGCCGTATTTAACTGTGACCAGGCCAAATATTGCATTTGCTATATAGACATTAAGCTAGCATATGCAATCTCCTAAGGAGTCATATTTGGAGGCAGCTTTAAGAGTGATAAGATATGTAAAGAAAGAACCAGCTCTTTGATTGTTTATGTTTTCAAAAAGTCCAATGGAGTTGGTAGCATTTCGCGACTCAGATTGGGCCTCTTATGCTGTTAGCAGAAAATCAGTCTCAGGATATTGTGTTAAGCTGGGAGACTCTCTTCTATCTTGGAAAACCAAGAAACAAAATACAATAGCTAGGTCTTCTACAGAAGCCGAATATAGGAGTATGGCTACAACATTGGCAGAATTAACTTGGTTAATCGGGTTGCTGGAAGAACTTAATGTGAAAGATATAACTCCAGCTTTGTTACATTGTGACAATAAGGCTGCCTTACAGATTGCAGCAAATCCTATGTTTCATGAGAGAACAAAACATATAGACATTGATTGCCATTTCATAAGGGAGAAGATTCAGAGTGGAATGATAACTACAAAATTTGTTCCTACTGGAGAGCAATTGGCCGATATCATGACCAAAGGTTTAGGCAGATTTCAACATGAAAAATTCATATCTGGGCTCAGTCTGAAGAACATACATAAAGTGCCAGCTTGAGGGGGAGTGTTGAGAATCAAGCTGGCAATATAAGGTGGCAACGGTTGTTATATTCAGTTAGTAAAATGAAAGTTAGTTAGTCGTTATAAATAGAAGTTAGTTAAGTTGTTATAAGAGTTAGTTAGTAATTAAGTTCATAACAGAATGTATATATAGAGCCTTGTATCAAAACAGAAAAGTTAAGCAATATACAGATACATGTTTCACATATCTTCTTCTTCTCTCATCTTCTCTCTTCAACTCATTTTCCTCATTTTAACAATCCAGCTATTTAAAGCACACAGTGTATTGAGATAGTAAGTCAAAATAAAAAAAATATATTTCCTTTCTTCTTTCTTCTTTCTCCTTTCTTCTACACATTATCTCTCTACTGTTTCTATTACTAAAACGGTATCAGAGCTCTTTTTCGATCTAACTCATTCAACAACAAATTTCAGCAATTTTTTTTTTTTAATTCAACTAAGATTCTTCTTTGTTTCATTCAACTGATTCAGATTTTTCCTTTCTTTCTCTCTAATTTCTTTTCACAATACTTGATTTCTTTTGCCCTAGTTCTTGATTGACAATGAGTGGATCAACTGAGAGAACAACAGTGGTGGCATATTACAACAATCTGTTGTATCTATACCCTTTAGACAATCCTGGAAATCAAATTTTTGGCCAAACTTTGATTGGAATTGAAAACTATGGATTATGGAGTCATGCAATGCAAATTGCACTTTTAGCGAAGAACAAGCTAGGTTTTGTAGATGGCTCATTTACACATCCTCTTGATCCACTTCAGGCACAACAATGGGATCGTTGTGATGCATTAGTCATGTCTTGGATTATGAACACTATTTCGAAGGATTTGGTTGCTGGAGTTATATGGGAATAGGGTTGCTTCAGTATGGAAAGATCATAAAGAAAGTTATGACAAAATTAATGGATCGAGAATTTACTCAATCATGAAGGAGATTGCTATGATTCAACAAGGTACATCAACGATTCCAGTTTATTACACAAGATTGAAGATTCTTTGGGATGAATATGCTTCAATGCTTCCATCGACTAATTGTGCTTGCCCTGTTTCTAAAGTCACTAAAGAACATAAGCAAACTAAAAAAGTTCAGCAATTCCTTATGGGTCTGAATGAGAGTTATTCAGCAGTTCATAGTTCCATTTTATTGATGAATCCTTTACCAACAGTCAACATTGCTTATTTAATGGTTAATCAGAAGAGAAACAAAGAGGAATTACATCTAGAGTTAACACTCAATCTAATGTGTCAGCTTTTTTTACTCAATTTTAAGTCAACAAATACTACAGTAAAACCTCTCTATAGTTATAATGGTTGGACCAACTAATTTTATTACTATAAGGAGGTTATAACTTAATGGAGGTGTAGTTACAAAAATTATAGTTTTGATTTCTTATTTTTTAATTCATGTTTTAGTAGTACAATATTAGGATTTCAATTCATATTTTAGTAATATTAGGATTTCAATTTAGCCTTTCAATTGCCTACTTTTGAAATGGATAGAAGATCGTATCTTAGAACTAGCAAAGATAAGTGTCATTGATGGAACTATAAATGCAGTTGATGCATGGTCAATTGATGTGAAGCCACAGATAATTGCAAATGGTTTTAAGCATTACAAAATTAGGATCCTCGATTTTGATGAATTGCAAGTTACAAATGAAGTGGACGAGGAAAATAAAAGAGTCATTGTAAAATTGAGTGACCAGATTAGACAATTTCACTACACTAATCGAATGGATATTAATGTCTTCCTCGATCATCCAAATGAGCAACAAATCGTGTATGCTTTAAGCAAAATAGAAATCATTGCTACAGTTAGACAAGAAGATAAAGGAAATAATCCTAAGGATGATAGTACGGAAATACAAAAAGTTTCGTGCCATAAAGCCCTAAACATGCTTGATAAGCTAAAAATATTTTGGTTTCAACAAGAAGGTGTCCATGCTAGCAATTTAGTACATACTAGCAAGGTAAAAGATGTGGTAACAACTCTAAAATATAAATTATTATCCCAAACAACTTTAGATAAATATTTTATTTCATCTTAAACCTTTAATGTAACATAACATATATTTTTTGGTAATATAAAGATAATTATTACTATGTGGAGGCAACTTTCCTTAAGATGGGAATTAGAAAAATTATAACTTATTACAATGCGAAGTTTATTCTTCTTTATAACTATCCCAAATTGGGACTAGAATTTTTTATGACTATGTAGAGTTTATTCCTATGTAGAGTATCACTATAGAGAGATTTTACTGTAGTTAGTAAATTCGCGTTTAAAACGCGAATTATACGCTCAGCCGTATAATTCGTGTATTATTGTATTTTATCAATGTAAATGAATAATACGCGAATTTTATGTCCCAACCATATAATTCGCGAATAATTTGCATATAATTCGACTGAATTTTTTAAAACAAAAAAACATTATTTAAAAAGGGACAAATACGTCATTTTCTTTTAATTCCCAAGTGCTAGTGTCATTAATTAGTCAACAAATTTGATGGCTAGAGTGGGACATACTTTGACATAGGGCCACACAATTGTAGAAGAGTCAACAAATTTACTCATTATTGGGTAGCTCAAAAAATTTATTAGTATTGAAAGTGATCTGGGGGTGGCAACTTTCGATATAAGGGAAAACATGGATTTGGTTAATATTCACAACAGTATTTAAAGTTGTAGGAAATATATTATTTAATGAGTTAAAATTTAGGTGGGTTGGCTCCTAATAACACTTGCAAAACTTTAACCTGACCAAATTTATGGCCCAATAGGAGAGGAGATTGAGAAATCAGATTACATAGATACAATTGTATATTGCGTATTTGTGTTGTATTATTAGGTCTAATGATTATTAGTTAATTGAATACTTTGTATTTGAAATGCTATATTGATTTTAATAAGGTGATCCATGAAAAGTGCTAAAATCAGGATTAATATTACCGTATTTTTTAAAATATATTATTGACAATGTATCGTATTAAACCCGTATATATCCGTATCGTATTTTTCCCGTATCCAAATTTTATTGCTGAATTTTTACAAACGTATTTTTCACTATTTGTTGTATCATACCTGTAAAATTCTAGTACCGTTTTTTTCCCGTACCCGTTTTTACTAACTAGGCAAACAATCATGCTCAGGGCACCAAATAGAAAAAGACTATGGAGTGTGAATATTTCCATTTGACTATTCACACCATCAATTTTTGCTAGAAATTACATGGTTATCCTGATAATTGACCAAAAAACAAACAGAAGAAATGAGCTACTTCTAAGATTCATGTTGCAAACCATAGTGAATCTGCTATGATGGATGATCTCCAAAAGACTTCTACTTCTGATAACAAGCCTTCGAATTTTTTTACTCCAGCTCAGTACTAAGAAATTCTCAAACTTGTTGGCAAGGATGGTTCAAATACTCCTAGATTGACTTAAGATGATTCTGAAATCACTGCCAATATAGCAGGTAACATAAGTTCTCTTCTCGGAACAGTTTCATGTAATGCGTGGATTCTTGATACAAGAGCCAATAACCATATGACTTTTGTTTTTCAAAGCTTGAAAAATGTTTCTTTATACAACTCTACAAAAAAACCCAATGTTAAACTTCCTAATGGTATGATCACCCCAATTAGCCATACTAATGATACATCCCTTTCCTCTAAAATTAGACTCAAAAGAGTTCTTTTTGTCCCTCAATTTCATTATGATTTACTGTCTATTTCTAAATTTTGCAAAGACAATAATGCTATTGTCATAGCTTTTCCCCGTTTTTTCAGGACCTATGGATTGGGTCAATGATAACGATTGGTAAAGAATATTTACCAAGAATATCAAGGGCTCTATTATTCGGTTCAACCATAGGAAAATAATTTGTCTTCCTCAGTTATAGATAATAAAGTAGATTGTAATCCAATCTTGACTACTTGTATTAGTGCTAATAATACCATTTGACATCATAGATTACGCCATGCATCTTTTTCAGAATGAAATGGATTCCTTCTCTTACACACATCTGTAAAAGAATCACTTCATCATTGTAACATTTGCCCTATGGCTAAGCAATGCAAAAATCTTTTCTCATAGTACATCTTCTTCAAATAAATTTTTTGACGTATTACATATTGATGTATAGAGTCCTTACAAGGATCCCACATATAATGGAGTTAGATTTTTTCTTACTTTGGTTCATGACTATTCACAAGCGACTTGGACCTTTTTAATGGTTGCAAAATCGGACACGTTTCATTTTTCAAAAGTTTATTTTGATGATTTAAAATTAGTTTTCTATTACTCATGAAAAGATTAGAACAGACAATGGAACTAAATTTTTTAATAAAGATTTTGACATTTTTTTAAGTTCTCTTGGTATAATTCATAAGAGTTCATGTCCTTATACACCCCAATAAAATGGGGCTGTAGAAAGTAAACACCGATATATCCTGGATATTGCAAGAGCTCTAAAATTTCAATCTCATGTTCCTATTAGTTTGTTTATGCCATTTTCGATCACTATTGAGTTTTGATTTTATATATATATATATATAGGGATAGGAGAATTGGCACTAGAATTATTCCATTAATTGTGATGTTATGAGTGAAAATGTATATTTGTCTGTTGACTTACAGTTATGTCTGTTGAAATTCAACCATTGGAAAATCCATTATATGCATCAAATGATTAATAATTTCTTCTAAAATAGTCATGTCGATAAGAAAATTCATTCGTTCAAGATAATGGATGATGATGAGATAATCATTAATTCATTTTGATTAATAATATGTTGCTACCCAAATACAACGGTCTCAGAAATTAGAATAGCATGCTTAATTACATGATCATCCTTATATATCCCTAATATAAATATTAAGTTGGATTTAATTTGCTTAAAATGTTTTCATATGTAAGCACCACATGACCAGAGAAGGTTAAAGTTCCTTCTAAAAAGTTTTCAAACCAACAAGGGAAGGGTTTCTGCAATATAAAAGTTTAAAGAGCAATTAATTAATTGGTCCATTCGAAAGAACCAATCTTAAATTCCCTAGGCATGATTTAGGTAGAGATCGCCCTCTATCTTGATGACAAATGCAGCTTTGTAAAATGCCTTATGGGCAAGGGTTGCTGTGTTGAATTTCCCAAAAATATTAAATCCAGAGACAATCAGTTTAGCCACCTCCACGCACCATTGCAAAAATAGATCAAATTTTATTAGAATAAGGAACAATTAATCAATATTGCTCAAAAAAATCGTCCATGATAGGTTATTAATAATTCTTCATTCATAGAGAACTATATATTTACTATGGCTCTATTTCGAAAGTCAAATTCTTCTGATTTGCACTAGTGATTATTAGACCCCTAGGTAAAAAGAAGAATGGGATCGATGGTAAATATAATTACTAATTTATCACTGTTGTTATTGGTATTTATTATCATTGTTAAGGTTAATGAATTAATTTTTACATCTTTATCAGAAAAAAAGAAGAATGCATACACATTCGCATAGGCTAAAACGACTGATCAAATTCTCAACCCCACCATAGACAACACATAATGTAGAATATTTTTGTCAAATTTATGCTTTCTGTGTGCACAGGTTTCCAAACTTACGTTTTTGGCTTGTTTCGTATTGAGTGTGTGCACAACAGTTCTGTGCTTGCACACTCACTTCAGTTATTCTCAACCTGGTACAAGTTGTGTTTTTGTTTAAGGTAGCAAATATATTTATTTATCTTTTGAGCTGTCTTTAGGACCACATACAATTGTCAAAATATCTATTTGTGGTCCAAGGGAATAACCATGCTTTTTCGCAATTTTCTTGTGGTCCAAAATTAAAGAAGGAATATTTTTCTTATTTGGATAAACATGAGTCAGCCCTTGTTTGCTGACTTGGGACAAATTGTTCAGCAAGAAACCTCTTCTTTATATTCTTCATTCTTGTGTATTTAGAACATAACCTTTTGATATTTGTTTTGTTTATGCTCTGAAAATTTTAGAGAGTTTTTCTCAAAAGTTCAACTTATGTTTATGTGCCAAACCTTCACCATCTCTTATACTTGGTTGAATGGCCGTTGGAACTTGGTTCCATTGTTGATGCTGAAGCATGGCCTTGGCATGTGAAGCTTGGGTGGAGCTCAACTATTCTTCGAGTATCTTTCATGGTGTGAAGTAGTCTTTGGAAAGCAACAAGACATTAGAGATTTAGAGGGTAGTGTTTAGTGTAACTAAAACAGAGAGTTCTCTTTGTTGTAGCTAAAATCAACTTTGAACTATATCTTATAATGTTTGTTGGTTAGTGGATTTGCTTCGATATGGACAAGGTCTCATGGATGTAGGTTAAGAGTGGTTTTTAGCTTAACCATATATATGATTGTGATCTTTATTTATCGCTTATGAATGTTGATTTGTTCTAACTTGACATTGCTTAATCAACTAGGTAAATCTCTTCCGCTGCACTTTAAGATGGGTACTTAAACGTTGATTAGAGTTCACCAACTCTAACACATAATATTTATTTCTCTTTTGTATGCAATAACTATCTAGTAATCAAATGGTAGGGTTAGCTACACATCATAATTACTTTCTAGTTCATCAATTTCTTTTTTTTCAATGCAGGAATACATGTGCAAAAGGACTTAAATGAATAAAAAATTATCTCAAATAACTACTATTCACTCAACATGATATAGATTAACCTGAATGACAAAAATTATGAATGATAATATAAGTAAAAGGAATTCCAAAATAATACTAAAAAAAACTCGTTATCAAAAAGGATAAATCAACTAATTCTGAAAATACGACTTACATATATTTTGAATAGGCATCACCACATATGTTATCTATAATGAAATTAGTTGTTTGTGTCTATCAAAAGTTGTTAAAATGACTTAATCTCATGATTGCGAAACCTCCAAAGGCTTGGCCTTGGCCTAGTGGTAGGGATCTCATTCAAACTTAGCAATATCCTAGGTTTAAGTCTCTACTGTGACGTGGCCTTTAGGGATGGGATGGGATAGGGGTTCAAAAACATTGTAACTATAAATAAATGAAATAGAAAAAATCTCATGACTGGGAAGGCAACATATATATTTAAACTATTAGTGTAACTGATATGTAAATCCACAATCAATTCTCCGCCTAATCGCACGCACAAACAAAACAGACAACACACACACACACACACACACACACACTACATAATCAAAATCAATCAACTCAAGAACACCGAATATACCGTGGTTCACCTTTCCACAATGGAAAGACTACATCTACATTGCAGGAATTTTTTGGGGCTCACAGCACTAGGAATAAAACTGTTATTACATATTACAAACTGCTCTCAATGATTCACCCAAATATCAATCTTTAACCCACTCACACAATCTGAAATCTCTGGAGAAGACCTGACCCAATCTCTCTAAACCTGAAGGAACAACCTGCCCTTGCCCAAGATTACATAGATTCTAAACTGAAAACAAGATTGACAATAAACTCATAATTACAAGGGCAAAAATCTAATCTGTCGCGAAAAGAGGAGAAGCAGAAAAATTACATTACTGTTGAGAACTCTTCCTTTATATAGTTTGACTTCATGGGCTAATCTTGGCCATTAGATCTTTTTCATTTCAATGACTGAGATTTGTTTTCATTTGCAGTGAAAAGGCAGCATTTTTGTTTAGTGATCTTCTGTAGAAACGTTAAAAGTTTTGCGCTTTAGATATTAACAATTCTCCACCTTGAAGCTCAAAACTTTTACAACCCAGATTTCCTAAGTGTAGCTAACCATCCTAAACTCCCTTCATAGCTCAACTGCTACCTGTTACTTGACAAACAGCAGGTTCAAGCAATACTTGAACTTGGTAGGCGTCACCACCTTTGTCCCCATGTCTGCTGGGGATTATCCTCTGTTGCTATCTTCTTCAGATTTATCATTCCTTGTGCCACTAAATCCCTGACAAAATGAAACCTCACGTCCATGTGCTTGGTCCTCTCATGGTAGACTAGATTTTTACTCAGATGTATTGCACTCTGATTGTCACAAAATACAGGCTATGCCCATCTATCAATTTCACCTCAGTTAGAAGTCCTTGCAGCCACAATGCTTCCTTGAATACTTATGTCAATGCCACATATTTAGCTTTTGTCATAGACAATGCCACAATAGGTTGGAGTTGGGACTTCCAACTCACACAATTTCCAGCCAAAGCAAAGAAATAGGATGTAGTTTACTTCCTTGAATCCTTGTCACTTGCAAAATCAGAGTCTACAAAACCCACAAGATCAAGTGACTCACCTCTTTTGGAATATTCTAAACCAACATGAGTAGAGCAATTTATATATTTCAACAACCATTTTAGGGCAGACCAATGTTCTAACCCTGGGTTAGACATGAACCTACTAAGTAGTGAGATGGCAAAAGCAAGGTCAGGTCTTGTGCTTATCATAGCATACATGAGTGATCCTATTACATTAGCATAGGGAATATTTTCCATTTTTAACAAATCAGAATCAGATTTAGGACATTGAGACTTACTCAGCATAAAATGACTAGCTAAAGGCAGATTTACACTCTTAGACTTGGCCATACCAAATCTAGAAACCAGTTTTTGCAAATAAGCACTTTGATGTATTTTCAACTCATTACATTTTCTGTTTCTGGTTATAACCATCCCTAAAATGCTTTTAGCACACCCTAAGTCCTTCATATCAAATTCAGAATTGCGTTTTTTCTTTAATTCATCTATTTTAGACTTAGACTTGCTAATTCGGATCATATCATCCACATACAAAAGAAGATATAAAGGTATGTTATCATTCAAGGCATAATAGAAACAATTATCTTATTGACTCCTATTAAAACCAATACTCATGATAAAAGCATCAAATCTTTTGTACCATTGCCTAGGGGACTATTTTAAACCATACAAGGACTTGTGTAGGAAACATACATAATTTGGAAGTCTTTTATCTACAAAACCGACAAGCTGCCTCATGTAGATTTTTTCTTCTAAATTTCCATGTAAAAATGCAGTTTTAACATCAAGTTGTTCTACTTCTAAATAATGGTATGCAGCAACAGACAAGATAAGTCTTATGGTATTATATTTCACAACAGGAGAAAATATTTCATTAAAATCTATTCCTTCCCTTTGTGTGTAGCCTTTGGCTACCAATCTTGCCTTATTGTAATATCCCACTTGAGGTACGTATTTAAGATTTGGTGTATTAGTTAAAAGTTTATTGTTTCAACTTTAATTGAGTTTGTATGTTGAATTGGTTGAGTTTTGGTGAAGTTGGAAATCCAATCTTCGCCGGGGCGACGAAGAAGCTTCGCCGCGGCGAGGAGGAGGAGTTGCACCACGGGTAGGTTCTGCCCTATTTCGCCGAGGCGACGAAAAATGCTTCGCCGCGGTGACGAGCCTAAGACAAAGATTCTTGAGTTTTCTAGAGAATTCTTCTTTTGGGACACAATGACCATTCTACCCCTAATTAGTAGGAAAAGTGGGGAGTAAAATGAAAGGAAATTTAGTAGAGATTGTGTTTGGATGGGGGTATAGTTGTAAAGAATCAAAGGATATAGATGGAATTTCCAAGGAAGGACAAGGGCAAAATGGGAAATGATGCTTATAATATGAACTAAAAAGGGTTAAGTGTAGAGAAACCCTTTATTTCTTCATTCCACCGCCTCTTCCATTTGCCCATTTTCTCTCAATTTCTCCATCCAATCTTCCAAGAGTTCTAAGGGATTTAAGAGGGGTTTTGAGTAGAGATTTCATCTAAAGCATCCTAAGGTAAGAATTCATGCTTTAGATGTGAGTTTTCTTATAATTATAGTGAGGTCTTATTTGGTTGTTGCTGTCCTTGTGATTGTTTTGAGTTGTAGAGAAGAGACAAGACCACAAAGGGAAGGAAAAGTGCTAAAGAAGTCATCTTTGCACAAGGTAAGTAAATCCAACCAACTTGAGTTTTAAACAAGCTTTTTGTGTAGAGATGTATGCATGATCAGTATGTAGTATGATTTATGAGAAAATTGAGTTGAGATGAGTAGCTATTTTTGTAGTTGTTGGATTGATTCCATGTATGAGAAGTGTTTTAATGTGTAATGAGAATGGAGTTTGAGATGAAGTTTGAGAGATGTAGTGTAAACCTTTTTGAGAGTGCTTTTCTTGACAGGGATTATGAGTATTTGAGGGAGTTTTGCCCATTTTGGATGGCTAGAAAAATTAAGTTTAGTAGTAACTTTAGTAGAGTGTTTTTATGCATATGAGTTGTTTGATGAAATGCCTAAGTGAAATCTGCCCTGTCACTGCCGTAACTTTCTAAGTAAGTTTTGGGTATCTTACGGTTTGAACTGGGCTGAGATCGAAACAGAGAAGTTGTATCCCTATTTCTAAGCTTTGAAACAAGACCATAACCGTAGCAATCAGAGGTGTATAATGAAAGTTATGGTCTTTTTAGTGTGACCTGTGCAGAATAACGGTTTTGAGGAAATCTTGTAGTTGGCATTTCATTAGTGCATTAGTGAGCATGAGCTAGTTCTACACAATTTTTTATGCACTTAAGCAGTAAGATGTAGCTTGAGATATAGTAGAGATTAGAGAATATGAGTATAAGCTACTTTAAGAGTTAAGAGAAAGAGAATAGAGTAGGTTGTGCGATGGGGAACCCGTGAGTAATGGGTAGAGTATTCCCGCATGTACGCCGCATTGAGAGAGCGGCATGAGTATCAGATAGAGAAGTGGTGTAGCCTGTGAGAGTGCATGCGGATGAGGGCTATACCCGAGTACCCGAGAGAGAGAGAGATTATATACTCACATGGCCAAGGGTTCCGAATCCATGCATAACCGAGTCCGATCGGCTAGAGTGAATAGAGGTCACGTAGAGTGGGAGTGAGTCCCGGCCGTGCCCCCGGTAAGATGGGGTCGTGATTTATGAAAGAGTTATGAGAAAAGAGTTCTAAGGGAAAGAGAAAGAGAAAATAGAGTAGAACCCAAAGAGAAATTGCATGAGGAGTTGTAAGGAAAGAATGAGAGAGAGAATTACGGGGATAGCATGAGTAGAGGATTTACTTACTGAGCACTATTTTAGTGCTCACCCCGTTGTTTTCCTATGTTTTGTAGGACCTAGGTGAGGACACTGTCGGATGGATGTCGGCATTCGAGAAGAAGCGGTTACACTGTCCCTTATGTTTTTGATGACTTTTGTTTATGTTATACATTTTGTGTAAAAATGTATATGTTTGTAAAGAATATGTATATATGTTTAATAAAAGAAAATTTTGGGCCCAATTTCTTTATGTTATTTTATATGTATTTCTTTACAAAGTTTTGAGTAGTAGTGGCTATTACACTTATATCTAGGAGGATCAGAGAGAGATATACCTTATTTTACCTTGAATAACCATCGACACTCAATTAGTTTCTGGTCTTTAGGATTTGGAACCAATGACCAGGTTCCATTTACCTTTAAGGAGTGCATCTACTCCTCCATTGCAATCTGCCATTTGCTTCTGTCCTTGGATCCAATTGACTCTTCATAGGTGATAGGTTCTGCCCTTTGCAATTCAGCCCCAGCCACCAAGGCTGTGTATATGAGTTTAGCATAGGAGAACCTTACTGGTGGCCTGATCTCTTTTCTAGTTCTGTCTCAGGCTAGTTGGTATTGGGCTAGTGAATCATGTTGAGAAACCTTAGGATTTTCAACATGTTCCTCTTCATAGTCAGAATTCAGATTTGGTGCAACAATTTTAGTTCCTGGATCTTCCTGTTCAAGATGGGTTATTAGAAGCTCCAACTCAATTTGGACATTCTCAGGTGGTTCTTTACTTGTAGGGTTACTACTTGAGGTACCTGCACCATTATCAACAGATTTGCAAGGAAAAAGATTCTTATTGAATATTACATCCCTACTAATTATAATCCTCACTCTAGGTGCACTCCTCTCCCATAACCTATACCCTTTGGTTCCCTCTTGATAACCTAGAAACACACACCTCAATGATCTTGGGTCTAATTTTCCATCATTGGTGTGAGCATATGCTGCACATCCAAAAGCCCTTAACCTAAGTTGGGTTTCCTGTTTGACAACTTTTCTTCAGGGCACATAAATTCTATGGCACTTGAGGGACTCCTATTGACTAGGTATGCAGCAGTGTTTAAGGCTTCCCCGCAAAAAGTTTTAGGTAGACCAAATGTAAACAACAAACATCTAACCTTTTCTAATAGGGTTCTATTCATCCTCTTAGTAACTCCATTTTGTTGAGAAGTTTTCCTAACTGTTTTGTGTCTCATAATACCCTGGTCACTATAGTAGTTATCAAACTTTAAATTACAGAATTCTAACCCATTATCAGTCCTAAGGGCTTTGACCTTTCGATCAATTTGGTTCTCTACCAATAGTTTTCAGCTCTTAAACCTGCCTAAAACCTCATCCTTAGTCCTAAGCAAGTAAACCCACACTTTCCTACTATAGTCATCAACTATAAACAGGAAATAACTATTGCCCCCATGTGATGTTACCTTTTCAGGCCCCCACAAATCAGAATGCAAGTAATCTAAATAATTTTTAGCAAGGTGAGTTCCCTTTTGGAAACTCAATCTATGTTGCTTACCCATTACACATGCTTCACAGAAGTTAAGAGTTTCAATGGAGTCCTTACCAAATAGCCCCTTTTTGCTTAGGATGTCCATGCCCTTCTGACTCATGTGGCCCATGGCCCATTCTAAGGTGCCACTTCTCTATAACAGTCAGGTTAGTAGAAAACAAAGCAGTATTATAACATTCAGAATCATGGTTCCCACGCAAAATGTACAATCCATTTCTTTTCGCTCCCTTGAGGACTATGTTGTTATTCCTATAGATATTTAGGCACCCATTCTCAGCTTTATAATAACACCCAGACTCATCTAGTGTTCCTAGAGAGATCAAATTCCTCTTTAATTCTGGAATGTATCTAACCGTAGTCAATTTAATGTTTTTTCCATTTTCAAGCCTTAAGGTTATACTACCAATTCCTTGGACTTTGCAAGCATTATTGTTTCCCATAAACACAGTTTCTAGTTCATTAGCCTCAAAGTCTTGAAACTAGTTTTTATTAGGACTCATGTGGAAAGAGCAACCCAAATCTAGTACCCATTCATTTACATTATCAGATTTAGAGACAGTGAGGACCTCTAACTCTTCGATATTGGTTTTAGTGGAAGCAAGGTTGATCTCTGTATTTCACTGCTTTTATTTCTTAATCCAAGCAAAACAATTTTTCTTTAAGTGACCTATTTTGTTTCAAAAAACCACTTTTTAGTCTCTCCTTTTGCTTTGCGATTGATTTTACCCTTCTTTTCATTCCTAGGGCCATTTTCAAACTGAGTGTTACTACCCAACATGCTTGACTCCCCTTTTCCCTTCACAAACAGATTGTTACCACTCCTTTTTTGCATTCTAAGGTCTAGTTCCCTAGCCTTTAATCCTGAGATTATTAAATCTAGACTAGGGACAATTTTGGTGTATTGTAATGCATTTTTTACAACCTGATATTCTTGTAAAACTAGCTTAGGGTTTGCAAACAAAATAGAAAAAAACAGAGAGAAAAGTGTTTGATTTTGTTTTCTTAATGATTCAATTCATCAAGCTACAGTGAAGAGCTACTTTACTCTTTTATACAGAAACAAGAACGAAGAGTGAAGTGGTTTAAGTAAAGTGCATTTTACAACTAACTTTACTGAAATAAAAAATGACATTGTCTTGCAGAATTACAATGTCCTCCTGCTGTTTGAATTTTTTGCATTTTCGTCCTTTGACCAACATCCCCTCTCAAACTGGACATTCTCCTTTTGCTGCTTCAGCAATATTTCTTCCACTAAATCCACCTCAAAGCCACTCTGCAATTTCAGTTTCATTGGCTCTTTTACCAACACCCCTTCTGAAACTAAAGTATCTGTCTGATACCTTTGTGCTCATATAACCCCTTGAGGTAACACACACTCTAGTTCTTCAATTTTAGCTACTCAGCTACTCAGGATAAGTAGCTCAATTTCAGTTCTACATATGCATTGTCAATTTAAGATAAGCAGCTTTTCGGTGGCATTAAAAACAACAAGAAGAACATAATCCAGCTCAAAGCTACTCTACAATTTCAGTTTCACCAGTTTCAACTTCAGTTGATCAACTCTGCAGCAGCACATTTTTAGTTGCGAAAAAAAAAAAAAAAAAAACAACACCAATGCAAAAACAACTTTATAATTCTAGGTTCAGCAGTTTCAATCTTCAGTTGATCAACTCAGCAGTAGCACATTTTAAGTGGAACTCAGCATATTAAGTTGGCTAAATCATAACAACCAACGCAAAAAAAAAAAAATAATAATAATAATAATAATAAATAAAAAAACAACTTCAAATAATCAAACACCAAGAACATAACAACCAGTTCAAAACAACATCTCAACTTCTCAACTTAACAACTCTTATCTCAATCATACAGTGACAGTCTGCATTACTCAGCACAACAAACTAAAGAATTCAGCCACAAACCTCCAATTTAACAACTCTACACTCAACTCTTCACAATTCTCAAAATCATCTCAGAAAAAAAATCACAGCTCAATACTGTAACAATACATCTACCACTACTATAAAAACACCCATCTATCACAACTGCCACAACTCTACACTCTGCCACAACTCCTTCAATACTCCATTAGTAAACACAACATCATCACCTTACATCTGCGAGAACTAGTAGAAGCATAACGTAAATCAGTAAATAAGTAAATGACAGTGAATCGATCAAGATATGCATCGCATATTTCAACAGCAGATTTCAACCACGTTCTAGGTTCATTTTGATCTTCTTCTTGATTACAGAAACAGATAAGAATCAGTACGTATTACAATAAACTGTAACCACATTTAGTTTTTGCCCCAGCTTAGTAAATTAAGCAGCGGATAATGTCTTTGTCAACACATCTGCAATCTGCAATTTCGATGGTACATATTGAACTGTCCGATTCTTGGCAAGAACTTGCTCCCTAATATAGTGAGCATCTATTTCTATATGCTTTGTTCTTGTGTGAAAGACTGGATTTGAAGCTAAGGCTCTAGCACTTGTGTTGTCACACCAAATTACAGGTTTCGAGGGCAAGTGAAGGCTGAGTTCAGTAAACATACTTTGAAGCCATGCAACCTCTGTAGCAGTTTGTGCTAATGCCCTGTATTCAGCTTCAGTAGATGATAACGCAACAACTTTTTGTTTCCTAGAGCTCCACTAAATTAGATTAGGTCCAAGATAGACACAATATCCACTAGTAGACCTCCTATCTTCAACATTACTACCCCAATCCGCATCAGCATAGCACTCAATGTTTAGAGAACTTGCTGGTTTAAACTACAGCCCATAGTGTAGTGTCCCTTTAACATATCATAGGACTCGCTTGCATGCTTGCCATTGTAACTCAGTTGGGGCTTGTAAAAACTGACTAAGACGATTAACTGTGAAGCTAATATCTGGTCTAGTCAATGTTAGGTACTGCAAGGCTCCTATTGTGTTGCGATATAATGTATGGCTCTCAAATAAATCACTATCATTAGTACTCAGTCTAGTACCAACAGCCATTGGTGTAGAGCATGGGTGAGCATCCATCATTCTGGTTTTGACAAGCAAATCTGAGGCATATTTGGACTGCCTGAGATGTAAACTAGCTGCTGTCCTAACTGCGTGATCCTAGAGTTTTCAAGGCAAATTGCCCATTTAAATCTTCCAACAATTGAGTTATATAGGCTGCATCAGAACCAGTGATTAAAATATCATCTACATAAACAAGAACATAGATTAGTCCTAATGATTTTTTAAGTACAAATAAACTCGAATCTGAAACTGAGTTTTGAAAGCCTTTGGCTTGGAGAGTAGCCTTGAGTTTATCAAACCATGCCCTAGGAGCCTGTTTAAGGCCATATAGAGCCTTGTTTAATTTGCACACATATAAGGGGTGAGCAGATGATTCAAATCCACTTGGTTGCTGCATAAACACTAGCCCACTTAGAGTACCATTAAGAAACACATTGTTGACATCAATTTGTTGAACATCCCATGCATTAGTTACTGCTAGAGTGAGAACAATTCTGATGGTGGATGGTTTGATAACTGGACTAAATGTCTCAAAATAGTCCAAACAAGGAGTTTGTTGAAACCCCTTAGCTACTAGTCTGGCTTTGTACTTCTGCAAAGTACCATCAACATTCAATTTTTTTTCTGAAAACCCATTTATTACCAACAATATTCATGTCTACAGTAGGAGAAACAAGGGTCCAGGTGTTGTTCCTAATTAGAGCATCAAATTCTGCCTACATAGCCTCTTTCCAAACTCCAGTTTTTAATGCTTTAGCAACTGATACAGGTTCTGATTCTATAATGGGTTGACTAGCTGTAAGATAAACAGCATGATCCAAAGGCTCACATGTTGAATTAACATGACCAGCAGTAGCTTTGGCTCTTGTAACCGTAGGGTGAGAATTAATTTTGAAAGGAAGTTGAGCATTAGGGAACTGTGAAGCAGTAAGGTCAACCTCAAGCTGACAATTTTGTAAAGTACCTAATGATGGACTGGTAGGTAATGGAGATGGAGAAGAACAAGATAGACTAGGCTGAGATTGAGCAATCTGCAAATTTGTACTAGAACTGCCAAAGTGTGCCTTTAGATGTGGATTGGAATTAGAAACCTTACAACTAGATGCAGGATCACAGGCTGGTATTGAAGTATCAAGATCAACTTCAATATGACATGTTGGCCGATTGTAGGAGGAAGAAATAACAGGTAATTGAGACATTGGATTAAGACTGTTTAAATTAGATGGGACAGATTCTGATTGAATAGTGTGTAATGGAAAACCAGATTGTTCTGCAACTTTAGAGATACTAGGTAAGGATGAATGAGTCAAGGGTGAAGAGGATGTACCTATTGCTGAAGAGTAAGTGCCACTTGTTGGATTATTAGGATCAGTCTGAGAGCCAGTTACCGCTTGGGGATCAGAGGCTACTGAAGATGGACTATGCTGGAAAACTGTATATGGCATTGGATGGATATTACTGGAATAAGTATTAGAGGAGTTGGCTGAAGGATCAGTGTTAGGTTGATCAGGAAGCTTATTAAACTCTAGAGAATATGGAAACTCTAGAGAATATGGAAACTCATTTTCATTAAACGTAACACTAGGAGTAATAAAGATCTTTCCATCAGCCCTTAGACATTTATAACCTTTGTGAAGTAAACTATATCCAACAAATACACACTTTGAGGAATGAAAATCAAACTTGTGACTATGAAAATTCCAAAGAAAAGGGAAACAAGCACAGCCAAAAACTTTAAGACTATCATACACAGGATATTGATTAAAAAGCAGATAATAGAGAGTGTTATTATTCAAGACAGTAGTGGGCAGTCGGTTGATGAGAAAAGCTGCTGTTTCAAAGGCCAGCCACCAATATTTTAAGGGCATGGATGCGTGAGCTAATAAGGTAATTCCTGTTTCAATAATGTGTCTATGTTTCCTCTCACTATGGCCATTTTGCTGGTGGACATAGGCACATGAGTACCTAGGTTGAATACCACTTTCAATTAGATAAGGAAGTAAGGCTTTGTACTCACCTCCTTGATCTGACTAAAGACACTTCAACTTAGTTCCAAATTGCCTCTCAACAAGGTGATGAAACTTGATAAAGGTATATTTAACTTCAGCTTTAGTCCTAAGAGGAAACAGACAGGTGAATCGACTAAAATCGTCTAGAAACTGCACATAATATTTAAATCCTTCTACTAAAGTGACTGGGGCAGGACCCCACACATCACTGTGAACAAGAGCTAAGGGTTCTGTGGCTTGCGATTGGGACAAGGGAAAGCTGTTTTGATGTAAATTTCCTAACTGACACGCATCACAAAAACTAAACACTTTGGTAGGCAGAATCTGATTTTCAGTGAGAGAGACACATTTGGGAAGTGTAGACAAGACTTTATGTAATGTAGTAGGGTTAGGATGCCCTAATCTTTTATGCCAAATCATGTGTTAGTATGAGTGTTTGTCAACAGTCAAGCAATTTGATGTGGACAGTTGTTCATTAACGGGACATTTAACCTTGTTTTCAACCACTGATGCAGCAGACTTAAATAGTAATTCATTATCATGTACTTCATTAGTATGAACAGTAGAACAAACATTAACAGGATGATTAACATAGTTGTCAACCATTGATGTAGGAGACTCAAATGTGTACTCATCAGCATGTATTTCATTAGTATTAGCAGTAGAACAAGTATGAGATTCAACAGAATTACTTTTTGACTCATTTCTGGAACAAGAAACACTAAACTGTGTTGTAAAAACAACATCTTTATTATAGCTAACATTCAAAACTACATCGAAATTTTTATTGACATTTTCAACTAACTCTAGATATTGGTTGGACAATTGAGGACTGTTCACAAGTTTATTAAAAGGCTGAGAGGAGTCTTTGATGGAAGGGCTCATAGAATGAGCAGTGGCTGCCAAATTTTGGGACAGATAGGCTGTATTTGCTATATTCAGACCAGGTTATGATAAAAGACGCATGGTTTTGATAGATCAGTGGTGTTTGATGGAATTTCCAGCTGATAAAGTCCTTCTTTAAGATCCCCTTGTAGTAACATGGCCTTGGTTGACTTGTCCTTAACAATACAAGAGTTAGCATCAAACTCAACAACAACATTATTATCCCTAGTAAACCTAGAAATACTCAGTAGATTTTTTGTGATATTAGGAACACAAAATATGTTTTTAAGATAAAGACACTTAGAATGAAGACCGCTAGGAATAAAAGAATGACCAGCATGAGAAATGTGAAGGTACTCACCATTGCCAACTTGAAGTTTATCCTCACCTTCATAGTTCTTGGTAATGGTTAGCTGAGATAGGTTGGAAGTGACATGATCAGTTGCCCCGAAGTCCATATACCATGCTGGATCAACTGGAGTAGTGATAAAGGCTTGTGGATATTTGTAAAGTGCTGTGCAATTATGATATGAAAAAGTATTACTTCCAGGATACACCATTGAGTTGCTACCAGTATGAGCTAGATTTGCTTGACTATGGACTCCCATCTGATGACTAGGAACTCCAAAAGTTGCTGGAGTACTAAAATTACTCTTAGGAGTTCCAGTGTACTGTGAATGCTGTGGGATAAAATGTTGTTGCTATGAGTGATTAAACTATGACTGTTGTGGATTATAATGTGGTTGCTGTGTTTGAAAAATACTATCAGGATATTGTTGAGAGGTACCAATAGGAGGGTACTGTACTGGTTTTGTAGGATAAGTGTTGAAATGTTGTTGTGGTACTGAATTAGGAAATGTATGACTGGGAAAACTTCCATTGCCAGCTTGAAAATTGCCATTATAAGTTGAGTTATATCTATGATAACACTATATGGCTAAGCGTCCAGCTTTATTGCACACTTGACAAATAATTCTCCCTCTGCCTATGCCTCTACCTCTGCCTCTTCCATATGTGTTAAAACCAGAGGATCTAGGGTTAAAGGGCATAGTGTTGTAAGGTAAATGTGAGTTAGCAACAGGACCAGGAAAGAAAGGTTGAGTTGTGGTGTTGTAAGCAGAGAATGAAGTCTTAATAGCTAGAACAGGGGGCTGAACAGGTGAGTTTACATAGGAGGGTAAGGTGCATAGTTTTGTGGGGTGTGTGGGTTTCCAAGAGACATTAGAGGGGGTATGGTACTGCTCAGATTGTTTGCAGTTTTGAGAGAAGGATTGACTGGTAAACTAGTACCAGACACATTATAGCAACCGTAATTTGTTATGGAGGCTATATTTGCTGAAGTGTTGTAAAGATCTGTGGAATTAAACTTCTCAAGACTAATTTCATACTTTTGCAATAGAAACTGTGCCTCTTGAAGAGTTACAATATCCACTTTTGATTCTAGTCTAGAGGTGAGTGTCATTACTGCTGGATCATATTCAGGCCCTAGACCATCTAACACATACCCGTAATAAGTCTCCATCAGAGATAATCAATCCACTTGCAGCTAAGCTTTCTGCAGTTTCTTTCATTTTCTTCACATAGTCACTAATACTCAATGCTCCTTTATGAGTTGTTTGAAGTAAATTTTTCAAATGTAAGGCTCTAGCCTTTGAGTCTGTAACAAACTCACTTTCTAAGGCTAACCAAATTTCATTGGAAAACCTACACTTAGACACAATACAGAACATGCTTTCACTAATTAAAGCTAGTAACCAACTCACTAAACATTTATCAGTCTTTTTCCACAGTATATAAGCTGGATTTAAACTTTCTCCAACAGTACTACTACTCAGTTCAACTTCAGAATCATTAATCAGAATAGGTGAAGGGCAAGGTACTCTACCTAACAGATGATCTTCCAGCTCATGTGAGCCAACGGCAAAGAGAATCTGAGAGCTCCAAAACCGATAATTGTTCCTCGTCAGCTTGGGATTAATTACTTGTAAGCTCGAGGCAAGAACCGAGGTAGTCCGATTCTGCATTTCAGACATCATCTTCCCGATGCTGTTAAGTGACTGAGAGATAGCAGGATCTGAGGCCATTGACATTAGTCAGTGCTCTGATACCATGTAAAACTAGCTTAGGGTTTGCAAACAAATAGAAAAAACAGAGAGAAAAGTGTTTGATTTTGTTTTCTTAATGATTCAATTCGTCAAGCTACAGTGAAGAGCTACTTTACTCTTTTATACAGAAACAAGAACGAATAGTGAAGTGGTTTAAGTAAAGTGCATTTTACAACTAACTTTACTGAAATAAAAAACGACATCGTCTTGCAGAATTACAATGTCCTCCTGCTGTTTGAATTTTTTGCATTTTCGTCCTTTTACCAACAATTCTTTAGTTAGCAAATTTAACAGTATCATGGCTAAACTGGACTCTCTAAGTTCTTGATCTGTACCCTTAAGCACTAGGGTTATTTTCAAGAACTCATCAAGATTCTCATCAATAGTCCTAGAAATATCCATCTTGTAAGCAAATAATACACCTTTAAGATATGCAAGATTAGGTGCAGATTGCAAAGCATAGAGAGATTCAAGCTTACCCCAATGGTCGATTGGGGTTTCAAACCCATCAACCTTACGCAACACACTGTCGGCAAGGTTCATGATGATTAAATTGTAGGCCTCTTCATCCACTTCGGCCTTCTTCTTCAGCTTCTCCTCCGGCCACTTAGTGGAATCCTTCTCCAAAGCGATAGACACTTTGTTGTGGGACAAAAAAGCTTTCATCTTCTTCCTTCAACTTCCAAAATTGATTTTTCCATCATATTGGGTGATCTCAAGATTAATTGTACTCATGATTGAATGTGTTTGTTTTTGTGTTTGGTGGTTACTAAACAGAACCCAAAGAAACGAACCAAGATTGGTCTCTCCTTCTCAAATTGATGTCCCAAATTTACCGAATTTCTAATCCTAGGCTCTCCCAAGCCTTTAATCAAGAAATCCCCAATTTATGACCAAACCCTAAATTTCGAAAAATCAAGAAACCCTAGGATTGACAACACTAACTGTGCTCTAATACCACTGATATGTAAATCCACGATCAATTCTCTACCTAATCACACGCACAAACAAAACAGATAACACACACACACTACATAATCAAAATTAATCAACTCAAGAACACCGAATATACTGTGGTTCACCTTTCCACAATGGAAACACTACATCCACATTGAGCTCCAGGAATTTTTTGGGGCTCATTGCACTAGGAATAAAACTGTTATTATAGATTACAAATTGCTCTCAACGATTCACCCAAATATTAATCTTTAACCCACTCACACAACCTGAAATCTCTGGATAAGACCTGACCCAGTCTCTCTAAACCTGAAGGAACAACCTACCCTCACCCAAGATTACACAGATTCTAAACTGAAAACAAGATTGACAACAAACTCACAATTACAAGAGCAAAAATCTGATTGTCGCGAAAAGAAGAGAAGTAGAAAAATTACATTACTATTGAGAACTCTTCCTTTATATAGTTTGACTTCATGGGCTAATCTTGGCCGTTAGATCTTCTTCATTTCAGCGGCTGAGATCTGTTCTCATTTGCAGTGAAACGGCAACATTTTTGTTTAGTAATCTTCTGTAGAAACGTTAAAAGTTTTGCGCTTCAGACATTAACAGTAACTATGATGTATATAATAATTATGTGCTAATATTGGTTTTATTGTTGACCAATGGTGGAACCAGAATTGTGACTTTGTCAGGGCCAAAATATAATTTTTTTTATAAAATATTGTGAAATATTTTAGGGTTTATCCGATATTATTTACAAAGCCATTGTTGAAAAATTATTATGTAAATAGAAAGAAGAAATTGGATTTTATTTATATTTCAAAATGAATTTGGTGAAATATATTAGAGGTATAAGTACTTTTGGTATACCTATTTTATATAAATTGAAGAATGACTTTGTGAAGACGGGCTTCACACCTAGTTATTAATGATCTTCATAGAGAACTATATATATGTATATATATTTACTTTAAAACTTCGCGAATCATCTGCCAGTAACTTGTGTCGGGCGGTGGTAACTGAAGCACCATCTTCTCTTGACAGCTGTGTTAATTGCAAGAACTCTTACAGACTGAGGTCCATGGTCAATTTAATAGCTAAATTATCATTGTTGTGTACTATCGATCATTGTTAAGTTTAATGAACTTCTACATCTTTATCAGAAAAAAAAAAAAAGGAGGCATATATATTCACATTGGCTAAAAGGACTGATCAAATTGTCAGCCCCACAGCTTACAACACACTATATTTTCAATTAATTGTGATGTTATGTGTGAAAATGTATATTTATTTATTTCAATGCAAGGATACATGTGCAAAAGGACTTAAATGAATCGGAAATTATCTCAAACAACCACTATTCACTCAGCATGATACAAATTAACCTGAATGACAAAAATTATGAATGATGATATAAGTAAGAGAAATTTCTAAATAATACTAAAAAACTAGTTATCGAAAAGGGTAAATCAACTAATTCTTAAAATACGACTTATATATATTTTGAATATGCATCAACCACATATATTATTGTAATGAAATTAATTGTTTGTTTCTATCAAAAGTTGTTAAAATGATTTAATCTCATGAATCTCCACCGCAATAGGGCCTTTAGGGACAGGATGGGTATTGTTGGGGATTGGTTAACACACTTGGTAAAGAATTACTCATTTTAAAGTGTAGCGGAATATTTACCAAGTTGATTATGTAAATCTAATTTGAACACATCAAAAATTAGTGCAGAAAATAAATAACACAATCATATATATGATTTGGCTAAATCCACTTTTAGTCTACATCTATGGACCACAAAGCAAATCAGGAAAAATAACTTTATTCCTTAGGACCACCTAAGCATTTTATGACATGTGTGAAGAGGTCCTAAAAAGTAAAAGACAAAGATAAACAATATCCTTTCTATTTTATTGGACATACAACTCGTACTCAATTGCAAATATCTAAAGCAAGAGCATAAGCATAAACTATTGTGCACACACACTCAAAACGAACCAAGCCAAAACACAAGTCTAGCAATCAATATGCACGAGGAACTAATGTGTACATACATAACAGATGAAACAAGTCAAATAAAAGGATTGACAACCAGTGTGCATACATAAATGTTGTGTATACACACAACTTATAAGTTTGACAAATATGAATATTTTACACACACACATGATGTGCGTGTATGTGTGTGTCTAGAAAGGTGACATATTTAAACTATTATTGCAACTATGATTTTGTAATAATTATGTGTTAATATTGGTTTTATTGTTGACCATTGAGAGAACCAGAATTGTGACTTTGCTGGGCCGAAATATAATTTTTTTTTTTTAAATATTGTGAAATATTTTAGGGTTTATCCGATACTATTTACGAAGCCATTGTTGAAAAACAATTATGCAAAATAGAAAGAAGAAACTGGATTTTATTTACATTTCAAAAAGAATTTTGTAAGATATATTAGAGGTATACGTACTTATAATATACCTATTTTATATAAATTGAAGAATGACTTTGTGAAGACGGGCTTTGGATTGAAAAATAATGATCAGCTAGCAATTAAGAGCCAAGAATAGTTAGCGATTCTTGTTTGGTTATTGATAATTTTGAAAAACCAATGGGTGATTATTTAAATTAACCCGTCTAAAATGGATGTAAGAATTTCTGTAAAATAAGTGACTGTTTACCCTAATAACCATGTCTCAAAAATTGTATATATGAAACAAATAAAAATTTGAAGCTACTTCTAGCTAGAAATAATTGTAACAAAAGTTAATAATATATTTTTCGATGTGTTGCTATAGCAAGCTTACTCGTTAAAGTAAAATCGGCAAAATATAACACAAATAGCATGAGAATTATCATTATACGAAGATCGATCTTACATTATTTTTGGAGACAATTAATTATTACGGAGTGAGCTTATAAGCTAGCTCATACAGTTTTATTGAAGAAGACAGAGAGTAAGATCGAAGCTGATAGTAGAGGTGTTTGTGACGTTCGCATATGAACTATTATCTATTTATTTAGTAGTGTCTCCAAATTTAGTTCAGCAAACGTCCAAACATTAATTG
The DNA here is from genome assembly GCA_026225825.1 of Pistacia integerrima. Classification (NCBI taxonomy): domain Eukaryota; kingdom Viridiplantae; phylum Streptophyta; class Magnoliopsida; order Sapindales; family Anacardiaceae; genus Pistacia; species Pistacia integerrima. The sequence goes on from CM047747.1 coordinate 37,467,717, forward strand.
TTGATTAGCCGCTCGTCGTTGCTGGGTTGTTTGATGGCTTCTTCTTAATCTCGACTGCGTTGACGAGAAATCTTTCTTTCCAATAGTTGTGACCGATTTTAGTAATCAAGAACTGTACCTGCCCGTGCGGGTCGGTCCTAGGGTTAATATGAACATTGTCAGCAAATGTGATGGGCGTCCATGCGTCTCTTCGAAGATCGTGAATATCTCTGGTGTCGACTATGGCATCGTCACCATTTGTCTGGCAGCGGTGGAACTGCAGCACCATATCTGCATCAGGGTTAGGAATCTGTCCTGTGATCTTGACAATCAATGAAACTTCATAAGTCCCTGTGATGAGATTTTCTGTTTTGAACATCCCATGAATCACAAATCCAGGTGCGTATTTCAGTTCAGCCACCTCCATGTAACTGTAAGAACAATTCGAACTTGATTAAAATAAGGAACAATTAAAACTGTTCAAAACACTCAGCCATTAAATAAATAGAGAAGTATATATTTACCCGTGGTCTCTCTCATCGTCAACCAACCTCCAATGATCTGGGTCTTTTCCACATAGATCCCTTGCATACAAGACGAGGGTTTCGTTTGCCATCTCTTGATCACAAGTACTCTCTTTTGCAACTCTAACTGATGAAGATGATAATCTGTGCTACCCATGCAGTCCTATTTATTGCATGAGATCGGTCAATTTAATTACTAAATTATCCTTGTTAAGATTAATGAATTTCAACATCTTTATCACAAAACATAAGATTTTATCAACATGCAATGTATGAACATGTATATTTCCCTATTGACTTGGGAACACACTCCCATACTCGTACATCTCGGCAAATAAAACAATTAAAAAATATATTATATACATTTTGAATTTCTTACTCTCACATATATACGATTTGAGTAACATATATATTTTAGGATTTTTAACCTCTGTGATGAATGTTTTGATATTTTTAATGTCTTGATCAAAGGTTAACGATCGACCGTACGTTGACTTACAAAATTCAAAATAAAAAACAATGGCTAATCACTGAGTTTTGGTTTATTTAGTTCTAAATGACTTTTTGTATACATTCTTTACTAAAGATATATTGAATTTTTTTTTAAACATTCTAAAATATTATATTCTCTAGTAAGGACATTTTTACACTGATTTTGTAAGAAACATACCTGAATGCATTAGATTCACCATCATTAGACTAAAATGATATTTTATAGATAAATCCAATTGCATTCACGCATAATCCTTAAAAAAAAAAAAAAATCATCACTAAAAAATTATTGTATAAACATCTCCAAATGACTATTTATATGACCCAAACTCTTCATATAAAGAGTTTATTCATAAAAATAAAAATACAACAAACTTTTTATTTTTTAAATATAACTTAAAGAGTTGGACTCTCTACATTTTTAAAGAGTCAAATTTTACTCTCTGTCCTAATTGTAATTAATAAATTATAAGTTCTTATGTATATTATTTATTAATTTACTCTCCTATTAAGTCTTTTTCTTGTAAAAACATTTTTCCTCCCCACAACGTTTAAAGAGTCCATTTGATTTAAATAAAAATTGTATTCTTTATATTTATAAATTAATGAAGCATCATTGGAGATGCTCTAAAGGTCAGGCCTAGCACTAGCCAAGGGTTAGCCAGTTCCGTCATTGGGATATTAGAAAAATCAACAGTTTATTTGGATTATACTCCAAAATTCTAAATAGTATGTAAGTTCCTAAATTACCTTATCCACTAATCAAATTCAAAAACAAATAAAACAAAATTTTAGATTATAAATAAATAAGGCTAGTCTGATGCTTACTATTATTTATTTATATTCTAAATTAGTATAATTGTTTGTTTCTATCAAAAGTTGTTAAAATGGCTTAATCATGGCCCCAGCAACTTCTTCATAACATCGAAGAGAAATAATCATATTTATTGTGATTGAAAGTAACAAATACCACCCAACAACTTCTTCATAAAATCCAAGAGAAATAATATCAATCCAAACGTCGTCTACATGGGCGACGTAATCGCTCTTTTTCCCTCTCACGTCACTCAATCTCTACGTAAATCATGCCCTGGGAATTTAAGATTGGTCCTTTCGAATGGAGCAATTAATTGTTCTTAACCTTTTGTTTCGCAAAAACCCTTGTTAGTTTAAAAACTTTTTACAAGGAACTTTTACCTTCTCTTCTTGGTAGTGCTTACATATGAAAACATTTTAATCAAATTACACCTACCTTAATATTTAGATTAGGGATATATAAATGAATGATCAAGTAATTAAGCACGCTACTCTAATTCTGTGACCACTGTATTTGGGCAGCACCATATTATTAATCATTTGATGTATGCATAATGAATTAACGATTATCTAAACATTATCCATTATCTTGAAGGAACGGATCTTCTTAATCATTTGAAGCATTTAATGGATTTTCCAGTGGTTGAATTTCAACAGGCATAACCCTAAGTCAGCAAACAAATATACATTTTCACACATAACATCACAATTAATGGAATGATTCTAGTGCCAATTCTCTCATCCCCAAATAACTTAACCATATTTATTATGATTGATAATGATGAATAACAAGCAAGCCAACCAGTTCTTATTAATCTTGTTTGTTAGGAATATAGATCAGGGTTTTCTAACTTCTATATCAGGGCAAATGTAGAGTTATTATGAATGTTGAAATTATAATTCTTTTCATTTTAAATTCTAATAGATATTAATAAAAACGTAAATAATTTATTGATTTTAAAAATGAGACAATGAAATTTACTATGTAATTTTGTAGTGGAAATGATAATATATATATACTTTTGTTTAATTATGGTACTGATAGGAATATGTAGAATACCAAATAAAAACCTAAGAGTGATTGAAAATGGCATAACGAAATAGAGATGTTTACCTACTAAATTTATTTTTTATTTGTCTCATATATATATATATATATATATATATATATATATATATATATATTTATTTATTTATTTACGTCTTTAGTAATTTATATTAGAATTTTAAATAAAAAGAATTTCAATTTCAACTTCTATAACAACTACATTTGCCCTCATGTTGAAGTTAGAAATCCACCTCTCCCCTTGTGGCTAAATAGAAAGTCCTTTAATCATAAGGGTTTGTTATATCCAAGGTTCTTGGTTTGAGTCTGGAGAGAGACAATTACTAGTAGAGCTGGGCATTTGGGATCGGGCCCAAAAGCCCAGCTCCAAAAACCGGTCCTAGGACCGGTCCTCCGCTTGGTCCCAAAACGGGACCAGGCCTAAGGAGGAGGGCCCGGGCCCTCCACTGGGCCCTCCTCCAAGGCCTGGGCCTAGGCCCAAACTTTTTTTTACCTTTTATCATTTTAGTCCTTTGTAAAATTATTTAAACCCCCTAAAATAAGTATAAATTAAAGGACTAAAATGAAATTTTATAAAATTTATTAAAAAAAAAAAAAATTTAACCGTTGTGACACCAACAGTTATATTTATATAATTATAAGTTTTTTTTTTTCATTTTCCCCCCCACAACTACACTATAAATAACCCTAAAACCTTTAATTTTTTTCACACCAATCAATCTCTCATTCTTTCATTCTCTCAATCTCTCTACTCCAAATCTCCAATCAATTTCTCATTCAATTTATATTTATAATTTATTTATATTATTCAAATTTTTTTCTATTTTTCAATATCATCATAATTTCATATTATTATTTAATTTCTTTTCATTTTAATTATTTATTATTTTATCATAAATTATAATGACTTCCCCAAATGAGTTTTACGTTCCATCCACCGAAGAAATTGAAGCCTTCAATCCATTTTCACCATTTCCTCCAGAGGATGCAGGTGTAATTCTACAACCACATTCGGTCGGGACGAGGTGTAGCCAAACACATGTGAGCTGCGAGTCAACGGGCACGGACATAGCCCAACCCCCCCGACCGTCAAAGAGGGTCGTGTCCGATGTCTGGCGATACTTCACCAAATCAAAACGGCCAAAGACAAATGGGGAGGGGGAAAAATCGTGTGGGATATGTAATTTATGTGGAACCATTATTGGGGCTGAGAAGGGGACTTCGACGATGCGACGACACGTAGAGAAGAAGCATCCCCAAATAAATGCATCTTCAAGCAGATCAGGTAGACAAATTCAAACTCAACTTAATTTTAATCCACAATCTTTAACTCTCTCAACATGGCAATACAATACACATGTTGCACGAGAGGAAATAGCAAGATATATAGTTGCTACGGACTCTCCCATTTGTTTATCTGAAAATCCTTTTTTTGTTAATATGGTTAAAAGCGCATTTTGTCCAGATATACCCCCTGTTAGTAAAACTACAAGTAGAAGAGATATACTAAAACTTTATAACAAAATAAATAATAAACTTAAAAATGAATTTCAAAATTTTAGGAATATATCTATTGCACTTATATCAGACATATGGGCTTGTAGATCAAAAACTGATTTTTTAACTGTTACAGTACATTTCTTATATCATAATTGGGGTTTACAACAAAAATTGATAGGTTTTAAACCATTATATGAAAAACATAGTGCTGAAACTATTTATTTTACAATTCTTGAAGTTTTGCAAGAATATTTATTAATTGATAGAGTTGTAGCGCTAACGCTTGATAATGCAGCTGCTAACACCGCGTCAATATCTTTATTTGAAAAGAAATTGGATCCGCTTGGTGAAGGCAAATTTTATCACCAGAAATGTGCTTGTCACATCATCAATTTGATAGTTAAAGCAGGTTTAGATGCTATACATTCAAAGATTGAGAGGGTGCGTAGAGCTATCAGATTTATCGTCGCGGTAGCAATAAAAGATGGCAGGAGTACGTCAAATATTGTAAGCAAGAGGACCCACCGGTTCGACCTTTGAAGTTATGTACAGACATGCCTATCCATTGGAACTCTACCTACTTGATGTTGGAAAAAGCTTTGCCAACCGCGAAACAAATTACAGATTTCGTCAACCGGAAGAACTATCCAGAAGAAGTTGTCAACTATGATGATTGGGCGGTTTGTGAACTTTTTTATTCATTTCTTAAAATTTTTTATGGTGCTACTAATACATTAAGTGGTATTTATTATCCAACTACTAATTTAGTGTTAGATATTTTAGTTCAAATTGCGAAAACTTTTGATCAATATAGATATGATAACATTTTTAGTGAAATTGTTTCAAGTATGGAAGAAAAATATAAGAGATATTGGTTAGATATTCCATTCTTATATAGATTAGGCCTTTTTCTAGATCATAGGTTTAAATTATCCATAGTTAACGGTGTAATTACTGAGTTAGGCCATTATTTAAGACATGATTATACGTCTTATTTGACTGACTTTAAACACAAATTGGATAGGCTTTTTTCTTTATATGAGAACAGATACAATGGAAGTAGAAGTGGAAGTGGAAGTGGAACATCTAGGAGAGGTGATCAGGACCTTGATGTAACCCCCCTCAAGGATCGAGCAAGTAGGCGTATGTGGGATGTGGCGGAAGCTCCAGCTCGTACATACATAGACCAAATGAGATGACTTGCTACCTATAGGTGGACTTGACCTTTATGACGATGAAGGAGCAACTTGACATGGATATTCTTCAATGGTGGAACCAACAAGAAAGTCAATTCCCCATTATATCCCAAATGGCACGTGACATTTTATCTATGCCGATTTCTACAATTGCATCCGAGTCAACATTTTCAACGAGTGGTCGGATTGTTGAAGAGAGAAGATGTTCTTTAACCGATGAGATGATTGAAGTGATAACGTGTTTACGGGATTGGACTCATGCAGAAAGAAGACTACAACAACCACGAAGATCCCGAACTACTTGAACTCTTTAGGAATACAGATTTGAATAATGTAACTAGTGTTGACGATGAAATTGAAGATGAATAATTTAATAAAAAAATTATTTAATTGTTTATTTGTGAAGCGTGAATGTGTGAAATGTGAATATTACGTTTATGTTAAAAATTAAAATTAACTATTAATTTATTATTTTTAAAAATTAATTAAATTTTTAGAAACTTACTAATCAACCCCTAAAAAATACTAAAAACCCCCTATAAAATTTTGTTTTGCCCCCAAAATATAAAAATAAAAATTTCCAAACCCCATGGGACCGGTCCTAGGCCCATGGGACTAGTCCCGACCAGGTCTAAGGCCTGGTCCGGGTCCTGTTTTTTCTCATGGGCACAGGGACCAGGTCCCGGGAGGCCCGCTCCCAAACCCTGAGGGACCGGTCCCTTGCCCGACTCTAATTACTAGGTTTACTAAAAAAAAAAAAAAAAAAAAAAAAAAAAGAAAGTTAGAAAACCGTAATATATGTTACTAATAGACAAAGTTTGGGTTGGAAACCATATATATCAAATTGATACTTATTATTTCTCTTGGATTTTATGAAGAAGTGGTTGGCTTCCTTGGTATTCATCATTGTCAACAATAATTATAGTTAAGTTCTTTAGGGATGAGTGAATTAGCACGTGAATATGTTTAGGGGTGTTCAAAAAAATGCAAAAATTGAACCGAACCGATAACCAACCGGTAACCAAACTAAAAAACCAGTTAACTGACAAAATGGTTTGGTTATGGTTCAAAGAATTAAAAAAACTGGATTTTAGGTTCAATTTTCGATTCAGGTAAAAATAAGAACTGGTTAACTAAAACCGGTTTACTTATATATATATTAAATAAAATATAATAACAACAATCTTAATCCCTAAATTTGCACAATTTTTTTTTTTTTTTCCATTGAGACTTATTTAGTTATTTTGTTGTTTTATTATAGACGTTTCATTACAGACTTTTATTTTTGTTTAATTTCAGACTTTTATTTGTATCAATTTTTAATAAATTGTTAGTTATGGTCAATGGATATGTATGAATGTTTAATTTTTATCTAGATATGTAATGTTGATGTTTACAATTTAATTTAGGAAAAATTTTAAAAAAAAATTAGTTTTGTCCAATAAAAAGGGGAAAACTAGTTCAAAACCAATTAACCAGTTTTCTCAAAGTGGTTAACCTGTTTTTTGGTTAACCAAAAAATTGGTTACCCCCTCCCCCAATCCCCCACCCCCCAAAAAAAAAAAAAAATCAGTTCAGTTTGAGTTCACGAATTTTTCTAAACCGAAAAACGTAACCGCTTTTGAACACCCATAGTGATGTTATATGTGAAAGGGTCGTACAGCGTTTCGACATATGTTTGGTGAAATGCAACCATTGGATTTGAAAAGTAATAAAACATTGTTGGCACAAATTTGTTAATAATGCTTGCTTCAATAAGCAATTCAAAATCCTTTTTAGTGTACATCAGTCATTTGAAACCCGAACCAAACTAGCCAGTTCAACCAGCTTGACTATTGACCATCCCCTTCTCCGGTTTGGTCACACCCTAAACTTGGTTTCAATCATTAACCCAGATTGATCGGCAGAACAGTGCCAAATCGCCATTCAACCGCCAAGTCAGAGAATTTGTGATTAGCAACAACTACTGCATGTGAGTCAAGGAGGACGAAATTCAAAGCTATGAAGGGACGAGGTGAAAGGGAAGGCTATCGATCATAAGGCGGCCTAGCAGTCCAAGCGGTCTTGATTGGTTAGACATCAATGAAAATGGAGCAAATTACCTATTTAGACAGCGTCTAAAGGGTTGGAAAAAGTAGGTGGGTGTTGAAAACGACCGGAAGAAGGCTAGGGGATGATCTAGGTGGATTACAATCACAACAGCTAAGGTTTCCATTTCCAGATCACAAGGGTGTGTTTGTTGGATTTCAAACCTGTAAGGACTAATACGTAATTTTTCAGGGGTGTGTTTACTGGATTTCAAACCAGTTGAATATATTGATGTCACCGGTCTAGTCAATCAGTCCAATTGGTCAGACCACCCAACTGGGGACCCAAACCCTTGACCGGGTCAACGCCCGAGTCGGGTTTAAAAACATTTTTGTCAATAAGAAATTACCTTTTGTTTAAGATAATAAGTAATGAAGATACAATCATTAGAAAGAATATTAGACATACAAAATCCTAATACAAATCGATGTGGTATAAAGTGAATTGATGAATTTGTATACAAAATCAACTCAAAAAATTCTAATTAATATAGATGAAAGATGCGGCAATAAAAAAGTTATGCTACATCAATTTGCATACAAGAATTTATACATGTAGCATCACTCAATTGCTTATCATTATGCATATCAAATAATTAATAATATGATGCTCTACAATACAGTGGTCTCAGAAACTATAATTGCATGTCTAGCTACTTGAATTCATTTATCCTTAATCTACGTTGCCTCTCTATGGAAAATATCTCATAATTTGGTTTACCTATGTCTTGTAGATCTTTGATACTATTATTTCTAAGCTATTTTTGCACTTAATTGGTAATGCTATTCTATTTTACACCTTTGAGTGAGAAAAAAATATTGGTGTGTAGTGAAGTGTTGGGTTTAGAAAAGATTGCACTTGGTACTCATATATACGCTACTATTAAAAACCCCGCAAAGTAGTTTCTCGATGAAGAATGAGAAGGTGGGTTTAATTTCCTTTATATATGTTCATATGTAAGCACTACATGAGAAGAGAAGGCTGGTTCTAGAAAGTAGAAAATAATATCTTAAATTGTTCAAAATTTTACGTGGGAAAGGATGATTTACATACTTGCATTAAAATAAGAATTAGCAGTTTAGTACTATAAAAATCTGGAGGACGAAGTTGGGGGCAGGACCATGCACCATATCCACCGGTTCGAGTGGCGCCCAACCTTCGCCGTGAGATTTGCCAACCTAATTCATATGTAAGTACAACGTAGAAAGAAGAAGGTTAGTTCAAAAGATTTTTAATATGTGAAGGGACTTTCTATATAGAAAGGTTAAGAAGAAGGACCTATTGGAATAGATGCCCTAGGGCCAATCAATTATTGTAGAATTGACTCTTTGTAATAATGTTCATTAATCAATAATAAAGGCATTTTATTCTATATCGCGTAAATCATTATTATTGCAATATGTATTGATATATGTCCTTAGAATGGTAGAACCGTGACGAGGGTATCAAGTGTTTCAAATCTTGATAGTGAGAACCCTATGAGCACATGTGGTGGCCATTCTAGAAACGTCCGTAGCCTAGTATTATTCTGAAGTAAGGGCACAGATAATACGGTAAGGCTATCATAGTGTTGAACGACCCTGTCGAAAGGCAGTGATGATCTCACTTGTCAACGTTGTTTGGTGACAACCTTGGTGCAACACATGGGTGCTTGTTGTAGGCGGATATACCGCAGCAAGTTCACTGGATTGACCCACCAGAGGATTCCATATGGATGGTAACCCCAGTGTCTATTGAACAAATCCTCTAACGAATGGTGGTGCATGCGATCCTTAAACTTGAGATCACCGGAGTGCCTTGTGCACCGATTGGTACAGTTTGACACTAGCCTAACACTTCTATTCGGAGTGTCGATGCGGTGGTGATTGACTATATCAAGGAGTGTATCAAGACTATGGTGGATTGACAAAGGATTCATCACTCCCGGCACGGAGAAGTTATCTCACGGCGCAATTCAAGATATGGCAATGACACTGCTGGCCAGTGGGATTGAGTTGTTGCTCTATCCAGTTATAATACGGTCATTGGTCAAGAAACTGAATATATAATATCGAGAGTAACCGAAGGTTGACACTATTTCTATGCCTTCGTCTCGTCGAGATAACGTATGATGAAAGGATCGTATTGTACGGTAACCATATCGTTGACAGGTAGCTCCTTTGCTGAATCCGAATCTATCGAGTGACCATGATGCCTTGCTAGGGGCCAATCTTGGTCTGTGTATTAGTGAGACGATTAATTGGTGTTAATCGCGATACTATACACTACCGGTATGATGAGGAGCCTATGGGTCACACACATAGAAGATAATTTAAGAGCCAAGAAGAAAGAAGGGCGTTTTAGTCTTTTTAGGCGAAAGGGTATTTTGGTAATTTCACAGTGTAATTAAATTTGCTGAGGTCGTAGCCTTTTTATTTAATTTGTTAAAAATTAAATAAGTGAAATTACGGTTAAATGTGTGTTCGCACATATTTAATTAAATCATCATTATTGTTAAATGTTAATTAAATATTAATTGATTTTAATTAAGATAATGATGAATTAAATTAAAATATCTAATTGGGAGTGTTTGGCAACATGGGGTGTTTGGATTGGAGCCCAAGCCCATTCCATGTGGGAATAGGGCAACTTGGTTTGCCTATAAAAGGAATAGTGTTTGTGTGATTTAACAATTTAATTCATATTTGCCTTTTTGAAAGAAAAAGAAAAACACATAACACACAGCAGCCTTTTGGAGACTCTCCCACGCCACTTTCATCTTTTGATTGAAAAATCAAATACTCCTCTTCTTGATTTCTTAAGGCCAAGGAGGATCTAGCAAATCCCTACTTGGTTCTTGTTGATTGTCTTCGTGTGGACATCTACGGTTCGATCCTACATTTGGATCGGTAGCAAACACATTCAGAGACAACATTGGTGGAGCCTCCAAACGTGGGTATGAATCTAAACCTTTGGATTTATATTTTTCTGAGATTCTTATAAATATAAACCGTAACTTTCTATGCCCTGATTTTGGGTTCTAAGGAACGATCCATGGTTGTAAATTTTTGTTTTTCCATTGCGCAACCCGGGTCGTTTCCTAATAGGACCTAATTTCAAATTTTTGTGGTGAGATTTAGGAATAGAGTGACGTGAGAGAGAAAATGAGCCATGACGTAGACCATGGGATTGATCAGAGAGGGTCCTTTCTATAATATTTTTAAATCTAAGAGAGGTTTTCAACAAAGGATTGAGAAAAGATTGATTCTGAAAAGATCTTGAAGGATTAGGACTATCCGTTGACAAGATTAATGTATAAATTATAAAACACAAAAAAGATATTGTAAAAGTGTGAAGCTAAAAACATTAAGTCTAATGCTGAATGTAAAAGTGTGAAGCTAAAACATTAAGTCTGATGCTAAATGTAAAGGTGTGAAGCTAAAACATTAAGTCTAACATTGTCATTTTCATCCAAGCTTCATACAATCCTAATGGTTGATTCAAGGTTCATCTAACGGTTGACATTTCCTTGCAAAGTCAAAGGTATAAAATATGGCTGCTCTTCAATTAAAGCTATAGTGAACAAATCAGTTTTTTCTCTTCTTCTTTGACTCTATAAAATTCTGCTTTGCTAGGTTCTTTAGTTTACTTTAATTTTTGTAATCTTTTGCAATCAATTGTGTTGTTTAGTGAAGGTGGTGTTTCCTTCATAGGTAGAGAAGCTTAGAGAGTCTTTCTCTTGGGTTTAAATGTTACGATAAAAGAATAGCAAAGTGAGTTGGGTAGTGTTAGAAAGTATGAAATTATACTTTGTAAACGATATTGATCTACTTAGTGTAGCGAGCGTCAATCTTCTGGAGCTCAACGTGGACGTGGCTTACTCAAATCTTGAACAAGTGAACCACGGAAAGCTCTTGTGAATGTTTGCTTGTTCTTGATTTTTTTTGTGATTAATTTGTTTATTAGTGTTTACATTAGTCCCAAATCATAGCAATGGTATCCGAGCCAAATTCTAGGGTTTGTCGATTTTGTTTAGTTCTTGATTTGAGAAATTCTTGATTCTAGGGTTCGTTAAATTGGGGGTTTCTAAATTTAGCGGTTCTTAAGGGGTCAAGGGGTCTAGAAATCATCAATTAGTTTCTTGATTTGGGAAATTTTTTATTCTAGGGTTTTCTAAATTGGAGGTTTCTTGATTTAGCCGATCCTAGGTAATCTTGGTCCTCAATAATCTTCAATTAGTCTGTCAATTCATGGGAATCAAAAGCAATCCCAAGTTCTAGTGTTCAACCCAAAAAAACCACAAAGTGTCTACCACTACTCGAATGGAAATCACCCAATACAATGGGAAAATTGATTCAATAGCTGGCAAAAAAAAAAAAAAGATGAAGGCTCTCTTGTCTCACAACAAGGTGGGAATTGCATTAGAGAAAGACTTTACCAAATGGTCAGGGGAGAAGCTGAAAAAGAAGGCTGAGATTGATGAGGAGGCTTATAACCTTATCATCTTGAACCTGTCGGACAACATCCTAAGAAAGGTAGATGGCTGCCTCTAACTTAGCTTTTTTAAAGGGTTCTTTATTTGCATATAAAATGGATGTGTCTAAGTCTTTAGATAATAATTTAGATGAGTTCCTAAAAAAGACACTAATTCCTGAAGTCACTTACCAAGAATTATGAGACTCTGGCTTGGCTATGATTTTGTTAAGCTCGTTGCTTGAAGATTATCTAGTGGTTAAAAATGTTTCATAGTATATTGAGACTGTCCCTAGTGTTGACTTGATTGTGGCTGGACTAAAATCTAGGGAGTTAGAGTTAAAGACTCAGAAAAGAAATGGCAATTACTTGTTTGTAAAAGGTAGGGCGAAAACTGGTCTTATAGGAAAAGAGGTTGGGGGGGTTCACAAAATAATTCAAGCTTTAAGAATAAGAAAAAGGTTAAAGGTAATAATAGGCCTAAAGAGGAGACTAGGAAATGCTTCTACTATAATAAAACTGGCCATCTTAAGAAAAATTGCTACGATTGGATTAAGAAACAGAAACAATCTAAAACAGAAAGCAACTTAGCATGTAATAGTAACAACATTGAACTCTCTGAAGCTCTCACAGTGTCTAATTCTGCTAGTGTTAAAGTATGGGTATTAGACTTCGGATGTTCCTTTCACATGAGTCTTAACTGAGACTGATTCCAAAACCTTAAAATTGATGATGTGTTCATGGGTAACAATCACTCCTGTACGGTTCAAGGCATTGGTAACATAGCTCCTAAGTAGAATAATGACAAGTTAATGAGGCTAACTAGAGTAAGACTTATACCTGAACTCAAACGGAATTTGATCTTGTTAGGAACCCTTGATGAGGCTGGGTATTGTTATAAGGCACAAAATGGGTGTATAGTTATGTACAAGGATAATGAAGCATTTCTAAAAGGAACTAAAACCAATGGCTTGTATATTCTATGTGGTCAGTACTATCATGATTCTTTTAATACTGTTTTTCTTACTACTAACTTGTCTGTAGCCGAGAAATGGCATCTGAGGATGGGCCATATAGGCCAAAAAGGTATGAGCATTCTCAAATAGCAGGGCTATTTTGGGAATGACACTATTTTTTATCTAGATTTCTGTTAAGTATGTGTGTTAGGTAAACAACATAAGATGAGTTTCCCAAAAGGAACTCATCAAGCCTCTAGATGTTTAGAGTTCTTGCATGCAAATCTATGGGGTCTTGAGAGGGTTAAATCACATGGTGGGAACTCATACTTCCTGTCCATTATCGATTACTTTAGTAGGAAGTTGTGGGTGTACCTCCTAAGGTTTAAGGATGAAGTCTTAACTAAGTTTAAAGGTTGGAAAACTCTGGTGAAAAATCATAGTGATAAAAAAGTCAAGACACCTAAGACAAACAATGGTTTAGAGTTTCGTAACTCTGAATTTGACACTTATTGTATTGACCAAGGGATCCTAAGGCATAGGATAGTAAGGAAAACCCTTCAACAAAATGGGGTTGTTGAGAGAATGAATAAAACTTTGTTAGAGAAAGTTAGGTGTCTACTTTTCACCTCAAGGCTACCTAAAACTTTTTGGGGAGAAGCCTTAACCACTACTACCTACCTTATCAATAGGCCCCCCTTTAGAGCTATAGAGTTCAAGTGTCTTAAAGAGAAATGGAGTGGTAAGAAGTCTAGCCTAAATCACTTAAGGGTTTTTGGGTGTCCTTCCTAGGCACACACAAATGATGGGAAGTTAGAGCCAAGGTCCCTTAGATGTGTATTTCTAGTACCAAAAGGGGGCAAAGAGATACATACTTTAGAAAAGAGAGGCACAAGGGTCAGAGTTATATTAGCAAGGACGTGGTCTTTAATGAATCAGTTTTTCCTCTAGCTACTAACCCCATGGCAAGTACCTCAAATATTGAGACAACAAATCTGAACCAAACTAGTACCACCCAAACTGAGGTGGAGCCAATAATTCATCACATGAATCTGCCCAATTTTGATGAAGATGTGACACCTATAGAAATGCAGCAAGATGCTGATATTGTGTAAGATCCTAAAGAGGCAATAGAAGAGATTGGTGAAGGATCTTGACAAGAGGATCTTGCACATTATAAGGGCTAGGGACAGAATTAGAAGGGATATAAGGCCTCTTGCAAGATATAGTTAGCAGATCTAATCTATACAGCTCCGATTGCTGGTGGTGAAATTCAAAGGGCTAAACTTGCCACTTATGAAAAAGTTGTAAGTTCTAAGAACAAAAAGCAGTGGTTGGCTACTATGAGTGAAGAAATGCACTCTTTAAAAGTGAATAAAACTTGGTCATTAGTTCAGAAGCCTAAGGATCAAAAGTGTGTAGATTGCAGATGGTTGTTCAAGATAAAAGAAGGCATAAACCCTCCAGACCCTCCAAGATACAAGGCCAGGTTAGTCGTAAAGGACTACATACAAAAAGAAGGTATTGATTTTAATTAAATTTTTTCTCTAGTAGTTAAATTTAAAACAATTAGATTGATGTTGACTATTGTTGCTCACTATGACCTAGAATTAGAGCAATTACATGTTAAGACTGCATTCTTACATGATGAACGAGAAGAAACTATTTTCATCAATCAACCTATTGGTTTCATTGATAAAAACTTGCTTAAGCATGTGTATTTACTGCATAAATCACTTTATGGACTTAAACAGTCCCCTAGGCAATGGTATAAAAGATTTGACTCTTTTATTGTTGGGATTGGCTTTAATAGAGCAAATATGACAATTGTTTTTACTTTGCACTTAAAAATGACATGCCTATATATTTTCTTTTGTATGTGGATGACATGTTGTTGATTAGTGAACTAAGTCCAAAATAAATGACCTAAAGGCACAATTGGGTGCTGAATTTGATATGAAGGATTTAGGGTGTGCAAAAAGAATCCTAGGAATGCTAATAGAGAGAAATAAGAAGTCTAATAGACTAAAACTTCACTAAATGTCATATTTGAAAAAACTCACATCCAAGTTTGGAATGTCTGGCTTTAAGGTAGTCTCTATACCACTAGCTAGTCATTTCATACTCAGCAAACTACGGTGCCCTAAAACAGAGAGTGAACTGATCAAAATGGAAAACATACCTTACTCTAGTGCAATTGGCTCCATAATGTATACTATGATCAGTACCAGACTTGATTTGTCTTTTGCAATCTCTTTACTTAGTAGATACATGTCAAATCCTAATACTACAACAATATAAACATATAGCTACAAAAAGGAAAACTGTAACAAATACATATTTACAGCTATAAAAGTCAATATTTATAGCTAATTGAAATAATTTTAGTGATAATTTTCTCCCTCAAAGCTAATATTCATCTTTTGCTTTAACTTATTAAAACCATGGCAATAACTATTTATTTAGCTACAATGTATTAGCTATGGTAAAACATTGTAGCTAATTAATGTATTTAGCTATAAACATTTCATTTACATGGCATATAGTATCATTATTAGCTACAAGTTTAATGATATAGCTATTATTTGTGCATTAGCTATAAAATATTGAAATTTGTAGCTAATTAAGGCATCTAGCTATACAAATTTTATTTTCATGGTAGTAACAATATTATAGTATCATTATTAGCTACTAGTTTAAATATATAGCTAGTATGTGTGCATTATCTATAAATTATTTGAACTTGTAGCAAATAAAGAATGTGAAAATTAATTTGCTACAATTCTTATAATATGCAACTATAGATATTCTAATTCATACCGTGAGTAATTATATTTTTATTACTTATGAATTAAATAGTTATAGTCATAGTGTTAATCACACCTAAGGTTAATAGTAAATTAGAACGTCCAACCAATAGCCAACTTAAAAGAACTCTTCAGCAAGCTAAGAGTGTGGGCATTTTTAAAATAAAATTTTATTTTAAAGGATCTTCGAGGTTTTTGTTTTTTTATGATGATTTAAAACTAACAATTCATGAAATATAGATGATTTTAGGTATGAGATATGAGATATTATAAAAATTGGTAATGTTACATATTTGTATATATGGACTTGTATGTATGTTATAATGATAGCGTTAATAATACTATTAATATTTGAGAATGACAACATTTGTTTATTTTAATTATATATGAAAAAATGTAAGAAACTAGAAAAAACAAATTAAATCATATGAAATATAGTTAAAATTATAGGAGATATGATACAAATTAAATTATATAAAACACAGCAAAATTACCTTTTTTTTAAAAAAAAAAAAAAATCATTGTTTAAGTTGGAGATTTATTTGCAAGTTCATTTTATGAACAAAAAATAAAGAATTCATTACGGAGTTTAGCAATTGTAGGATTTAAGTGGCTTTCGTCTCCTTGTGATTTAATAAATTATTTAATAAATTATTCTCAAGATATCAATTGCAATTGATTCAAATCACCTGTGATTTAATTCACAATATCTTTTCGTATTGTTTATAATAAAAATATAAGTTTGCTTATAAAAATTGAACTTAATTGAATCACATGAGACCATAGTTAGCTTGTGTAAAAACCCAACTATGTAAAGATTATTTATCTTATTCATCATTTATAATTCAAATTATTTATCTTAAATATGTATAATTTAATTTTCTTCATAATAATTTATGTAATTTATCTTTTAAATGTAAATAATTTAATAAATAATTTATATACATCATAAATTATAAGATTAATTAATAAGATAATTTATTTAACCTTAGTTATGGTGGACCTTATTATTATTTAAATAGCTTAAGCCCATGGACCTTATTATTATTTAATTAGGTCACTAGGGGTGAGCATGTAATCAGGATAGAATCGAAACCGATAGGTACACAGGAAACCGGTTTCAGTTCCTACCTGGAACCGGCCTGCATAAGGTAAGTTCTGGTTCCCATTTTGTGGAACCGGTTGGTTTCAGTTTCAGTTTCAGTTTTCAGTTCCAGTTTCAGTTCCTATGGTGTAGGAACTAAGAACCGAACTCGGAACTTGGGTATGGTACCCTGCTAGGAACCGGGGTAAAAAAAAGTATTCTTAAAAAATGGGGGGTTTTCTGTAAATTTTATTTTTACAAATCAAAAGTCAAAATACATAAAACAAAAATCTAAATCTGGGGTTTGTAATTTCACGAATTGGGGAAGAAGGGAAAAAAAAAGTGAAGGTCGCCGCCTCGTGAAATCAAATCTCGGTGCCAATCTCGAGTCTCCCGGACGCCAAAGGTCGCCGATTCACTTCCTACCTATCAGTCTTCAACTTTGTACGCCCGTTGTTTCTCATTCGAGTGGTTAGACTTCTAGTTTTGGGTTCAATTGCTTCTTTGATATTAGGTGATAAGATGACTGGCTTAATATGAACTATAAAGTGTTATCTATTAGCTTTTCTAAAATAGATTTTTTTTTTTTTTTTTTTTATGATGGTATTTGTCTTCTCCAATCATGACGCTTGCTTCTTCAAAATGAAATTCCTAAACAGGACTTCATTCCAAGCAAATCACACGGTTTTGGTAAATCAAGTTAGTGAAATTAAGTTTTTCTTGTTTCCCTTCTTATCACAAAACTTTATCTCTAATTCCTTGAACCCTAACATAACAATACTCCCAATTGTTTGTTTTTGGAGTCTTACTTCTAATTTTGTTTTTGTTCCTTTGTTTTTGTTTCAGTTAGGAGTGCATTTAAGAATATCATAACGTACTCTCAATTGTTTGAAGAAGACCCAGTGCTGCTAACTTCCTTGGGTCTCCTTAAAGTACTAGTAAGTTTAATTTGATTTGTTTTACTTTATTTAGATTATTTAGTTATTTTTTGTTATCAATTTGGTTTGGTTTTAAACATTTAAATATTGATAGCAAATATGTTTATTAGTTTGCTGCTGGTTTTATCACTTTCATGTGGATTCTTTGCAACTTTAATTAATACTTTAAGCCATTCATAACCAAATATAGCTAATTTATGCTGTAATTGTATTTGCTATTTGGCCAACATGAACAGTATAATATTCAAACACTTTATTTTATATTCTTATTCTAAGTTAATGGTGATATTAAATAATGAATTGGTTTTATATCAATATCATATTATTATAGTAATTCATTATTTAATATCAATATCATATTATTATATTAAGCCACTGCCAACAGTTCTTCCTTTTTTGTTTTTGATTGTTAGTGTTATTGTTAAAATGGAGTTATCTGTGATGTCACGCACTCACAAAATAGCTCTTAAGCTCTTTACTTAAAAGTAAGAAGTTTATATCTTGATTATGTGGTCAATAATTTTCAAGAAAGTTATTATGTTAAGTAGATCTCTTTGAGATTAGGATTCTCTTTGAAGGTTCTTTGCTATTGTTGTTGCTTTGCCTGATGATATAATAATGGGCTCTAAATGCATATCCTTTTTCCAGGAAGTGTGTTCAGCATTGTAAATTAGTTGCATTTATTGAAATTAGACCTCATCATAGACTACACAAATGGATGATTTACATAGATTGATGATTTACTTTACATGAATGCACAAAATTCTGTGATGCAATCAAAACTGAGATAGAAAACCATTGTTTTTATTGACAAGTAATACAAAATCACCACAGGTTTTTGTTTGGAAAACACCATTGTTTTAGCAGAAGGCAAGATGCTCATAGAGGGAATTTTTCAGGTTAGGAAAGTATTTCCTTTAAGAGCTGCTCTGCAGGCATTTGGCTTACATCAGAAACATATTTCTTAAAATTTGTAATTGCTTTTAGTTTTTTTGCAGTGGATTTCCTCCATTGGAGGATAGAGATAAGTCAAATGCAGTAGACATTCTAATAGTGATTTTGTGATAAAGGTAATTACATGTGGATTTCCTCCGTTGGAGGATGGAGATAAGTCACTCAAGCTACTTGTAGGGGATGACTTCTTTGGTGGTGATACACTAACTAGAGATGGGAATAGACAATGGGAAGAGAAGTTCATGATGATGCTTAAAACTCAAGGTCAACAATCTTCAACAAATAACCAAATCCCTTTAGATGAAATTGTAAGTTATTTTGAAAACTGCATATATACTATGAAAACCATTTTTCTTTTATATTAATCATAAAGTGATGCAATTATTACATTAGTCTATATGAATAATTTTTTTATTTTTTTTTCAAATTTGATATTGCAGGTTGGTAGAAATTCTCAAATGGTCAGGAAAGGTTGTTATGATATTGAAGCATTCATATTTTGTAAAAAAAAATCAGTTGATAACATTCTAATTACTAGGATGAAGGATTTTATGAGTAGACAATTTTTTAGTTGAAAATGACTTTATTAATGTTTTATTTTTTATATTAGAATTTTTCTTATGACGTCATATTATCTATTTAATGTAAAAATATTGCTATAAATTTGTAATTATTATTAAATTTGTTAATTATAGCAATATTTGTTACAATTAATTTCAATCGAAGGAATAAACTATAAGTTCTTGATATAAATTATTTGTGCCATTGCAAATAATTATAATATTTATCTATAAATTAAAAGTATTCATAGCAAGTAATTTCAATATTTAGTTGTTCGTACACTATGCTTATAGTACTATTTCTTTTCTTTGACTCTGTAAAATTCTGCTTTGCTGGGTTCTTTAGTTTACTTTAATTCTTGTAATCTTTGTGCAATCAATTGGGTTGTTTAGTGAAGGTGGTGTTTCCTTTAGGGGCAGAAAAGCTTAGGGAGTCTTTCTCTTGGGTTTAAAGGTTACGGTAAAAGAGTTGAATGATAGATTAGCAAAGTGAGTTGGGTAGTATTTGAGAATATGAAATTGTATTCTGTAAATGATAGGAGGCCAGAGCTCAGATCAATTATAGGCCCTACAAGATCACCAAAGAAGCAGGAAATGGCGCCTACCAGCTCCAAACTCCTGAAGGAAAAGACATCAACAACAATTGGAATCCAGTCCATCCTACACGCTACTACTTTTAGGTGAACTCAATCTAAATATTTGTTTTTTTGTTTTTTATTTTAAAAAGGATGAGTGGGCACATCCACCTCCTTCACAGACAGTTGGTCTCATGGCCCGAATTCAATGAAGCATTATTCAACAACTTACACCTTCGGATTGACCCTACTCGATCCACAGATATTTATACCTTTGGACAAACCTTGCTCGGTTCACAAATATTTTACACCTTTGGATCGACCCTTCTCGATCCACGAACATTTTACACCTTCAGACCAATCCTGCTTGGTTCACGGATATTTTACACCTTCGGATCGACCATGCTCGATCCACGGATATTTACACCTTCGAACCGACCCTGCTCGGTTCACAAATATTTTACACCTTCGGATCGACCCTGCTCGATCCACAGATATTTACACCTTCGGATCGACCCTGTTCGATCCACAGATATTTACACCTTTGGACCGACCCTGTTCGGTTCATGGATATTTTCACACCTTCGGATCGACCTTGCTTGATCCATAGACATTTTACACCTTCAGATCGACCCTGCTAGATCCACGGATATTTTACACCTTTGGACCGACCCTGTTCGGTTCACAGATACTTTAAACCTTCGGATCAACCCTGCTCGATTCACGGACATTTTACACCTTCAGGTCAACCCTGTTCGATTCACGGTTATTTTACACCTTTGGACTAACCCTGCTTGGTTCACGGATTTTTACACCTTCGGATCGACCTTGCTCGATCTACGGACATTTTACACCTTCGGATCAACCCCGCTCGGTTCACAAATATTTTACACCTTCGGATCGACCCTGCTCGATCCACGGATATTTACACCTTTGGACCGACCCTGCTTGGTTCACTGGATATTTTACACCTTCGATCGATTTCCACTACGATCCCACGGACATTTTACACCTTCTTGGACTGATTCCCTGCTTTGCCTTCACGGATATTTTACGCCTTCAGATCGACCCTGCTCGATCCATGGATATTTTACACCTTTGGACCGACCCTGCTTGGTTCACAGATATTTTACACCTTCGGATCGACCCTGTTCGATCCATGGATTATTTACACCTTCGGATCGACCCTGCTCAATCCACGGAATTATTTACACCTTCGGATCGACGCTGCTCGATCCACGAATATTCACACCTTCGGATCGACCCTGTTCGATCCACGAAATTAATTACACCTTTGGATCGACCTTGCTCGATCCACAAATATTTTACACCTTCAGATCGACCATGCTTGATCCACATATTTTTTACACCTTTGAATCAACCCTGCTCGATTCACGGATATGTACACCTTCGGGTCGACCCTGCTCAATCCACATATTTTTTACACCTTCAGATCGACCCTGCTCGATCCACATATATTTTACACCTTTGGATCGACCCTACTTGATTCACGATTTACACCTCCGAATCGACCCTGATCGATCCACGGATTTACACCTTTGAATCGGCCTTGTCGGTTCATGAATCTACACAATCAGTCGGCCAAACCGAGTGAACGGTTCTTACACCTCAAAATCGACAAGTCATCGACCTAACCCAACAAATAGTATACATGACTCAGCAAGTAGGCCGCACCAAGATCACAATGCAAGCATGAGAGTTCAACCCCTAGTGCATCTACAAGCAAAGAAGCAATCAACAACTCACTCACCCATCAAGAAAACATCAAAAACAGAATAGCAAGCATAACATATAAACAGCCTCAAACGACTTAGTTCAGAGTACAATGAAGGCACACTCGCCAAGAAAGGGCATCGCAGGCCCCAAAATACATAAGCAGAAGAAAAAGAAAGCTAACTGTCCTTAGTGCGAGTTGTCTCCCCCATCTTCGACTCACCACCTTCTATAGCACTCAGCACCCATCCCACGCAACCTTTGGTCACTTACATCCCTCAAGGTCGATGGCCCCACTAAGGCCTAGTAAAGTTGAGCACTTTGCTCATCAACACTCCTCCGTATGCCCAACTCTCTCCTCTAGCATCTCATGCATGAGCTGGATGTCCTCATCCGGATTCCAGTGAGAGGTCTTCCCGACCTTGTACTTAAGCATGAGCTCTCCCCGGTCCCTGATAATGGCATCATCTACAATGGTGAGGCACCGCTCCTTGAGGGACTCAACCTCTGTAGTCTTCTCAGCCAACTCTCTCCTCAGCCTCTCCAACTCACCCTACCCGATCGATCGACTGATTCGGTTCTGTGGTCTTAACTCCCCAAATCCTAAGTGTCGGATCACCACTCGCCTTACACTGCCGACCAACCTGTCCAAACCCACAACCTTAATTTCTCAGAACCCTAAGTTAGAACACTGATCGACCCTCACAACCGACCGACCTGGTCCCCAGATTCAACACTACTTTGTCCCATTCGCCCCAAGCGACCGACCGACCGAAGCTCGAGCGCTAAACGCCTTTCTAATGAATTCACTCACCCTACGTCACCAACTGACTACTCTAAACCAACTGCAGCTTTACAACCTCCTACTCAGTTTGGACGACCGACCACTTGTTCAACTTACTCCCCACATGATCTCCTAAATACTCGGTCGGGTTGACCGGGTGACCTACCTACCCTAATTGAAGTTGTTTCCTTTCAACCCAGATCCAACAAACTCACTCGATTCAGTCAGGCAAACCGATCGAGCCGAATCGAGGTACCACGTAACCAATTTTTTCATTTTCTTACCCCAAAACGAAGAATGGATCACCACCGTGCATGCGGTAGAGATCCCTAGGAGACCACAACACCATACGGAATCCCCCGCTAAATCGCCCTTCATACCCAATTGAGCCAGCACATAGTAACATGTCGGCCCCCGCCATGAAGCCGACACATTTTCGTGCTACCCACATCCAGAAGATCCTTCTAGCTGGGGGCGATTAGCTTGGAACAGCCTACCCAACTTTCTGCCTCAAGATGAATGAGGCAAAAGAAGTCCCGTCTACTTGTTCTTCCATAGCGGACGAGCGGACACCTAAGTTTCAACCTTCGCACAATCCTTGCCTTGGATCAGACCGCTCAGCCCGAGCCTCCACACGAACGTTGGGCCTAGTGTAACTCATTTGACCCAAAGGAACTTAGTAAGGACAGCCCCGAAGGATCACCCGAGTATCCTCCATGTAGTCCAGCAAGATGGTCGAGTCGATATCATCCCCTCATTTGGCTTAAACGCATTGAGTGACTGCACCTTCAGTTGGTGACTTGCTTACTCACTTGACCTGGCATACCGATCGAAGGCATCTTTAATAGGTAGCTTGTCCATTTCTCCACTCGGCCAGACACACCAAATGGATATGTGCACTCAGAAGTACTGTTATCGTCTTAGTCCGCTAGGCCCCTCACACCGATCGGGCACATCCTTTTGAATTGGTTACATACCCCGGGTCGGCTACGAATACCGAATGACCACTGACCATAATCACCTGCATCAAACCGGTCAGCTACGCCGATAATCGGCCATCCGAAAAGGGTGACTGAATACTCCTCGATCGCTTCCTACTCTCTGACTTAAGAAAACCTTAACTTAGAGAGTTGGGGGCAAACTGTTAGGGGCAAAAATCGTCCTTGGCCCAAATGGGAAAACGGGATTGACAATGAAGAAAAGACCAGGCCCAACCCGATATGGTCCAATCTAGAATAGGCCCATTTGATATGAGGTATAGTCGGCCCAAACCATCCGGGCACAAGCCCCCTAATCCCAGGTCACTTCCTGGACTTATGAACGAATCCAGAGCCCACGGTCACCCACAGATCACACTCTTATTCGAACACTGGAAAAGTAGTCCACTACCACCCCAAATCCTCCTAGGTTCATGTCAGAGTCATACTTGGACTCCCTTTCACGTCAGGATAAGGGGATCAAAAGATATATCCCTGGATGAAACGGATTGCTACAAGAAACCCCAATCTCTCCAGGATTGGGAGACCAGACTGTCACTATTTAAATAGAGGTCAGCCCTCTCACAAGAGAGGACACTGTACCTACAAACCCCGGAGTTCTATAAAAGTGAGTTAAACTTCTCTGTAACGGTCAACAAAAACAAGTAATAAAAAAGCATTCTTCTTCTCAAAATTTTTCATTTCTTTCTAAATTTCACATGTTATCAGAGCCCTAGACTAAGTCAACGGCCAAATCATTTGAATCAAATCAGTTTGTGATCAATACGCAGCAGATGTCTCAAAGTTCTAGTCACAATTTCACCTCAGCTTTTCCTTCAAGTCTTCAAGTCATAAGCCCCAAATTGACTCGCGACAATTTCAAAGATAACTACCGTTTTTAGAAGTTCCAAGTAATTTCAGTTGTTGGAGCTCATGAATTAGAGGATCATCTCATAGGTTTGATTTCTTGTCCTTCTCCTTTAATCAATGTTGAAGATAAGGTTGTTAGTGAATTAGGAGAAGTTAGTTCAAAAGATACCTGGGTTAAAGAAATAGTAAATCCAGATTATGTTGCATGGAAAAGGACTGATAAGTTTTAGAAACCTGGTTGTTAGCCTCAATATCTGAGTGCATGTTTTCATCTGTATCAAAATGTTAGTCTTCAACTGCTAGTTGGTTAACACTTGAGAATGAATTCTTGAATGATTCAAAAGCAAGAGCTCTGCATCTGAAAAAATTACTACAAAGTACACAAAAAGGAAACCTAAGTGTTAGTGAATACATTAAGAAAATGAAAGGGATAGCCAAAAATTTGTCAGCCAATGGGCAACTAATTCCTAATGAAGAGTTGCTCTAATATATTCTTAATGGTCTAGGACTAGAGTTTGATCCTGTCGTAGTTAACTTGACATCTAGGATTGAGTCCAAGTTTGATTCAGTTACTCTTCAGGAAGCACAGTACTTACTTCAAAAGTTTGAGATGAGAACTGAAAAGTTTAACAATGATGTGGTTGAATTTTCTGCTGATAGCTATGTGGTAAAGGATAAAACTACAAATACAATGTTACTACAGGAAGAACTTAAATTTGGGTTGTACCAATTGAATCTATCCTCTATCCTGCCCTCCAACTCACCAAAGTTTGCTCACCTCTATTTTTCCTCAACTGCTAGTCTCTTCTATCTCCAAGATTTTTGCTAGTACTACTAAGCCAAACTGTCCAGCATCAAGTCCATTGTCCTTGTATTACTTTAGATAAGTCTAATAATGCTATGTCTAACTATTTTGGTGATGTTTGTAGTTCTTTTGTTGCAAATAAATCTGCATCTGGTGTATCAATTAAATCAAAGGCATCAGCTTGTAATGTCAATACACCTTGCTGAAGTACTTCTACTGCAGGTTTTCTTAATAAAAACTTAGATTTTTCTACTTATTTAAATGACAACTCTTCAATACTACATCATCACAATATTGATTACTCACACACATCTGATAATTTTATATATAACACTACTGCACATGTGCATAATTGCTTGCATTCTACTTCAGCATTGGCCAATCACACTGATTCCTCTCATGATTATACTCTTATGACTTGGCATAATAGACTAGGGCACCCACATGCTGAAATTCTTCAAAAAATTCTCCCACAAATACCCAGCTTATCAATGTCCAGAAATAAATCTTCTATTTCTTTTTGTGATTCTTGTCAGTTAGGAAAACTTCATAAAAACCATTTCCCTATCTCACATTCAAAGAGCTACATCACAGAACTTATTCACGGTGACATTTGGGGGCCTGCCCCAGTGTTATCTTTAGAGGGTTTTAGATATTATGTACAATTCATTGATGACTTTAGTAGATTTACATGGCTTTTCCATTAAGAACTAAAGCTGAAGTAGCTTCTATTTTCATTAGGTTTCATCACCTAGTAGAGAGACAATTTAATCACAAACTTAAGAGTCTCCAATCTGACCAAGGGAGTGAATATAGAGGCCTAATTTCCTACTTAACAACGACTGGAATTCAGTTTAGACACTCTTGTGCTTTTGTTCACCAACAAAATGGTAGAAGTGAGAGGAAACATAGACATGTAGTTGAGACAGGCTTAACTTTGTTAGCTCATGCATCCATGCCCATGCATCTTTGGTGGTGAGCATTTGACACAACAATTTTCTTAATAAATAGAATGCCCTCATCTATGTTAAATTTTGTTTCACCTTATCAAGTCTTATTTGGTCGAGTCCCTCTTTATTCCTCTTTGAAAATTTTTGGTTGTGCATGTTTTCCTTATTTGCGTGACTTTAATCAGCACAAGTTTAGTTTCCATTCCTCAAAATGTGTTCTTATAGGCTATAGTCTAGTTCATAAAGGCTATAAGTGCTTGTCTTCCAATGGAAAAATTTTCATTACACCAAATGTCAAATTTAATGAAAATGAGTATCTTTCACCCTTCAGTTTCCTCTTCTTCACCTGCCACGGTCATAGAACCTATCTTATCCAATTTTCCTTTTGTCTCTCATTCACATCATTCACAATCTCCAACATCTTGGAATCCTCCTGTATTAAACCATACTTCTGATCCTACACTTTCTAAACCTCATTCTCAAGCTAAACATATAGATACATCTCCTCCCATCAACTCAATTCCAACTGAAGTCTCTCTTCCAACAACCTGTCCTGTAATTAGTTCTTCACCAGCACTTGATCAGTATAATTCTTCCACAACATCTGATTTTCCTACTTCCTCACCATACTCATCAGATTTACAACCTGCACCTTTAACACATTCACCAATTTTACAACCTGCACCTTTAACACATCTACCCTGCAACCTGGAAATTGACCTAACAGATGCGGTACAACCTGCACCTTTAACACATCCACCCTACAACCTGGAAATTGACCTCACAGATGCCCAACCTATTAATTCTTCTTTCTTCCCATATGTTGAAACTCCACCACTCTACCATCTTGAAGTTGATTTATCTTCATCACAGTTTCCTTCTTCCTCACAACCTTCTCTTTTCCCTACGAACACTCACTCCATGATAACAAGAGCTAAAGCTGCCCAAACCAAAATTGCCCTCCTTACAGCTAATGAACCACTTGTTCAAGCTGAACCTATTTCAGTTAAAGATGCCATAGTCAACGATGAATGGAGAGCAGCCATGAAGGCTGAATTTGATGCCCTTGAAAGAAACCAAACTTGGACCCTTGTTCTAGCCACTGCTGATATGAACATAGTGGGAAATAAATGGGTATTTAGAAGGAAATTCAATGCAAATGGCTCCCTTCAGAAGTATAAAGCCAGGCTTGTAGCCAAAGGATTCCAACAAAACCCTGTCCTATACTACTTTGAGACATTCAGCCTTGTTGTGAAGCCATCCACCATCAGAATTATCATCACACTTGCTATTTCTAATGGGTAGGAGATACAACAAATTGACATCAATAATGCCTTCTTAAATGGCACCCTTAATGAATCTGTTTTCATGAAGCAACCAGAGGGCTTTGTTGACTCCGATCTTCCTCATTTTGTATGCAAATTAAATAAAGCTGTTTATGGTCTCAAACAAACACCTAGAGCATGGTTTGACACGTTAAAAGAAGCTCTTTTAAGTAGAGGTTTTTAGAATTCCATTTCAGACAATTCCATTTCAGACACTAGTTTGTTCACTTTGCACCATAATGGCCATATGATCTATCTCCTCATATACGTAGATGACATCTTGATTACTGGCAGTCACACTCAGTTTATACATCAGTTAATTGGATTTGAACAGCCAATTTTCTCTAAAAGCTCTCGGTAAAGTTGAATATTTTCTTAGTATTGAAGCTTCTAGAACAGCTCAAGGTTTACACCTTAAGCAAACCAAATATATCTCAGATTTGCTAGCTAAAACAAAGATGTCTGAAGCTCATCCATGTCGTTCACCAATGGCTATTGGCACCATGCTAAGCTCCAATGACAGTGAGGTTTTTAAAGACCCCACTCTTTATAGAAGCACCATTGGCGCCTTGCAATATTTAACACTCACTAAGCCTGACATAAGCTTCACTGTTAACAAGCTCTGTCAGTTCCTTTAAGCTCCTACTGACCTTCAATGGCAAGCTTGTAAACAGGTACTTCGTTATCTCAAAGGCACTCAAGATCATGGTTTACTCTTCAAGCCAATTGACCTCCCACAAGTGTTGAATGTTATGCTGATGCCGATTGGGGTAGTAACCTTGATGATAGGCGTTCTATGATAATCCGTAAATTATACAGTTTTTATTTGATCTTTCTGTTGGATTTCAGGTACTTTCTAGTGCATTTTTACCTGAATTGGTGCTTAATTCTTTACTTTTCGTGTTTCAGGTTAAAATGGAGTTTTTGAGCGAATAAAGACAAAATCGGATAGTTTTGACTCGGAAATGAGCGGATTTGGGAACATAGGAGAGTTCCGGAGCAGGACAACGCACGATAAAGCTTGTTTCCAAGGAAGAGAGCCGAAAATCGAAGAATCGAACGAAGAGGCAAGCAGAGTGGCAGTTCTGTAAATTTCAGAACTTTTGAAGGAGCTTCACCCCGGCGAAGAAATTGTCTTCGCCGCGGCGAAGTTAGGCAGAGACGATGTGGAATTTTTCATTCTTCGCGCGGCGCCGATCCAACTTATTCAGGTTTTGTAAAGCGCACGGTTTCGTGTTGTGTGTGTTTTTTGGCTAGGTTTTTGGACTAAGTATAAAAGAAAAACTTAACTTTTTGTTGAGGCTTCTTCAGCTTTTTAGGTTTAGCCGTTTTTACACTTTTCTTGGAGTAAAGTTTGAGTTTTGTTTTCAGATTGTTGAAGGGAAGATTCAGATTTTGACTAGAAGATTCATCTTTTGGGGAGATTTCTTATCTTTCATCTCAGTATAATTATGTTTAACTTGTTTATTTCTATATTTCGTTTTTGTAGTGTTAATTTAGCTATGAACTAATTTTCTATGGGTTAGGGCTTTGATTGTAGTTTGGATTTTAAATGGGTTAAGTATTTGATTGTGTTATTTCCATGTGAATAAGCTTTGGTTGTGTGTTACTCTGAAACTGAATGTTGTATGTGATGAACATGATGAGATTGAGAAATAATTCATGTTAGGCTTCTTGGGTAATCACCATTATAGTATTGGATGCTAGAGATAGATTCAAGAATTAATGAAATCAATTTAGGATTCTTGTGCTTAATGAATTTAGAATTATTAACCTTCAATTTGTTGGGTGCGGAATGTTAATAAGGATGAATAGGAAAACATAGCCCGAGAGGGTATGTTAACATATTAGTGAATCCGATTTACAACCATTGCGCATGAATGTGAAAATAGTATAACGCTTAGGTTTAACCCATAGAAGTCCAAACGAAGTCAAAACCCTACCCGTTTTTCTTGAATTGATATTCTATGTTTCATTTCGCTTTCTTAGTTAAGATTTAATTCTCTGTTTAATTTCATTTTTGTTTTCTTTTTCATTACAAATTGCTCCCACCAATCCAAAGAATTCGATTTCTTCAACTTGATAACGTAGGCCTTCGTGCTTTGCTCACGATCCTCGTGGAACGATATCCTACCCATCACTTTATTACTTTTTGCGACTAGTATACTTGCTATTTTTGCATGTTGTAGTAAATACGCATCAAGTTTTTGGCGCCGTTGGCGGGGACTGTTTTTAAGTTAACATTAAGTTTTTCCTTGAGTTTAACTAGATTGAAGTTTTAATTTTTGTTTTTAATTTTTGTTAGAGTTGTGATTTCACTTTTCTTTCACTTGTGTTCTTTCAGTTTATGCGAAGAGCAAGACGTCAACCAGTGGTTCCTGTTGACCTTGAGCTTGAGAGGACTGTAAGAAGACTAAACAGAGAGAGAAGAGAAAGAGATACACTTACTGCAGAAGCTGAAGAAGTTGTTGTTGAAATGGCTGAACAAGAAAATAGGACATTGAGGGAATTTTCAGTTCCCACAGTGAACGGAAGTGGGTCAAGTATTACTAGACCTACAGTACAAGCTAACAACTTCGAGATCAAGCCGGCAATCATCCAGATGATCCAGCAGTCGGTTAGATTCAACGGTGATTTGAAGGAGGATCCGAATCAGCACATTGCAAATTTCTTGGAAATTTGCGACACCTTCAAGTCAAATGGAGTGTCGGATGATGCTATTAGGCTGCGTTTATTCCCATTTTCATTGGGAGATAAAGCAAAAGGGTGGTTAATGGCATTACCATCGGGCACGATAACGACATGGAATGATCTGGCACAAAATATTTTGACCAAGTTCTTTCCTCCAGCGAAGTTGAGAAATGATATCATATCATTTCTACAAGATGATGTCGAGTCGTTGTACGAGGCCCTGGGAGAGATACAAGGAATTGATGAGGAAATGCCCACATCATGGTTTGCAGTTTGGCTTCAAGTCCAAACATTCTATAATGGTTTGATGGGTAATGTGCAAACCATGGTGGATGCAGCTTCCGGAGGGGCTTTGCAGAATAAGACACTTGAAGAGGCGTATGAGTTGCTTGAGGTTTTGGCAAGCAACAACTATCAAAGACCGAATGAGAGAGTAACGATGAGCAGGAAATCTTCGGGTCTTCATGAAGTAGATGCTTTCCACTGACCATCTCATTCCCAACTCACTACTCCAAAAAGCGTTGGGAACTATGCGGGTAAATTCTATACAAGCACCTCAACTAACATGTGATTTTTTGTGCGAGGAAACCATGTGGAGCGAGTGCCAAGTTGGAAACACATTTGCACCGTCATCTTCATCAACGGAGCAAGTGAACTACTTGGCAGGAAATCAAAGACAACCGACCAACCCGTTCTCCAACACATACAACCCAGGGTGGAGAAATCATCCGAATCTGGCTTGGGGAAATCAGAATCAACAAGGTAACCAATGGAACCAGAGGCAAGTTCCAAATAACCCACCAGGGGTGACCAATCAGCCGGGAGATCAAAGAGTGTCGAAGTTGGAGGATATGTTCGGTAAATTCATGCAAGAGACTACAGGGTTCATGAATGAGACGAGGACAAACTTTAGAAACCAGGGGGCGTCCATTCGGAATCTTGAGGTACAGATGGGCCAATTGGCCGAGAAGTTGAATGATAGACCACAGGGCTCTCTACCAAGCAACACAGTGACCAACCCAAGTGAACAAGCAAATGTCATCATTTTGAGAAGTGGGACAGTTTTGGAAGAGGTAGGCCACACTACCAAAGAGGTGGAGCAACCCGGAAAGGAAGAGTATGAAGAGAGAATTGATGAAGAGATTAATTGTGAAGAGAATTCGGGTGCCTTGGGGAAAGAGAAAAAGAAAGAGGATGAAAAGCAAAAGAAGAAGGAGAAATTGCCATTCCCCGAGATACCACCAGAATTAGCACATCACAGCCCACCAGTGCCTTTTCCTCAGAGATTGAAAAAGAAGAATCAGGATAAGCAATTTTCGAAGTTCATTGAAATTTTTAAAAAATTGCATATTAACATTCCTTTTGCAGATGCAATACAGCAAATGCCGAGTTATGCGAAGTTCCTGAAGGAGATACTTTCGAACAAAAGGAAATTAGAAGATGAGGAAACGGTGATGCTAACGGAAGAGTGTAGTGCAATCCTCCAGAAGAAATTACCCCCGAAGCTCAAAGATCCAGGGAGTTTTACTATTCCTTGTGTTATAGGGGATATTACTTTTGATCGTGTGCTTTGTGATTTAGGAGCTAGTATAAATTTGATGCCTTTTTCTGTTTTCAGGAGATTAGGGATTGGTGAAGTGAAGCCAACAACAATGTCGTTGCAACTAGCGGATCGGTCGATAAAGCACCCGAGGGGGATAGTTGAGGATGTATTAGTGAAGGTGGGGAAGATAATTTTTCCAGCGGACTTTGTAGTGCTGGACATGGAAGAGGATAAGGAGATTCCTCTCATTTTGGGCCGACCATTCTTGGCCACGGGGAGAGCACTGATTGACGTGCAGGAAGGAAAGTTGCTGTTAAGGGTTCAAGATGAAACAGTAACTTTTAATGTGTTTGACGCAATGAAGTTTCCGTCGGAAGCGGATTCATGTTTTAGTGTAGATGTGGTGGATGAACTTGTTGTGGAGTCCATGGAAGAAAACATCCCAGAATTACCTCTAGAAGCGTGTATAGCCAAATCAAAAACGGTATAGGTAGAAGAATCAGCAAGGAACGATTGTGCTAGAATGTTAGAAGCACTTCAACCGATTGAGGAGAGTCAAGATGCAGAATTTGAGGAGTTTGATTTTGACAAAGAGAGGGCAAAGGAAAATAATAAAGAAGCTCCAAGGCTTGAACTGAAACCCTTACCACCTCACCTCAAATATGTCTATCTTGGAGACTCAGAAACTTTTCCGGTGATAATTAGTGCAGATTTGAATGCCGTAAAGGAAGAGAGGTTGATTAGAGTGTTGAGGGAACATAGACTGGCAATTAGATGGACCATTACGGACATTAGAGGTATATCACCCTCATTTTGCATGCATAAGATTCTCATGGAGGATGACTGTAAGCCGAGGGTACAACCACAACGGAGATTGAATCCTTCAATGAAGGAAGTGGTGAGAAAGGAGGTGGTGAAACTCTTAGATGCGGGGGATCATCTATCCGATTTCGATAGTCCATGGGTGAGCCCGGTACAAGTTGTTCCAAAGAAAGGAGGGATCATTGTTGTGAAGAATGAGAGTAATGAGTTGATTCCAACAAGGACGGTAACGGGTTGGAGAGTGTGCATTGACTACCGTAAACTGAACGAGGCGACAAGGAAGGATCATTTTCCATTGCCCTTCATCGATCAGATGTTGGAGAGGTTGGCAGGACATGCATATTATTGTTTCCTGGATGGCTATTCAGGATATAACCAAATTGCCATCACTCCGGAGGATCAAGAGAAAACGACCTTCACTTGCCCCTACGGCACCTTTGCTTACCGAAGAATGCCGTTTGGGTTATGCAATGCACCAGCAACATTCCAAAGATGCATGATGTCCATCTTCGGAGACATGGTGGAAAGATTCATAGAAGTCTTCATGGATGACTTCTCAGTTTTTGGGTCATCATTTGATAATTGTCTAACAAATCTGTCTCTTGTTTTGTAGCGATGCAAGGAAACAAATTTGGTGCTGAATTGGGAGAAATGTCACTTCATGGTCCAAGAGGGAATTGTGCTCGGGCATAGGATTTCCAAGGATGGGATTGAAGTTGATCGGGCAAAGACAGAAGTGATTGAGAAGCTACCACCGCCATCAAATGTCAAAGCAGTCCAAAGTTTCTTAGGGCATGCGGGGTTTTACAGATGCTTCATAAAGGATTTTTCTAAGATCTCTAAACCCCTTTGCAATCTATTGAATAAAGATGTTGTTTTTGATTTTAATGATGATTGCATGCATGCTTTCCTAACTCTTAAAAAATTACTAGTTTCTACACCTATTATTGCAGTTCCCGATTGGGGACTGCCCTTTGAACTGATGTGTGATGCTAGTGACTTTGCTTTAGGGGTAGTGTTAGGTCAGAGAAAAAATAAAGTGTTGCATGTATTCAGTATGCTAGCAAGACACTTGTTGACGCACAACTGAATTACACCACCACTAAAAAAGAATTATTGGCTGTGGTGTTTGCTTTTGACAAGTTTCATTCGTATTTATTAGGTGCAAAGGTGATCGTTTACACGGACCATTCAGCACTCAGACACCTACTGGCGAAGCAAGAAGCAAAACCTCGGTTGATAAGATGGATCCTACTACTTCAAGAGTTTGAGTTGGAGATTCGAGACAAGAGGGGGTCGAAAAATGTGGTAGCTGATCATTTGTCGAGAATTGAGAGACCAATCAAGGGAGATGAGGTAGAAATGTCAATTTCAGAAACATTTCCGGATGAGAAGCTGATGAGAGTAGACGAAGCACCATGATATGCGGACTTTGCAAATTATCTATCATCAAGGGTGCTCCCAAGTGGTATGACATTTCAACAGAAGAGAAAATTTTTCTCAGATTTAAAATACTACTTTTGGAAAGAGCCGTTCCTGTACAGACACTGTATTGACCAAATGATACAGAGATGCATCCCGGAGGAAGAAATGGAGAGCATTCTAAGGCATTGTCATGAGAAGGAAGTAGGTGGCCATTTTGGGGGAGCTAGAACAGCAGCGAAGGTGCTACAATCTGGGTTTTATTGGCCAACCCTCTTTAAGGATTCCTTCAGGATGATTCAGGAGTGTGACCAATGTCAACGGATGGGGAGTATTTTAAAAAGAGATGAGATTCCGTTGAACAACATCCTGGTGGTAGAAATTTTTTACGTTTGGGGGATTGATTTCATGGGTCCTTTCCCAAGTTCTTTTGGGAACACGTATATATTGGTAGCTATGGATTATGTGTCGAAATGGGTTGAGGCAGTTGCACTGCCAACTAATGATGCTAGGGTGGTAATTAATTTTGTGAGGAAGAATATTTTCTCAAGGTTTGGGGTACCACGAGCAATTATTAGTGATGGAGGATCGCATTTTTGCAATAGGCAAATGGATGCACTGCTGAGTAAGTATGGAGTGACACATAGAGTGGCAACACCCTACCATCCACAAACGAGCGGGCAAGTGGAACTGTCAAATAGAGAATTGAAGGGGATTTTAGAGAAAACAGTTAATGCCTCGAGGAAGGATTGGTCACGGAAGCTGGACGATGCTTTATGGGCGTATCGCACTGCCTTCAAAACCCCAATTGGTATGTCTCCGTTCAGATTGGTCTATAGAAAAGCATGCCACTTGTCGGTAGAACTTGAACATAAGGCATACTGGGCCGTCAAGCAATTGAACATGGACTTGAAGGCCGCGGGAGAGGATAGAATGCTAACTTTGAACGAGCTTGATGAGTTTCGTCTCGAAGCATATGAAAATGCCCGTAACTATAAAGAAAAGACAAAAAGGTGGCACGACAAGTACATCCGGGTCAAGGCTTTTGAAGTTGGGCAGCAAATATTGTTGTTCAACTCTAGACTTAGGCTTTTCCCCGGAAAACTTAAGTCTAGATGGTCCGGACCATTCACTATAAGGAGGATACATGCATCCGGAGCAGTGGAAGTCACACATGAGGAAAAGGGCACTTTCACGGTTAATGGATAGAGGTTGAAGCCATACATTGAGGGGGTGATGAGTTGCAAGTTCATCCCAATCCGGCTGGACATCCAAACCTAAATGATGGAAAGAGTCAAGCTTCCGACTATAAACAAACGCTTCTTGGGAGGCAACCCAAGTGTTTTTAACTTTTTGATTTTAATTTTTGTTGTTCGAATTCTTCTTATTTCATTATGAGTTTGTATAAAATTTGATATTTTTCTTGTTTTCAGGTGTTTCAGGTGAAGTCTAGAGCAAAGGAAGGTAAAAAAATTTCCAGAATTCGTCGGGGCGAAGAAATTTTCTTCACCGCGGCGAAGAGACATGAAGATACCAGGTTTGCTACTGGAGGATTTCGCCGCGGCGAAGTAATTTTTGTCGCCGCGGCGAAGGAAAGGTAGAATTTGCGCAAAATTGGCTAAAGCATTTCGCCGCGGCGAAGAAATTTTCTTCGCTGAGGCGAAGTTAGCCTTGAACTCTCGGGAAGTTTTCGCCCCGGCGAAGAATTTTTCTTCGCCGCGGCGAAACCTGGGAATTTTTAGGGTTTATGCATGATGAACCTCACCGCGGCGAAGAGCTTTTTTTATATATACCAACTTTTCTTCTCTCATTTTCACGCCACCTTGCATTTTGAGTTGAGAGAAAATTTTCCAACTTTCAATCTTTCACTTTTATTTTGTTTTTCCAACCAAAATTATCACTCTACAACATTCCTAAACACCAAAACAACCAATTTCAACAACAAATTTCACGACAATTTCACAAAAATTTTTGGATCGAAAATTTGGGGCTTTCTTGTTTGGATCGTTTCCGGGTCAATTGGTGGTGCAAACTCCTTCATATTGGTAAGATCTCGAAAACCCAAAGCTTTATTTTGGAAAATTTTTAGTCTATAATCATAGATCTAAGAATTATGTGAACTTTTGACTTGAGAAATTTTGGGTTTGTTGAGTTGTGATTGTGATTAATATCGAGAAGTTTGTGAACCAATTGATTGTTAGAAGTGTGGGTGTTGATTATTTGGAGTGTTTGTGTTGAATTGAAATATCGTAGTTTGGGGGTTGAATTGCGAATTTTTGGAAGTGTGGATTATTTTTGCAAGTTTGACGTGGAATTTATTTTAAGGGTATATTGGCTGGAAACCAGGATGCGCCTTAAAAACGCCTAGCAATATTTGGTGACCTCAGGTTTAACAACGCCGCGTACACCTTAAAATAGAAAAAAAAAATCGTAGTTGGGGGTTGAATTGTGAATTTTTGGAAGTGTGGATTGTTTTTGCAGGTTTGACGTGGCTGTGTTTTTGTAGGTCTACTTCCTTGGGGTTATTAGTTGGATCGAATTTCAGTGAATCAATGGCTCCGAAAAAAAAGCACACGAGCAAGGGGAAGAACGTTGACAACCGGTTTGTTAACGAGGCAGCCCGTAAACGTTATGAGGAGGTGATCAAAGCGAAAGGATAAGGGGGGTTTCATCCTCGAACGTGGATTGACAGACCACAACTGCGGGACCTGGAGTAAGGGGTAGGCGTTGGGACATGTTCATGCG
This sequence comes from Pistacia integerrima, assembly GCA_026225825.1. Taxonomy (NCBI): domain Eukaryota; kingdom Viridiplantae; phylum Streptophyta; class Magnoliopsida; order Sapindales; family Anacardiaceae; genus Pistacia; species Pistacia integerrima. Next base: position 37,504,372 of record CM047747.1, read on the forward strand.
TGCTCGTCTGTTGTAGAACTGTTGGTGAGAGACAACTTCCCCGAAAGTCAGGATGAGATTGTGTTTGTACGAGGGGAGGATGTGCCATTCTCAGCAAGGGATATCAACAAATTCTTTAACTTACCCGAAATTTTCACTGATGAGTATGTGGAGTTCAAAAGATCAACCTTTGAGGATAATATTATCTTGCCAGTCATTGCGAAACCTAAGGCAGCATGGGAAGTGTCTAAAAAACAGAAAAAGACACTCAAAGGAACACAGTTGACACCAATGGCTCTGGCGTAGGCGTGCTTTATCTATGCCAAACTAATGCCTGGAGCACTCAAAGACAATGACTCATGAGAAAGCGGTATTGCTCTACTCTATTGCATCAGGAAAGAGTGTGGATGTGGGAGACATCATTTATGAGAGTGTTAGGATAGCATCCACAAAGGGGCGATGAAGCTACTATTTCCCGCATCTCATCACAGCCATGTGCCTAAAAGCGGGGGTCAAGGTTCAAGATGATGAGCCGCGTATTCATCCGGCTCCAACTCTAGATGACGATTATTTCAAGAAACACCTTGACCGAGCAGGCCTGGCCCAAGGAGAGGGCGGGCGAAGGAGGAGAACGAGCATGGCCACATCATCCAGCTCCACAGGGTCACAAAAAGCGATGATGCAAGAAATGATGGGCATGATGAAATATATGAAGAGACGACAGGATTGGATGATGGAGCGGACACAAAGCATTTATGAATTGCGTGACATGCTTCAAGGAGGCTGAGTTGACACTTCCGCATATCACTGGGTTGACTGGAACTCAGATGATTGGTCGGAATCAGAGGAAGACGAGGAAGAAGAAGCGGAAGAAGAGGAAAAAGAAGACTGAACCGGAGCACCTGTTTATGTTTTGTTTAATTGCTTTCATTTAATTTTTGTCCAATTGAAACTTTAACTCATTTTATTTTGGTTTTGGATTGTGTTTATTTTGTTAGTTGTTTAGTTGATTTTTTTTTAATTAGTAGTTGTTAAAAGGGCGAGATTAGGTTGTAATACTTTCAATTTAGTTGTGAATTCGTTCTAACATGAGGGACACCACAGTTTATTGTTTTGACTGATTTTGGATGATGAAAAGTCCGAGAACTGGTGAACATTGTGGAGCGACAATTCATGACTTAACCAGGGAGCATTCTTGTACCTTTTTATTGTTCATTTGTTTGTCCTTTGTTGTTTTTCTCTATTCCTGACTTATGCATAATGGAACATTGGGGACAATGTAATATTTAGTTTGGGGGTAGGGAATAGATTTTGAGTTTAAGGGTATATTGGCTGGAAACCAGTAACTGCCTTAAAAACTGCCTAGCAGTATTTGGCGACCTCGGGTTTAACAACTCCGCGTACACCTTAAACTGTAAAATCTATTTTAAGGGTATATTGGCTGGAAACCAGTAACTGCCTTAAAAACTGCCTAGCAGTACTTGGCGACCTCGAGTTTAACAACGCCGCGTACACCTTAAATAAAAAAAAAAAAAAAACTTATTTTTGTGTTGTATTTGTCTTTTGGTTGTTTTGTTTTGCCGATGATGAGTTGTATAAATCAATGATGAGAATAAGATTGTTGAATTTTTATTGTTGAGAAATGTTAAACATTGCTTCAAGTTTAGGTTTATTGACTGGATTTTGATTGAGGTTTGTTGAGTGGTTCAACCACGATTTTCATTTGTTCGGCATGCTTAGATTCATTTTATGCGATTAGGTGAAGTCTTGATAATGTTGGTGGACTCTAGAACCTAGTTGAGAAATGCTCGAGGCGAAATTCTAGGATTAGACATGGTTGAGGAAATGATTTAGGCATTTTTCGGATCGTTTGAGCCTTTCTAGCCAACCCATGAATGAAATTGTCCCTAGTCACCCATTTGAGCCATTTGAACTTTGCTTTATTTTTCTCGGAAAACAACAGAATTGTAAATTCCTTTTTACCCTAAACACTGTATTGCACCCTTAGGAGAATTCGGTCTTAGTGCAAAACAAAGAACGAAACGAGTGCACAATTGAGTAAAAGATTAGTTTGGGGGTTAAGGGAAGAAAATGAAGAAGAGATCAAAAAGAATGATGTGGGGGTTGAGAGAAAAGAATAAAAACAAAGGAGGTAGTCACCTCAATTCAATTCTAGTGTTGAGTTATTAAAAAAAAAAAAAAAAAATGTTGAACACAATGCTGCCTAGTTTAAGGGTATACCGGCTGGAAACCAGAACCCGCCTTAAAAACTGCCTAACAGTACTTGGCGACCTCGGGTTTAACAACGCCACGTACACCTTAAACGAGTCTCCCCTGCATTTATGGTATTCAAAAGTGTCTAAGGATACGCGTTTGAAGGTTGTGAACTAGTGGACATGTCGATTGGTGTTGAGAAAATGTGGGTTTCGATGTGAATTGAGTTTTGCTTTAGGACAACCGAGTTCTCTTACTTTGTTTCCTATCCTTTTATTGGAGCCCATGACCCGAGCCTAACGTTACAAGCTTTTAAAGACCTTTTGATTCTCATCTGTGTTTAGTCCTCATTAGTGGAGAGTAGTTCGATATTTAGGCTTATAGAGTCTGCCACCATTTGATAAACTTTACGATTTTTGCATAAAATAATCCGGGAAGTTGGAATGTGGATTGAAGTGGGGATCACCTACTTGGTGGACCGATTGAGGAAGACAGTCGATGTAGCTTATAACTTCTTGGAGTGTCAAACATTTCCTGATAATAATTTTTCAACAATTTGTGAGACATGTGCAAATTCTAGGCAATTCATTGTGGCATTTGAGTTTTGTTGATTTTGGTTTTTCAGTTTGTCTGTGTGTTTTCATGTTTTTGTTTTTGGTTGTTGTCTTTGTTTTCGTTAGTTTTGTACTGTATGCTCGGGGACGAGCATCTATTTAGTTTGGGGGTAGTTGATAATCCGTAAATTATACAGTTTTTATTTGATCTTTCTGTCGGATTTCAGGTACTTTCTAGTGCATTTTTACCTGAATTGGTGCTTAATTCTTTACTTTTCGTGTTTCAGGTTAAAATGGAGTTTTTGAGCGAATAAAGACAAAATCGGATAGTTTTGACTCGGAAATGAGCGGATTTCAGAAGATAGGAGAGTTCCGAAGCAGGACAACGCACGATGAAGCTTGTTTCCAAGGAAGAGAGCCGAAAATCGAAGAATCGAACGAAGAGGCAAGCAGAGTGGCAGTTCTGTAAATTTCAGAACTTTTGAAGGAGCTTCACCCCGACGAAGAAATTGTCTTCGCCACGGCGAAGTTAGGCAGAGACGATGTGGAATTTTTCATTCTTCGCCGCGGCGACAATCAACTTATTCAGTTTTGTAAACGCACAGTTTCGTGTTGTGCGTGTTTTTGGCTAGGTTTTTGGACTAAGTATAAAAGAAAAACTTAACTTTTTGTTGAGGCTTCTTCAGCTTTTTAGGTTTAACCGTTTTTACACTTTTCTTGGAGTAAAGTTTGAGTTTTGTTTTCAGATTGTTGAAGGGAAGATTCAGATTTTGACTAGAAGATTCATCTTTTGGGGAGATTTCTTATCTTTCATCTCAGTATAATTATGTTTAACTTGTTTATTTCTATGTTTCGTTTTTGTAGTGTTAATTTAGCTATGAACTAATTTTCTATGGGTTAGGGCATTGATTGTAGTTTGGATTTTAAATGGGTTAAGTATTTGATTGTGTTATTTCCATGTGAATAAGCTTTGGTTGTGTGTTACTCTGAAATTGAATGCTGTATGTGATGAACATGATGAGATTGAGAAATAATTCATGTTAGGCTTCTTGGGTAATCACCATTATAGTATTGGATGCTAGAGATAGATTCAAGAATTAATGAAATCAATTTAGGATTCTTGTGCTTAATGAATTTAGAATTATTAACCTTCAATTTGTTGGGTGCGGAATGTTAATAAGGATGAATAGGAAAACATAGCCCGAGAGGGTATGTTAACATATTAGTGAATCCGATTTACAACCATTGCGCATGAATGTGAAAATAGTATAACGCTTATGTTTAACCCATAGAAGTCCAAACGAAGTCAAAACCCTACCCGTTTTTCTTGAATTGATATTCTGTGTTTCATTTCGCTTTCTTAGTTAAGATTTAATTCTCTATTTAATTTCATTTTTGTTTTCTTTTTCATTACAAATTGCTCCCACCAATCCAAAGAATTCGATTTCTTCAACTTGATAACGTAGGAAACTTAGTGCTTTGCTACAGTCCTCGTGGGAACGATATCCTAGCCATCACTTTATTACTTTTTGTGACTAGTATACTTGCTATTTTTGCATGTTGTAGTAAATACGCATCATTCTACAAGTGGTTATTGTGTATATTTGGGGCCAAATCTTATTCAATTGAGCTCTAGAAAACAAAAGGTAGTGGCTTTATCATCAACAGAGGCTGAATACCGGGCTTTGGCTCAAACTGCAACTGAAATTGCTTGGCTCCAAAGCATGTTTTTGAAACTGAAATTATCTTTTCCCTGTTATATGGTGTGATAACCTTAGTGCAGGAGCCTTGGCTGCAAACCCGATTTTCCATCGGGACCAAGTTATTGCTAAAAAGTTGGCTTGCAATATGTTCCTTCTCAATTGCAAATTGCTGATATACTCACCAAACCTTTATCCATCACTCAATTCCAAGCTTTAAAGGCTAAGTTAAATGTGGTTGATGTTAATAGCATACAGTAGCACTCAGCTAAGTTGAGTGTTGGATGAGATTGAAAGATTGCTTTTTCTGCAATTGAATGTTAAATTGAGTGTTGGATGAGTTTCAAAGATTTTTTTTGTAGTTGAATATTGCAACAGATGATCCTTTTCTACAATTGAATATTGTAGCAGTCGATTTTTTTAAGCATTAGAGTGTTGGATGAGATTGAAAGATTTTTTTTTAGTTGAATATTGCAGCAGATGATCCTTTTCTGTAGTTGAATGTTACAACAGTTAATCAGTTGCTCAAGTTGCAAAGTTAATGCAGCAGTCGATTTTTTTTAAGTAGCAGTTGATTGTTTTTAAGCAACAGTTGATTGTTTTTAAGCAGTGTTAGTTTGTTTCTAATCTGAATCAGTCATTGCTTTTAATCTGAATCTGAAAAAGGGGTAATCTCTTGATCAGCTAGTGAAGAATGTGAATCGGAGAAAGATTGTTTCAGTTAAAGTACAACAGATTAGTAGAATGAATTTTCTGCAGTAGCAACTAAAAAGCAGTAGTTAAAATGCAGCAGGATTGGTTTAGTTAACATGTAGCTGATTTTTTTGCATTGCAGATTTTTTGGCAGATTGTGAAGAAATGTTGTTATGTATTACAATAGCATTAGAAGTCAGAAACAGAGTAGTTTGGTTTGAGGGAGCATGTTGACCAAGGTTGATGTAGCTAGAAATGGCATGAGAAGTTGGATTCAAAGTAGTTTGGTTTGAGGGAGCATGTTGACCAAGGTTGACTTTTTCATTTAAGGACAAAAGAGTAAAAAGGAGAAATGGTGCCGTTTCTCTCTTTACTTTCCTCTTTGTTTACTTTCTTCTCTCTCTCTCTCGCGTTTACTCACTCACCTCTTCGTATAAAAGTGAGTTAAACTTCTTTGTAACAGTTAGCAAAAACAAGTAATAACAGAGCATTCTTCTTCTCAAAATTTTTCATTTCTTTCTAAATTTCACATGCCTCTTTCCTTGTAGTCGGATGGCAAGCTCTTTAGCCACTAGAGTTAGTTATACTCATCCAAGGGACGTGGTTAGGATTTTTAGTGAGTGGGTGCAAAACATATAAATTTATAATAAAATTTTGTGAGGTCACGATTGTAAGTATTATAAAATATAAAGCCTTTCTTTTATCTTTTTCAAAGTTTAAGTGGGTTCAATGTGAATTTAAGTTGGATCAAAATTATAAATACTATAAAATATGGAGCCTTTTTTTAATTATTTTTTTCAAGGTTTGAGTTAGTTCAATTGAACCCATATGTGATAGTGTGGCTATGTCCCTGTACCAAGGGGCCCTATGCTCGAGTCGCAAGAGAAACAATTACCAGGTTTACCCAACAAAAAAAAAAAAAAAAAAGGTTAAAAAACCCGGATATATATTACTAACAGATAAAGTTTGGGTTGGTAACCGTATATATCTAATTGATACTTATTTTTTCTCTTGGATATTATGAAAAGTGGTTGGCTTGCTCTGTATTCATCAGTGTCAACAATAAATATGGTTAAGTTCTTTAGGGATGAGTGAATTGGCACTTGAATTTTGCAATTAATTGTGATGTTATGTGTGAAATTGTATATTTCTCTACTGACTTAAGGTCATATAGCGTTCCGACATACGTATGGTGAAATGGAACCATTGGATTTGAAAAGTAATATAACATTGTCAATACAAATTTGTTAATAATTCCTTCTTCAATAGGCAATTCAACCAAGGGCATAGCCAGAATTTCTAGTTAGTGAAGTTTGATAAGTTTACAATAAAATATATACTAAAGTAATAAGCATAAAAAAATATGGATATTTTCAAATCCTGATATCAATATGGATATCATCTTACCTTATAATCTCCAAATGAATAGTTATTCCTGATTAACCGAACCAAATGAAAAAGAAAGTATGAGAAAAAAGGAGAGGAGCCGAGGAAGATAGAAAACGTGAAAAAAACCTATGGGTATTTTCGAATCCCGAGATTAATAAAATGTAAAAATATCTTAGTGAAGTCAATAACATATCTACAACAATATACACATATAGCTACGAAAAGAAAAACTGTAGCAAATACATATTTACAGCTATAAAAGTCAATATTTATAGCTAATTGAAATAATTTTAGTAATAAGAATTTCTCCCTCGAAGCTAATATTCATCTATTGCTTTAACTTATTAAAATTGTGGCAATAGCTATTCATTTAGCTACAATGTATTAGCTATAGTAAAACATTGTGGCTAATTAATGTATTTAACTATAAATATTTCATTTACATGGCATATAGTATCATTATTTGCTATGAGTTTTAACTATATAGCTATTATTTGTGCATTAGCTATAAAATATTGAGATTTGTAGCTAATTAATGTATTTAGCTATAAACATTTTATGTACGTGGCATATAGTATCATTATTAGCTACAATTTTAATTATATAGCTATTATTTATACATTAGCTATAAAATATTAAAATTTGTAGCTCATTAAGGTATTTAGCTATACAACTTTTATTTTCATGGTAGTGACAACATTTTAGTATCATTATTAGCTACTAGTTTCAATATATAGCTAATATGTGTGTATTAGCTATAAATTATTTGAATTTGTAGCAAATAAAGAATGTGAAAATTAATTTGCTACAATCCTTATAGTATGTAGCTATAGATATTCTAATTTATCTTGTGAATTAAATAGTTATAGTCAAATATAGTGTTAATCACACCACTAAGGTCAATAGTAAATGGAACCTTAAACCAATAGCTAACTTAAAAGAACTCTTCAGCGAGCTAAGGGTGTGAGCTTTTGTAAAATAAAAATTGTATTTTAAAGGATCTCTAAGGTTTTTGTCTTTTCTATGATTTAAAACTAACATTTTATAAAATGTAAGTGATTTTAGGTATGAGATATGAGATATTATAAAAATTGATAATGTTACATATTTTTATATATGAACTTGTATGTATATTTTAGATGACGATGATGACAACGATAATAAAACTATTTAAATTATTTATACGTTTAATAAAAAGAATATTTGGTTGTATGGAAGATAAGTTTTATATAAAACTTGGTGTATATATCAAAATAACCAAAACCACCATTAATATATTTCTCAAAACCATAATCTACACAGTAATTTTTTAAAAAGAATTGTTAATGGATGGACATCCATTAAAATATAAATGCTCGTCTAATATTTAAGGACAACCATCCATAACCTGTGAATGGTCGTCCCTAATTTTTATAAAAAAAAATTATTCCATTTTACTGATTGACTGGCGTCCTTTAAATGGGGATGCCCTTCCATAATAAATGGAATATGGACGGGGTCCATGTAAGTGAACGGTCATCCATATTTGATAAACGGTCATTCACTAGAAAAAAATTTAATAAAGTGAAATGTGTCTGATTTGCTGGTGTAAATTACAAGACATGTAGTCCAATATAAGATTTCGGTGTAAAAATACCAGTGTCCATATATATATAAACTATAGTGATTTAATTGAGCAATAATGCTACAGACACTGGTATTTTTACATCGAAATCTTATACTAGCCTACGTGTCCCGTAATTTACACCAGCAAACCAGACACATTTCACGTTATTACATTTTTTTCTAGTGAACGTTAATCATGAAACGACACCTACTCATTTTTCTGGCGTTTATCAAATATGGACGGCCATTCACTTACATGGACTCCCATCCATATTATATGGACGGGGTTCCATTTATTATGGACGGGCGTCCCCATTCAATCAGTAAAATGGAATAATTTTGTTTTATAAAAATTAGGGACGGCCATTCACAGGTTATGGACGTTTGTCCTTAAATATTGGACGAGCATTCATATTTTAATGGACGCCCATCCATTAACAATTCTTTTTAAAAAATTACTATGTTATAATTTATTATAAAAAAAAAAATATTCCATTTTACTGATGGACGCCCGTCCTTTAAATGGAGACACTCGTCCGTAGTAAATGGAACTTCGTCCATATAATATGGACAGGAGTCCATGTAAGTGAACGACCGTCCATATTTGATAAACGTTCGTTGTAAATTACGGGACACATAGGCCAGTATAAGATTTCGGTGTAAAAATACCTGTGTCCGTAGTATTATTGTTTAATTGAGATTATAGCCAGTTTAGAGGTAGCTGTATAAGAATTTAATTAAATAAATACAAAGTTTTTATTATTATTTATTTGACATAGTCATATAAAATAATTAAAATAAATAAAATATATTTACAATTAAATAGGATAAAGAGTAAATGTTTTCCCAAATTATAAAAGTAAAACTGACGGCACTTTTATCCCTCTATATCTTTTCAATGGCGCTTTTTTTTAGGGTTTTATTTGAAGTTTTTTATTTTATCATAAACATGGGGCAATCAAGAACAAGGGGCGGCAAACGATTACAACTATCACAACAGTTCCCAGACAATATTCAGGCTTCAAAGTTTAGTTTTCTTTTTGGAACCAATACAACATCATTGAGGTTTTTATTTTCTAGTGTTCTGTGCATTTTTTTTCTTTTACAAATTGTTTTACTTGCAGTTTTCTTTCAAAGAATTAGTTTTCTTTGAAGGTAAGTTTTATTCTGCAACTTGCTTTATTTTCTTCCGTGCATTATGTGTTTATATTGAGCCGAAATCTCATAACTTTCTAGGGTTTTTAGAAAATGCACTTATTTGATATTTATTAAATTTTTTTTAATGACACAATTATTGATAAAAACACATAATCAAACACACATCAAACATATAATGTCAAATTTTGTGAAAAAATAATATTATACTATCATATTAAAGTTGGTCATGCGTCACACATCAACCACAAAATGCCAAAATTTGAGAAAAATTTTATTTATAATATAATATTAAATTGGCCATGCATCAAACATATAAAAGAAGTTAAGAAAAAACTCATAAAAAACTCATGGCAATAATTACTTTGATTACATGTCTAATATCCTCTAGAGAACCTCTGCTTTTTATTAACCTGATAGCTTGCTACTTTAGCTTTTGAGATTTTTCATGTCTACTGCAATAAATGGTGTCATCAAAGTTTGCTAATTTATATATATATATATATATATATATATATATATATATATATATATATATATATATATATATATTATGTATTTTTTTTTTGACATTTTCGATCTTAGCTTGATTTTTTAAAAACATTCACAATGTTGATCGGCTTGATGGTACTCACCATGCTTCCCAAATGACTTTGACCTTGGTCTTGGGTTCGAGTAGTGGAGAAGGCGAAAGAAATCCCTTAAGGGGGATATCCGAAGTGAAAAGAAAAGAAGTGGGTTGAAGTCCCATTGACCCGAGGTGAAGATTGGGCCGTCACAATAAAAATGCGCCTTTTTAATGGGCCGTCCAAAGAGTTTCTTTTTTTATTTGTAAAAGCAAAATAATGGACGGGCATCTATTTCTTACGGATGCTCGTCAAAAAGTAAGGGACGGTCGTCCACAATTGGTGGACGAGCGTCCCCAAAGTTTTTTTTTTTCATATTTGGGTCAAGGACGGGCGTCCATTATTTGTAAGCGCCTGTCCAAAAGTAATGGACAGCCATCCATAATGGATGGACAATCGTCCCTAATGTTTTGTAAATTTTTTTATTGTATTTTATTTATGGATGGGCGTCCTTTAAATGGGGACGCCCGTCCTTGGTATATGGACCCCCGTCCATATAATATGGACGGGAGTCCATGTGAGTGAATGGCCATCCATATCTGATGGACGACCGTTCACTAGAAAAAAAATTGATAGAAAAGTCAGGTGCCTGGTACACGTAGGCCGGTACACATTTTTGGTGTAAATTTTTCGGTGTCCGTAGCTTTGTTGCTGATGGATAATGACATTGTTCCAGCGCCATTAAGTTTCAAGCCAAGGATTCCATGGCTTTGTTTGCTTCAAAACATTGGTTTTGCAGCTCAAGTGCATTAAACTTTACGTTAAGCAAATGTTTCCCTCAAATTGGCGTAAACTTCACTCCCAACTTTCGCAACTTCATTGCATTAGGTAGATCTTCTATAATCGGTCCTTTTGTCTTTGGAATTGGTTCCATTAAAACATGTCGACACAAATCGGTGAATTGCTTTACTTTGATCACCTTCTTGAAACTAAGGTGGTTTGTAGGGGGAGAGATGAAGTATGAAGAAAATACATGAAAGAGCGAAAAATGAAGGAAACATCTTATATCCATTTGGAGTATTGGGGAAAGCTAAATTGTACAATTTATCAAGAACAAAATATGGAAGTTGATTTTCAAGTAATTGTAAGTCTTGTCGTATGATTGCAAGCCATAACTTGTTAAGCAAGAAATCCTCATTTTTATCTATAAACGTAAAATCTGACGAAAATTTCCATTATGAAGACAACACAAAATAGATCATCTTGACAAACTTATCACTCGAAATCTCAGAGGGCTCTAAATAATGACAATGGATTTTTTTGTTCATGGTTTTCAATGAAGGTCTTGAGTTCCTTTTACTTACACTATGTGATTTGTTGATCGAACTTTTATTTATATCATACCTTTAGTTTCTCCATATCAAAGAGTTCTTCTTTGCCTTGTTGAAAAGGACCTATGGAAATTAATTGAGGATTGTAAGCTTCTTCATTTATTTTTTGAAACATCGTAGATGCAACATTCTGGTGGAGGCTCCAAGAATTCCTCTATATCAAATACCAATTCATTATGTTCAAGAAAAGCACTATCTATATCTAGGTTGTATTTTGTCATCTCCCAACCTATTTCTCCTGGTTATATCAATAAAAAAAGACAATAAATTCCATCAAAAGAAGATCCTTTTCTTATATGCGAGATGAATTAGGTGTAAAACGTTCAAAAATTAGGCCATGCTAGTAGTTAAAATACAATCAAAGACAAAATTTTAGTTAAACTTCTTGCATCATAAAAAAAAAAAATCTTGTCTCTAGTGCATTACTGATATCAAGAATAATAGTCAATATCAGAGTTTTAAAACACAGCCTAGCTCGGTCGGTTGAACCGGTTCAATTGAGACTCGAGGCCTTCACCACACCGGGTTACCAATTTCTCTATTCACCGAAAACCCTAGAAATTGTGAAGTTGATCAATGAACAATTGAAGGTCGGGATGTTGGGACTTTTGAAGAGGAATGGTCAATGAGTGCAATGGTGTTGACATATGTGATTTCAAGTAAGTGAATCGACTGGAAATTGAGAAAAACTAACGACAGAAACAGCCAGCTTGTGCCGGCAATTGGCAAGGTGAACGGGGGTAGGGTGAGGTGGGTTTTGGTCAGAAGGCTGGGGAAAGTATTTTCGTGGTGATAGAAAGGGTTGTCGATTTTAGCCAGATTTTTGGTAGATTTTCTAGGGAATTGGCTCAAGTGGTGATTGGGATTGCATATGGTGTGTTGTTGCCGCCAACCGGTCGACCATCGATTTGTATTTGGGGTGTGTTTTGCTAAATTTTAAACCTCTAGGGACTTAATAAATTTTTAGGGGTGTATTTTCTAAATTTTAAACATTTTAACACTCGGGGGTTTGACTGGCCGGTCAAGCCTGTTAAACCGGTCAACCTAAGACCTGACAACTTTGTCAGATTTCACCCTAGGTTGGTTATCAAAACATTATTCCATATTTGAAAAGAAAAATTAAAACATCAGTGAATGGAATGTATATATAAAATCGCCATCACTGCAATATATATAAAACATTTTTCCAAATTATTTTACATGGAAATAAATAGTAATATATAAAGTAAATTTAAGCAAAAGGAGAAAGAGAACCTCAACTTTTTTTTGGCCGGGAAGAAATAGAAAAATATTGTTGTTGCTTTCACAAGCTTCTCTTCCTCGTTCCAAGTGCTTATAGCTTTCACACACATTCCTTTTTTTGGGAGAAGATTGTTGGGAGGATTTTTATTCCTCTTTTAGAAGGCATGATTTAAACACGGACTAAATTGAGACACCAAAATTATATTACTGGTGAACATTAAGTATTATTGTCATTCCAATAGATTAAACATTGTAATAGTAGATTCACTGAGTTCCTCAATCTTAACTTTCTACTAAAATCTTTGTTTGAGATTGTGCTTCCAGACAAGAATTTAAGCATTATGTCTTTGATATGCCCTATGATCTACAATGTCAAATTATTGGCTTACTTTTTGAGAAGAAGGAAAGTTCGTATTAAAGAATGATTTATGTCTTTGAGGACAATTTCAATTTATGTAGAGATTGTTTGGGACTGGTTTCCTTGCAAAGTTTATTTTTCTTATGAGATTTGTGTCATGTGAAAATTAATTTCAAAAAGCATACTAATCATATAAGGAAAAAGTTTATCAATAAAGAGAGTTTGTGCTAATTGATGTGTTAGGATTGAAAATTTTAGATTAAAAAAAAAAAAACTTTTTATTTTTATTTTTATTTTTAGGACATTAAGTAACGTGACACAGTACCCACATGTCACGTAGCATTGACGTGGCATGCCACATATGTCAATTTGTAAAAACTCTGTTACAAAGAGAGTTTTTACAAATAACTTTGCTAATAAATTAATTAAGAACGGTTTCAAAGTATTCTCAATAAATAAAAACATCTTCCGATTGAAGTATCTTAAAAACCTATAAGACATTTAAAAACTGTCTTCTTTTAATTTTTTAATTAATGTAGATATCTATTCTAATTTTTACTATGAAAAAATATTATATATATTACTCTTACAAAACGTTAGTGTGAACTATGAAGTATGAACAATAGTTTAAGAAAAAAAAAGAACTTTTTGGTATAAAATAAAAATGTTTTTTTTTTCCTAATAAATGTTGTAAAAAAGTTATCAAAGACATTTTTATTGAAAATGTTCACTTTTTAAACTTTATATAATTTTATAGTAGTTACATATAAACAAAGAAAATGTTACACCCAAAACCTCTTTCACAAACTTTTTCTCACAATCCCAACGTAACAGCTCTCAATTGGTCAGATCGTAATGGATCTCACTTAAGTCTCACCTAATAAATTACGACTAACTAATTGTAAGTTACCATGTCGAAATTGTAAGAGAAAGTTTGTGAAAAGAGACTGTAAATCTAACATTACTCTATAAATAAAAGGATCATGACGACATAAGAGAGTATTTTAAAATCTCAACAAGAAAACACAGTGGGTCGAGAGTCTTTACCACAACAGTCAATGGGTTAAGGCCTCACCACGAGGGTGTGAGTAGGCAAAAACCTTTACCATAGACAAGTGTCGGTGTGAATCTTTCTGGCAACGATCAGATCATGTAAATGACTCCAACATAACTTCAGTAATCGATAGGAAAGACTCTAGAGGTTATGGTTGCTACAATGGACAAGAAAATCGTACATGGATAATGTAAAAATAATTTCCAAAAGCTTGGTTAGGAAGGCTACTGGAGATTAAACTAAGCTTCTTTAGTTTTATTAAGAGCCTTGTTTTGTTATTCTCATTAAATTGGATTTGTCTTCGTTTGTGATAACTGTTATTATCTTGAAATAGGATTTGATTGAAGAAGTGTACAAATGACATGAGATATCTGTTTTCCCGATGAATTTCTCCAACACCAATTATATATATCAGAGACTATCATGTAGGGATTTCAACAATAAATAAATATTAAATATCAGACACGAAATAACCGTAATATAGCTAATTGTATAATGGTATACAAAACTATATCACTTCATCAATTGTGTTTGGTTGTCTTTCACAATTACCCAGATATCCAATGTGAGTTTAGCAAATGAAAATAAATGAATGTCAAATTTGGTTGGTGATCAACAGAACCGAAATTGGAATAAAATCAAGGATGAAATGAATAAAGAAATAGAAGCAGATTCCTTGCATTGTATCATAGTAAAAAAATTATGTATATACAAAACCAATGGTTGATGCCCCACCATTTTTGCTTGTTTCATTTACAATGTACGGTGAACAAAAGTTCTTCGTGTTACCTTCACTTTGCATTTTTAGCAAAAATCAGTTTGCCAGCTTTCCTGTTCGATACTAGAACCCATTTAATCCAAGTTTTTCTTTCAGCAGGTGACAAACCTATACATAACATAAGCAATGGACTGGAGGAAGTTAAATTAAAATATAAGTCAAATGTTCATATTCTGGTAATACAAAAAAACAAATGGTTATAGATATACCTTGCTTTCAGCAATGTTCAACAATCTCCATCTACTATTCAGCAGCCAGTTAGACCAAGGTTGCTCACCATTGAGGCAGGAAAAGCTTCGATTTGACTTTGCCCATGGAATCACTTCCTAAGTCCGTTTATATCCATGTTGCTGAGAGATAATGGAAATGCTTGAAATCTTTAGCTATCTAACATTTTTGGCTCTAGAGATTATGTCGTATATAGAAACTGATGGTTTTAAACCTGACTCTATCATCTCATTAAGTAAAACCTCAGCCTCTTGCCACTTCCCATTCTTGCAAAGGACACCAATGGTGGAGCTATAGCTAGCAACATTTGGAACAAGTCCCTTCTCATCCATTTCTTTAACCAACCTAAGGGCCCTATATGAGTTATCCTCTTTGCAATACCCGTGAATCATCATATTATATACAACATCATTCGCCTCCAACTGCATCTCACTCATTGATTTGAATAGTTTTGATGCCTCTTTCATATTGCCTTTCATACACAATCCATGGATCAAAACACCATAGGTGTAAACATCTGGAACCAAACCAGCCTTCTCCATGAAGGCATGTATCTGAAAAGCTTTCTCCATATGATCAGATCGAGCAAATGCATCTATTAGAATTGTATACGTAACTTTAGAAGGAGTTATGCCCCTCTCCTCCATCTCCCCAAGTATATCAAAAACTCTACCTAAATTTCCTGCTCTACAAAAACTTCCCATTAGAACATTATAAGTCACTAAAGATGGAGAATGACCATTTGACTTTAATTGATCAAAGAATGTCAAAGCCTTGTCCAATTGCCCAACATTACAAAACCCATCTATTATTGTGTTATATGTGATTAAATTTGGACTAATACTAGCATTTCTCATCTGATTCAATAACCTCTCTGCCTCCCGGATCCTCATCACTTTACATAATCCACCAATAAGAGTGTTATATGTAACCACATTGCAAGCAACACCTCTTTCACGCATTTCATCAAACAGTTTAAAACCTTAACTTATTTTTCGATCATTGCAATACTCATTAATCAAACAATTGTAAGTATACAAGTTTGGTGACACCCCATTAAACTGCATTTTCTCATATAGTTCAAACCCATCCCTCTTAAGGCCTTTTTTAAATAGCCCACTAATCAAAACTGTGTAAGTGTACTGATTACCAACCAAACCTAGCTCACCCATTTCATCAAACAACGTTTTAGCTCTCTCGATATCACCATTTTTACAACACCCATCAATCGAAGTAGTATATATAACAACATTTGGAGACCAACCCAAATCCTCCAACTGATGAAAAACCTCAAATCCCTTGTTCAAATCACCAGCGTCACAACATCCCTTAATCATTATCCCAAAACTATAGGCATCCAATTGAACCCTACATTTATTCTCACTAAAAAACAACCAACTCTTCTCAAAACAAGAAGATTTGATAAGAAAGCTCAACAGGTTATTAAACAAGTTTGATTCAGGTACAAGACCCTTATCAACCATTTGATTAAAATAAAACAGAGCTTGCTCTACTGACTGAGATTTTATAAGAGCATTTACAATTGCTTCATAAAGATGAAAGCTAACTGTTGGGTCGCAATTTAAGTGTTTTTCTGTTAAGTGGTGGAGAAGAGAGTGAGGAGTGATAACTGAAGATGAAATGCGACCAGATAATACATGTAGAATGAGAGACTGCGCATGAGATTGCATGTTCGAGGAGAGAAGAAGGTGGAGAGTTATTGATATGGATTGTGGGGTGTGATGGAGGCCTTGGAGAGTCATGGAGTTAAAGAACGAAAAAGCTTTGAGAGGTGGGATTTTAATCATATTTGATATGAGAGCCAGAGCTTGCTGACTGTGTGACATTTTTGCAGCTAAAGTTTCCATGTCATGGCTTTCTGACTACAAAGTTCTTAATGCTGCACAAGAAAAGTGAATATTACAATGTAAACGAACTTCCAGATCAAAGACAAATTTTCCCATTCTTTATTTTCCCTCTACTGTGCGAAATTTTTGCAGCTACAGTTAAAATATTACGCTGTGATGGAGGCCTTGGAGAGTCATGGAGTTGAAGAAAGAAAAAGCTTTGAGAGGTGAGATTTTCATCATATTTGATAAGAGAGCCAGAGCTTGCTGACTGTGCGACATTATTGCAGCTACAGTTTGCCTGTCATGGCTTTCTGACTACAAAGTTCTTAATACTGCACAAGAAAAACGAATATTACTCTGTAACCGAACTTCCAGATCAAAGAGAAAAGTTTTCCCATTTTTTATTTTCCCTCTACCATTTTTTGTTCACTCTCTTCGAAATGTCAGCATAGATAACAAATTATTTACAAAATCTTCAAAAAAAAAAAAAAAGGTGAATTCGCTTCTTGGAATGTCAACACAAATGATATATCTCATCATCTTCAGTACACAAACTGTCTGTAAATGATTTTACCTTGTAACAAATATCACAGAATACAGAATCATCTCATACAAAAACTATTATCAAAATTATAATCTACCATCAACCCATCAAAGAAACAAGGGAAAAGGAAAGAAAACCGTAAAATATTTTTAAACACAAATACAAAAATAATGTAGCACAATTAGATTCATTTTAGTGAGAGAGATTCTAAAGCTAGTTTCACACCATTGCTACATTTAAACGACAGTCAGCGAAAAATTGTCAAAATTATAAACTTAAGCATCATATGAATTAAGAATTAAAAGCACAGCACAGCACAATTTTACTTCAACTTTGAATTTTGAATGTCTTTAAATTAAAATTAAGAAATTCAGTTTAAAACCGATTGAATGCATCATTCACTTAACTCATAGAAAGAATAAGCAGGAAAGAATTAGGAAATACCTCCACATCGGCGTACGGCGGCGTGCGCGGCAGGTAACGGCGGCGACGGCTCAAGAATCAAGCCAGACAGCTGATAGATTTTGCGCGATTTGAAAGACGACCTCATTTTAATATTTGTTTGTCCAATGTTAGTAAGATCCCTATAGATTGTTATAATATCAATCGTCCATCCCCAATATGGCAATATCACATCCTAAATTTGTTACTATTCATTTACCCCCCCTCTTTTAAATTTTTACAGGGTTACTAAATTTTTATTATCAATTGGAATCAGAGAGTCATTTTTGTTAATTTCAGTCGATTGTTTTATGAAATTGTATTCATAGAATTTCATAATACCATTGCCCGGGGGTTTAGCCTGGTGGTTTATCGAGTTCGAGCTTGGGGCCTAGAATAGGTATTTATAATTATAAGTGGATGTTAGGGAATCTCTTAAATCTAATGGGTTTAAACGTAGCTTCCTAAACTTCTTTGCATATAAATTATAAAGAGGCTGAAACCCCATGGGCCGTTGCCACTCCAAACTGGTAGCTTCACAACGTCGCTATGATGACTATGATAATCAGATCTTTAGGAGCAAAACCTCTCCAAATCCTTGCTTCTTCCTCAAATCTCTTAAAGTTTCAGTCTTTTTCATCATCTCCAACAGCTGAACAATCTTCATTGAACCCAAAACCCAAAACTGCAACTTTAACACCACAATTAACCCAACAAGAACTCGCCAAAATCAATCTCTTAATTCCACGCCTATGCCTCACAAACAACATTAACACAGCCATTAATCTCACTCTCACAGCTTTACAAACAAACCCACCTCCCAAGTCTCTATCTTTCTCCATTTTAACTCACTCTCTCTCTTCCCAGCCCGACTTGGTCCTCCCCATGGCACTTTTAACCAAACTCAAACATACCCCACAAGCACACTCACATCTCACATTAATCACCACACTTCTTGTGTCTTCATATCTCAAAAAGGGTAGGCCAAAAGATGCTTTGAAAGTGTACAACTGGATGCTGAGGCCTGGCTCTCCATGTAAAGTGGAAAGAGTGGTGTGTGAGATTTTGGTTGATGGGTTGTGTAGAAGTGGGTTGGTTATGGAGGGATTGAGGGTTTTGAGGGAAATTTTAGGATGAATTTGGTGGTGAGAAGTGGTTTGAGGAAAAGGGTTCTTAGGAGTTTGTTGAGAGAGGCTAGAATTAGGGAGGCTAAGGAGTTGAATGAAGCTTTGGAGAGAGTTGAGAATGGTGAAGGTGAGGGTTTGGAGAAAGTGTTGGCTTTGTTGGATCAGATTATTTCTAATTGGACAGAGTAGAGCAGGTTATTCTTTATTGAAAGACATTCTCTGTGTTTATTTGGGATTTTGTTGTTTATACTTCTGTATAAGATTTTTTCCATGAAATCAGTATGTTAACTTGATAATGATGCGGGAATGAAGTTTTAGACTAAAGAATCCATGAGATCGAAATTAAATTAAGTCATGATGAGCTTGGGTTTCTTTATCTAGAGTTACAGAAAGTACCATTTCTGATGTGTGAAAACGAAGGAAGTTCTAGAAATCTTGAAATTATTATGAGTGAAAATGAATGATATTAGCTCCAAATTGCAGTCTGTTTTTACTATGATTTGATGTTTGCTTGTGTGGCATCTTTTCTTTTTACGTGTATTCTTGATATAGCAATATCATTTGTTTTCATTGACATTATGCTTGAGTTTGCTTCCTGAAAAGATGGTGGAGACTGGAGAAGATATATAACCCTGGAATTGTGTACAACAATTCCTTGGGGTTGCTAATTTCTGCAACATAACAAAAGCTGATCAAGAATTTTGGTGTTAGAAGTCTAACATTGATGTTGGTAGATACTTTTTTCTTTCCATGATATGTGCATATTCGTGACACAAATCTGTGTATATTAGTTCCTACTTCTTACTAAGGATGCGTTCATAAATCATTTTCTTTGTTCATAGAAAAAGCAAGCTGGTAAGGGTAAAAAGGAAAAACGTTCTAAGAAAGATTGACTAGTGTTTGGCTTGTGACATGCTTTATTTGATCAATAAAAAGGATAATTTCTCTGTATCTACTTGTGTCATTTTCTGTAGTGTCGTTCTGAAGTTCTACTGATTAGGAATTTACCAAAGGTTCCTTTAATGTCTACAAACTACAATACACGCCCGATCCATTGCTTGATTAGTGAAGCAGGTTATTTAGATCAGTTATTCCATTGGTCATTCCCATCCTGGTACATTGTCATGTAGCTAAATAAATTTGGCAAAAAATCACCTCTATGTTCATATGATCATCTTAAGAAGAGCTCGCTGATGAAAATGGCATCAAGCATAATCATCTTTAAAAACTTATGACCAGAATGTTGGAGTTGTTAACTACTTTAGCATTAATGGGTTACACAGACGCATTCAGAGGTCCTGTTGCCCAGTCAACGGCTAGGGGGTGGGGGTGGGGGTGGGGGTGGTGGAGGCAACACTGTTGGGCCCATAGGCGGTTTGGGCATTTTCTTTGTATAACTACTGTAGGATTTCTTTAAGTCATTAATTCTTTATTGGGTTTGGGCTTAGGAATAAGAATCCTAATAAAACTAGGTTTTGTCACTTTAAACCTGGTATATAAATATATTTTTCTCTTGTTATGAGTGTGATAGCAATCATAGGGCAATTCATTCATTGTAAATGAGAAAGATGAGAAAGTCTTGCAGTAATATTGACTCAGCTGGATGTAGCCCATTTTGGGTGAACCAAGGTAAATCGTGCGTGTTATTTTCTCTTTGTTACTGTCTGTGATTTGTTTTATTGTTTTGTCATTCTCGTTGCTGTCTCTATTTCGTTCATAGAAAACTAAAAGGGCTCAGCATAATGACGATGAATTTGTTACTCGTTAATTTCAAGAAAGTCCTTGATTTCATTGAATTTATCCAGGGAGTGCATGATTCGTTGATAAAATGCATTCAGATATCTAAATTTATGATTTTCCATGGTAGCCAACTCTTCTTTGCCATGATGAAAAGGGCCTATTGAGATTAATTGAGGAGTGTAAGCTTCTGGGTTTACTTTTCATGGATTCCTTGGAACTTTGTAAATACAATCCTCTGCAACCCTACCAGCATCAATTATAATCTGACTTCCTCACTCACCAGCACTAGCTCTTCCGTCCTGACCTCTGGTGCTGGTGGCCAAATCAACTTGAATTAATAAAATACCCAATCAACTTTCAAAACAAAATCGTGTGTTATGAAATCTTCCTAAATCTTTAACACACAATCAAGAAAAATACACAAAGAACAAAAGATCACAACAATACACACAGATTTATCATGGTTCACCTATCCAAGATTGGATGGGCTACATTCACGTTGAGCTCCGGAATCAGAAGAGCTCGCTGCACTAATCAATATGCTCAAGAGTTTTACAACACCGATCCGAAGATCAATCACTCAAAATACAACACAGTCTTACCTGTAATCCAACCTAAAGAACACTACTAGATTCTCTAAGAGCTTGAGAGTAAAACCCCTCTCACCTGAATGAAAACTAATCACTCAATCACCCCATGAATACACAGATTGATTGTAACAAGAAAAAACCCAAACAGGTCTGCTCTATCACACACGAAAAACACCTCTATAGATTTTACACTATTTGCTCCTTTATATACCGTTGACCAGGAGTTGTTTTTTAGCCATTGGATCTGAAGTTAATCAATGACTAAGATTCTCTTCAACAACTCCTAATACGGCATCACACAACTTAAGGCAAAACCGCACCGTTTCACGTCTTCAACTTAACAATCTTCACTTTGAAGACTTGAAACAACCATTCCAGCAAAAGTTTAATTAATGCAGCTCGCTCAAATTCAAGTCCCTCATCACTCTAATGCTCCAGCCTAAGTTACAAACAACAAATTCAAGCAGTGCTTGAATTTGGCTGCCGTATCTACCATAGTACCGATATCGGTTGGATTATCTTATGTAGCAATCTTCTTCAAATCAATTACACTCGAAGCCACCAGGTCCCTCACAAAATTGTAGCATATATCCACATACTGGTTGTCTGAGTAGATTTTCACCTTTCCATCTATCAAATTTGCCTCTGATAGGATTCCCTTTAACCATACTGCCTCCTTAAACGAATCCACAACTGCAATGTACTTAGCTTCAGTCAATGAGAGAGCCACAATGGGTTGCAGTTGTGATTTCCAAATTATGTAGTTTCCTCCAAGGGTAAAGTAGTACGAAGTGGTGGATTTTCTTGTGTCTTTATCACCTGCAAAGTAAGAATCTACAAAACCAACCAAATCAAGTGAAGTACCTCTTTTACCATATTCTCATCCAACCCACAGAGTATTATTAATGTATTTAATCAACCATTTCAAACTAGTCCAATGTTCAGCCCCTGGATTGGACATAAATCTACTTAACATGGATATGGCAAATGAAAAATCAAGCCTAGTACTAAATCCATTTTAACCAATTCAGCATAAAGTACAAAATCCATTTTAACCAATTCAGCATGATCAGTTTTTGGACATTGGGCTTTACTCAACATTAGCAAAGTTTGAGTGGGTTTATTTGAACCTATATGTGATAGAGTGGTTACAGCTCTATATCCCAGGGTCTTGTGTTTGAGTCACAAGAGAGGCAATTATCGGGTTTATCCAAAAAAAAAAAAAGTTAGAAAACCCTAATATATATTACTAACAGACAAAGTTTGGGTTGGTAACCATATATATCGAATTAATACTTATTGTTTCACTTGGATATTATGAAGAAGTGGTTGGCTTGCTTGGTATTCATCATTATCAACAATAAATATTGTCAAGTTCTTTAAGGATGAGTGAATTGGCACTTGAATTATTCAATTGATTGTGATCTTATATGTGAAATTGTATATATATTCTCTACTAACTTAGGGTCATATAGCATTCCGACATACGTCCGGTGAAATGCAACCATTGGATTTGAAAAATAATATAACATTGTTAGTACAAATTTGTTAATAATTCCTTCTTCAACAAGCAATTCAAACAAGTGCGTAGCCAGGATTTCTAGTCAGTGGAGTCAAAAAATTCTAAGTTGATAAATTTAAAATAAAATATATACGGAAGTAATAAGCATAAAAAATATAGTTATTTTCAAATCCAATGATCAATATAGATATCATCTTACTTTGTGACCTCTAAAGGAATAGTCTTTCTCGATTAATCCAACCAAAGGAATAGAAAAATATGAGAGAAACTAAGGAAGAAAGACAACATGAAAAAAAATACCCATATTTTCGAATCCCGAGATTAATAAATATGAAAATATCTTAGTGTTATCAATAGAATATTGATAAATTTAGTGGAGTCAACATTGTTAATCACTATAAAATATATATCTATTTTTAATCAATTTAGAATGTCAGTGGGGTCAAGGGACCCCACCAAGTATACTTTGGTTACGCCCAGAATTCAACACCTTTTCTGCGTTGATAAAAAATTACCTTTTGTTCAAGATAATAGATAATGAAGATACAATCATTAAAAATAATATTAGCTGTACAAACTCTTATGCAATTCGAATTATGTGAAAATAAAAGAGTTATGCTAGATCAAATGATTAATAATTCCTTCTGAAATAGTCATGTCGATAAGAAAATCCATTCGTTCAAAATAATGGATGATGATGAGATAATTGTTAATTCATTTTGATTAATAATATGCTGCTGCCCAAATACAGTGATCTGAGAAATTAGAATAGCATGATTAATTACTTGATCATCCATTTATTTATCCCTAATATAAATATTAAGGCGGCTTTAATTTACATGACAAGAGAAGGTTAAAGTTCCTTCTAAAAAGTTTTTAAACTAACAAGGGAAAGGTTTTTGTGAAATAAAAGGTTAAGAGCAATTAATTAGTCCATTCGAAAGGACCAATCTTAAATTTCCTGGGCATGATTTGGGTAGAGATGGAGTGACCGGAGAGGTAAATAGAGCGATTACGTCGCCCATTTGATGAAATAAAGATGTTTACATACTAAACTTATTTGTCTCTTTTTTTTTTTTTTTTGGGGGAAGTGCTTTTCCACTAATACCCCTAAAATCAACATCTATAATTAATGTAAGATTAATTTCTGTAAAATAAGAGGCCGTTGATCTTGGTTATGTCTTAAAATTGTATGTACAACACATCTTAAAATTGATATGGCAAAGCTTAATCTTTAAAGTAATATCCGGAAACTAGAACACAAGTATTATTATTACAAAGATCGATCTTACATTATTGTTTGGAGACTATTAATTATGCAGACTGAACTTATAATAAGCTCATACAATTTTATTTAAGATAGAGTAAGATCGAAGATAGTGGTAGAGCTATTATTTGTAACGTTCGCATATGAACTATTATTCATTTATTTAGTAGTGTCTCCAAATTTAGTTCAGCAAACGTCCAAACATTGTTTGATTAGTTGTTCTCATTATATGGCTTAACCACGATTCCATTGACAAAAATGTTTTCCATCCAATCATGGTTATCGTTTTTAGTCAGCCGGAATTCCATAAGCCCTACCTCTGTATTATTTACAAAGGCACCAGATTCGATCCCAATCAATTGTCAGTTTCTATCAAAAGTTGTTAAAATGACTTAATCTCATGATCGGGAAACCTCCAAAGGCTTAGCCTAGTGGAAGGGAGCTCCTTGGAACTTGGCAATGTCCCAGGTTTGAGTTTGCACCGCGACAGGGCCTTTAGGGATGGGATGGGATAGAGGTTCAAAAACATTGTAAGTATATATTTCCAAAAAAAGAAAAAATTCTCAAAATTGGGAAGGCGACATATTTAAATTATTAGTGTAATTATGTGTTAATATTGGTTTTATTGTTGAATAATGGCGGAACCAGAATTGTGACTTTGCTGAGGCCGAAAGGTAATATTTTGTTAATAAAATATTGTGAAATATTTTAGGGTTTATCTGATATTATTTACAAAGCCATTGTTGAAAAACTGTTATGTAAATAGAAAGAAGAAATTGGATTTTATTTATATTTCAAAAAGAATTGAAGAATGACTTTGTGAAGACGGGCTTCGGATTGAAAATTGATGATCAGCTAGCAATTAAGAGCCAAGAGTAGTTAGCAATTCTTGTTGCGTTATTGATAATTTTGAAAAACCAATGAGTGATTATTTAAATTAACCTTCCTATAATGGATGTAAGAATTTCTGTACAATAAGTGACAGTTTAACCTAATAACCATGTCTAAAAAATTGTATATATGAAACAAATAAAAATTTGAAACTACTTCTAGCAAGAAATAATTGTAACAAAAGTTAATAATATATTTTTTGATGTGTTGCTATAGCAAGCTTACTCTTTAAAGTAAAATCGGGAAACTTGATTAAAACTGTTCAAAACACTCATCCATTAAATACATAGAGAGAAGTAGATATTTACGTTGGCTCTAGTTTGTAAGTCAAGTCCAGTTGACGTCCGTCATTTTGACGTAGATCCCTTGCAAACACGATGGGGATGTTGGTCTGCTTGCCCTGGTGCGCCATCTCTTGATCACAATTATTCTCTTTTGCAACTCTTACCGATGAAGATGATAATCTTTGCTACCCATGCTGTCCTATTTATAGCATGAGATCGGTCAATTTAATTACTAAATTATCCTTGTTAAGATTAATGAATTTCAACATCTTTATCACAAAACATAATATTTTATCAACATGTACTGTGTGAACATGTATATTTTTCCATTGACTTCGGAACACACTACCATACTCGTACATCTCGCCAAACAAAACAATTAAAAAATATATTATATACAATTTGAATTTCTTTCTCTCATTATTTAGAATAATATATATATATATATATATATATATATATATATATATATATATATATATATATATATATATTGCATACTAAATTTCATTCTCATTTTTAAAATAAAAAAATTATATATAGTAACTCTACATTTGCCCTCATGTAGAAGTTAGAAAACCCTAATCTATATTACTAACAAACAAAGTTTGGGTTGGTAGCCATATCTCATTGATACTAACATTTTCTCTTTAAGATTATTTAGAAGTGGTTGGCTTGCTTGTTCATCACTGTCAATCATAATAAATATGGTTCAAGTTATTTGGGGATGAGAGAATTGGCACTTGAATTATTCCATTAATTGTGATGTTATGTGTGCAAATGTATATTTGTCTACAGACTTAGAGTTATGTCTAGTGAAATTCAACCATTGGAAAATCCATTATATGCATCAAATGATTAATAATTCCTCCCAAAATAGTCATGTTGATAAGAAAATCCATTCCTTTAAGATAATGGATGATGATGAGATAATCGTTAATTCATTATATATGCATCAAATAATTAATAATATGCTGCTGTCCAAATACGGTGGTCTCAGAAATTAGAATAACATGCTTAATTACTTGATCATTCATTTATATATCCCTAATTTAAATATTAAGGCAGATGTAATTTGTTTAAAATGTTTTCATATGTAAGCACTACATGAGAAGAAAAGGTTAAAGTTCCTTGTAAAAAGTTTTTAAACTAACAAGGGAAGGGATTTTTTGCAAAACAAAAGCTTAAGAACAATTAATTGCTCCATTCGAAAGGACCAATCATAAATTCCCAGGGCATGATTTAGGTAGAGATTGAGTGACGTGAGACGGAAAAAGAGCGATTACGTTGCCCATGTGACGAAGCAGAGATGTTTACATACTAAATTTATTTGTCTTAGTTTTTTTTTAATATTTACTTCTTTAGTAATATATATTAGAATTTTAAATAAAAATAATTGTAATTTCAACGTTTATAGTAACTCTACATTTTGCCCTCCTGTTGAAGTTAGGAACCCGCTTCTTTCCTTGTAGTTGGCAAACTCTTTAGCTACTAGAGTTAGTTATACTCATCCAAATGACGTAGTTAAGATTTTTAGTGAGTGGGTGCAAAACATATAAGTTTATAAATTTACAATAAAATTTTGTGAGATCAAAATTGTAAATATTATAAAATATAATACTTTTTTTTTTTTATCAAAGTTTGAGTCGGTTAATATGAATTTAAGTAGGGTCAAAATTGTAAATATTATAAAATATAAAGCCTCTTTTTATCTTTTTCAAAGTTTAAGTGGGTTCAATGTGAATTTAAGTTAGATCAAAATTGTAAATACTATAAAATATAAAGCCTTTTTTTTAATTATTTTTTTCAAAGTTTGATTGAGTTCAATTGAACCCATATGTGATAGTGTGGCTATGTTCCTGTACCAAGGGGTCCTGTGTTCCAGTCACGAGAAATGCAATTATCGGGTTTACCCAAGAAAAAAAAAGCCTAGAAAACCCTAATATATATTACTAACAGACAAAGTTTGGGTTGGTAACCATATATATCTAATTGATACTTATTATTTCTCTTGCATATTATGAAAAGTTGTTGGCTTGCTTGGTATTCGTCACTGTCAATAATAAATATGGTTAAGTTCTTTAGGGATAGGGATGAGTGAATTGGCACGTCTTGAATTATGCAATTAATTGTGATGTTATGTGTGAAAATGTATATTTCTCTACCTTATGATCTCCAAATGAATAGTCATTTCTGATTAATCCAACCAAATAAAAAAGAAAGTACGAGAGAAGAGAAGAGGGGAGGAGTTGAGGAAGAGAGAAAACCTGAAAAAAATGGTATGGATATTTTCAAATCTCAAGATTAATAAAATGTGAAAATATCTTAGTGAGATTAGATGTGGAATAAATAGGTCAGATTAGGCGGGTCAACCCTAACCCAGCCCGCATTAAAGAGGGCTCAACCTGGACCACCAAGTAGACAGGCCGAGTTGAGTCCAACCCGCATGCAACCCCTGGACAGGTCAGGTTGATATATGGCAACCCGGCGGCCTGCGGGTTGCCATTTTGTCGCTTGTGCTAGCAACCCAGAGAGTTAGCTGTTGCAACCCGGCGGGTTGCCCATTAAATTTAAAAAAAACATATATATATATATATATTATTTTTTCAAATACCTATTTTACCCTTGAAATATAGCCGTTTTATAACAGTTGAATAGGTCTTTTTCGTCATTTTCATTTCCCATTTTTCTCCTATAAATTGGCCCTAAACTCTCATATTTTCTCACATCCCAAATTCTCTCATTCTCTTATTTTCTCTAATCTCTAATCTCTAATTATTCTCTTTGTTGTCAATTTGTTCTAATTTTAATTTTTATTAGTTTTTGCAATTTTCAATTCATATTTCCATTATTCCATTATTTCCATATTTCAATTCTCCTTCTTTAATTTTTTATTTCTTCTATTTCTATATCAATTTTTTTTTTTTTAACTGCAATGGATAGATATTACTCTTTTATCAATTTCGATGATGAAGGAAACTATCCTAGTCCCGATGAATTTGCTAGCATAAATGCAGCAGATTCAAATAGTCCCGTTTTTCTGGTCTCAGAATCCAATACACCTCAAAATATGCCCTCAATTCCTCCCCATACTACTACAGCTCCCGGTGGTTCTAGAAATCGTTCTTGTAATCGTCGTACTCGTCCAACTTCATCTCAACAAGAAGCAGGTTCATCAACTGTTGTCAGAACCGAAGACAGACATACATCAGACGTTTGGGTGCATTTCGAGAAGTTTTACGAGACATAGAATGAAGTTCAACTAAAGAAAACAATGTGCAAGTATTGTGGAAATGTTTATAAAGCTGATTCAGGTAATGGTACTAGCTCTTTAAAAATGAATGCTAATAAACATATTGCTCAACAAGGAAAAAGAGAAATCAATCAAACTCAAATAACTAATATGGGTACTACTTGGCGTTATGATTCTGATATATATAGGGAACAATTAGCTTTATATATTGTTGTAACTGATCAACCTATTAATATGGCTGAAGATAGATATTTTGAAAGATTTATTAAAAATTTATTGTTTCTAAGATTTAAAAGTTATTCTAAAACTACAAATAGAAATGATTTAATAAAATTGTTTAGGAAAATGAAGTTAGAATTAAAAAATAAAATACATAGGTTTCATGTTAGCGTGGCTCTAACTGTCGATATTTGGAGTCGTAGAGCTAAACAATATTATATTTGTGTGACTTGTCATTATTTTGATAATGAATGTAAATTAAATAAATCTTTATTAGGATTTAGATTAATGGATGTGGATCATAGTGATCAACAAATTTATAATAAAATTATTGAAGTTTTAGAAGATTATGATATTACTAATAAAGTGATAAGTTTAATTTTAGATAATGCAAGTGCTAATAGTTCAACTATATTTTTTTTTAAATTAATTTTCTTTTTTATAACAATTTGAAGTTTTTTCACCAATGTTATGCATGTCACATTATTAATTTAATTGTGAAAAGTGGTATGAAAACAATTAAACAAAATATTGATAGAATTAGGGAATCTTTAACTTGGATTACTAGTAGTAATAAAAGAAATACTGAATTTCAAGACACTTGTATAAAATCAAATATGTTTCCTAAAACTTTTGCATTAGACATCCTTGTTAGATGGAATAGTACTTATTTAATGTTTGATTCATGTTTACTTTATACAAATTTAGTAATTATTTTGTAGCAAGTAGTAAAGGTCCTCATTATTTGGTAGAAAATAATTGGCAAATAGCTAAAGTATTTCATTCTTTTCTTAAATTTTTTTACCTGTCTATTTTACAACTTTCTGGTGTGTATTATCCTACTAGTCTATTGGTAATACATACAATTATAAAAATTTTAGAGTTATTTACAAAAAACAAAAGCGATAAAATTTTAAAAGAACCAATAGAGGCAACAAAATTATTTTTTTTTAAATATTTTAAACTCATTCCTTTTCTTTATTGTTTAGGTGCTACATTTGATCCTAGAATTAAACAAGAAGGTTTAGAAAATGGTTTAGAGACATTAACTGAAAATTTACAAAACGTAGCATTTGCCAATCAAATAGAAGAGGTAAAAAAATGTCTTGCAGAGGTAAATTTCCAATATAAAAACAGGTATGGGAACCCGCAAAGACACGAAATACACAAAGGAAGTTGAATCAGAAGAAACAAATGAAGACTTCTACACCTGGAGCGCATTTAATAGGCCGAAGAGGACCCGAACCCAAAGCATAGGCACAACCTCCTCTTCAAAAGCACCAACGGCAACAATGAATATACTATTCACCATGTAGTCACAGAGTAACGAGCTTCAACAATATTTGGGAACTCCCAAAATGTTACCAACAGATCCACAACAAAGAGCTAACTTTGATGTCTTAGAATATTGGAAAACCAGAAAACATATTTTTCAGGTATTATCAAAACTTGCCTTGGATGTTTTTGCTATTCCTGTCTTAACTATCTCATCTGAACAAACATTTAGTACAAGTGGAAGAATTTTAAATGAAATGAGGACAAAACTTTCACAAAAAATGATTAAAGTCCACACATGTCTTCGAGATTGGGAACGGTCGCGCCATCAAGATCAATACGAGGTTGTCGACGATACTTTAATAGAATCATTTCAATTTTCTAATATAGATGATACGGATGAGGGAGGTCCTAGTCAACCCCAAAATTAGTTGTTTTGTAAATTGTAACTTATAAATTAATTGTCAATTATTGCATTCTTTTTTCCTTACCAAGTTTTTGTCTCATTGGGTTTTTCTTGGTGAGGTTTTTAACGAGGTAGTAATTGTTGTAATTTCTTATTTTATTTTTTGGTAAATGAATAAATTTAATTTTTCTTATATTACAATTTTAATGTATTAAAATTGAATTAATATTTGAAATGTTAACAAAAAAAAAAAAAAATAATTTAATTTAATTATTGATATTTGAAAAGAAGTTGAATAAAAATAATTACACAAAACAAAAGAAAAGAAAAAAAAAAAGGGTTGGCGGGCTAACCCGCTGAGGCTGTACCATGACACGTGGAGGGTTAGGGTTGGCGGGCAGTAGGACCGACCATTCCCCCAAAAATGGCAAGCCTAACCCGGCCTGCCTTTGTTAGCGGGCAGGTTAGGACCGACCCATCAAAAATAGTAACCCGGGTTGGGTCGGGCGGCTTACTTTTTCAGCTTTAAGTGAGATCAATAAAATACATATAATTATAGTGGGGTCCAAATTATTAATTACTATAAAATATATACTTATTTTTAATAATTTCATAATTTCGTAGGGTCAAGTGACCCCATTGAGTATTCTTTGGCTACGCCCTTGAATTCAACATCTTTTTTGGGTACAAACTCGTAATACAAATTGATTGGGTATAAAGTGAATTAATGAATTTGTATACAAAATCAACTCAATAAATTCTAATTAATATAGATCAATGATATGGCAATAAAAGAGTTATACTACATCAATTTGTATACAAGAGTTTGTACATGTGTTACCATTCAATCGCTAATCATCATGCATATCATATAATTAACAATATGATGCTCTACATTACAGTGGTCTGGGAAACTAGATTGACATGTCTAGCTACTTGAATTCATTTATCCCTAATCTATGTTGCCTATCTATGGCAAATATCTCATAATTTGGTTTAGTTATGTTTTTGTAGATCTTTGATATTATGAGTGTGTTTGTTTTATTATTTTGAGTAATATTTTAAAAAAGTTAAGTTGGGTTATTATTATGAGAATATGATTTGAATTTGAAAATGTGTTTGGTAAGATTATTTTTTAATCCCCTACCTTTGTTAATTTAGTTAAACACCCCCACAATAAAAGTTTTAAAATTAACAAAAACACTTTCACCCACCCATTAAATGCTAGCGGTGGTGGCCGACTGCCGGGAATATGTGGGTGGGTATGAGTATTTTTGTCAATTTATAAACTTTTATTATTTGAGGTTTTTAGTTAAATTAACAAACTTAAAAAAAATCTAAATATTTTGAGTTGAATATAATATGATTGAAATATTTCTGAGCTATTATTGCACTTAATCTCTAATGATATTCAGTTTTAAACCGCTGAGTGAGAAAGAGATTTTGCTGTGTAGTCAACTGTTAGGTTTAGAAAAGATTGCACTTGGTACTCATATATGTATATAGAGTTAACACTACATGAGAAGAGAATATTTGTTCTAGAAAGAAGAAAAAAGTATTGTAAATTGTTGAATATTTAATTGAGGTAGGAAATATGATTTATTTAGATGCAAAACTATATATACATGCATTAAAACAAGAATTAGCAGTTTAGTACCAGCGAAATCCGTAGGACAAAGTCCGAGGTAGGGCCACCACATCCTCCACCGGTTCAGGCAGTGCCTAGCCTTCACCATGGGATTTGCGATCCCAATTCATATGTAAGTACAACGTAGAGAAGAGGAGGTTAATTCTAAAGATTTTTAATCTGTGAAGGGACTTTGAATCAATGGTTAAGAAGAGGGACCACTTTGAAATTGCCATGGGGGGATTTAGGAGCATTGTGACGTAAGCGAGAAAAGGAGCGATGACGCAGGCCATGTGACAGATCAGAGAGGGCCTTTTTTGTAATATTTTTATTCTAATAGAGGTTTTAAGAGAGCATTGTGAATAAGGGTTTAATCCTGAAAAGATCTTGAAGGATTAGGACTATCCGTAGACCACATTAATGTAAAAATTAAATAAATTATAAAACAAAAAGATACCAAACAAAGTAAAAAAATAAATAAAATAAATTGGAGAATTATAATTAAAGAAGTTATATAAGGCAAATAAATAAGATTTTTCTTGTTAAGTTTTAAAATTAATTTTTGAACTTTTTTGTTCATTTAAATAAATATTATTAGTTATAAATCTTAAGTGACCAACTAAATAACGCATAAATATCTTAATAATAGATATCTACTTTAATCAAGTGTTCATGATGAAACAAATTGTCTCTAACTAAGCTCCACATTCACTTTGAAAGATGACAAATTTGTAAAATAATTCTTCAACAAGCAATTCAATATCCTTCTTTGTACTGATAAAAAAATTTATGAGTTCAAGATAACTATAGATATAAGTTTCTGATGGATAATGACATTGTTCCAACGCGGCAACGCCATTAAGTTTCAAGCCAAAGATTCCATGGCGTTGTTTGCTTCAAAACATTGGTTTTGCAGCTCCAGTGCATTAAACTTTACGTTAAGCAAATGTTTCCCTCAAATTGGCGTAAACTTCACTCCCAACTTTCGCAACTTCATTGCATTTGGTAGATCTTCTATAATCGGTCCTTTTGTCTTCGGAATTGGTTTCATTAAAGCACGTCGACACAAATAGGTGAATTGCTTTACTTTGATCGCCTTCTTGAAATTAAGGTGGTTTGTAGGGGGAGAGATAAAGTTGGAGGAAAATACATGAAAGAGTGAAAAATGAAGAAAATATCTTATATCCATTTGGAGTTTTGGGGAAAGCTAAATTGTACAATTCATCAAGAACAAAATCTCACAAAAAGTTCCAATAAGAAGACAGCATCATATAGAATCATCTTGACAAACTTATCACTCGAAATCTCAGGGGGCTCTAAATAATGACAACGGATTTTTTGTTCATGGTTTTCAATGAAGGTCTTGAGTTCGTTTAACTTACACTATGTGATTTGTTCATCGAACATTTATTTATATCGTACCTTTAGTTTCTCCATACAAAGAGTTCTTCTTTGCCTTGTTGAAAAGGACTTAATTAATTGAAGACTGTAAGCTTCTTCATTTATTTTTCAAAGATTTTTCGAAACCTTGTAGATACAACATTCTGGTGGAGGCTCCAAGAATTCCTCTATATCAAATACCAATTCATCATGTTCAAGAGAAGCACTATCTATATCTAGGTTGTATTTTGTCATCTCCTAAACTATTTCTCCTGGTTATATCGATAAAAAAGACAATAAATTCCATCAAAAGAAGATCCTTTTCTTATATGCGATATGAATTAGGTGTAAAACATTCAAAAATTAGGCCACGCCAGTAGTTAAAATACAGTAAAAGACAAAATTTTAATTAAACTTCTTGCATCATAAGAAAAAAAAATCTTGTCTCTAGTGCTACTGATATCAAGAATAATAGTTAATATCAGAGTTTTAAAACCCAGCCTGACCCGATCGATTGAACCGATTCAATCAAGACTCGAGGCCTCCATCGGGTCAGGTTTGCAATTTCCCTATTCATCGAAAACCCTAGAAATTGTGAAGATGATTGACAAACAATTGAAGGTAGGAATGTTGAGATTTTTGAAGAGGAATGGCCAATGAGTGTGATGGTGTTGACAGATGTGATTTCAGGTAAGTGAATTGACTAGAAATCAAGAAAAACCAATGATAGAAATAGTCGGCTTTTGCTGGCGATTGGCAAGGTGAACGAGGGTGGGGTGAGGTGGGTTTTGGTCAGAAGGCTGAAGAGAGTATTTTTGTAGTGATAAGGAGGGTTGTCGATTTTAGCTAGATTTTGGGTAGATTTTCTAGGGAATGGGCTCAAGTGATGATTGAGATTGCATATGGTGTGTTGTTGCCGCCAACCGGTCGACTGTCGATTTGTATTTGGGGTGTGTTTTGCTAAAATTTAAACCTCTAAAGACTAAATGAATTTTTAGGGGTGTATTTTCTAAATTTTAAACATTCTGACATCCAGTTTAACCGGCCGATCAACCAGAGACCTGAAACTTTGTCGGGTTTTACCCCGGGTTGGTTATTAAAACATTGGTCCATATTTAAAAAGAAAAATTAAAACATTAGCGAAAGGAATGTATATATAAAATCACCATCACTGCAATATATATAAAACATTTTTCCAAATTATTTTATACGGAAATAAATGAGCAAAAGGAGAAAGAGAACCTCAACTTTTTTTTTTTTTTTTCTTTTTGGGCCGGGAAGAAATAGAAAAATATTGTTGTTGCTTTCACAAGCTTCTCTTCCTCGTTCCAAGTGCTTATAGCTTTCACACACATTCCTTTTTTTGGGAGAAGATAGTTGGAAGGATATTTAGGGGGTGTTTGTCTAAGCTTATAAGCTGGTCAAACTAGTTTATAAGCTCTAAAATTAGCTGACCTGTTTGTTTATAACTTTTTTGAGCTTATAAGTTGAACTTATAAGCCAAAATAAATAAATAAATAAATAAGTTGAGGGGGGGTACTTTTTTCTTTTTGGCTTATAAGCACTCTGCTTATAAGCTAGTTTGACCAAGTATATTATTACATTATCCTTGTTTAATTTTAAAATTCCATAGTATACCCTTGTTTAATGTAGTACCATTTTTAGTCATTTTATAATAAAATGTACTTATAAGACACATTTTACCAAACACGTCAACTACTTATCAGCCACTTATAAGTACTTTAGTTAAACACGTAATTACTTAAAATTTTAAATGCTTATAAGCTAAAATTAGCTTATAAGCACTTGTTGCTTATAAGCTAATTTTCATAAGCTTAGACAAACACCTCCTTATTCCTCTTTTAGAAGACACGATATGAACATTGACTAAATTGAGACACCAAGATTATTTTACCGGTGAACATTAAGTATTGTTGTCATTCCTATAGATTAAACATTGTAATAGTTGATTCACTAAATTCCTCAATCTTAACTTTCTACTAAAATCTTTACTTGAGATCGTGCTTCGAGAAAAGAATTTGAGCATTATGTCTTTGATATGCCCTATGATCTACAGTTTCAAATTATTGGCTTACTTTTTGAGAAGAAGAAAAGTTCGTATTAAAGAATGATTTATGTCTTTGAGGACAATTTCAATTTATGTAGAGATTGTTTGGGACTGGCTTCCTTGCAAAGTTTACTTTTCTTATGCGATTTGTGTCATGTGAAAATTAATTTCAAGAAGCATACTAATCATATAAGGAAAAAGTTTACTGAGAGAGTTTGTATTAATTGACGTGCTACGATTGAAAATTTTGGGTTAAAAAATACTTTTTATTTTTATTTTTAGAGCATTAAATAACGTGACCCACTATCCACATGTCACATAGCATTGACGTGGCATGCCACATAACTCTCTTATAAAGAGAGTTTTTACAAATAGCTTTACTAATAAGTTAATTAAGGACGATTTCAAAGTATTCTCAATAAATAAAAAAGTCTTCCATTGAAGTATCTTAAAAACCTATAAGACATTTAGAAACCGTCTTCTTTTAATTTTTTACTTAATGTAGCTATCTATTCTAATTTTTACTATGAAAAAATATTGTATATATTACTCTTACAAAATGTTAGTATGAAGTATGAACAATAGTTTAAGGAAAAAAAAAAAAACTTATTGGTATAAAATAAAAAATGTTTTTTTTTTTTCTCCTAATAAATGTTGTAAAAAAGTTATCAAAGACATTTTTATTGAAAATGTTCATTTTTTAAACTTCATGTAATTTTATAGTGGTTACATATAAATAAGGAAAATGCTACATCAAAAATCTCTTCTCATAAACTTTCTCTTATAATCTCGACGTGGCAGTTTTTAATTGGTTAGCTCGTAATAGGTATACCTGGCAAAACAGGTCTAGACCTGCGGGTTGGACCATACCCAGGTAAAAAATATAGGGTATGGGTCCAATTTATTAAACCCGTTTTTTTAGACCCGTACCTGTACCTAGCCCAAAAGCGCACAGTTTATACAGGTGAACCCGCGGGCACCCGTATTTGCAGTAATGAATTTTTTTGAATCCCTAATTTTTTCACACATTCGCCATTCAGCCATTCACGCAGCAATCACGCACTCATGCCTCTCACTCTCTCAGTCTCATCTCACCTCTGATCTCTCACATCTCTAATCTCTCACTCTCATCTCATCTCTGATCTCTCACTCTCAGATTCTCAGCAACTTTATCGAGGCCGCACCTCAATCTCACATCATTCTTCTTCGTCTGAAGTTCAACTGAATCAACTCCCTATCTCGGTGTCTCCATCTTCGATTAATAGTTAGTTCGTCACTCGTCGGTTGGTAATGAATCCCTAACCCCTAATTTTGTGTGTTTGTTTTTGCTTTTTTGACTGATTTTGTGTTTTCTTTTTTGTTTGAATGGTTAATATTTTGTATTTTAATTTTTGTTTGTGAGATTAACATTGTTTACACTTATATTGTTGTTTGGTTGAGCTTTCCCTGTACGTA
Source organism: Pistacia integerrima (assembly GCA_026225825.1). Classification (NCBI taxonomy): domain Eukaryota; kingdom Viridiplantae; phylum Streptophyta; class Magnoliopsida; order Sapindales; family Anacardiaceae; genus Pistacia; species Pistacia integerrima. The sequence goes on from CM047747.1 coordinate 37,541,217, forward strand.
GATCTGTAAAGTTGTTTGGGTTGAGTGTGTTTGTGTTGGGTTCCCCTGGTTGATGGGTTTTCCTCTTTGCAAATTATTACACTGATATAAAGACAAGCTTGCAAGTAAAAGAAACTATGAAGTGTGGAAGGATAATCTCTTTTGGCAAGGCAGAATCGGAATTACCTTCTTCACAGATCCCTAATCTTGATACAGAGGTACTAAAATTTCAGTTTTGCTGAGTTAATCGGAACTGAGTTAATTTGTTGCAAAACATGTACAACTCTTTTAGGCTAGACGTTGTGAGTGAGGCTTGGTCCAAATTTCCCCGTGCAGCATTCATACAGAGTGTTATTCACCTTTGTGTAGATCTTTGCTTTGAATAGAAATAGGTATCAACATGAGTAATCTAAATCCTGAGCGAGGGATGTATGATGTATTGATGTATCATGTATCATGTATGTATAATATGTTATTTGATTGTGCTCAAAGTCTGTTCACCAATACTACTAAGCTCATCACATAAACTAGACAAAAGCATCTTGAACACATTAAATTATATACATAAATTTTAAGTTTGTGTTTCCCTTTCAGATCCAAAAACATTTTCAATTGATATAAAAAAAATGGTTTCTTTTCGGTGGTGAAATAATGGCCAATAACGTGGGTTTATCTCCCCTTAGACTGAAAGATCAATAAAGAGCAGGTTCTTGTCTATTTGATTTCGAAAGGGTGAGTGTTGTTCTAAATCTACATTCCATGGATTGTTTATACATAATTTCCAGTGTTAAATGATTTTGTATTTGTTTATTTTGGTTGGTATTTGTAGTTTTGTATTATATGTTATTGTTTGTTTGTTTATGTGTTATTTGTTTATTTTGATTCCTATTGGTTTATATTCTAAATTGAATTGAATTTAGAGCAGTTGATTTAGGGGGTGTAAATGTAAAAAATTAAAACTGCAGGAATTTTGGGGGTGTAACTGTCATAATTGAAAATTATTAGGGGTGAAATAAAAGCTAAAATTTGGAGAGAGAAAATACGGGTCCACCCATACCCGTACAGGGAAAGGCACGGGTCCAACATTTTAGACCCGTATATCTCGATCAGTATAAGGACTTGTACCGGTCTGACCCAGACCCGTTTGACCACGACTGTACGGCCCACCCACCCATTTTGCCAGATCTAATAACGGGTCTCACTTGAGTCTCACCTAATAAATTACAATTGACTAATTATGAACTATTATATCAAAATTGTAAAAGAAAATTTGTGAGAAGAGATTGTACATATAACATTATCGCAAGAGTCAATGGGTTAAGGGATCATGACCCATAAGAGAGTATTTTAAAATCTCAACAAAAAACAAGGTGGGTCGAGAGCATGTACCACAAGAGTCAATGGGTTAAGGCCTCAACACGAGAATGTGAGTAGGCAAAAACCTTTACCATAGAAGAGTGTCGGTGTGAATCTTTCTGGCAACGATCAGATCATGTAAATGACTCCAACATAACTTCAGTAATCGATAGGAAAGACTCTAGAGGTTATGGTTGCTACAATGGACAAGAAAATCGTACATGGATAATGTAAAAATAATTTCTAAAAGCTTAGTTAGGGAGGCTACTGGAGATTAAACTAAGCTTCTTTACTTTTATTAAGAGCCTAGTTTTGTAATTCTCATTAAATTGGATTTGTCTTAGTTTGTGATAACTGTTATTATTTTTGAAATAGGATTTGATTGAAGAAGTGTACAAATGACACGAGATATCTGTCTTCCCGAAGAATTTCTCCAACACCAATTATATATATATAAGAGACTGTCATGCAGGGATTTCAACAATAAATAAATATTAAATATCAGACACGAAATAACCATAATATAGCTAACTGTATAATGGTATACAAAACTATATCACTTCATCAATTGTGTTTGGTTGTCTTTCACAGTTGCCCAGATATCCAATGTGAGTTTAGCAAAAGAAAATAAATGAATGTCAAATTTGGTTGGTGATCAACAGAACTGAAATTGGAATAAAATCAAGGATGAAATGAATAAAGAAATAGAATCAGATTCCTTGCATTGTATCATAGTACAAAAAAAATTATATATATAAAACACCAATGGTTGATGTCCCACCATTTTTGCTTGTTTCATTTACAATGTACAGTGAATAAAAGTTCTCGGCGTTACCTTCACTTTGCATTTTTGGCAAAAATCAGTTTGCCAGCTTTCCTGTTCGATACTAGAACCCATTTAATCCAAGTTTTTCTTCCAGCAGGTGACAAACCTATACATAACATAAGCAATGGACTGGAGGAAGTTAAATAAAAATATAAGTCAAATGTTCATATTCTGGTAATACAAAAAAAAACAAATGGTTATAGATATACCTTGCTTTCAGCAATGTTCAACAGTCTCCATCTTCTATTCAGCAGCTAGTTAGACCAAGGTTGCTCACCATTGAGACAGGAAAAGCTTTGATTTGACTTGGCCCATGGAATCACTTCCTAAGTCTGTTTATATCCATGTTGCTGAGAGATAATGGAAATGCTTGAAATCTTGAGTTATCTAACATTTTTGGCTCTAGAGATTATGTCTTATATAGAAACTGATGGTTCTAAACCTGACTCTATCATCTCATTAAGTAAAACCTCAGCCTCTTGCCACTTCCCGTTCTTGCAAAGGACACCAATGGTGGAGCTATAGCTAGCAACATTTGGAACAAGTCCCTTCTCATCCATTTCTTTAAGCAACCTAAGGGCCCTATACGAGTTATCCTCTTTGCAATACCCGTGAATCATCATATTATATACAACATCATTCACCTCCAACTGCATCTCACTCATTGATTTGAATAGTTTTGATGCCTCTTTCATATTGCCATTCCTACACAATCCATGGATCAAAACACCATAGGTGTAAACATCTGGAACGAAACCAGCCTTCTCCATGAAGGCATGTATCTGAAAAGCTTTCTCCATATGATCAGATCGAGCAAATGCATCTATTAGAATTGTATACGTAACTTTGGAAGGAGTTATGCCCCTCTCCTCCATCTCCCCAAGTATATCAAAAACTCTACCTAAATTTCCTGCTCTACAAAAACTTCCCATTAGAACATTATAAGTCACTAAAGATGGAGAATGACCATTTGACTTTACTTGATCAAAGAATGTCAAAGCCTTGTCCAATTGCCCAACATTACAAAACCCATCTATTATTGTGTTATATGTGATTAAATTTGGACTAATACTAGCATTTCTCATCTGATTAAATAACCTCTCTGCCTCCCGGATCCTCATCACTTTACATAATCCACCAATAAGAGTGTTATATGTAACCACATTGCAAGCAACACCTCTTTCACGCATTTCATCAAACAGTTTAAAACCTTCAGTTATTTCTCGATCATTGCAATACTCATTAATCAAACAATTGTAAGTATACAAGTTTGGTGACACCCCATTAAACTGCATTTTCTCATATAGTTCAAACCCATCCCTCTTAAGGCCTTTTTTAAATAGCCCACTAATCAAAACTGTGTAAGTGTACTGATTAGCAACCAAACCTAGCTCACCCATTTTATCAAACAACTTTTTAGCTCTCTCGATATCACCATTTTTACAACACCCATCAATCAAAGTAGTATATATAACAACATTTGGAGACCAACCCAAATCCTCCAACTGATGAAAAACCTCAAATCCCTTGTTCAAATCACCAGCCTCACAACATCCCTTAATCATTATCCCAAAACTATAGGCATCCAATTTAACCCTACATTTATTCTCACTAAAAAACAACCAACTCTTCTCAAAACAAGAAGATTTGATAAGAAAGCTCAACAGATTATCAAACAAGTTTGATTCAGGTACAAGACCCTTATCAACCATTTGATTAAAATAAAACAGAGCTTGCTCTACTGACTGAGATTTTATAAAAGCATTTACAATTGCTTCATAAAGATGAAACCTAACTGTTGGGTCGCAATTTAAGTGTTTTTCTGTTAAGTGGTGGAGAAGAGAGTGAGGAGTGATGACTGAAGATGAAATGCGACCAGATAATATCTGTAGAATGAGAGACTGCGCATGTGATTGCATGTTCGAGGAGAGAAGAAGGTGGAGAGTTATTGATATGGATTGTGGGGTGTGATGGAGGCCTTGGAGAGTCATGGAATTAAAGAACGAAAAAGCTTTGAGAGGTGGGATTTTCATCATATTTGATATGAGAGCCAGAGCTTGCTGACTGTGTGACATTTTTGCGGCTACGGTTTGCATGTCATGGCTTTCTGACTACAAAGTTCTTAATGCTGCACAAGAAAAATGAATATTACAATGTAACCGAACTTTCAGATCAAAGAAAAATTTTCCCATTCTTTATATTTCCTCTACTGTGCGAAAGTTTTGCAGCTACAGTTAAAATATTACGCTGTGATGGACGCCTTGGAGAGTCATGGAGTTGAAGAAAGAAAAAGCTTTGAGAAGTGAGATTTTCATCATATTTGATATGAGAGTCAGAGCTTGCTGACTGTGCGACATTTTTGCAGCTACAGTTTGCCTGTCATGGCTTTCTGACTACAAAGTTCTTAATACTGCACAAGAAAAACGAATATTACTCTGTAACCGAACTTCCAGATCAAAGAAAAGTTTTCCCTTTTTTTATTTTCCCACTACCATTTTTTGTTCACTCTCTTCGAAAATGTCAGCATAGATATTAACTATTTACAAATTCTTCAAAAAAAAAAAAAGTGAAATCGCTTCTTGCAATGTCAATACAAATGATATATCTCATCATCTTCAGTACACAAACTGTCTGTAAATGATTTTACCTTGTAACAAATATCACAAAATACAGAATCATCTCATACAAAAACTATTAGCAAAATTATCAAAATTATAATCTACCATCAACCCATCCAAGAAACAAGGGAAAAGGAAAGAAAACCGTAAAATATTTTTAAACACAAATACAAAAATAATGTAGCACAATTAGATTCATTTTAGTGAGAGAGATTTTAAAGCTAGTTTTACACCATTGCTACATTTAAACGACAGTCAACGAAAATTTGTCAAAATTATAAATTTAAGCATCATATGAATTAAGAATTAAAAGCACAGCACAGCACAATTTTACTTCAATTTTGAATTTTGAATGTCTTTAAATTAAAATTAAGAAATTCAGTTTAAAACCGATTGAATGCATCATTCACTTAACTCATAGAAAGAATAAGCAGGAAATACCGGCACATCGGCGTACGGCGGCGTGCGCGACAGGTAACGGCGGCGACTGCTCAAGAATCAAGCCAGAGAGCTGATAGATTTTGCGCGATTTCAAAGACGACCTCATTTTAATATTTGTTTGTCCAATGTTAGTAAGATCCCTATAGATTATTATAATACCAATCGTCTATCCCAAATATCACATCCTAAATTTGTTATTACTCATATACAAACAAACCACACCCCACACACCCCCACCCCCCCCCTTCTCTCTTTTTCTGTTAAATTTTTACAGGGTTACTAAATTTTTATTATCAATTGGAATCAGAGGGTCATTTTTGTTAATTTCAGTCGATTGTTTTATGAAATTGTATTCATAGAATTTCATAATACCATTGCCCGAGTGTTTAGCCTGGTGGTTTATCGAGTACGAGCTTGGGCCTAGAATAGGTATTTATAATTATAAGTGGATGTTAGGGAACCTCTTAAATGTAATGGGTTTAAATGTAACTTCCTAAACTTCTTTGCATATAAATTATAAAGAGGCTGAAACCCCATGGGCCGTGGCCACTCCAAACTGGTAACTTCACAACGTCGCTATGATGACTATGATAATCAAATCTTTAAGAACAAAACCTCTCCAAATCCTTTCTTCTTCCTCAAATCTCTTAAAGTTTCAATCTTTTTCATCATCTCCAACAGTTGAACAATCTTCATTGAACCCAAAACTTCAACTTTAACACCACAATTAACCCAACAAGAACTCGCCAAAATCAACCTCTTAAGCCCACGCCTATGCCTCACAAACAACATTAACACAGCCATTAATCTCACTCTCACAGCTTGACAAACAAACCCACCTCCCAAGTCTCTATCTTTCTCCATTTTAACTCACTCTTTCACTTCCCAGCCCGACTTGGTCCTCCCCATGGCACTTTTAACCAAACTCAAACATACCTCACAAGCACACTCACATCTCACATTAATCACCACACTTCTTGTGTCTTCATATCTCAAAATGGGTAGGCCAAAAGATGCTTTGAAAGTGTACAACTGGATGCTGAGGCCTGGCTCTCCATGTAAAGTGGAGAGAGTGGTGTGTGAGATTTTGGTTGGTGGGTTGTGTAGAAATGGGTTGGTTATGGAGGGATTGAGGGTTTTGAGGGAAATTTTAGGGATGAATTTGGTGGTGAGAAGTGGTTTGAGGAAAAGGGTTTTTAGGAGTTTGTTGAGAGAGGCTAGAATTAGGGAGGCTAAGGAGTTGAATGAAGCTTTGGAGAGAGTTGAGAATGGTGAAGGTGAGGGTTTGGAGAAAGTGTTGGCTTTGTTGGATCAGATTATTGCTAATTGGACAGACTAGAGCAGGTTAGACTTTATTGAAAGACAGTCTCTGTGTTTATTTGGGATTTTGTTGTATATAGTTTTGTATAAGATTTTCTCCATGAAATCAATATGTTAACTTGATAATGATGCAGGAATAAAGTTTTAGATTAATTGAATCCATGAGATCGAAATTACATTATCTCATGATGAGCTTAGGTTTCTTTATCTCGAGTTACAGGAAGTACCATTTCTGATGTGTGAAAAAGAAGGAAGTTTTTGAAATCTTGAAATGATTATATTTCTGATGTGTGAAAAAGAAGCAAGTTTTAGGAATCTTGAAATGATTATAATGAGTGAAAATGAAGATATTAGTTCCAAATTGCAGTCTGTTTTTACTATGATTTGATATTTGCTTGCGTGGCATCTGTTCTTTTCGCGTGTATTCTTGATATAGCAATATCATTTGTTTTCATTGACATTGTGCTTGAGTTTGCTCCATGAAAAGATGGAGGGGACTGGAGAAGATATATAACCTTGGAATTGCGTAGAACAATTCCTTGGAGTTGCTGATCTCTGCAACATAACAAAAGCTGATCAAGAATTTTGGTGTTAGAAGTTTAACATTGATGTTGGTAGATGCTTTTTCTTTCCATGATATGTGCATATCCATGACACAAATTTGTGTATATTAGTTCTTACTGTGAATGCATTAATAAATCATTTTCTCTATTCATAGAAAATTGCAAGCAATTAAGGGTAAAAAGGAAAAACGTTCTAAGCAAGATTGACTGGTGTTTGACTTGTGACATGCTTTACTTGATCTATTAAAAGGATAATTTCTCTGTATCTACTTGTGGCATTTTCTGTAGTGCCGTTCTGAAGTTATATTGATTAGGAATTTAGTACAGATTCCCTTTCGTACCTACAAACTACAATACATGTCCAATCCATTGCTTGATTAGTGAAGCAGGTTATTTAGATCAGTTATTCCATTGGTCATTCCCAATAGTATATTGTCATGCAGCTAATAAATTTTAGGTGAGTCTTTGACTTATGACAGTCCTCTGCTTCGGTTTGATCAGTTGACTGACTGGGGTTAAGGCAGACATAACCATCTCTAGTTTATACCTGTATTAGACTCTTCAGAATGAGATAATGAAAAGATCACTTCCTGATATATGGTTTGAGTAAATCTGTATGTGAACAAGTCTTATTAGGTTGAATTAGTCACTGCAAACTGGGAAGAACAGTCCCTGATAAGCACAATTTCAGTGATATGCAAATGGAATATATCCCTTACTATATTCTAAATGCAAGTAAAAGTTGGTGCAAGGTGAAAATTTCATATTGTAACCTTTGTTCCATATGTTGCATTTACGGATTTACACATCATTCTATGGTATTGGCATTTTGTTCTTTTTATATAGGAAAATGGTATAACTTATTAAGGACTAGTAGGATCTAAAGCATCAACTTTTCACAACCTCCATTTTAGACAAGGGCAAGCGAGTATTGAATTTCGAAAAGCGTACTAATTTTAATAAATTTATTTTTATTGGTTGGTTTGATGAACCCATGTAGGTGGCTTGGAATAGTAAAATTAGGTAAAGGCATAGTCAAATAATAAAAAGACATCACAGTTTCTAAAGAAAAACATTGCAAAATGGGGTTAGAAATGAAATCTGGAAGCATCTTATGACTCTTTTAAGTTAGTTTTGTCATGGACTTGTTCAGCTGGTTTTACATATCTATATCTTTCCTCATCAATTTATTTACTGAATGAGTTATGTGATCCCACTTCAGGTATGACTGAACTCTTTGGACTCAAGCAAGTGACTATGCAATAACTGTCTGCTCCACGTTCATAATATGAAGAAACAGCTTTACCAAGCAGTTGCTTCTTGCTTCTGATGCTGCTAAACATGTTTAAAGATCGTTAAGAGAACTGCAGGCAAAGTTTCAAAGAGCTGAAGGGTGTGGTCACTCTGAATTTTATATGGGATGCTTACGGAAAAGGGAAAGCATCTATGGAACAAGTTTTGACTTAGAGAGAGTATGAATCAAAGGACCATTTTGAAAAACTATTTGGTTACTCACTACGTCAAGAATGTTAACATCGATCTTATGTTACCAAAATGATGTTGATTATAATTCCTATTTCGTTATCGATTGGCTGTTGAATGTTATTGACATTGCTATCATTATATGTTACTAAAATCTTGAAGGGTTTGTAATTTTTATTTTAAATTTTCTATTAAAAGGACATGTTATTCAAATATTAGTTTATTTTTCCCTGGAGAATGAAATTATACTTGTGATTTTAAGAAATTTTTTATGAATGTTTTCACTAGCATAAACCTTCTTCTACAATAAGGACTAAAAATAGGAAAATATTACTTATATGTATATATTAGGAAAATCATCCAAATCAATGTTAATTTTCTTAAGAAATTAATCCAGTTCTAGAATTACTCAAGCACAGTAAAAGGATGAATGATGATTAAATTTATTTAAAAAAAATCCATGAATTCCCTTAAGGTTTGACAAATTAATTTTGATTACATAATAATGAATATGTCAATTATTTTTACAAGATACAGAGACAGTAACTAGCTTCAACTAGATAACGTTGTCAAAACTTGTAAAACGCAAGACACAGTTCAAAGTAGGAGCTTTGAACTTTAACTTGTATTTATCATATAGAAACTTAAATATAATTTTTAGCAGTGTATTTGTTAAAAAGTTTTAAACGTTTTGACATTCAGTTTGACCAGTTAATCAAACCGGGTAAACTAGTCAACCCATGACCCAACAATTTTATCGGGTTTCACTTCGGATTGGTTATTAAAACATTGGTCCATATTAAAAAAAAAAAAAAATTAAAACATCAGCGAAAGGAATGTACATTTAAAATCACCATCACTGCAATATATTTTCCAGATTATTTCATATAGAAATAAATAGCAATATATAAAGTAAATTTAAGTAAAAGGAGTAAGAGAATCTCTCTTTTTTCTTTTTTCTTTTTTTGTGCATTATTGCTTTCACAAGCTTCTCTTCCTCGTTCCAAGTGCTACAAAGATTAATTACTTAACTAAGGTACCTTTCTCCTTGTGTTTTCTCTCTTAACTAATCTTAACTTAACATTTATATATAAGAAGGTACATTACATTAATAATTAATTAAATATTAGAGCTGACACGATCTTCTCATGCAAAGAAAATATAAAGATAAAATAAGAAATTGAAGGGGAATCTAATTAAAGTGGTCAAAAGGGTCATGCTTATAGCTTTTACACACATTCCTTTTTGAGTAATGCTACAGTTACCGAGTGGTGTATACCGATTTTGTGCACCGAATGACGTGGCACAATCTTGACCGTTTATTTATTATCAGTTAATATTAATCAACGGCCATGATTTTTTCACGTCATTCGGTGCACAAAATCGGTACACACCAGTCGGTAGCTGTAGCATTTTCCTTCATTTTTATGGGAGAAGGTTGTAGGGAAGATTTTAATTCCTCTTTTAGAAGGCATGATATGAACATTGCCTAAATTGAGACAACAAAATTATATTACTTTTTAACATTAAGTATTATTTTCATTCCAATTGATTAAACATTGTAGAATAAAGATAAGTTAATAAACATTTATCACTAACTTTCTCTCATAAATGTGGTATGACGGCTCAAAATTGGTTAGCTCACAATTGGTCAACAGGACCCATTGCTGGGCAAGTAGGATTTATTTGCGAACTGACCAATTACGAGCTGTCATGTCGCGTTTGTGAGAAAAAGATAGTAAGAAGGGTTCTGAACGTACTATTACCCAACATTGTATTAGTAGGTTCACTGAATTCCTCGATCTTAACTTTCTACTAAAATCTTAATTTGAGATTGTGCTTCCAAAAAAGAGTTTTGAGCGTTATGTCTTTGATATGCCCTATGATCTACAATGTTTATATTATTAGCTTACATTTTGAGAAGAAGAAAAGTTCGTGTTAAAGAATGGTTTTCTTGTAAAGTTTATTTTTCTTATGAAATTTGTATCATGTGAAAATTAATTTCAAGAAGCATACTAATCATATAAGGAAAAATGATGTGATTTCTTCAACGAAGAGGAGTTAAAAAGTTAACTAAGGATGGTATCAAAGTATTCTTAATAAATAATAAAATAAAAATGTCTTCCATTGAAGTAAATTAAAAACTTATAAGACATTTAAAAAGCGTCTTCTTTCAATTTTTTACTTAATGTAAATGTTGTGTGTGATTTTGCAAGAAGGCTCGAAGATCTCAGAAGCTTGTAGAGTTGTAGCTTGACCAAGAATCAGCGCGACCCCGAGTGAGCACGACCCAGCTAAAGCTTGTCACAGCGACCAATCTTAATAGCTGTTCAACAGATCAGAGGATAAACCTCAATCTCTGATACTTCGAAAGAGATAAAGATTAACATCAATGGCAGTGCGATCTTAGCGCTCAATCACTGAAATCTCAGGATTGTATACCAAATTTGATCACAAACCCGGATTTGTGTCTCTTTCCTTTACTAAAATCTGGTATAAATACCCTCTCAAACTATGAGAAAGGGGTTGGCAAATTATTCTATGCAGATTTATATTTCATTATAAGCTCTCTAAAGCAATAAAAGAATAGTTGATGTCGGCTTAAGTTCTAACTTGTCGAACCACTTTAAAATTACTCTTGTGTTCATATTTTACTACATTTTACCATTCACTGCTGATTTTCATTTAATCACGCACACACCGGTTCCGACTCTGCCAAGGTCAATTAGATCTCTCTCGTTGGTGCAAATTTTTGTATCAACATTTTGGTGCTAGAAGAAGGGCCCCTCTACAAGCTCTCCTATTCCCAGCAAGAAAATTACGTTAATTTTCATGGATAATGACATTGCTCAAAGACATCAAATTTCACAATTGTTGCCAATTTTTGGTCGGAATCGTATTAATTTTGCCACCTTTGGTAATTTTCTCAATATGAGGGAACATTTTTTACTCATATCTCCAAAGTCAACATTCGATAGGTAACTTGGGACAAGAAATAAGTGATTGTTTAAATTGACACGATTCATAACTAGCAGAATACCCCAACTGTATATGTAACAAAATTGTAAATATGAAACACATCATATAGTTTAAACTACTATTACCAAGAAATAATGGTAGCTGGCTGAACAAAGAAAATGTGAACTGGTAAAATAATCGTGTATTATTTCGTAAAGAAGAAAGAGAAACTTGCTTTTATACAAGAAGCAAGACTCTCAGTAGTCTGCCAACTTAGCTAACAAACTACAAAAATATTAATTATTTAACTAAATTGAATATATCTATATCTCTTCCCCCCGGTCAAGTTGGAGCTTGATGAAAATCCAGCAAGCCCAACTTGGACACAAAATAATTGAACAAAAGGCCAGCTAAGGACTTTAGTAAAAATATCTGCAACTTGGAGCTTTGAAGGAACATGCTGGGGAGAAACAAATCCTACCCTGTATAGATCTTGAACCAAGTGACAATCAATTTCAAGATGTTTTGTCCATTCATGAAAAACAAGGTTTGCTGTGATGTGAAGAGTAGTGCGGTTATCACACCACAAAGAAATGGGAAGATGAATATGAACATGAAAGTCTGTGAGAATGTAGGAAATCCATTGTAATTCACAAACAGTATAGGCTAAAATTCTATATTCAGCTTCCACAAAAGATCTTGAAACAGTAGTCTGCTTTTTAGTTTTTCAAGAAATTAATGAAGAACCAAGATACACATAATAACCAGTAAGGGATTTTCTGGTTCTGGACAAGATGCCCAACCAGCATCACAAAAGCCTCTAGATTGAATGAATTGTGAGAAGGGAAGAATAAACCTTTTGAAGGACATCATTTTAAATATCGGAGAACATGCAAGGCAGCTTCCTAATGACTATGACAATGAAGTTGAACAAACTAACTTAGTTGTTGAACAACATAAGTAATATAAGGTATGTAGCTATGAGAATTGATTCCCCCCAAAGTCTTTTAGGTACAGCAAATTGAAGCATTAGTGCCCTTGCTACTTGAAGCAAATGTTTATGTTTTCTTTCCACTAACCCATTTTGTTGAGGGGTATAAATGCTGATTTTTGACGAAAAATGTCAAGTTCAAGGAAAAGTTTTTGACAGTCTCTGCTGAGAAATTCAATACCATTGTCAATTATGATATTTTTAACGGATAATTGGAACTGACTTTTAATCATTTTGAAAAATGCATTTAATGTTTGAACAATTTGACTTATATGACTTAAGAGAAAAGTCCAGGTTGCCCTGCTAAAGTCATTAACTACAGTTAAAAAATAATGAGCACCTAAAATAGATGCAGTTTTGTATGGTCCCCATATGTCTGCATGAATTAATTTAAATGCAACTTGAGAGTGGGTTATGCTAGTAGGAAAAGGAAGTCTGTGTTGTTTGGATGGAGGACAGATATCACAAATGTTGCCATCAAAATTAGAACACTTATTAATAAAATGAAGATTTTTAAGAACAATATGAAAGGGATGACCTAGTCTTTGGTGCCATATAGCTGAAGTATTGGAATCGTTATTGATATAGCAAAACGTATTACAAGAATGATTAATAACAAAAGGATCAATGCTATATACAGATTTGGAAGAATATGCTCTTATTGTCTCTAAAGCAAAAGATGACTTCTCTAAAATGTATAATCTCCCAACTAACTTGCCAACAGCCAAAACTACTTTAGTCTGCATGTCCTGTAGAAGACAATGGGTGGGATAAAAAAAAAAAAATTTTGATAAGTGCAATCTTAGAATGTTTATTGATAGATAATAGGCTGAACTTAAAATTTGAAATATGAAAAACCTCAATAAGTTTCAGATTTGACTGTAAAACAACTGTTCCAATATGATGCACTGGGCTAATGGATCCATTTGGTAGGTATACAAGTGTGGGTTTATTGACTAAGACATAGGTCTCTAACATTTCAAGGTCAACACACATGTGACTAGAGGCTCTTGTGTCAATAAACCAAGATCCTGAATAAAATAATTCAATAGAGCTTAATGCATGTTTAAGAACTATACCTACAAAATCTGCAAAGTGTGCAAAGGTAATTGCAGAGCAATCAGCTGGTGCTTTTCCTCTCATAAACCTTGTCAACTTTTGTTAAATCGATTCAGACAGTGCGTTGTTCCATTCAGTCCGTTTGCTCACTTGTTCACCTTCAACTTCCAAAGGAGTTTCTGTCATATTAGCATAATTCTTAGGAAGAGATTTTCACTTTTGATCCTTGAACTCTTTGTACCATTCTGGATAGCCATGAAGTTTAAAGCAGGTTTCCTTAGTATCTCCATCATTGTTATAGAAATCACAATGCCTTTCAGATTTCTTCATCATGTTCTTCCTTTTGTACCCATTTTTCCTTACTGTCTCCTTCTTAAAATTTTGTGTCTTAGCAAACATATTAGTATTCTGAATATTTTCTGTAAATGTTATATGTGTTAGTCATAGAGCAATTGGAAGGAAGATCAGTCAATACGGTTCTGTTTGAGAAGGAATGTTGGTTATAAAAACATAAACGGTGTCGTTTTATTTTGTGCTAAAGCACAGTCATTTTTGTAAAGAATAGTTGTATAAAAAATGAATTATCATCCCTAACTGTATTCAATTCTGTTAAGAAGAAAAATTCATTTTTGCTTCTTTCAATTACTTTCTCAGGTTCTCTCTTTTTCACATATTCTCTCAAAATCCACATGGTATTAGAGCCCTGACTCACGTCAATGGCAAACACATTCAATTCTTCGTCAATGTTTAACGGCATTGAAGAATTGCTTCGAAATTTAGCTAATCGTACCTCTTCAGCTCTGGCATCTAGTTTGCAGGTTATAAACCCAAAATTAACCAGAAACAATTATCATTTCTAGAGCTCACAAGCACTCTTTGTTGTCGGTTCCCATGAACTTGAAGACCACTTGCCCAGTAAGGTTCCTTGCCCTTCACCAGTTATTAGTTGCAATATTGTATTAGATGACAATTTAGGTGAAATGTCTAAAGGATTTAAGGCAAGTAAAGATTCATTTGATGAAAAGATTAATCCTGCTTACATTTTATGGAAGAAAACAGATAAATTTCTTGTAAGCTGGTTCTTAGCATTGATCTCTAAGTGCATGTTTAGCCATGTTTCTAAATGTCAATTTGCAAGTGAAATTTGGGTAGCTTTAGAAAATGAATTCATTACAGACTTAAAAGCTAGAGCTCTTCATCTTAAAAAGTTACTACAGACCACACAAAAAGGTAATCTTAGTATCGGAGAATATATCAAGAAGATGAAAGAAATTGCTGAAAGTTTATCCGTAAGTGGTTCCATTGTGTCAGATGAAGACCTTTTGTAATTTGTTTTGGATGGGTGGGACCAGAGTTTGATGCAGTTGTTGTGAATCTCACCTCTCAACTTGAATCTAAGATAGACAAAGTCACATTACAAGAGGCGCAATTTCTTCTAAAGAAATATGAGATTTGGTTAGATAGATTTAACTCTATAGACCTGTACAACAGTTCTGCACTTATAGCCTCAACTGGTAACTCTACTGGTTCCTCTGATGAATTTCACAGTGTTAATGTCTTGGCAAATCAACTTGTTGGAAGTCAACATGTGACCAAATCTATTGAGCCTTCTGTTCACAATAGTGTACCTTCATTAATATCTCTTAGGAGCCCTCATTATCCTCTAACCTACACTATTCCAGCCTCACCCTCATATATACCATATGACAATAGTGCAGTTAATACTCGACCTCATGGTTTTGTGGTGTATGGTTGTGGCAGAGGAAGAGGTAGTGGAAGAAACAAACGGATCTGTCAAGTCTGTAATAAAACAGGGGCATTCTGCTGTTCAGTGTTATCATAGGTTCAATGCAACCTATACTGGTTCCTTTTCACCTGCAGGCAATGCTCCATCACATTATAATGGCTCTCCTATCCTAGTGGACAGAACATATCTTTCTTTGCAAATGTTCCACATTTAATTGGTGCTAGTGCTTAGAACATTCCTGGTTACCAGTCACACTTCTAGTCTCCGAATGGAAGCAATGTCTCTTCTTTCTCAAATTTTGGTATATCTGGTCTGCAGATGCATGACACTACTAATCTAGCTCAATTTACTGGTTTTAGTGTTCCCAGTCAACAAACAGCATTAGATGCTCAAGCTCATTTTGTAGCTACTAGCTCAGCTTCTAATCATCATTATCAACATGCTTCACCTACTGCTCTTGCTACAGCAGTGACTCCAACTAATCCATCTTGGTACATGGACTCAAGGGCCACTAATCATGTCACATCTCACTTGGGAAATCTGAATGTCAGTAAGCAATATGAAGGTACTAATCATCTCCAAGTTGGCAACAATGAGTGTCTCAATATTTCTCATACAGGTCACTCATTTTTACCAAGTCAATTACATAGAAAGTGTTCACATTTAAAAAATATACTGTGTGTGCCCCAAATTACAAAGAATTTACTTAGCATATCTAGGGTTACCAAAGATAATGATGTAATTGTAGAGTTTGATTCCAATTCTTGTGTTGTTAAGGACAAGCTAACCAAGGGAGTTCTACTGCAAGGGAGACTTAAAAAAGGGTTGTATCAGTTACACATCCCATCCACACTCACTTCGAAGTCCCGGCCCATAGACCCTTATTTGCTTCCTTGTTTCAGTCTCCTGGTCTCACAAATTTTGTGTCTCCATCTGGTAGTCTTTTGTCTCAACCTAATAATTTTGTGATGAGTATTCAGAGTGTGTCCAATTATGTTCCAGAAGCAAACTATCCTATTATGTGTTAGCCTCTGGTTTCTAGTGTCCAGTTTAATACCTCTGCAATTATTGATAAGAATAAGTCTAGCTCTGTTTCAGAAGCTAAGTGTTCAGTTGCTTGTAAACCTCTAGCTTTTAATATCTTAAACAATAAAATTCAGTCTTTTACTGTAAACTTTGGTGACAGCATAGTTCCATCAACTGTCTCTTCTTGTAATGAGCTTAACACTAATGAAATTTCCAGTAACTTGCTTACTGAAAATTCTAATGTGATACTTGCTCCTCACTGCCAAAATGTTGCTATAGACAAATTTACTACTACTAGGTTTAATGCTTCCAGTTTTAACATAACTGATGTTGCCAATAATTGTGTTGATTCTACCATTGCAATCTCTGCTTGCAATTATGATAATACTACTGATGCTTCTAGTGATAATGCTTGTTCCACTTCTCATTCTCATACTGATATTTCTCATACTGATGTGTTTAATAGTGTTAGGAAATGATCTATATATACACAGCGGAAATACAAAAACATCATAATACAAGGATTGTTCCCAAAGAGCCAAGATCAAAGGTATAATTTTACAGTTTATAACAAAGTAGAAATCTACAGAAATTAATCATGAGTTTAGAAAAGCATATGCACGTTTGGAGGCTCTTCCAAATTTGTCAATGAACATTTTTGCTTCTGACCCAAGTGTAGGATCAAACCCACGTAGTCCACACGAAGACAATCACAAAGAATTAAAGAGGGATTTGCTAGATCCTTCTTAGCTTTAAGATTAAAGAAGAAAAATCAAAGGAATTGATTTTGGGCAAAATGAAATAATGCCGTGGGAGAGAGTTTGGGGCTATGTGTATTTCTCTTTTACAATGAAAATGAACTAATGAAAATCACTTTCTTTCAATTAACACTTTTTCTTTTATAGTGTTATTTTAATGCCCTATTCCCATATGGAATAGGCTTGAGCTCCAACCCAAACACCCCAAGTTACCAAACACTTCCAATTAGATATTTACTTCTATTTCATCATTATCTCAATTAAAATCAATTAATATATATTTAATCTATATATTAACATTTAACAATAATGATGATTTAATTAAATATATGCGAACACATATTTAAACGTAATTTCACTTATGTAATTTTTCTAATAAATTAAATAAAGGCTATGACCTCAACAAATTTAATTACACTGTGAAATTACCAAAATACCCTTTCACCTAAAAAGATGAAAATGCCCTTTCTCTCTTCTTGAGTCTTAAATTATCTTCTATGTGTGTGACCCATAGGCTCATCATCATACCGGCAGTGTATAGTATCGCGATTAACACCAATTAATCGTCTCACTAATACACAAACCAAGATTGGCCCCTAGCAAGGCATCATGGCCACCCGATAGATTCGGATTTAGCAAAGTAGCTACTTGTCAACGATATGGTTACCGTACAATTCGATCCTTTCATCATTCGTTATCTCAACGAGACAAAGGCATAGAAATAGTGTCAACCTTCGGTTACTCTCGATATTGTGTATTTAGTTTCTAGACCAATGACTTGTATTATAATCTGGATAGAGCAACAACTCAATCCCACTGTAGCCATAGTTTTAGTGTCATTGCCATATACTGAATTGCGTCGTGAGATAACTTCTCCTGTAGCCGGGAGTGATGAATCCTCTGTCAATCCACCATAGTCTTGATACACTCCTTGATGCAGCCAATCACCACCGTATTAATAGCTTTGAAAAGAACTACGTTAGGTTAGTGTCAAACTACACCAATCGGTGCACAAGGCGCTCCGGTGATCTCAAGTCTAAGGATCACATGCACCACCATTCGTTAGAGGATTTGTTCCATAGACACTGGGGTTACCATCCATATGGAATCCTCTGGTGGGTCAGTCCAGTGAACTTGTTGCGGTATATTCACCAACATCAAGGACCCATGTGTTGCACCAAGTTGTCACCAAACAACCTTGACAAGGAAGATCAGTCACTGCCTTTTGACAAGGTTATTCAACACTATAATAGTCTTACCGTATTATATGTGCCCTTACTTCAGAATAATACTGGGGCTACGGACATTGCTAGAATAGCCACCATATGTGCTCATAGGGTTCTCACTATCAAGATTTGAAAAACTTGATACCCTCATCACGGTTCTACCATTCTAAGGACATATATCAATACATATTGCAATAATAATGATTTACGCAGTATAGAATAAAATGTCTTTTATTGATTAATGAACATTATTACAAAGAGTCAATTCTACAATAATTGATTGGCTCTATGGCATCTACTCTAACAAATAGTTCTATTGATTCTACCATTACAATATCTGCTTGCACTTCTGATAACTGTACTGATGCTTCTAATGATAATGTTATGTGCCTAACCACTAGTAAACAATATCATGATTAAATGTTATGGCATAAGCAGCTAGGTCATCCTCATCCTAGGAGTTTACAAAAAATAATTTATGGGTTTTCAAAAGAGCACATATCTTCAGAATTTAAGCTAAGCACCCCACTTTTTTGTGACTCTTGCAAGCTAGGAAAATTGCATCAGACCAGTTTTCCCCCTTCACAATCACACACCACTTCTCCTCTAGAATTAGTGCATAGTGATGTATGGGGTCTTGCCCCTTTTGCCTCTAAAGAAGGGTTCAAATACTATATTCATTTCTTAGATGGTTTTAGAAAATTTACTTGGTTATTTCCTCTTCGCACTAAATCTGAAGTCAAATCAGTTTTTATTAAGTTTCACCACTTAGCTGAAAGACAATTTGCATATAAATTCAAATGTCTTCAGTCTAATTAGAGAGGAGAATAAAAATCTCTCCTTCCTTATCTCATTGATCAGGGCATACAAATCAGGAATTCTTGTGCATACAATCATCAACAAAATGGCAAAAATGAGAGAAAGCATAGGCACATAGTTGAGACAGGTTTGACTCTTTTAGCCACGCATCCATGCCTCTTCATTACTGGTGGTTAGCTTTTGAGACTACTGTTTTCCTTATAAATAGAATGCCACCTGTTACTCTCAATTTTGTTACACCTTATCAAAAGTTGTTTCATCACCCTCCTATTTATGATACACTTAAGGTCTTTGGCTGCTCTTGCTTTCCTTATCTAAGAGTTTATCACAAAAACAAGTTTAATTTTCATTCTACAAAGTGTGTCTTTCTAGGATACAGTTTGCTCCATAAAGGCTACAAGTGTCTTAAATCATATGGTACCATTGTTATTACACCAAGTGTTCAGTTTAATGAGAGTGAATTTCCTTTTAGTACCCATAAGTTTGTTGATAATCAGGTTTCTCCTTTAGTGTCTCAGTCCAGTTCAGATATTATGACCTCTTTTCCTTTTGTTGTCTTACTTTACCCCAATTGTACAGCTTCCTTTGTCCCTCTTGTAGTGTGACAATCAGAGGATTATGCTAGTTTATTTAAGCTTTTAGGCAGGATTTTAGATACTTCTTAGTTCATTTTTTTTGCTTGAATTGCTACTTAATTCCTTACATATCGTGTTTCAGGTTGAAATGAACATTTTGAGTGAATAAAGACAGATTTGGAGTTTCTGAACTCAGAAGTGAGCGGATCTCAGAAGTTGGGAGAGTTCTAAAGTAGAGTCAAGCACGATGAAGCTTGTTCCCAAGGGAGAGCACCTAAGATCGAAGATTCAAGCAAAGAAGCAAGCGGAGGGCAATTCTGTCAATTCAGAATTCTTCAGGAAGCTTCGCCATGACAAAATGGACCAATCCCGAACCAGGTCTGTTTCCTTCTTTGCCACAGTGAAGTCTACATTTTTCAGTTTTGTAAAACGCACGGTTTTACTTTTTAGCGGTTTTCTTAGGATTTTGGGTGAAGTATAAAAGAAAAACTTAGTCTTTTTGCAAGGGGTTCGTCTTCGAGTAGGGTTAGCAGCTTTTTACATTTTCTTAGATTTATTTTGAGCGAATTTTAGATTAAAAAGAGGGTGAAGATTCGAGATTAAACCAGTGGATTCGTCATTTGGGGAGATTTCTTGTCTTTTCTCTTGTTTTCATTATGCTGAACTTTAGTATTCTCGTTTCTTTCATTTGTATTGTTGATTTAGCCATGAACTAACCCATTTTGGGTTAGGGTTTTGATTGTAATTCAGATTTTCATGGGTTAAGTAATTGATTGTTTTCTTTTCATATGATTTTGCTTTGATTGTGTGTTTACTCTGTATTTACTAGTTTTATGTGATGAACATGATGAGATTGAGAAATGAATCATGTTAGGCTTCTTGGGTAATCACCATTGTAGTATTGGATGCTAGAGATAGATTCAAGAACCAATGAAATCATTTTAGGACTCTTGTGCTTAATGAGCTTAGATTTATTAACTTTCAATTTGTTGGGTGCAGAAGATTAATAGGGAAGAGTAGGAAAACTTAGCCTGGAAGGTATGTTTGACACTTTAGAGAGGTCGATTTACAATCAATGCTTGTGAATATGAAATTAGTTTAATTCTTTAGGTTTAACCCATAGAGTCCGAATGAAGTCAAAACCCTGCCCGTTTGTTTGAATTGATTTTATCCTTGTTTTACAGCTTGCATTCATAATTAAATCTTAGTTTAGTAAATTTTGTTGCAGTCTTAGGTTAAATTGCTCCCATTAATCCAAAAGAATTTGATTGCTCCAACTTGAGAATAGTAGGAAACTTAGTGCTTAGCAACCAATCCTCGTGGGATGATACTCACTCATCACTCTATTACTTGAGCGACTAGTATACTTGCTATCCATTGCATGTTTATGAAAAATATGCATCAAGTTTTTGGCGCCGTTGCCAAGGATTGAAAGTTAACATTGAGTTTTTATATAGTTAGCTAGATTGGAGTTTTTATTTTTGTTTTTATCATTATCTGTTTTATTCTCGTTTTTAATTTTCAGTGGTTTGTGATCTCACTTTCCTTCATTTCTTTTCATGCAGTTTATGCGAAAAGCGAGACGTCAACCAATGGTTCCTGTTGATCTTGAGATTAAGAGAACCGTCAGACGACTTAACAGAGAGTGAAGAGAAAGAGAGGATATAGTGGTTGAATCAAACGAAATAGTTGTTAAAATGGCAAAACCAGAAAATGGGACAATGAGGGAATTTTCAGTTCCCACGGTTAATGGCAGTGGGTCGAGTATTACTAGGCCTACGGTGCAAGCCAACAACTTTGAGATTAAGCCAGCAATCATCCAAATGATCCAATAGTCGATAAGGTTTAATGATGATTTGAAGGAAGATCCGAATCAGCATATTGCAAACTTATTGGAAATTTGTGATACCTTCAAGTCGAACGGAGTGTCAAATGACGCCATTAGGTTGAGGTTATTCCCATTCTCATTAGGGGATAAAGCAAAGGGGTGGTTAATGGCCTTACCACAGGGAAATATCACAACTTGGAATGATCTAGCACATAAGTTCCTTAACAAGTTCTTCCCTCTAGCAAAATCAGCAAAACTGAGAAATGATATCACATCATTTCTACAAGATGAGTCCGAGTCATTGCATGAGGCTTGGGAGAGGTACAAGGAGTTAATGAGGAAATGTCCATACCATGGGTTGCCAGTTTGGCTTCAAGTCCAAACATTCTACAATGGAGTGATGGGTAATGTGCAAACCATGGTGGATGCAGCTTCAGGAGAAGCCTTGCAGAATAAGACACCAGAGGAGACTTATGAGTTACTTAAGGTTTTGACAAGCAACAACTATCAAAGACCAAATGAGAGAGCAATACCAAGAAAATCCACGGGTCTTCATGAAGTTGATGCCTTCACAGCCATCTCAGCCCAACTCACGGCATTTCAGAAACATTGGGAAGAATGCAGGCAAACTCTATACAAGCACCTTAACTAACTTGTGATTTTTGTGCAGGAAACCATGTGAGCAGCGAGTGAAGATCTTTGTAATCATGATGTGAGAGGATTTGAGGTTGATTTGAGATTGAACTCTTTGGGATTCATCAATGTAGCGCCCCACTTGAGGTACGTAGTTATTGTTTCTTCTTTTGCTCTTATTTGAGTTGATTTCTTGGTAATATTGCTTGGTTGACCTTTGATTGAATGTTATGTTGAATACTTGCCCTGAAATTGGTTGAAAATAGAAGAAGTTCAGTGTTCCAAGCTTCGCCGAGGCGAAGAAGAATCTTCGCCACGACGAAGGGGTGTTGAAGCCACGGGAAGGCTGCTGGACAGTTTCGCCGCGGCGACAGAAGCTTCCTCGCCGCGGCGATAGGCCGACCAAAATGTTTGTTAAATTTTTGATATTTTCCTCCCTAAGGGCAATTTGACCATTCTACCCCTAATTAGCAGGAAAAGTGGGGAGTAAATTGTAAGGAATTTTCATGGAGAATATGTTGCTATGGGGGTGTGTTTGTAATGAATTAAAGGATATAGATAGAATTCCCAAAGAAGAGTAAGGGCAAAATAGGAATGCTTGTGTATAAATTTCATTAAAAGGAATTAAGTCATTGCAAACCCTTCATTCTTCTTCTCCATCGCCACTCTCCTCTCTTGCTTCCTCTCAAATTCTCTTTCTTTTGATCAAGGAGTTTTAAAGGGCTTTTGGAGTGATTTGGGGTAGAAAATCAACCTAAGGCATCCTAAGGTAAGGATTCTTGCTTTGGTTGTGAAGCTTTGTGAGTTTTTCTATATATTTGAGTTTGAGGGTTTTTGTTCATTTGTTGAAGAGTAGAGAGAAAGTCAAGTAAACCAAGTGAAAGGAAGAGTTAGTGAAATCTCTCCATAACAAGGTAAGTAAACCCCAACCCAAGTTGAGATTTGGGAATTTTCTTTATTAGGATTTTGATAGCACTTATGTATGTATGTTATATACATGTTATATGCCATGTGATTGAGTCTTAAATAGAGATTTCTAGTGCCTTGTGACTGTTTATACATTGCAAATGTATGATGTGAGATGTGGGTTGGCAAGGTAGTTGAGATAGAATTGAAGGGTATTGAGGAAATCCTTTTGGAAGTGTCTTTCTTTGGCAGGATATGTGGCTATGTGAGGAGGTTTCTCCCCCTTTTGGATGGTTAGAGAAAGATTTAGAATCATTGTTATAGTAGAGTTTTAATATGCACTTGAGTTGTTTGATGAAATGCCTAATAGAGGTTTGAGTATGAGTAGTGAACCTTAATTCTTGCAACATTGCATGTTGGCGTTTCATAAGTGCATTAGTGGAGATGAACCATCCATAGGCATAAATTATGCATTGAAAAGTGACCTAAGAAAGAGTAGGAAACTTTGTGTATGCACTTGCTCTTTGAGTAGAGAACTTTGTGGATGCAACTACTCTAAGGGTAGAGAGAATGAGGAGTGCTAGAGTAGAGCGAATGAGAAGAGTAGTAGAAATGGGTTGATGCTTTGTGATCATCACCCGACTAGCCATTAGAAATGGGTTGATGCTTTGTGATCATCACCCGATAGGTAGTAGAAATGGGTGGATGCTTTGTGGTCATCACCCGGTTAGTTATTAGAAAAGGGGTTGATGCTTTGTGATCATCACCCGATATTTATTAGAGATGGGTTGATGCTTTGTGATCATCACCCGGCGGTGATTAAGGACGGGTTAATGCTTGGTGATCGTTACCCGAAAGTCATGAGAAACGGATAGGTGCTATGTGGTCTCCACCCGATAGTTACGAAAACCAGGTAGGTGCTTCGTGACCCCCACTCGGTAGTCGCTAAGAACGGGTTGGTGCTGTGTGAATTCCACCCGATAGTCATGAAGAGTGAGATGGTGCTGTGTGAACGCCATCTAACCGTACCTCTGGTAAGATGAGGCCATGACGTTTAGTAGGAAACAACGAAAGTGTGAGGAAAGAATTAAGAGTAATACATACCGGGGATAGACAGATAGAGGGTTTTACTTACTAAGCATTATTTTGTGCTCACCCTGTTATTTTCCTTTATGGATGCAGGATCTAGGTGATGATACAGTCGGAAGGGTGTCGGCAAGCGAGGAGCAATAGCTACTCTGTTTTCCCCTGTTTTTGTCACGCCCCACTTGAGGTACGTTGTTATTGTTTCCTCTTTCGCCCTTAATCGAGTTGGTTTTTGTTATATTTGTTTGTTTGAGCGTTATGTTGAATGTTGCCCTGAAATTGGTTGAAAATAGAAGAATCTTAGTGAACCAAGCTTCGCCGGGGCGAAGAAGAGTCTTCGCGGCGAAGATGTTGAGACCAAGGGCGAAACTCTGCGGGAGATTCGCAGCGGCGACAAAGGTTTCTTCGCCACGGCGGCAGGGCGATTTTTATGTTGGTTGAGTTTTAGATATTTTTCTTCCCCCAAGGGCAATTTGACCTTTCTACCCCTAATTAGTAGGAAAAGTGGGGAGTGAATTGTAAGGATTTTTCATGGAGAGTATGTTGAGATGGGGGTGAGTTTGTAATGAATCAAAGGATATGGATGGAATTTCCAAAGAAGAGTAAGGGCAAAATGGGAATGATTGTGTTTTTATTTCATTAAAAGGAATTAGAATCAAAGAACCCTTCATTTCTTCTTCTCAAAAACGTGACTCTTCATTCTTCTCCTCTCAATTTCTCTTTTCTTTTGATCAAGGATTTTCAAGGGTTTTTGAAGTGATTTTGGGGTAGAAAAGCAACCTAAGGCTTCCTAAGGTAAGGATTTCTTCTTAAGTTGTGTGATTTGGGAGTTTTAACCCATATTTGAGTTTGAGGGTTTTCATTCTTTTGGTTAAGATTTGAGGAGTTATCAAGCTAAACAAGTGAAAGGAAGAAGATTGGTGAAGTCTCTCCATAGCAAGTAAGTAAAACCCAACCCAAGTTGAGATTTATGAAACTTCTTGATTAGGGTTTTGATAGACTTGATGTATGTATGTGATATACATGTAATATAGCATGTATGAAGGATTAAATAGAGATTTCTATGCTTTGTGATTACTTATACCTTGCAAATTTGAGAAATGAGTGTTGGTTTGGCAAGGTAGTTGAGATGAAATTTAAGGGGTATTATGAATCCCCTTTTTGGAAGTGTTTTCTATGGCAGGCTTTGTGGCTTTGTGAAGGGGTTTTTCCCCATTTTGGATGGTTAGGAAAAGTTTTAGATTCATGGCTATGAGATAGTTTTATAGTGCACATGAGTTGTTTGATGAAATGCCTAATAGAGGTTGAGTGGTAGTAATGAACCTTAATTCTTGCAACATTGCATGTTGGCATTTCACAAGTGCATTAGTAGAGATGAATCATCCATGTGCATTGTTATATGCGTTGAAAAGTGACCTAAGAAAGAGTAGAAAACTTTGTGTATAGAAATACCCTATGAGTAGAGAGCTTAGTGGGTAAAATTACTCTAAGGGTAGAGAGCATTAAAAAATGCTACAATAGAATGAGTTAGAAGAGTAGTATAGTTGGGATGATGCTTTGTGATCATCACCCGACCGTTATGGGAATCGGATGGATGCTTTGTGATCATCATCCGAATAGCCTTAGAGAGATGGGTCGATGCTTTGTGATCGTCACCCAATGAGTAATAGAAAAGGGGTAGATGCTTTGTGACCCTTTACCCGATTAATTAGAAGATATGTAGGTTGATGCTTTGTGATCATCATCCAATGGCTAGTAGCGGGTTGATGCTTTGTGATCATCACGATAGTGACTAGAGGCAGGTAAATGCTTGGTGATCATTACCCAAAATTCATGAGAAACGGGTAGGTGCTAGGTGATCTCCACCCGATAGTTAGGAGGAAGGCAGGTTGGTGCTTTGTGATCCTCACTTGGTAGTCACTAAGAAAGGGTTGGTCTTGTGTGAATTCCACCCGATAGCCATAGAGAGTGAAATGGTGCTATGTGAACGCCATTCGGCCGTACCTCAGGTAAGATGAGGCCATGATGTTATTAGAATGAGAAATAAGCAATTAGAAAAGGAAAGAGTTAAGAGTCACACGAGAGACAGATTAGAGAAGTTTTACTTACAGGCATTATTTGTGCTCACCCGTTATTTTCCTTTGTGGATGCGGAGTCTAGGGTGATGTTTCGGGTTGGAGGCGTCGGCGCGCGGAGCAATAGCTACACTTGTTCCCCTATTTTGTCTTTTTGAAATGCACTTTTATATGATTAACTTTTGTGTATAAAAGACATGTGAATATTAATGAAAAGAAATTTTTGGGCCCAATTTTCCATTGTTAATTTGCATGCATTGTACTAGTTTTCAGTAGGTGTTACATTTTTGGTATCAGAGCAAAGGTTTTGGGATTGAACAGTGTACTATTCTCATCACCACGACGTCCTCTAACCAACCGTGTGAGTAATTCTTTCCTTACAGTAATTGTTTCTTGAGTTCATTAGTGTGATCATTTTGTAGATGAGGCGTAGTTATCGAAATCGCGGTAAAGGTGTGGTGAACGAAGGAGAACCTTCTAACCCACCAGAGTCTACGCCCCCTCCCTTGGATGAAGCTAGAATCCGGGGAATAATACGGTGGAGTTATGATTGAAACTCGGGGAGAGTTGTACCCCCGTCTGAGCACCGCTTCGCTTTGTCGAGAGAGGGCAAATGGTACCTCCCCCAGTACCGAACAGAGTTGAACCAATATATGGTCTTTCCAGTCCAACATCGCCCTCGAGTTTAAGGGTACTACGGATCCCGGGAGGTAGCAGAGGAAGGGTGGCTTAGGTCGATAGAACGAGCCACGGGTTTATTTCCCATGTCGGAGGCGGGAGAAAATCCCGGTATGCGAAGTTTCTGTTTGGGGTGATGCCCGAATTTGGTGGGAATTAATGGAAGAAACTCATGGCCTATTGTGATGACGTGGGGAGGAGAGTTTAGGCAAGAGTTTGAGGTATAGATCGGAGGACCAAGTTCATGAGAAGGTCGAAGAATTTATCGATTCTGACAAGGAGCTAAGCGTGAAAGAGTACTCGGTGAAGTTCAACGCCCTTGCAAGGTTTGCAGGAATAGTTAGCACCCGGCCTTGAAGGGAAGGGATAAGTTTGTGCATGGATTGAAGCCGGAGAATGGCAGGGATATTATGACAAGCTCCAACCCTCCCTCACATGATTACGGTGAGGCCTTGAGGCGCAATGAAGGCGGAGATTTTTGAGAATAAAATCTTTCTGTAGGATCCTCGGCAGGGAGGGACCGAAGGAGCTACCCTCCATCCTCGGAGAGAGAAACATGAGGGTGAAAAAGGCAAAGATATGAAGAATCAGAAAAAGAAGTTTCAATATAAAAGAGAATAGAAAGGAGTGGAGGAATAAGCGACCTCGAACGGAAGGGTTTCCTCCGCCCTTTAAGTGTGGGAAGAACCACCGGGAGGAGTGTCGAGGATCGGAGAGGGTGTGCTATAGGTGCCGACAGGCCAGGGGCACATGATGAGGGATTGTAAAGCTCCTCTTCCACCAAGCTGCTCGGGGAGTTGGGAGGTACTGCGCTGCGAGTCTTTCTTGCGGCACGGGGAAGCGAGAGGCCGATCCATCGGCAATTCTTGTCGATTATTATTTCATGCGAGTCCTTTATATGCTTTAATTGATTCGGGTGCTACCCATTCGTTTATATCTTATGGGATGCTTGAGAGATTAGGTTTGAAACCTACTACGGTGCTCAACCCATTAAGATAGAACTACCCGATGGGGTTAGTGTTGTGACTCAAGAGATTTTGTTAAGAGAGTCCTTAGTGATCCGGGGTAGAGTTAATCGTTGACTTAATAGTTTTCGATATGCCCGACTTTGATGTGATTAAGGTATGGATTTCCTAGGGAGGTATGGAGTAGAGATTGACTGTCGGAAAAAGAAGGCGAGGTTTAACCTCGATTGTGGAGATAAGTTTAGTTTTGGAGAAGGCCATCAGTTGAGCATGCTGATTAGTAATGTAAAGGCCAGGAAGATGTTGAGAAAGGGGTGTTCGGGGTATATTGCCCATGTAGCAGAGTGGTGATGTTCCACGTTAGGAGAATCCAGAGGGTGCCCGTAGTTCCGAGACTTTCTAGATGTGTTTTAGGAAGGATTCAGGGTTTGCCTCCGAGAGAGGTAGAATTTAGTATCGAACTAGCACCAGGGGGACAGCACCCAATATCTAAAGCCCCTTATAGAATGGCCCCCAGGTGAGCTCCAAATTAAAGAAGCAACTCCAAGAGCTTTTAGATAAAGGCTTCATCCGACCAAGTCATTCCCCTTGAGGGAGCTCAATCCCTGTTTGTGAAAAAAGAAGGATGGATCACTAAGGATGTGTATCGATTATAGGGGAGTTGAATAAAGTTCTGATGAAGAATAAGTACCCATTCACGCGGATAGATGACCTCTTTGATCGGTTGAAAGGTGCAGGAGTGTTCTCCAAAATTGATTTGAGGTCGGGTATCATCAGGTAAGAGGTGGCTGAGCAAGATGTGGCTAAAACTGCCTTTCGTACCAGGTACGGGCATTATGAATTTGTAGTAATGCCTTTTGGCTTGACTAATGCCCCAGCAATTTTTATGGACTTGATGAACAGGGTATTCCATGAGTATTTGGATCAGTTTATTGTTGTCTTCATCGCGACATTCGATTTACTCAAAGTCCAGAGAAGCATGAGAAACACTTGGGATTAGTATTGCAACGGCTGAGAGAAAAGAAGTTGTGTGCTAAGTTTTCCAAGTGTGAGTTTTGGCTGAATTAAGTGATATTCTTGGGTCATACCGTGTCGAAGGAAGGGATTTCGGTAGATCCGGAGTAAAGTGCGAGCAATCCCCTGGAATGGCGAAGCCGAGAGCAGTGAAAGAAATCGGGGAGTTTCTTAGGCTTAGCGGGAGGGTTACTACGGCGATTTGTAGCGAGGATTGCCAGTTGGCTAAAGGCCGTTGGTGACTCTTACCAAGCGAAAACTCCTTTTGTCAGTCGCGCTTGTGAAAGCTTTCAAGAGTTGAAGAAAGAGGTTAACATCGGCTCCTGTGCTAGTGTTACCGCAGGAGGGTGTAGATTATGACATTTATTCAGACGCCTCTTTGCAGGGACTCGGAGCTGTGTTGATGCGGTTAGGTAGGGTTATAGCTTATGCTTCGTCAATTGAAAAGAGTACGAGACCGGATACCCTACGCATGACCTTGAGTTAGCGGCCGTGGTCTTGCTTTAAAGATATGGAGGCATTACCTTTATGGTGTGAAGAGTAATATCTACACCGATCATAAGAGTTTGAAGTACTTCTTCACTCAAAAGGAGTTAAATATGAGGCAGAGAAGGTGGTTAGGCGGTCAAGGATTATGATTGTGAGATCAAGTACCAAGAGGGAAAGCCAACGTAGTAGCCGATGCTTTGAGTAGAAAAGCCCATGTTTTCCCAAAGCTTTACTAGGCGAGAAAGAGTTAATAGAAGAATTGTCTAAGGAAGCAGATTGAGGTGGTTAGGAAGAATTGCCGACCTAGTAGTGAGTCCTCTTTACTAGGAAATTAGAGAAAAGCAAATGGTGATGAGTGGTGTGAGAAAATAGTTCGGGCAAGTGCATGAAGGCAAGACATCAGAGTTCTTTGTGAGAGATGGTGTCCTCTATTTCAGAAATCGGTTGTGCATTCCTCCAAATGAGGAGTTGAAAGCAGAAAATCCTTATAGAGGCTCATGACACACCGTACACCGCTCATCAGGAGCAACCAAGATGTATCGGGACATCAAGAAAGGCTTTTGGTGGTCGAGGTATGAAGAAAGACATCGCCAGGGTTTGTGGCTAAATGTCTAACTTGTCGGCGGAATGAAAGCGAACATCAAGCGGCCGTCAGGGGTTGCTTGACCATTGAAAGTGTTCCAGTGGAAATGGGAAAGCATTTCAATGGATTTTATCACGGGTCTTCCCAGAGTGCAGAAAGGGTGTAATGCTTTATGGGTGATTGTGGATAGGTTAACCAAGTCACCATTTTCTCCCGGTAAAGGAAGTACCACCTATGAATCGGTTAAGGCTCGAATTTACCAGGAGATAGTCAGGATTGCATGGTGTGCCCAAGACTATAGTATCGGATAGAGATTCAGTTTGTTTCAGCCTTAACGGACAAGTTTACGAGGAGTTTGGGTACCCGGCAGCATTGATCTTGCTATCATCCTCGGGGACAGATGGCCAAACCAGGAAGAGCGAATCGGGTGCTCGAGGATATGTTGAGCTTTGTTGCATGGATTACGAGTATCCTGGCATGAGATGTTACCCTTAGTAGAATTTGCCTACAACAACAGTTATCAGTCTACAATTAGAATGGCGCCTTACGAGGCTTTGTATGGTAGATGGTGTAGGTCTCAGCTTCATTGGGATGAAGTAGGAGAGAGATGAGTTAGTACGCTCTTGGGCGGAGGTGACTCGAAACTTGTAGAAGATGTGAAGGTAATCCGAAGTAGAATGAAGCAAGCCCAAGATCGACAGAAGAGTTATGCCGATTTGAAGAGGAAAGAGGTAGAATTCCAAGTGGGCGACAAGGTGTTTCTGAAGGTTTCCCCTTATAAGCGAGTCATGCGCTTTGGAACCAAAGGGAAGTTAGCAGAGGTTTGTAGGTCCCTTTTGAGGTCTTGCAGCAGTAGGAAAGGTGGCCCTACGATTGGCTCTACCACCTAGTATGGATAGGGTGCACGATGTCTTCCATGTCTCGATGTTACGGAAATATATAAGTGATCCCCTCCATATCTTGAGCGTAGAGGACATTGAAGTAGCAGAGAATCTAGTATATGAAGAACGTCTAGTTCAGATTCTAGATCGACGGGTTAAAGAGCTTCGGAACAAGAGTGTTCCGCTAGTTAAGGTCCTTTGGAGGAATCACAAAGTGGAAGAAGCCACTTGGGAAGTAGAGCGGGACATGCAGAATCGTTTCCTGAGTTATTTGTTTGAATTTCGGGGACGAAATTCTTTTAAGGGGGGGAGAATTGTAACGCCCCACTTGAGGTACGTTGTTATTGTTTCCTCTTTCGCCCTTAATCGAGTTGGTTTTTGTTATATTTGTTTGTTTGAGCGTTATGTTGAATGTTGCCACTGAAATTGGTTGAAAAATAGAAGAATCTTAGTGAACCAAGCTTCGGCGGGGCGAAGAGTCTTCGGGGCCGGGCGAAGAGTCGCCGCGGCGGAAGATGTGTTGAGACCAGGCGAAACTCTGAGACGTTTCGCCGCGGCGACAAAGGTTTCTTCGCCGCGGCGGTGGGCGATTTTTATGTTGGTTGAGTTTTAGATATTTTTCTTCCCCAAGGGCAATTTGACCTTTCTACCCCTAATTAGTAGGAAAAGTGGGGAGTGAATTGTAAGGATTTTTCATGGAGAGTATGTTGAGATGGGGGTGAGTTTGTAATGAATCAAAGGATATGGATGGAATTTCCAAAGAAGAGTAAGGGCAAAATGGGAATGATTGTGTTTTTATTTCATTAAAAGGAATTAGAATCAAAGAACCCTTCATTTCTTCTTCTCAAAAACGTGACTCTTCATTCTTCTCCTCTCAATTTCTCTTTTCTTTTGATCAAGGATTTTCAAGGGTTTTTGAAGTGATTTTGGGGTAGAAAAGCAACCTAAGGCTTCCTAAGGTAAGGATTTCTTCTTAAGTTGTGTGATTTGGGAGTTTTAACCCATATTTGAGTTTGAGGGTTTTCATTCTTTTGGTTAAGATTTGAGGTTATCAAGCTAAACAAGTGAAAGGAAGAAGATTGGTGAAGTCTCTCCATAGCAAGTAAGTAAAACCCAACCCAAGTTGAGATTTATGAAACTTCTTGATTAGGGTTTTGATAGACTTGATGTATGTATGTGATATACATGTAATATAGCATGTATGAAGGATTAAATAGAGATTTCTATGCTTTGTGATTACTTATACCTTGCAAATTTGAGAAATGAGTGTTGGTTTGGCAAGGTAGTTGAGATGAAATTTAAGGGGTATTATGAATCCCCTTTTTGGAAGTGTTTTCTATGGCAGGCTTTGTGGCTTTGTGAAGGGGTTTTTTCCCCATTTTTGGATGGTTAGGAAAAGTTTTAGATTCATGGCTATGAGATAGTTTTATAGTGCACATGAGTTGTTTGATGAAATGCCTAATAGAGGTTGAGTGGTAGTAATGAACCTTAATTCTTGCAACATTGCATGTTGGCATTTCACAAGTGCATTAGTAGAGATGAATCATCCATGTGCATTGTTATATGCGTTGAAAAGTGACCTAAGAAAGAGTAGAAAACTTTGTGTATAGAAATACCCTATGAGTAGAGAGCTTAGTGGGTAAAATTACTCTAAGGGTAGAGAGCATTAAAAAATGCTACAATAGAATGAGTTAGAAGAGTAGTATAGTTGGGATGATGCTTTGTGATCATCACCCGACCGTTATGGGAATCGGATGGATGCTTTGTGATCATCATCCGAATAGCCTTAGAGAGATGGGTCGATGCTTTGTGATCGTCACCCAATGAGTAATAGAAAAGGGGTAGATGCTTTGTGACCACTACCCGATTAATTAAGAGATATGTAGGTTGATGCTTTGTGATCATCATCCAATGGCTAGTAGAAACGGGTTGATGCTTTGTGATCATCACCCGATAGTGACTAGAGACGGGTAAATGCTTGGTGATCATTACCCAAAATTCATGAGAAACGGGTAGGTGCTAGGTGATCTCCACCCGATAGTTAGGAGGAACCGAGTTGGTGCTTTGTGATCCTCACTTGGTAGTCACTAAGACCGGGTTGGTACTGTGTGAATTCCACCCGATAGCCATAGAGAGTGAAATGGTGCTATGTGAACGCCATTCGGCCGTACCTCCGGTAAGATGAGGCCATGATGTTATTAGAAACAGAAATAGAAACAGAATTAGAAAAGGAAAGAGTTAAGAGTCACACGCGGGGACGACAGGTTAGAGTTTTACTTCGAGGCATTATTTGTGCTCACCCCCGTTATTTTCCTTTGTGGATGCGAGGTCCTAGGTGATGTTTCGGTTGGAGGGCGTCGGCGCGCGAGGAGCAATAGCTACTTGTTCCCTATTTTTGTCTTTTGAAATGCACTTTTGTAAACAGTAACTTTTGTGTATAAAAGACATGTGAATATTAATGAAAAGAAATTTTTGGGCCCAATTTTCCATTGTTAATTTGCATGCATTGTACTAGTTTTCAGTAGGTGTTACAGTTTTGTCGTTTAAAATGGCATTTTTGGTAAATGACGTTCTTTGTGTACAAAAGACGTATGGCATCCAATAAAAAAGGAAAGGTTTTGGGCCCATTTTCTATTGTTATTATGCATGCATTGTACTAGTTTACAGTAGTTGTTACAATCAATTAGGGAAAATCTTTATTCTCTTTTCTTATTTTCAATATGTTGGATACTTTGTTTACTGTTTTTATTTCAATTTGTGTAACTAACTCACTTTGCGTTAGGGTTTTGATGTAATTAGGATTTTTATGTTTAATCAATAGATTATTGTTGCTTTTACATTCTATTGCATGGGTTGTGTGATTATTCTTGGTTTTATTGAATTTATTTGTTGAATATGATGAGATTGAGAAATGAATCAAGTATGAGCTTCTTAGGGTAATCACCATTGTTGTATTGAATGCTAGAGATAGGTTTGAGAATCAATGAAATCAATTTAGGATTCCATTAGCTTAATGAACTTGAATCTATTAATCTTCAAATTCTTGGTGTTAGAGTCATGAAAGTGACTCTATTTTGGTTATAAAAATACCCCATGTGTGATTAAATTGAAGTATATTGAGATAATTAAAGAATTTATGAATTTATTCACGAAAATCGCTTCATAATATTTTTCTTATGAATTTAACGTGTTTGGAATGATTTTGAAAAGTATATGAGTTGATATTAGGTTGTGGTTTATGGATTAAGGGTGATTTTGTCTCATTTATGCTGTTTA
Source organism: Pistacia integerrima (assembly GCA_026225825.1). NCBI lineage: Eukaryota > Viridiplantae > Streptophyta > Magnoliopsida > Sapindales > Anacardiaceae > Pistacia > Pistacia integerrima. The sequence goes on from CM047747.1 coordinate 37,575,375, forward strand.
AAGGGTAAAATGTCATGTTTTAAGGGGCTGATTTTATCACTTTTCAATTGTGTAGGGACCAAACTGATATTTTACAATTTGTTCTATAAAAGAAAAATGTAGTTTCGCGTGAACAGGGGGGTTGTTCATCCATCATTTTTCGGCGACCCTTCACCTTCTCCGATCAAGCTTGGGCGACCCTTCATCTCCTTTTCCGGGGACGTTTCAGGCTTCCCTTGCTCCGATCCACCATCATCCCTTCATCACCACCGTGAATCAAGCGCGCCACCACGGCGTTTCATCTTCCCACCACGCCGTTTCGTCTTCCCGACCAGTTTTGGCTGTTTTCTGGCGACTTTCCAGCTCCCCAAGGGTCGATCTCCCTTCCCACCCGCGGATCTATACTTCCCAGGCTTGACCCGCTGCCAGCCCGCGAATCCATGAATTTGCCACCGCGCCTCTTCATCTTTCCAAGCCGAGATCCTGCTCATTTTGGTGACTTTTTCACCTCCCGGGACTCGTCCCGAACTCCCCATCACTGAGCTTTCCATTGGTACATTCGGATCCCATTTACGCCCTTGCTCGGAAGATCCGTAGGAAAATTAACGCCCCCTTTTTCGCGAAGTGGTACGTTCATATTCCGAGCTATCCGTTGGTCGTTTCGCTCTTCTTCGCATCATATCGCGTCCGGTTACCTCCCTCTGCCATGGTCACTCCCGTTTCCACCGTTTCGGCCTCCGTCATCACCACCATGAGCGGCTAAGCTCCCCGGTATCTGTTCACGGCATAGGCGAGATCGGGATTGACTCCACGACTCTCCTCAAGCTCGACTAGTTGGATGAGCCCGATTATAGGACATTTGGTAGTATTGTGCTTGGATTATATTTGTTTTTCGTTTCATGATTGATTTTGATACTTTAATATGATTTGAGCATAACTTGTGATGAATATTGTTGTCCATTATGATTTAATGTTTGCATAGAACTTGTTTGAATGATAAAGCGTTGGTTTGGAATAATTAAATGATGAATATTGCTTTTCATTACTTCGCATTGATTGTAATTGAGTTGTGTTCGGATTTAATTTAATTTCTACTATTGTTGCGTTTATTGTGAAGTTGGTTGATTGGATATTACGTGTTGACAAATTGTATTTGTTAATCGCGTACCAATTAGTGGTATTGCCTTGTAAGCGTTTATCGACGTTCAATGATAGTCTTTAACCAATCGAACTTGAGTGATCGGGTGAGACAGGATAGATTATACCTAGAGTGTCAGGAAGCCATTTCATTGATTTACCTTGCCTTGTAGGTTTCGGGGATCGTGAGGGTGGAGGAGAATTGTGTGAGTCGGTCTCGTGTCGAACCAAAAACCGTAACGGCAACATTTTTATTATAAAGTCTTTATTTGTTTTAATTTCACTATTTCATTATTTGCATTTAGTCTATTTAGTTTCATTAATCCATTGCCAATTTCATTTCCGCTACTTAAAATACATTAGGTTGTTAGTCTTGCTCCCTGTGGATTCGATCCTCCGCTCTTGTTACTACGGTATTTAGGTTTAATTTTTAGACCGTGACGATCGGTCTAACAAAATTTTGGCGCCGTTGGTAGGGAGCAACATGCTTTTGACTTTGTGTGTTTGGGTAGTTATTATTTTTTATTCTAGGTTTATTTTAGTCTTTGTTGTTTTGTTGTTTTGTTTGTGTTATTTTCTTTCTTGTGATTATTTGTTTGGGTGAATTGTTTAATTTTTGTGTTCCATTTAGTTTGTCTCTTTGCATTGTTAGTTAAGTATTTTCTTTTTAGGTTGTTTGCGTAATTTCATTTTTACTTTGTTTTATTTTATTTTCATTGGAATAGTTTCATTTGTGTTTGTTTTTTGTTTTGCGGGGAAAATTGCAATTGGGAAAACGCTTCAGCGTGTCGTGAGCATTGAAGATCCTGCACATCTCGATTGTGAAATTCTCTTAACCTTTGATTTTTCTTTTATTCCTAGGATTTAATTTTTGTCCTTTGTATTAAATTCTTTTAGGTTGCATTGATAAATTTAGTTTTGATTAAACATTTTGTTGTGTGAAATTTCATTGAGTATAGTTTTCGTTAGATTTTAGATTTGTTTTAGTTTTTTGTTTCGTGTGCTTAGTAAAATTTGTTTCTTAGGTTTTTGCATTTAGTTAATTTTCTTTGACATTGTTCTGCGTTGCTTGTTGAGCCTTTTGTGTGTTTGGTTGGTGAATGCAAACTAGAAGGTCTTTTAACGAAGAGTTATTATCTTTGAGTCTTGAAATTGAGCACTTGTAGGCATTAGAAAACAAGCACGTAGGATGGTGACCGGGAGGATGAACCCGCACATGTGCCCCTTAGCCAACATTTTGCACCCACCACCTACACTTCAGCCTCATGTATCCATATCCCCAATGTCCAGACACAACATTATGAGATCAAAACTAGTGTCATCCAATTGTTGCCAAATTATTATGGGAATTTAAATGAGCAGCCATACAAACACTTAGATGAATTTTTAGAGGTTTGCTCCACAGTTAGACTTCAACATGTGAATGAAGATGTCGTGCGCTTAATTTTGTTCCCATTTTCACTTAAGGATCGAGCCAAACAGTGGCTCAATTCTTTGGCAGTAGGGTCCATTATCTCTTGGACCCAAATGCAAGAAGGATTCCTAAAAAAGTATTATCCCATTGGCAAAACCAACAGCATACAACGAGCCATTACTAGTTTCGCTCAACTTGATGGCGAGGAATTTTATGAGAGTTGGGAACGTTTGAAGGAAATGCTTAGGAAGTGTCCCCATCATGCGATCCCCCTAGGTGGCAATTAGTTCGTAGTTTCTATGGTGGGCGGATGGAGAGAGGCATAGGAATATGGTAAACACCTCTTATGGAGGAACATTTATGCAGACGAGAATGAGTTATGGCAACTCTTCGAGACCTTAAGTGAAAATTCAATGCACCACATTTCTGCGTCTGGAATGCCTATCTCAGGGCAGCCATCCAAGAACGGTGGTGTGTATGAGGTGTCACAGTTAGATAACATTAGTTCCAAGTTAGAGGTGTTGGCCCACCGATTTGACCAGTTTGTATCTATACAAGGGCAACCCTCTACACAATCATCTCAGAAGGCGAATTAGGATGTTTTTGCCATGCACTCCACTCTTAACCATCCGGTTGAGGAACTTGCCCCTGACTCTTTTGAGGAGCAAGTGCAAGTTGCACAAGGCTTCCAGAGACGGAGCGATCCGTACTCGAACACATACAATCCTAGGTGGCATAACCACCCTAATTTTTCATGGAAGCCACAACCACCTCAGAATGTCCCTAATAATGTGCCATACAGGAACAATCCTTCCAATCAGCAAGGCAATTATAGGGAGCAACCTTCAATCCAACCACCCATCCAACCACAGGTTCCCACCTCCCACTTTGCGACCCTACTCCAGTGTCTAGTTCACTAGAATCAATGATGGCTCAAATGCTCCAAACCATGCAGGAACAAAAAGCCGACATGAATGCTATGTTCTAGGATTTAGAGCAGAATACCCAACTTCTACATTCCCATTCCCAATCCATTAGTAAGTTAGAGACCCAGATTGGTCAAATAGCCGAAGTAGTCAAGAAGAGGGAACAAGGCCAATTGCCTAGTCAAGTCATTGGTAACCCTAGTGGTTCTTCTCAGCAGAGAGGGTTTTCCAAACAAGCTAAGGCCGTGATGACTCTTCGGAGCGGCCAAGAGCTAATTAGGTCTGATAGGGAAGTAAAAGTCCAGGGTAGAGAAGAGGAAAGTCTAGGTACAGACCAAGCCAAAGAGAGTGAGAGTGAGCCTCTTGTTGAGTTAAGTGTTCAGAGACCGGGTAAGGAAAAAGTTGGGGAGAATGAACCATCCCCTACATCGTACATACCGAGAGCACCCTTTCCTCAATGCTTAGAGCCCCCAAATGTTCCCACTACTACGAAAAGCATTAGGATGGATGAAATGATTGAGTTGTTTAAGCAGGTTGTAACGCCCTACTTGAGGTACGTTGCTAATGTTTCTTATTTTGCTCTTATTTGAGTCGGTTTTTATGAATAGTGGTTGGTTGGTCTTTGGTTGTATTGATATGTTGAGTTTTGCCTTTAATTGAGTCAAAATTAGAAGGTTTTTGTTGTTACAGGGTTCACTGGGGTGAAGAATATTCTTCGCCGCGGCGAAGAGGTGTTGAGGCCACGGGGAAGCTGCTGGACAGTTTCGTCATGGCGAAGGAAGCTTCTTCGCCGCGGCGACATGCCGGTTGAAACGTTTATTGAGTTTTAGATATTTTTTCCCTTAGGTACTATTTGACCATTTTACCCCTAATTAGCAGGAAAAGTGGGGAGTAAAATTTAAGGAAATTTCATGAAGAATATGTTAGTATGGGGGTGTGGTTGTAAGGAATCAAAGGATATGGATGGAATTTCCAAGAAAGAGCAAGGGCAAAATGGGAAGAATGAGTTTGTTAGGAGATATTTAGGGGGTTTGGTCTTTGAGAACTTTTCATTTTCCCATTCCACCGCCTCCTCCATTCTCCAAATTCTCTCAAATTCCTTCAATCTTCCAAGGATTTCCAAGAGCTTTTTGAGTAACTTTTAGTAGGGTTTTAATCTAAAGCATCCTAAGGTAAGGATTCTTGCCTTAGATGAGAGTTTTATTATGTTTTGATTAGAGTCTCATGTTGTTGTTGTTGTTGGTTAATGTTGTAGAGAGAAGGCAAGCTCCCAAAGAAAAGGAGAAGTGTTAAAGAAGCTTTTTCCTCACAAAGTAAGTAAATTCAACCTAAGTTGAGATTTAAGAACTCTTTTGAGTAGAGTTATATATATAATTGTGTATTCATTAGGTTTGTTGAAATGAGATGAATGAGATTAGTAGTTATGAATGAGTAATACACATAAATTGAGTTATGAGAAGTGTTTTATTTGCTTGATGTTGGGTTGAGTTGAGTTTGATGGAAGTTGGAGGAAGTTTTGAGGAAGCTTATGGAAGTGTTGTTTCTTTTGACAGGAAATTTAGAGTTTGTGAGGGAGTTTCCTCCCGTTTGGATGATTAAAGAAAAGAGAAAAGTTAGAGTTAGAGGCGAGTTTTATATGCACATGAGTTGTTTGATGAAATGCTCAAGAGAAGCATAAGTGAGAGTAGAAAGCCTTAATTTTTTTTGCTACATGGCATAATTGCATTTCATAAATGCATTAATGAGTATGAGTCATTTATGTGCATTAACTATGCATTATTTATGCACTAGAAGAAGAGAGTATAGAAAGAGTAGAGACTTTTGAGTTAAGCTACTCTAAGAGTAAAGAGAAAGAGAGAATAAGCACTATAGAGTAAAAGCTAGAGTAGTGCTAAACAAGAGAATAGAGTAGGTTGTGCGATGGGAAGCGTAGTCTGGGTAGAGTATTCCCACATGTATGCCGCATTGAGAGGCGGCATGAGTATCGAGAGAAGTGGGTGTAGCCGTAGAGTACATGCGGATGAGGGCTATACCCGAGTTTACCCGAGAGATTCTATGCATTCACATGGCCAAAGGTTCCGAATCCATGCATAACTAGGTCCGGCCGATTAGAATGAGTAGTAGTCACAGGGAGTGGGAGCGAGTCCTAGCCATGCCTCCGGTCAGATGGGCCCATGACTTACTAGAAAGAGAGTTAGTAGAAAAGAGTTATGAGAAAGAGAAAACAGAGAGTTGTATAAGAGAAAGAGTAAATAAAAATCGTAGGGAAAGAATTAGAGAGAGAGTTACGGGGATTTGAGTAGAAGGTTTACTTACTGAGCATTGTTTTGTGCTCATCCCGTTGTTCCCTATGTTTTTGCAGGTTCTAGATGAGGACACGGTCGGATGGACATCGGCACACGAAGAGAATTGGCTACACTTTGTCCACCCTATTTTGATAGTTTTGCATATGATACAAATCTTGTATATATTTGTATAAAGAATACATATGTTTAATAAAAGAAAATTTTGGGCCCAACTTTTTATGTTATTTTACATGTACTTTTACTATGCATATATTTTTATGAGAATGGAGTCGTTACACAGGTGCAGATTAACATTCCACTCTTAGATGCCATTAAGCAAGTACCTGCTTATGCCAAATTCCTCAAAGACTTCTGCACGCAAAAGAGGAAGATGGAATCTCACACGCCTAAAACTGTACATTTACCGGAAAATGTAAGTGCGGTTGTTTGAAACCGCATTCCCCCAAAGTTAAAGGATCCTGGAGCTCCTATTATTTCTCGTGTGATAGGTAATATCACGATTCATAGAAACTCTTAGACTTAGGGGCGGCGTGAACTTATTACCCACTTAGTGTATGAACAATTTAACTTAGGTGAGCTCCAAGTCGTTTGAAGTCATCTTTGCGATTAGGCCGGGAACCGATTGGTCAAAATGCCTAGGGGCCTAATTGAGGACGTGTTAATTAAGGTTGAGGAACTATATTTTCCGGTGGATTTTCTTGTCTTAGACATGGAGTATACGAGCAGTGGAAGTATGCCACTGATGCGTGTTTATTACAACATGCAAAAACTAGCAAGTGCACTAGTCGTTCAAGTAATAGAGTGATGGGTAGGATATCGTTCCCACGAGGACTGGTAGCAAAGCACTAAGTTTCCTATGGTGTTAACAAGTTGAAGCAACCGAAAATCTTGGATTTGTGGGAGCAATTTGCAATTGAAAGAAAACAAAATAAAATCTAACAAATAATTAATTCTTAAAAAGGAAAGCAAATGAAACACAGAGATTCAATTTAAGTAAAACGGGTAGGGTTTTGACTTCGTTTGGATTATTTATGGGTTAAACCTAAAAGTTACACTATTTTCATATTCACGTGCAATGGTTGTAAATCGGATTCATTACTATGATAACATACCCTCTTGGGCTATGTTTTCCTATTCATCCTTATTAACATTCCGCACCCAACAATTTGAAGGTTAATAATTCTAAATCATGAAGCACAAGAATCCTAAATTGATTTCATTAATTCTTGAATCTATCTCTAGCATCCAATACTATAATGGTTATTACCCATGAAGCTTAACATGAATTATTTCTCAATCTCATCATGTTCATCACATACGACAATTAATTTGAGTAACACACAACCCATGACTTATTCACATGGAAATAGCACAATCACATACTCAACCCATTTCAAATCCAAACTACAATCAAAACCCTAACCCATAGAAGATTAGTTCATAGCTAAATTAACAGAATAAAAACGGAAAATAAAAAGTAATGATTAAACATAATGGCGAGATGAAAGAATAGAAATCTCCCCAAAGATGAATCTTCAGTCAAAATCTGAACCTTCTTTCTTTCAATCCGAAAAACTCAAGCTTTTTCTCTAAGGAAAATGTAAAAAGCGGCTAAACCTAACGGTAGAGTCCCACACAAGCAGTTTATGTTTTTTCTTTTTATACCTAGTCCTAAAACCCGGAGTCAAAAATACGCACACAGCCCGTGCGTTTACAAAGCTGAAAAATTTGACTTTCGCCGCGGCGAAGAATGAAAAATCCCAATTCGAATCTGCCTAACTTTGCCGCGGCGAAGACAATTTCTTCGCCGGGGCAAAGCTCCTTCAAAAGTTTTGAAATTTACGAGCGCCACTGCCTTGCCTCTTCGTCGATTCTTCAATTTTCGACTCTCCACCTTGGAAACAAGCTTCATCGTGCATTGTCCTACTCGGAACTCTCCTATCTTGAAATCCTTCAGTCGAGTCAAAAGTGTCAAATTTTGTCTTTATTAAGCTAAAAGAGTCCATTTTAACCTGAAACACGAAAAGTAGAAATTACGCACCAATTCGAGGGTAAAAATGCACTAGAAAAGTACGAAATCCGACAAAAGATCATATAAAAAGCGTAATATTTACGGATTATCAACTACCCCCCAAACTAAAGAGATGCTCGTCCCCGAGCATACAGTACAAAAATAACGAAAACAAAGACAATAACGAAAAACAAAAAAAATGAAAACATGCACACAAACTGAAAAACCAAAATAAAACGAATTCAAATGCTACAACGAATTGCCTAGACATTGCACATGTCTCACAAATTGTTGAAAGTTTATTATCAGGAAATGTTCGACATTCCAAGAAGTTATAGGCTACATCGACTGTTTTCCTCAATTGGTCCACCAAGTAGGTAATCCCCACTTCAATCCACCTTCCAACTTCCCGGATTATTTTATGCAAAAATTGCAAAGTTTATCAAATGGTGGCAGACTCCATAAGCCTAAATATCGAACTACTCTCCACTAATGAGGACTACACATAGATGAGAATCAACAGGTCTTTAAAGGCTTGTAACTTTAGGTTCGGGTCATGGGCTCCAACAAAAGGATAGGAAACAAAGTAAGAGAACTTCGGTTGTCCTAAAGCAAAACTCAAATCACACGAAACCCACACTTTCTCAACACCAGTCGACATGTCTACTCATTCACAGTCTTCATATGCGTATTCTTAACTTTTGGATACCATAAATGCAGGGGAGACTCGTTTAAGGTGTACGTGGCGTTGTTAAACCCGGGAGTGCCAAATCTTGCTAGGCGAAAGGGGCGATTTAGTTTCAGTGGTATACCCTTAAACTAGGCAGCATTGTGTTCGACATTTTTTTTTTTTTTTAAACACAACACTAGAATTGAATTGAGGTGACTACCTCCTTGTTTTTATTCTTCTATCTCAACCCCCACATCATTCTTTTTGGTCTCTTCTTCATTTTTCTTCTCTTAACCCCCAAACTAATCTTTTACTAAATTGTACACTCGTTTCGTTCTCGGTTTTGCACTAAGACCGAATTCTCCAAAAGGTATGATAGAGTGTTTAGGGTAAAGGAATTTACAAATCTGTTGTTTTCTAAGAAAAATAAAGCACAATTCCAATGGCTCAAATGGATGACTAGTGAAAATTTCAATCATGGGTTGGCTAGAAAGGCTCAAACGTTCCAAAAATTGCCTAAATCATCTCCTCAACCATGTCTAATCCTAAAATTTCGCCTCAAGCATTTCTCAACTAGGTTCTAGAATCCACCAACATTATCAAGACTTTGCCTAATCGCATAAAATGAATCTAAGCATGCCGAAAAAAATGAAAATCGTGGTTGAACCACTCAACAAACCTCAATCGGAATCCATCAATAAACGTAAACTTGAAGCAATGCTTAACATTTCTTAACAATTAAAAATTCAACAATCTTATTCTCATCATTGATTTATACAACTCATCATTGGCAAAACAAAACAAACACACGAAAAATACAACACAAAAGTAAAAAATTATTATTTTTTTTCTTTTAAGGTGTACGCGGCGTTGTTATACCAGAGGTTGCCAAATACTGCTAGGCAGTTTTTAAGGCGGGTTCTGGTTTCCAATATACCCTTAAAATAGATTTTTTCGTTTAAGGTGTACGCGGCGTTGTTAAACCCGAGGTCGCCAAATACTGCTAGGCAGTTTTTAAGGCAGTTACTGGTTTCCAGCCAATATACCCTTAAACTCAAAAATCTATTCCCTACCCCCAAACTAAATATAACATTGTCCCCAATGTTCCATTATGCACAAGTTAGGAATAGAGACAAACAACAACGAAAAAACAAATGAACAATAAAAAGGTACGAAAATGCTCCCTGGTTAAGTCATGAATTGTCGTTCCACAATGTTCACCCGTTCTTCGGACTTTTCATCATCCAAAATCTGTCAAAACAATAAACTGTGGTGTCCCTCATGTTAGAACGAATTCACAACTTAATTGAAAGTATTACAACCTATCTCGTCCTTTTAACAACTACTAAAAGAAAATCAACTAAACAACTAACACAATAAACACAATCCAAAACCAAAATAAAAATGAGTTAAAGTTTCAACTGGACAAAAATTAAATGAAAGCAACAAAACATAAACATAAACATAAACAGGTGCTCCGGTTCAGTCTTCTTCTTCCTCTGCTTCCGCTTCTTCTTCCTCGTCTTCCTCTGATTCCGGCCAGTCATCTGAGTTCCAGTCAACCCACTGATATGCGGAAGTGTCAACATTCAGATCCTTGAAAGCTGAAGTCGCAATTCATGAATGTTCTGTGTCCGATCCATCATCCAATCCTGTCGTCTCTTCATGTATTTCATCATCCGCATCATTTCTTGCATCATTTCTTTCTGAGATCCTATGGAGCTGGATGATGTGGCCATGCTTGTTCTTTGCCTCTTCGCCCTGCTATTGGTTGGGCAGCTGCCGTTCGGCCAAGATGTTTCTTGAAATATTCGTCATCTAGAGTTGGAGCCGGATAAATACGTGGCTCATCATCTTGAACCTTGACCCCCGCTTTTTGGCACATGGCAGTGATGAGATGCGAGAAACAGTAGCTTGATCGTCCCTTTGTGGATGCTATCCTGATACTGTCATAAATTATGCTTCCCACATCCATACTTTTTCTTGTGGCAATAGAGTAGAGCAATTCCGCCTTCTCAAGAGTGAGTGTGCTGTAGTGCGTCTCCGGCATTAGTTTAGCACAGACAAAGAAATCTTTGCCACAGGCCAGAGCCATTGGTGTCAACTGTGTTCCCTTGAGTGTCTTTTTCTGTTTTCTCGACACTTCCCATTCTACCCCTGGTTTTGCAATGGTCGACAAGATAATATTATCATTACGGCTTGTTCTTTTGAACTCCTCATATTGATCAGTGAAACTTTCGGGCAAGTTGAAGAATTTGTTGATCTCTTGTGCTGAAAATGGCACATCCTCTCCTCGTACAAACACAATCTCATCCTGACTTTCGGGGAAGTTGGCATAGAACTCTCTGACCAACGGTTCTACTGTCGGCTCCTCAGGAGCACTCATGAACATGGCCCAACTTCTACCCCTACTCCAGTCCATAGCTTGTTTTGCTGTCAATCCACGCTCAGGGATGAAGCCCTTATCTTTTTGTGTGATCACCTCCTCATAACGTTTACGGGCTGCCTCGTTCACAAACCGTTTGTCTACGTTCTTCCCCTTGCCTGTATGCTTAATTTTCGGAGCCATTGATTCACTGAAATTCAATCCAAATGTTAACCCCAATGAATTAGCCCTATAAAAACATAGCCATGTTCAACCTACAAAAACAATTCACACTTCCAAAAATTTTCAATTCAACCCCCAAACTATGATTTTTCTATTTTAAGGTGTACGCAGTGTTGTTATACCAGAGGTTGCCAAATCTCTTGCCCAAAGCTTTTGGTTTTAAGGGCGGGTTGGTTTCTAGCCAATATACCCTTAAAAGAAATTCCACATCACAATTTTAAAGCAATCCACACTTCTAAAAATTCGCAATTCCACCCCCAAACTATGATTTTTCAATTCAACACAAACACTCCAAATAATCAACAACTACACTTCTAACAATCAATTGTCATACAAACTTCTCAACATGAATCACATCACATCTCAACAAACACAAAAAAAAATCTCAAGTTAAAAGTTCACATAATTTCTAGATCTACGAATATAGACTAAAAATTTTCCAAAATAAAGCTTTGGGTTTTCGAAATCTTACCAATATGAAGTCGTTTGCACCACCAATTGACTCAGAAACGAACCAAACAAGAAAACCCCAAATTTTTGATCCAAAAATTTTCGTGAAATTTTTGTGAAAATTGTTGTTGAAATGGGTTGATTTGGTGTTTAGGAATGATGTGGAGTGATTATTTTGGTTGGAAAAGCAAAATAGAAGTGAAATATTGAAAGAGGGAAAAATTTGCTCTCAACTTCAAGATGCAAGGCGGCGTGAAAAAATGAAGGAAAGAAAAGTTGGTATTTATAGAAAAGGTCTTCTTGCGGCGGAAGTTCATGCATAAACCCAAACCCTAAAAAATTTCCCAGTTTTCGCCGCGGTGAAGAAAATTTCTTCGTCGGGGCGAAAACTTCCCGAGAGTTTAAGGCTAACTTCGCCTCGGCGAAGAAAATTTCTTCGCCGCGGCGAAATGCCTTAGCCAATTTGTCGAAATTTTACCTTTACTTCGGCGCGGCGACAACAATTACTTCGCCGCGGCGAAACTTTCCAGTAGCAAACCTGGTTTTCTTCATGTCTCTTCGCGCGGCGAAAAGTATTCTTCGCCCGCAAGGGTCTGGAAATTTTTGATACTTTCCTTTGCTCTAGACTTCACCTGAAACACTTGAAACAATAAAAACATCAAATTTTTTTACATACTCATAATGAAATAAGAAAAATTCAAACAACAAAAATTTAAGATCAAAAAGTTAAAAACACTTGGGTTGCCTCCCAAGAAGCGCTTGTTTATAGTCGGAAGCTTGACTCTTTCCATCCTTTAGGTTGGGATGTCGGCCCGGATTGGGATGAACTTGCAACTCATCACCCCTCAACGTATGGCTTCAACCTCTGTCCATTAACCGTGAAAGTGCCCTTTTTCCTCATGTGTGACTTCCCACTACTCCCGGATGCATGTATCCTCGTTATAGTGAGCAGGTCCGGACCATCTAGACTTAAGTTTTCCGGGGAAAAGCCTAAGTCTAGAGTTGAACAACAACACTTTCTGCCCAACTTCAAAAGCCTTTACCCGGATGTGCTTGTCGTGCCACCTTTTTGTTTTCTCTTTATAATTCAGGGCATTTTCATATGCTTCCAGACGAAACTCATCCAGCTCGTTCAAAGTCAGCATTCTCTCCTCTCCCGCGGCTTTTAAATCCATGTTCAACTTCTTGACGGCCCAATATGCCTTATGTTCAAGTTCCACCGGCAAGAGTGGCATGCTTTCCCATACACCAATCTGACGGAGACATACCAATTGGGGGTTTTTGAATGCGGTGCGTAAGCCCATAACGCATCGTCCAACTTCCGTGACCAATCCTTCCTCGAGGCATTGTTATTTTCTCTAAAATCCCTTTCTTCTCTGTTTGTGATTCTACTTGCCCGCTTGTTTGTGGATGATAGGGTGTTGCCACTCTATGTGTCACTCCATACTTACTTAGCAATGCATCCATTTGCCTATTGCAAAAATGCGTTCCTCCCTCACTAATAATTGCTCGTGGTACTCCAAACCTTGAGAAAATATTCTTCCTCACAAAATTAATCACCACCCTAGCATCATTAGTTGGCAATGCAAGCGCCTCGGCCCATTTCGACACATAGTCCCCAGCTACCAATATAAACATGTTCCCATAGGAACTTGGGAAAGGACCCATGAAATCAATCCCCCAAACGTCAAAAATTTCAACCACCAAGATGTTGTTCAACGGCATCTCATCTCTTTTTGAAATACTCCCCAGTCCGTTGACATTGGTCACACTCCTAGATCATCGGAAGGAATCCTTAAAGAGGGTTGGCCAATAAAACCCAGATTGTAGCACCTTCGCTGCTGTTCTAGCTCCCCCGAAATGGCCACCCACTTCCCTCTCATGACATTGTCTTAGAATGCTCTCCATTTCTTCCTCTGGGACACATCTCCGTATCATTTGGTCAGTACAGTGTCTGTACAGGAATGGCTCTTCCCAAAAATAGTATTTTAAATCAGAGAAAAATTTTCTCTTCTGTTGAAATGTCATACCACTTGGGAGCACCCTTGATGAAAGATAATTTGCAAAGTCCGCATACCATGGTGCTTCATCCACTCTCATCAGTTTCTCATCTGGAAATGTTTCTGAAATTGGCATTTCCACCTCATCCCCCTTAATTGGTCTCTCAATTCTTGACAAATGATCAGCTACTACATTTTCCGACCCCTTTTTGTCTCGAATCTCCAACTCAAACTCTTGAAGTAGTAGAATCCATCTAATCAACCGAGGTTTTGCTTCTTGCTTCGCCAAAAGGTGTCTGAGTCTTGAATGGTGCAGTATGCGATTACCTTCGAACCTAAAAGATAAGAACGAAACTTGTCAAAAGTAAACACCACAACCAATAGTTCTTTTTCAGTGGTGGTGTAGTTCAGTTGTGCATCAACAAATGTCTTGCTAGCATACTGAATTACATGCAACACTTTATTTTTTCTCTGCCCTAATACTACCCCTAAAGCAAAATCACTAGCATCACACATTAGTTCAAATGGCAGTCCCCAATCAGGAACTACTATAATAGGTGCAGAAACTAGCAATTTCTTTAAAGTTAGGAAAGCATGCATGCAATCATCATCAAAATAAAAAACAACATCTTTATTTAATAGATTGCATAGGGGTTTAGAGATCTTAGAAAAATCCTTTATGAAGCGTCTATAAAACCCCGCATGCCCCAGAAGCTTCAGTTGCTTTGACATTCGATGGCGGTGGTTAACTTCTCAATTACTTGTTTCGCCCGATCAACTTCAATCCCATCCTTGGAAATTCTATGCCCGAGCACAATTCCCTCTTGGACCATGAAGTGACATTTCTCCCAATTCAGCACCAAATTTGTTTCCTTGCATCTTTGTAAAAACAAGAGACAAATTTGTTAGACAATTGTCAAATGATGACCCAAAAGCGAAGTCATCCATGAAGACTTCTATGAATCTTTCCACCATGTCTCCAAAGATTGACATCATGCATCTTTGGAATGTTGCTGGTGCATTGCATAACCCAAATGGCATTCTTCGGTAGGCAAAGGTGCCGTAAGGGCAAGTGAAGGTTGTTTTCTCTTGATCTTAGGAGCGATGGCAATTTGGTTATATCTCGAATAGCCATCCGAGCGATAATATGCATGTCCTGCCAACCTCTCCAACATTTGATCGATGAAGGGCAATGGAAAATGATCCTTCCTTGTCGCCTCGTTCGTTTTTACAATTAATCAATGCATACTCTCCAACCCGTTACCGTCCTTGTTGGAATCAACTCATTACTTTCATTCTTCTAGCGGTAATCCCTCCTTTCTTAGGGACAACTTGTACCGGGCTCACCCATGGACTATCAGAAATCGGATAGATGATCCCCGCATCTAAAAGTTTCACCACCTCCTTTCTCACCACTTCCTTCATTGAAGGATTCAATATTCGTTGTGGTTGTACCCTCGGCTTAAAGTCATCCTCCATGAGAATCTTATGCATGCAGAATGAGGGTGAGATACCTCTAATGTCCGTAATGGTCCATCCAATCGCCAGTCTATGTTCTCTTAACACTCTAATCAACTTCTCTTCCTCTAAGGCACTCAAATCTGCACTAATAATCACCGGAAAAGTATCTGAATCTCCAAGATAGACATATTTGAGGTGAGGCGGTAAAGGTTTCAGTTCAAGCTTTGGAGCTTCTTTATTATTTTCCTTTGCCTTCTCTTTGTCAAAGTCAAATTCCTCAAATTCTGCATCTTGACTCTCCTCAATTGGTTGGAGTGCTTCTAACATTCTAGCACAATCGTTCCTTGCTGATTCTTCAACCTCTACTGTTTTCGATTTGGCTATACAAGCTTCTAGAGGTAATTCAGGGATGTTTTCTTCCATGGACTCCACAACAAGTTCATCCACTATATCCACACTAAAAACATGAGTCCCGCTTCAGCGGAAACTTCATCGCATCAAACACATTAAAAGTTCTTGTTTCATCCACAGACATTGAACAACTTTCCTTCCACTGCGTCAATCGAGTGCTCTCCCGTGGCCAAGAATGGTCGGCCCAAAATGAGAGGAATCTCCTTATCCTCTTCCATGTCCAGCACTACAAAGTCCACCTTGGAAATATTATTTTCCCCACCTTACTAACATCTTCAACTATCCCCCTCAGTGCTTTATCGACCCGATCCGCTAGTTACAAGCGACATTGTCGTTGGCTTCACTTCACCAATCCCTAATCTCCTGAAAACAGAAAAAGGCATTAAATTTATACTAGCTCCTAAATCACAAAGCACACGATCAAAAGTAATATCCCCTATAACACAAGGAATGGTAAAACTCCCTGGATCTTTGAGCTTTGGGGGTAATTTCTTCTGGAGGATTGCACTGCACTCTTCCGTTAGCATCATCGTTTCCTCATCTTCTAATTTCCTCTTGTTAAAGTATCTCCTTGGGGGAACTTCGCATAGCTCGGCATTTGCTGTATTGCATCTGCAAAAGGAATGTTAATATGCAATTTCTTAAAAATTTCAATGAATTTCGAAAATTGCTTATCCTGATTCTTCTTCTTCAATCTCTGAGGAAAAGGCACGGGTGGAGTGTGATGAGCTAATTTTGGTGGTATCTCGGGGAATGGCAATTTCTCCTTCTTCTTTTGCTTTTCATCATCTTTCTTGTTCTCTTCCCCTAAAACACCTGAATTCTCTTCACAATTAATCTCTTCATCAATTTTCTCTTCAAACTCTTCCTTTTCGGGTTGCTCCCCTTCTTTCGTAGACTGGCCTACTTCTTCCAAAACTGTCCCACTTTTCAAAATGATTGCATTTGCTTGTTCACGTGGGTTGGTCACTGTGTTGCAGGTAGAGAACCCTGTGGTCTATCATTCAGCTTATCGGCCAATTGGCCCATCTACACCTCAAGATTCCGAATGAACGCCCCTTGGTTTCTGAAGTTTGTTCTCATCTCATTCATGAACCCTGTAGACTCTTGCATGAATTTACCGAACAAATCCTCCAACTTTGACACTCTTGGATCTCCCGGTTGATTGGTCACCCCTGGCTGGTTATTTGGAACTTGCCTCTGGTTCCATTGGTTACCCTGTTGGTTTTGATTTCCCCAAGCCAGATTTGGATGATGTCTCCACCTTGGGTTGTATGTGTTGGAGAACGGATTGTTCGGCTATCTTTGATTTCCTGCCAAGTAATTTACTTGCTCCGTTGATGAAGCAGCGGTGCAAATGTGTTTCCGACTTGGCTTTCATTTGCTCACATGGTTTTCCTGCACAAAAAATCACATGTTAGTTGAGGTGCTTATCGAGAATTTACCCGCATAGTTCCCAAGCTTTGTTTTTGGAAAAAGGAGGGCGATGAGTTGGGTGAGATCCACTGTGAAAGCATCTACTTCATAAAGACCCGACGATTTCCTCGTAGTTACTCTCTCATTCGGTCTTTGATAGTTGTTGCTTGCCAAAACCTCAAGCAACTCATAAGCCTCCTCAGGTGTCTTGATACCGCAAAGCCCCTCCCTGACCGCATCCACCATGGTTTGCGTTACCCATCAAACCATTATAAAATGCTTGGACTTGAAGCCAAACAGGCAAACCATGATGTGGGCACTTCCTCATCAATTCCTTGTATCTCTCCCAAGCCTCGTACAACGACTCGCGTCATCTTGTAGAAATGATGTGATATCATTTCTCAACTTGACGACCCATTTGGAGGAAAGAACTTGGTCAAGAATTTTTGTGCGATCATTCCATGTTGTGGTCGTTCCCGGTGGTAATGCCATTAACCACCCCTTTGCTTTATCTCCCAATGAGAATGGAAATAAATGCGGCCTAATAGCATCATCCGACACTCCAATTCGACTTGAAGGTGTCGCAAATTTCGAGGAAATTTGCAATGTCTTCGATCGGATCCTCTTTCAAATCACCGTTGAATCTTACCCATTTGCTGGATCATCTGGATGATTGTCGGGCTTGATCTCGAAGTTGTTAGCTTATCTTGTAGGTCTCGTAATACTTGACTTCCGTTCCTTGTGGGACCTGAAAATTCCCTCGGTGTCCTATTTTTTTGGTTCAGCCATTTCAACTACAACTTCTTCCGTTTTTGCAGTAGGTGTATCTCTTTCTCTTCTCTCTCTGTTTAGTCTTCGTACAGTCCTCTCAAGCTCAAGGTCAACAGGAACCACTGGTTGACGTCTTGCTCTTCGCATAAACTGAATGAACACAAGTGAAAGAAAAGTGAAATCACAACTCTAACAAAAATTAAAAACAAAAGTAAAACTTCAATCTAGTTAAACTCTAGGAAAAACTTAATGTTAACTTAATAACAGTCCCCGGCAACGGCGCCAAAAACTTGATGCGTGTTTATTACAACATGCAAAAACTAGCAAGTGCACTAGTCGTTCAAGTAATAGAGTGATGGGTAGGATATCGTTCCCACGAGGAGTAGCAAAACACTAAGTTTCCTATGGTGTTAACAAGTTGAAGCAACCGAAAATCTTGGATTTGTGGGAGCAATTTGAAATTGAAAGAAAACAAAATAAAATCTAACAAATAATTAATTCTTAAAAAGGAAAGCAAATGAAACACAGAGATTCAATTTAAGTAAAACGGGTAGGGTTTTGACTTCGTTTGGATTATTTATGGGTTAAACCTAAGAGTTACACTATTTTCATATTCACGTGCAATGGTTGTAAATCGGATTCATTACTATGATAACATACCCTCTCGGGCTATGTTTTCCTATTCATCCTTATTAACATTCCGCACCCAACAATTTGAAGGTTAATAATTCTAAATCATGAAGCACAAGAATCCTAAATTGATTTCATTAATTCTTGAATCTATCTCTAGCATCCAATACTATAATGGTTATTACCCATGAAGCTTAACATGAATTATTTCTCAATCTCATCATGTTCATCACATATGACAATTAATTTGAGTAACACACACCAGACTTATTCACATGGAAATAGCACAATCACATACTCAACCCATTTCAAATCAAACTACAATCAAAACCCTAACCCATAGAAGATTAGTTCATAGCTAAATTAACGAAGAATAAAAACGGAAAATAAAAGTAACAGATTAAACATAATGGCCCGAGATGAAAGAATAGAAATCTCCCCAAAAGATGAATCTTCCAGTCAAAATCTGAACCTTCTCTTTCACAATCCGAAAAACTCAAGCTTTTTCTCTAAGGAAAATGTAAAAGACGGCTAAACCTAACAGTTGGGAGTCCCTTACAAACAGTTTATGTTTTTCTTTTATACCTAGTCCTAAAACCCAGTCAAAAATACGCACACACGAAACTGTGCGTTTACAAAACTGAAAAATTTGACTTTCGCCGCGGCGAAGAATGAAAAAATCCCAATTGAATACTGCCCTAACCCGTCGCGGCGAAGACAATTTCTTCGCGGGTGACTCCGCCTTCAAAAGTTCTAAGAAATTTCTGAAGCCGCCCTCTGCTGCTTCTTCGTCCGATTCTTGATTTTCGACTCTCTACCTTGGAAACAAGCTTCATCGTGCATTGTCCTACTCAGGAACTCTCCTATCTTCGAAATCCTTCAAGTCGAGTCAAAAGCTGTCAAATTTTGTCTTTATTCGATAAAAGAGTCCATTTTAACTTTGAAACGAAAAGTAGAAAATTACGCAC
This sequence comes from Pistacia integerrima, assembly GCA_026225825.1. Classification (NCBI taxonomy): domain Eukaryota; kingdom Viridiplantae; phylum Streptophyta; class Magnoliopsida; order Sapindales; family Anacardiaceae; genus Pistacia; species Pistacia integerrima. The sequence goes on from CM047747.1 coordinate 37,594,533, forward strand.
CAATTCAGGTAAAAATGCACTAGAAAGTACCTGAAATCCGACAAAAAGATCATATAAAAACTGTAATATTTACGGATTATCAGCCACCGATTATTTTAGGGAGACCTTTTCTAACAACGACAAATGCTTACATTAACTGTAGATCTGGAGAGATGGAAGTGTCTTTTGGGAATAGGAAATTGAGACTTAATGTGTTTAATGCTGGGTTAGGACCAATGCGTGAGGACGATAATGAGTGTTTCATGGTTGCTATTGACAGTCTAGTGGAGGCTCACGCCCCACAGATGTTATGTGATGATGCATTTTACACTCTTATGAATCCATTTGTTAAGGAGATATCTAGCTTGAGTGTCGTGTCTAAGATTCAGGAGGTTAGTGCGTATATAGCTAGGTCGCCCACTCTAAGCGTCGACCTTGGAACATCAAGTATGAAACCTTACCACCTTTCTCTAAGACGACACAACTGAGGTCAATTGAGTCTCCACTAGTCTTAGAGTTGAAAGCCTTGCCTGATACTCTAAAGTATGTTTTCCTAGGACCCAACAAGACGTTACCCGTGATCATTGCCGCCAACTTAGATAGTGAGCAAGAGGAGAGATTAGTGGTGTAATATCCCACTTGAGGTACGTATTTAAGATTTGTCGTATTAGCTAAAAGTTTATTGTTTTAACTTAAATTGAGTTTGTATGTTGAGTTGGTTGAATTGTTGCCTTGAAATGGGTTGAGTTTTGGTGAAGTTGGAAATTCAAACTTCGCCGGGGCGAAGAAGAAACTTCGCCGGCGGAGGAGAAGTGGCATTCGGGTAGGTTCTGCCCAATTTCGCCGAGGCGACGAAAAATTCTTCGCCGCGGCGAAGAGCCAAAAACCAAGATTCTTGAGTTTTCTAGAGAATTCTCCTTTTGGAACACAATGACCATTCTACCCCTAATTAGTAGGAAAAGTGGGGAGTAAAATGAAAGGAAATTTAGTAGAGATTGTGTTTGTATGGGGGTGTAGTTGTAAAGAATCAAAGGATATAGATGAAATTTCCAAGAAAGGACAAGGGCAAAATGGGAAATGAAGCTTTTAATATGAACTAAAAAGAGTAAAGTGTAGAGAAAGCCCTCATTCATCTTCATTCCACCGCCTCTTCCATTGCCCTTATTCTCTCAATTTCTTCACCCAAATTTCCAAGAGTTCTAAGGGTTTTAAGAAGCTTTTTGAGTAGAAATTTCATCTAAAGCTTTCTAAGGTAAGAATTCATGCTTTAGATGTAAATTTTCTTGTATTTATAGTGAATTCTTATTGTGTTGTTGCTGCCCTTGTGGTTGTTTTGAGTTGTAGAGAAGAGACAAGCCAACAAAGGGAAGGAGAAGGTGCTAAGGAACCCATCTTTGCACAAGGTAAGTAAATCCAACCAAGTTGAGCTATGACTAAGCTTTGAGTAGAGACTTATTTTGATTATGTATGTACATGGTATATCTACTGAAAATTGAGATGAGATGTGTGCTTAGTCTTAGTAGTTGGGATTGATTAAATATGAAAAGTGTTGTTGATATGTGTATTGAGAATGGAGTTTGAGATGAAGTTTGAGAGATGTTGTGTAATCCTTTTTGGGAGTGCTTTTCTTGACAGGGATTATGAGTAATTGAGGGAGTTTTTCCTCAATTTGGATGGCTAGAAAAATGAAGTTTAGTAGTAATTTTCGTAGGGTGTTTATATGCACATGAGATGTTTGAGGAAATGCCTAAGTGAAATCTGCCCTGTCACTGCCGTAACCTTCTGAGTAATTTTTGAGTATCTTACGGTTCGAACTGGGCTGAGACCAAAACAGAGAAGTTGTAGCCCTGTTTCTAAGCTTTGAAACGAGACCATAACCGTAGTAATCCGAGGTGTATAGCATAAGTTATGGCCGTTTTAGTGTGACTGGTGCAGAATGACTGTTTTGAGGAAATCTTGTAATTGGCATTTCATTAGTGCATTAGGGAGCATGAGATAGCTCTACACCTTTGTTTATACACTTGACAAGTAGCGTGAGATTTAGTATAGAATGTGAGTATAAGTTCTTTAAGAGTTAAGAGAATAGAGTAGGTTGTGCGATGGGGAACCCGTGAGTAATGGGTAGAGTATTCCCGCATGTACGCCGCATTGAGAGCGCGGCATGAGTATCAGATAGAGAAGTGGTGTAGCCCGTGAGAGCGCATGCGGATGAGGGCTATACCAGTACCCGAGAGAGAGATTATATACACATGGCCAAGGGTTCCGAATCCATGCATAACCGAGGTCCGATCGACTAGAGTGAATAGAGGTCACGTAGAGTGGGAGTGAGTCCCGGCCGTGCCCCCGGTAAGATGGGGTCGTGATTTATGAAAGAGCTATGAGAAAAGAGTTCTAAGAGAAAGAGAAAGAGGAAAAGAAAGATGTACCCAAAGAGATATTGAACGAGGATGTAAGGAAAGAATGAAAGAGAGAGTTACGGGGATAGCTTGAGTAGAGGATTTACTTACTGAGCATTATTTTAGTGCTCACCCCGTTGTTTTTCCATGTTTTGCAGGACCTAGGTGAGGAACACTGTCGGATGGATGTCGGCGTGCGAGGAGGAGTGGTTCCACTGTCCCTGATGTTTTGATGACTTGTGTATACGTTATATATATTTTGTGTAAAAACGTATATGTTTGGAAAGAGTATGTATATATGTTTAATAAAAGAAAAATTTGGGCCCAATTTCCTTATGTTATTTTATATGTATTTCTTTACAAAGTTTTGAGTAGTAGTGGCTTTTACATTTTTGGTATCGGGCCGAGATTTTGGGATTTGACAAAGGTGTGCCATTCTTCTCGCTTCTGACGTCCACGAAGCAACCCGTGTGAGTTAATTCTTTCCTTACGTTAAGTGTTCTTTTGAATTGATCAAGTATGGTTGTTTTGTAGATGAGGCGTAGTAATAGGAGGAAGGGTAAGGGTGTAATGCATGAGGGGGAATCCTCCAACCCACCAGAATTGACTCCCCACTTGATGAGGCGAGGATTCGAGCCATAGTACGGCAGGTTTTAGCGGAGAGTCGGGGAGAGTTATTCGGGGAGAGGCAAGAGACTCCCAATAAGTCTACCGCCTCCAAGGCGAGCAAGAAGGGCGGGTACCTCAAGGTGTCCGGACTCGAGGTGATCCGATTCAGGGGCTTGTAAATCAAAACCAGCCGCCAGCATTTAAGGGTACAAGGGACCCGCTAGAGGCAGAGGAATGGTTCAAGTCCGTAGAGCGGACGACGGCATTGTTTCCCCTGAATGATCGAGAGAAGATCGATATGCTAGTTTCTTGTTCAAGGGAGATGCCCGCATATGGTGGGAATTAATGGAGGAGACCCATGATATAGCCTCGATGACTTGGGAAGAATTTAGAAGGTTGTTTGAGGCCGCGTACCGAACAGAAGATAGAGTACATGAGAAAGTCCAAGAGTTTATTTACTTGAGGCAGGGGACTAGTACAGTGAAGGAATATTCCATAAGATTCAACTCCCTTGCTCGTTTTGCACCCGGAATAGTGTATACCCCGGAGTTGAGGAGAGACAAGTTTGTGCAAGGGTTGAGATCGGATATTGCTCGAGATGTAATGACAGGAGTTGAGCCCCCTCATACCTATAGTAAAGCTTTAGCACGGGCTTTAAGGGCAGAGATCTATGTGAACAAGTATATTGCAGAGGGATTGGCTTTGACAGTACCCAGTGAGCCATCCACCACCTTGCAGAGGGAGAGAGTAGATGTTACAAAGAACAGGGAAGTAAGGGCCAAGAAGAAGTTTCAACCGAGGAAGAATAGGAGAGATCGGCAGTTTAAGCGGCCCAGAACAGAAGGGTTTCCCCCTTGTGCTAAGTGTGGGAGGAACCATCCAGGAGAGTGTTTGAGAGATCAGAATGTGTGTTATAAATGCCGGGCGACCCGGGGCATATGTGGAGAGATTGTAAAGCTTCCCTTCCACCGCGAGGTTCCTATCCCTAGAGTACGAATGCCGGGGGTGTTCAGGTGAGGTACGGGTGAAGCCGAGGCGATCCATCAGGTATGCGGTCGGGTGGATTATTATTTCATCTTTGTTTCTTTATATGCATTGATTGATTACGGAGCCACGCATTCTTTTTTATTTCTCATGGAATGATAGAGAGATTAAACTTGAAACCTGTTAAAGTGAGTCAGCCCATTAAGATAGAGTTGCCTGATGGAGTTAGTGTGTTGACTCAAGAGATGTTGATAGGAGAGTCTGTAGTGATTCATGGTCGAGAGTTGGCAGTTGACTTAATAGTCTTCGATATGCCTGATTTTGATGTAATTTTGGGTATGGATTTCCTAGGGAGGAATGGAGTAGAAATTGATTGTCGGAAAAAGAAAGCGAGATTTAATCTCGATAATGGAGATAAGTTTAGTTTCGGAGAGGGCCATCAATTGAGTATGTTGATCAGTAGTGTAAAGGCGAGAAAGATGTTGAGAAAGGGGGTGTTGGATACATTGCTCACGTGGTACGAGTGGTGATGTTCCAGCGTCGAAGTTCGGAGGTGCCGATAGTTCGAGAATTTTTAGATGTGTTTCGGAAGACTTACGGGTTTGCCGCCGGAAAGAGAGGTTGAGTTTAGTATTGAACTTGCACCGGGGAACGGCACCTATATCTAAAGCCCCTCCTTGTCGAATGGCCCGTGAGCTCAAGAGTTGAAGAAACAACTCCAGGAACTTCTAGATAAAGGTTTTATCCGACCGAGTCATTCTCCCTGGGGAGCCCCAATTTTGTTTGTCAAGAAGAAAGATGGATCACTACGGATGTGTATTGATTACGAAGGAATTGAATAAGGTGGACAGGTGAAGAATAAGTACCCGCTACCTCGAATAGATGACTTGTTTGATCAGTTGAAGGGAGCAGTAGTGTTCTCCAAGATTGATTTGAGGTCAGGGTACCATCAAGTACGAGTGGCTGAGCAAGATGTGGCTAAGACCGCTTTTCGTACAAGGTATGGGCATTATGAGTTTGTAGTAATGCCGTTTGGTTTGACTAATGCCCCAGCCTTTTTTATGGACTTGATGAACCGGGTATTTCATGATTGTTTGGATCAATTTATAGTGGTTTTTATAGATGATATCCTGGTTTATTCTAAGTCGAGAGAAGAGCATGAAGAACATTTGAGAATAGTGCTGCAACGGTTGAGAGAAAGGCAATTGTATGCTAAATTTTCGAAGTGTGAGTTTTGGCTCGATCAAGTGATATTTCTGGGCCATACAGTGTCGAAGGAAGGAATTTCAGTGGATCCGAGTAAGATAAAAGCAATCCTTGAATGGCGAGGCCGAAGAGGCAGGTAAAGAGGTTGAAGTTTCTTAGGCACAGCGGGTTACTACGAGGCGATTTGTTGAAGGGTTCGTTGATTGGCTAAACCATTGGCGCTCTTACCAAAGCGAAGACTCCTTTTATATGGTGAAGCTTGTGAGGATCATTTTCAAGAGCTAAAGAAGAGGTTAACAACGGCTCGGTGTTAGTATTGCCTCGGGAAGGTGTAGATTATGATATTTATACGAGATGCCTCTTTGCAAGGACTTGGTCTTTGTGTTGATGCGATTAGGTAGGGTAATAAGCGTATGCCTCTCGGCAATTAAAAAGAGTATGAGGACGAGATACCCTACGCATGACCTAGGAGAGGCGTTAGTGGTCTTCGCTTTAAAGATTTGGAGGCATTACCTTTATGGTGCCAAGAGTAATATCTACACCGACCACAAGAGTTTAAAGTACTTCTTTACTCAAAAGGAGTTGAATATGAGACAGAGAAGGTGGTTAGAGTTGGTTAAGGATTATGAGTGTGAGATTAAGTATCAACCAGGGAAAGCCAATGTAGTAGCCGATGCCTTGAGCGGGAAAGCTTACTTGTCGGCTTACTAGACAGAAAGAGTTGATAGAAGAGTTATGTAAGGAACAGATTGAAGTGATACCGAGAAGGATTGCCAGACTAGAGGTTCAGTCCACTTTACTGGAGGAAGTTAGAGTTAAGCAAGTGGCTGATGAGTGGTGTCAGAGAATAGTTCAACAAGTGCATGAGGGTAAGATAACGGAGTTCCACTTGCAGGATGGTGTTCTCTATTTCAGGAATCGGTTATGTATTCCTCAAAATGATGAGTTGAAGAAGAGAATACTTACAGAGGCTCATGACACACCATACTTGCTCATCCCTGGAGCAACCAAGATGTATCAAGATGTGAAGAAGGGTTCTTTGGTGGCGGTATGAAGAAGGATATTGCGAGTTTGTAGCCAAATGTTTGACTTGTCAACAGGTTAAAGCAGAACACCAAAGGCCATCAGGGTTGCTTCATCCACTTAGTATTCCAGAGTGGAAATGGGAGAGTATTTCGATGGATTTTATCACAGGTCTCCCTAGAGTTCAGAGAGGTTATAATGCCATTTGGGTGATTGTGGACAGGTTAACGAAGGCCGCCCATTTCCTTCCAGTAAAGGAAAGTACCACCTCAGATCAGTTGGCTCAGATGTACGTGAAAGAGATAGTTAGATTGCCACGGTGTGCCCAAGACAATAGTGTCGACGAGATTCGAGATTTGTTTCAACTTTTACGGACTAGTTTGCAGAGAAATTTGGGTACCCGTTTGGTATTTAATCTGACCTTTATCATCCTCAGACAGGATGGTCAAACGGAGAGAAACGAATCAGTGCTTGAGGACATGTTGAGAGCTTGCTGTATGGATTACAGAATGTCATGGCATGAAATGTTACCTTTAGTGGAGTTCGCCTACAACAATAGTTATCAGTCAACAATAAAGATGGCACCTTACGAGGCTTTGTATGGTAGACGTGTAGATCTCCCATACATTGGGATGAGATTGGCGAAAGGAGTGAGTTAGTACGGCTCTTGGGCGAAATGGCGCGAGAAAATGATAGAGGATGTAAGATTAATCCGAGCGGAATGAAGCAAGCCCAAGATAGACGGAAGAGTTATCTTGACTTAAAGAGAAAAGAAGTAGAGTTCCAAGTGGGTGATAAGGTATTTTTGAAAGTTTCCCTTATAAGCGAGTAATGCGCTTCGGGAACAAAGGGAAGTTAGCACCAAGGTATATTGGTCCATTTGAAGTATTGCAACGAATTGGGAAAGTTGCCTACAGGTTAGCACTACCACCTCATATGGACAAGGTGCATGATGTCTTCCATGTTTCAATGCTGCGAAAGTATGTAAGTGATCCCTCCCACATCTTGAGTATAGAAGAAGTTGAACTTGTAGAATCTTGTGTATGAGGAGCCGCCTGCAGATTTTTAGATCGGAAGATTAAAGAGCTCGGAACAAGAGTATTCCGTTAGTGAAGGTGCTTTGGAGGAATCACAAAGTAGAGGAAGCCCACATGGGAGGACGGAACAAGACATGCGGGGAGAGGTACCCAGGAGCTATTCGTGAATTTCGAGGGGACGAAATTCTTTTAAGGGGGGGGAGAATTGTAATATCCCACTTGAGGTACGTATTTAAGATTTGTCGTATTAGCTAAAATTTTATTGTTTTAACTTAAATTGAGTTTGTATGTTGAGTTGGTTGAATTGTTGCCTTGAAATGGGTTGAGTTTTGGTGAAGTTGGAAATTCAAACTTGGCAAGGCCGAAACCTTCCGCCGGCGGCGGGAGGAGAAAGTGGCATTCGGGTAGGTTCTGCCCAATTTCGCCGAGGCGACGAAAAATTCTTCGCCGCGGCGAAGAGCCAAAAACCAAGATTCTTGAGTTTTCTAGAGAATTCTCCTTTTGGAACACAATGACCATTCTACCCCTAATTAGTAGGAAAAGTGGGGAGTAAAATGAAAGGAAATTTAGTAGAGATTGTGTTTGTATGGGGGTGTAGTTGTAAAGAATCAAAGGATATAGATGGAATTTCTAAGAAAGGACAAGGGCAAAATGGGAAATGAAGCTTTTAATATGAACTAAAAAGAGTAAAGTGTAAAGAAAGCCCTCATTCATCTTCATTCCACCGCCTCTTCCATTGCCCTTATTCTCTCAATTTCTTCACCCAAATTTCCAAGAGTTCTAAGGGTTTTAAGAAGCTTTTTGAGTAGAAATTTCATCTAAAGCTTTCTAAGGTAAGAATTCATGCTTTAGATGTAAATTTTCTTGTATTTATAGTGAAGTCTTATTGTGTTGTTGCTGCCCTTGTGGTTGTTTTGAGTTGTAGAGAAGAGACAAGCCAACAAAGGGAAGGAGAAGGTGCTAAGGAACCCATCTTTGCACAAGGTAAGTAAATCCAACCAAGTTGAGTTATGACTAAGCTTTGAGTAGAGACTTATTTTGATTATGTATGTACATGGTATATCTACTGAAAATTGAGATGAGATGTGTGCTTAGTCTTAGTAGTTGGGATTGATTAAATATGAAAAGTGTTGTTGATATGTGTATTGAGAATGGAGTTTGAGATGAAGTTTGAGAGATGTTGTGTAATCCTTTTTTGGGAGTGCTTTTCTTGACAGGGATTATGAGTAATTGGGGAGTTTTTCCTCAATTTGGATGGCTAGAAAAAATGAAGTTTAGTAGTAATTTTCGTAGGGTGTTTATATGCACATGAGATGTTTGAGGAAATGCCTAAGTGAAATCTGCCCTGTCACTGCCGTAACCTTCTGAGTAATTTTTGAGTATCTTACGGTTCGAACTGGGCTGAGACCAAAACAGAGAAGTTGTAGCCCTGTTTCTAAGCTTTGAAACGAGACCATAACCGTAGTAATCCGAGGTGTATAGCATAAGTTATGGCCGTTTTAGTGTGACTGGTGCAGAATGACTGTTTTGAGGAAATCTTGTAATTGGCATTTCATTAGTGCATTAGGGAGCATGAGATAGCTCTACACCTTTGTTTATACACTTGACAAGTAGCGTGAGATTTAGTATAGAATGTGAGTATAAGTTCTTTAAGAGTTAAGAGAATAGAGTAGGTTGTGCGATGGGGAACCCGTGAGTAATGGGTAAGTATTCCGCATGTACGCCGCATTGAGAGCGGCATGAGTATCGATAGAGAAGTGGTGTAGCCCGTGAGAAGCGCATGCGGATGAGGGCTATACCCAGGGTACCGAGAGAGAGAGGATTATACTCACATGGCCAAGGGTTCCGAATCCATGCATAACCGAGTCCGATCGACTAGAGTGAATAGAGGTCACGTAGAGTGGGAGTGAGTCCCGGCCGTGCCCCCGGTAAGATGGGGTCGTGATTTATGAAAGAGCTATGAGAAAAGAGTTCTAAGAGAAAGAGAAAGAGGAAAAGAAAGATGTACCCAAAGAGATATTGAACGAGGATGTAAGGAAAGAATGAAAGAGAGAGTTACGGGGATAGCTTGAGTAGAGGATTTACTTACTGAGCATTATTTTAGTGCTCACCCCGTTGTTTTTCCATGTTTTGCAGGACCTAGGTGAGGAACATTGTCGGATGGATGTTGGCGTGCGAGGAGGAGTGGTTCCACTGTCCCTGATGTTTTGATGACTTGTGTATACGTTATATATATTTTGTGTAAAAACGTATATGTTTGGAAAGAGTATGTATATATGTTTAATAAAAGAAAAATTTGGGCCCAATTTCCTTATGTTATTTTATATGTATTTCTTTACAAAGTTTTGAGTAGTAGTGGCTTTTACAAGTGGTGGTCTTGAGAACACATAAGGAAGCAATCGGTTGGTCGGTAGCCGATTTGCGAGGGATTAGCAAGCAAGACCCTCTCCGATGCTCAATGTAATTACACCACCACGGAGAAAGAGTTGCTTGCAGTAGTGTTTTCCCTTGATAAGTTCCGGTCTTATCTTCTTGGGTCTAGGATAGTTGTCTTTACAGACTGATGCGTGTTTCTTACAACATGCAAAACTAGCAAGTGCACTAGTCGCTCAAGTAATAGAGTGATGGGTAGGATATCGTTCCCACGAGGACTGGTAGCAAAGCACTAAGTTTCCTATGGTGTTAACAAGTTGAAGTAATCGAAAATCTTGGATTTGTGGGAGCAATTTGTAATTGAAAGAAAAACAAAATAAAATCTAACAAGTAATAAATTCTTAAAAAGAAAAGGAAATGGAACTCAGAGATTCAATTTAATTAAAACGGGTAGGGTTTTGACTTCGTTTGGATTATTTATGGGTTATACCTAAAAGTTACACTATTTTCACAGTTACATGCAATGGTTGTAAATCGGGTTCACTACTATGATAACATACCCTCTCGGGCTATGTTTTCCTATTTATCATTATTAACATTCCGCACCCAACAAATTGAAGGTTAATAACTCTAAATCATGAAGCACAAGAATCCTAAATTGATTTCATTAGTTCTTGAATCTATCTCTAGCATCCAATACTATAATGGTTATTACCCATGAAGCTTAACATGAATTATTTCTCAATCTCATCATGTTCATCACATACAACAATTAATTTCAGAGTAACACACAACCACAGCTTATTCACATGAAAATAGCACAAACATAAACTCAACCCATTTCAAATCCAAACTACAATCAAAACCCTAACCCATAGAAGATTAGTTCATAGCTAATTTAACGAATAAAAACGGAAAATACAAGTAAAACGAGAATAAACATAATGAAACTAAGATGAAAGAATAGAAAACTCCCCAAAAGATAATTATTCCAGTCAAAATCTGAACTTGTTCTCTAACAATCCGAAAAATCCAGCTTTTTCTCTCTAGGAAATGTAAACACGGCTAACCTACTGAATCGGGGATCCTTTACAAAAGGTTTTTCTTTTTCTTTTATACCTAGTCCTAAAAACCCAGTCCAAAACAAACACACACGAAACTGTGCGTTTACAAAACTTTAATTTTTGACTTTCGCCGCGGCGAAGAATGAAAACCAAAATCGGTCCCCCTGCCCTAACCCGCCCTGGCCAAGACAATTTCTTCGCCGGGGCGGAGCTCCTTCAAAAGTTCTGAAATTTACAAAACTACCACTCTGCTTGCCTCTTCGTCCGATTCTTCGATTTTCGACTCTTCACCTTGGAAACAAGCTTCATCGTGCATTGTCCTACTCCGGAACTCTCTTATCTTCTGAAATCCTTCAATTCTGAGTCAAAACTGCCAAGTTTTGCCTTTATTTGCTAAAAGAGTCCATTTTAACCTGAAACACGAAAAGTAGAGAATTACGCACCAATTCAGGTAGAAATGCACTAGAAAGTAATTGAAATCCGACAAAGAGATCATATAAAAACTGTATAATTTACGGATTATCACAGACCACGTTGCAGTTAGGTATTTGTTAGCCAAGAAAGACACTAAGCCTAGACTAATTCGATGGATTTTGTTGTTGCAAGAGTTTGATCTAGAAATCAAAGATAAAAAGGGCAGTGATAATGTGGTCGCCAACCACTTGTCTAGACTCTTTATAGAGTTTGTCCCTGGTCAATGTTTGAATGAATCTTTCCCAGATGAGCAATTGTTTGCGATATCCCAATCCCGAGCACCTTGGTATGCCCATATAGTCAATTACTTGGCCGTAGGACAATTACCATTAGGGTGGACCAAAACTCAAAAAGATCATTTCTTTGCAACCATCAAGCATTATTTTTGGGAAGACCTGGACCTTTTCAGGGTGTGTGCAGACCAGATAGTTAGGAGATGTGTTCCCGACCACGAGTTTAGTAGTGTACTTACATTTTGTCATTCTTATGCTTGTGGTGGTCATTATAGTGGCAAGAGGACCGCTTTAAAGGTCCTTCAGTATGGTTTCTATTGGCCCTCTCTTTTTCATGATGCATTCTTTTATTGTCGTGCTTGTACTTCATGTCAAAAAGTAGGGAAATTGGTAGACGAGATATGATGCCCCTGAATCCTATTTTGATTGTGGAAGTGTTTGATGTGTGGGGTATTGATTTCATGGGTCCATTTCCCTCATCTTTTGGCTTTGAATATATCTTGCTTGCAGTTGATTATGTGTCTAAATGGGTAGAAGCCATTGCCACTAGGACCAATGATCATAAGGTGGTCATTAACTTTGTTCAATCACACATCTTTAGCCATTTCGGTCATCCGCACGCCATCATCAATGATGGTGGCTCACATTTCACCAATAGGCACTTTGGCTCACTATTGAAAAAGTACTCAATCACCCATCGAGTTGCCACACCTTATCACCCTCAAACTAGTGGACAAGTGGAACGTGCTAATAGGGAAATTAAGACTATCTTAGAGAAAATGGTACGGCCCGATCGTAAGGATTGGTCAATGCATCGAATGATGCACTTTGGGCCTATCAGCCGCATATCGTACCCCTATTGGCATGTCCCCTTATCGATTAGTTTTTGGGAAAGCATGCCATTTACCTAGAACTTGAACATAGAGCATATTGGGCCACAAGGAAATTCAATTTTGATATGACCACGGCTGGTGACCATAGGAAACTCCAACTTTCGGAGTTAGATGAGCTAAGACATGAAGCTTATGAGAATTCTTGCATCTCTAAAGAGAAAACTAAAGCTTTTCACGATAAACACATTGTTAGGAAGTCATTCTCTCCTAATCAAAAAGTGTGGCTCTTTAACTCTAAGCTTCGCCTCTTTCCAGGGAAGCTTCGGTAACGATGGGATAGCCCTTTTATTGTTCTTAATGTTTTCCCTCACGGAGTTGTTGAAATCCGAAACCCAAAAAAGGGACAAGTTTTTAAGGTGAATGGCCAAAGACTTAAACCTTATGTCGATGGCATTAATGATGGAGAGGTGATTGAGGAGTGTTCTTTATTAGAACCACATTAGCCATGTCAGTGCACTGAGTGAAGACTTTAAACTTAGTGCTTGTGGGAGGCAACCCACCTTTGTAAATATGTTTTTATTGCTTTTATGTTTTTGTTGTTTTTGTCTTCACAGGATTGTCATGTTTGGAAACTCATTAACTAGTCCAAGACTACGCTTATGCATGCTCCACAAACTCTGTTGATGACAGCCCCACCATTGTTCCTCAGGTTGTATCTCTTTACCTTACATGCTATTATTGTTAGATTTCTTGTTTCTCAAATATGTTGGAGGATTTTAATGTCATTGATCATATTGCCATTTGAGATCATTTGATGCTAAGTTGGGGAGGATATTTGTAGTTGTGGGTCACTGAGGACAATGTCATTTTAAGTTGGGGAGTGTTGATTTGATTTTATATTTTTGTGAAGTGTGTTGATGATGTTTTTGTGGAGATTGTGATAGCTTTGTGAAGTGTTGTTGATGAGACTTTTGTGGAGATTGTGATATTTTTGTGAAGTGTTGTTGATGATGCTTTTGTGGAGATTGTGCTTAAATTTTTGTGGCATGATGATGTTTTTGTTGAAAATATGTTGAATCTTATTCTTGTAAGTCCAAAAGTGGTTAAAGTGAACTAAAGTGAGTTATTTTTAAAAATTTTCATGAATTCATGCATAATTACCATTTTAGAAGCAATTAAAGTGCTAGTTGAAAGGTTTTGTGAGGTTTTTGAAAACAATTTGTGCAACATGGTTTTAAACATTGAACTATTGGTTCTGTTTTGTGCTAGGTTTGTCCATAATTGTGGTTAGACACTGTTATGTGTAAATGTCATGTGTTTTAGTGTTTATGCAAGTCTCCCACATACTTTACATGCCTATGGAGCAAATTTTCATTTATTATCTTGCGTGTGTTAAAAGTGCTTAAATGTTACTTGATGATTTGGTTTTGATTTGTAGCCTAGTTGACTCGAGTGAGTACGCTCGAGGGGTGTTCTACACCTAATCCCCTAAAGCTATCTAGCTTGGGAGCAGTTGGCCTAAAGCTCGTTACATGGGTCCTCTAGAAAGCAATAAGTCATTATATAAATCATGAGCTTTATAAGAAATAAAGAAATAAAGTCTTGACTTGTAGCCTAGTTGGTTCGGGTAAGTAAGTTCGAGGTATTCTACACTTAGTGCCCTATAGCCATCTGGTTTGGGAGTCATTGACCTAAAGCCCGTCACACGAACCTTCTAGAAAGCTTAAGAAGTTAAGACAAGAAAAAAAAAAAAAAAAGGTGATGAATGAAAAAGAAATTATATATCAAAATCTTGTGTGGAAAATGAGCATTATGTTGCGTGTACATAAGTTGGGGAGTTTTGCATGACGTTTTAACATTGTGATATGAATATGAAATGTGTGTTTGAGAAGCTTGAATGGAGATAGGCAAATCTTGACAGAAACTTTAGTTCTTTATTTAGGATTGTGTTATTTACTTGTTATGTTCAAATTTTTCACTTTACCTTTTGATGAATATCTTGGTTGCTAATGAATATGGTTGTGTATGGTTTTGTGAGAATGTTGAAAGAGTTCCTTTAACTTTAATCGAGGACGAGCAAAGAGTAAGTTGGGGAGTGTGTTAGAGTCATGAAAGTGACTCTATTTTGGTGATAAAAATACCCCATGTGTGATTAAATTGAAGTATATTGAGATAATTAAAGAATTTATGAATTTATTCACGAAAATCGCTTCATAATATTTTTCTTATGAATTTAACGTGTTTGGAATGATTTTGGAAAGTATATGTGTCACGCCTCCTCCCGAGTATCCCTATCCCACTGGATCCGGGCGCTCCAGGAGACTCAAGATCCCGAAAGGAAGGTGAATACTCTTTATAAAAAAAAATATTCATAAAAACAAATTTCGTCTATAGACGAAAGTGAAAAGTAGTGCATTTGCATGTTTAAGGTTTAGAAGGTGGAAATACACAAATAATTATTCTAAAAACAGAACTGAAATCCAGTTACAAAAGAAACATAGTATCAGAGTCCACTAAAGTTTGTAAAGATGCAAATCATCATGCGTCAAGGCCAACCTAGAGCAGAGTATGCTCCACACGAACCCGATCTACGATCCCCTGGGGAGGAAACATAAAGCAGTGGTGGGAAGCCCAGTGAGCGGATAATATAATTTATACGAAAATAATTTTAACTTTGAAAACATGTATGAATAATTGTATGCCACACAACACTAGTGCACTTACATGATAAGGCAACAACAGTATATATATATTATTCTCGGACGCCATGAAATCACACACCACTATCATATAAAATAAATCAATTATCACCACCCTACTAGCACTTAGGGGCCAAGATCATAACTATCGGGCAGTCCTAACTCGGACATGAAGCTACACCACCCACGGTCCTACCCTCGGGGTGGCACCATCCGCAGTCTACCCTCGGGATGGTACGAACATCATTGGATAACCATGCTCAACCCACAGTCTACCCTTGGGGTGTCATGATATGGTATCAAATATAATCTCGCCCACAGTCTACCCTCGGGGCGTCCAAAATCCCCACAGGCCAATAACGCTGGTGTAATCCCGCCTGGAGCTCGTCAGGCGTCCGTCTTGTTCTAATAGGATATACCAATGGTTCGGTAGGACGGACCATCTCAATGCGCGCATGAGGATAATGTCAAATACTAGCTTATGTCTGGAGGGGGATGGGTACGGTTTCCAATCCGGGAGTCAAACATAACAATAATCATGCATCCACAATTTCATTCCAAATATGCATCATGCATGCCTTATGCATATATAAAATATAATATGATATAAATTCCAATAAAGGCATGTAATCATGAATACAATGCTCACCACGTAAAAATACAAAAGTATGTAAAATTCTATTTACACCCTATATTTATCATCAATTTTGTTAAGGTCCCAAAACTTCTAAACATGATAATTAACCCCCTGCTGCCAAGAGCCTAGTGCCCATAAGAAAAAAATCTCACATTTTTATTCAACACTCTTTCCGCAATTTCCAAAATAAAAATGGACCATTTGTACTATTTAATATCTCATTAACTTCATATCCATTCTACCCTAATATCAATTCTACCTTTTTACCAACTTCAAGCACTCATTCCCACTCAACAATCACGTTTAAGTCAAGTCTGCAGTTTATGAAAATGCACCAATTACTACACTGATGGCTCCAACAATATCAAGCCAACAATGCAACAACAATACAGCAAATATATATATAAATATACACACACTTTAAATAAACCTCCAGCTCATGGTTTCATACCCATTGCCTCCAAAAATCCAGCCAATTTCTAACCTTTTAGGCAAAGTAAACGCACACATTCTATACAATATAGGCCAACAGTTTCATGCCCATTATTTCCCAAATTTTCCAGCCATCCACTCATCACAAAGTTTAACAGAACATTCAAATATAAAATTCAAAAATTCATTTAGTATCCACCCATATTCATGTTTCTAATCAAAGTCAATTTTATAACTAACCCACAACCTTCCAATTCATTCTACACCATTTGTTTTCAAAACAAATAAAATACTCCCAATTGTAAACAAATAAATGAGCCCAATAGCCAATCAAATCAACCAACCATAGCATGCATTTCCGTATAATGCAAAGGAAAGATTAAAAAAAATTACATAAACACAATTTTATAACCATTCCAAATTCGCTGGCCCAATCTTAACACCTTCTTAATATAATCTTTCTCTTCCACTTCCACTCTAGCACATAATTAAACCATTTAATTAATTAAAAGAAACATTCAGCAAGGTCAGCACCCATATGAACAAAATAGAATCCAAACGGAGATGAAATTTTAGATGCATGAATTCTTTTATGCAATACTATTCCACTCACACTTTCTCCTTTGCTTTCAACTCAAGTGCTCAGTCCTCCTATCTTCTTCACCTATTTGATTCAAAATTGAAATAAGAATTGGGATCTAAACAATGAGGGAAATGAAAGATTGGAAATGCATGCCTAACACTTAGTACTTTACCCTTATGAAAATTCTCCCCCTACAAATCACCTCTCGGCCCTCTTCTACTTCAACTTAAAATTGCCTTTCTCTCTTTCAATTTACACAAGAGAATGAACGCAAAATGAGAAAGAGAAAAGAAAACAAGCTTCTCCTCTCTCACCCTTTATTTTTTTTTTCCTTTCATTCTCTCCGCTGACTCTTTATCCACTCCCCCATTCCTCATTTCAAAAGTAATAAAATTCCACAACCATGGCAAAACAATGTGCCAAAACCGTGGGCTAATTCTCTTAAAGAAATTGCCTTTAATCCATCTTACATTGGCCAATTATGCATGCATCCCTTAGTCTTTGATTCTTACATCTTGCACCCCAAAATCCTTTAAATAAAGTTAAGTTTTATCACACTTTCACCCCTGGAGAATTATGCATGTACCCTTGCATGACACAATATTAAAAGGACCCCTCATCTTAATCAATTTCATAAAGTTGTTAAAAGATTTTCACACTTCCAATTTTGCACAAGTACTCTTGTAAAACTACCTAATAACCCACCATGCCTAATTTCTTACTAAAACATCTCTAAAAAGTTTCAATTCTTACATAATACCCCCTAGATTCACATAAATAAAATTAAATAAAACCCACAAAGAAAATACAGGGTATTACAATATGAGTTGATATTAGGTTGTGGTTTATGGATTAAGGGTGATTTTGTCTCATTTCTGCTGTTTAGTGGGTAAAATGTCATGTTTTAAGGGGCTGATTTTATCACTTTTCAATTGTGTAGGGACCAAACTGATATTTTGTAATTTGTTCTATAAAAGAAAAATGCAGTTTCGTGTGAACAGGGGGGCTGTTCATCCATCATTTTTCGGCAACCCTTCATCTTCTCCGATCAAGCTCCGGCGACCCTTCATCTCCTTTTCAGGCGACGTTTCGGCTTCCCCTTGCTCCGGTCACCATCATCCCTTCATCACCACCGTGAATCAAGTGCGCCACCATGGCGTTTCATCTTCCCACCGCGTCATTTCGTCTTCCCGGCCAGTTTTGGCTATTTTTCAACGACTTTCCAGCTCCCCAAGGGTCGATCTCCCTTCCCCCACAGCTGGATCTACACTTCCCTAACCCGGCCGCCGCAGCCGCCGTTGGAATCCGTGATTTTGCCGTCGCGCCTCTTCATCTTCCAGGCCAGATCCTGCTCATTTCCGGTGACTTCTCACCTCCCCAAGACCTGATCTGAACTCCCCATCACCAGAGCTTTCCATCGGTACCTTCGGATCCTATTTACGCCGTTTTACGGAAGATCCCGCGGGGAAAAATTAACGTTTTACGGCGAAGTGTGGCTGTTCATATTCAGGTGTCCGTTGGTCGTTTCGCCTCTTCTTGAATCATATCGCTGTCGGTTACCTCCCCTACGCCATGGTCGCTCGTTTCCCTTTGTTTGGGCCTCGTCATCACCACCATGGCGGCTAAGCTCCCATATCTCTGTTACGGCATAGGCGAGATCGGGATTGACTCCACGACTCTCCTCATTAGCTCTCGACTAGTTGGATGAGCCCGATTATAGGACATTTGGTAGTATTGTGCTTGATTATATTTGTTTTTCGTTTCATGATTGATTTCGATACTTTAATATGGTTTGAGCATAACTTGTGATGAATATTGTTGTCCATTATGATTTAATGTTTTCATAGAACTTCTTTGAATGATAAAGCGTTGGTTTGGAATAATTAAATGATGAATATTGCTTTTCATTACTTATCGATTGTAATTGAGTTGTGTTCGGATTTAATTTAATTTCTACTATAGTTGCGTTTATTGTGAAGTTGGTTGATTGGATATTACGTGTTGACAAATTGTATTTGTTAATCGCATACCAACTAGTGGTATTGCCTTGTAGCGTTTATCGACGTTCAATGATAGTCTTTAACCAATCGAACTTGAGTGATCGGGTGAGACAGGATAGATTATACCTAGAGTGTTGGGAAGCCATTTCATTGATTTACCTTGCCTTGTAGGTTTAGGGGATCGTAGAGGGTGGAGGAGAATTGTGTGAGTCGGTCTCGTGTCGAACCAAAACCGTAACGGCAACATTTTTATTATAAAGTCTTTATTTGTTTTAATTTTCACTATTTCATTATTTGCATTTAGTCTATTTAGTTTCATTAATCCATTGCCAATTTCATTTCTGCTACTTAAAATACATTAGGTTGTTAGTCTTGCTCCTTGTGGATTCGATCCTGCTTACCGCTACTATGGTATTTAGGTTTAATTTTTAGACCGTGACGATCGGTCTAACACTTGGGTGCGAAAGCTTAATAAGGAAAAGTAGAAAAACATAGACTGAGAAGGTATGTTTTACACATTAGGGAGTTCGATTTATAATTTGTGCATGTGAGTGTAAGGGTAGCATAATTCGTAGATTAATTCATAGAATCCTAGTGAAGTCAAAACCCTAACTGTTTACTTTAATTGATATTTTCTTTGGATTTAGTTCTGCTGTCATTTATTAGTCTTTTAAATACGTAGTAAGTTTTTTTTTCACTTTAGCTTAAATTCATCCCGCAAATCCAAACATTTTCGATTTCTCCAACTTGATAAACAACTAGAAAAATCAGTGCTTAACAAACAATCCTCGTAAGAACGACTTCACTTATCACTTTATTACTTGTGCGACTAGTGCACTTGCTATACATTGCATATTGTAGTTACAACGCATCAAGTTTTTGGCGCCGTTGCTAGGGATTGATTTTGTGTTAACATTGAACATTTCTTGTGTTAGCTAGATTGGAGTTTAATTTTTGTTGTTCTTTTCTGTTAGCTTGTGATCTCATGTTTTCTCTCTTTCTGTGCAGTTTATGCAAAGAGATAGACATCAGCCAGTGGTTTCTATTGATCCAGAGATTGAAAGAACCGCAAGAAGACGTAACTGAGAGAGAAGAGAACGAGAGGCAATAGTTGTTGAGATGGTGGAATATAGAACATTGAGGGAATTCTCAGTTCCCACGGTTGATGGCAATGGTTCAAGTATAACTAGACTAGCAGTACAAGCCAACAACTTCGAAATAAAGCCGGCAATCATTCAGATGATCAACAATTGGTACATTTTAAGGGAGATTTGAAGGAAGATCCAAATCTACGCATTGCAAACTTTTTAGAGATTTGTGATACCTTCAAGTCAAATGGAGTGTTAGATGATGCCATCGGATTGAGATTGTTCCCTTTTTCATTAAAGGATAAAGCAAATGGATGGTTAATGGCACTACCACCAGGAATGATCACAACCTGGAATGAATTAGCACAAAAATTCCTGACCAAATTCTTTCCTCCAGCAAAATCTGCAAAGA
The DNA here is from genome assembly GCA_026225825.1 of Pistacia integerrima. NCBI lineage: Eukaryota > Viridiplantae > Streptophyta > Magnoliopsida > Sapindales > Anacardiaceae > Pistacia > Pistacia integerrima. Next base: position 37,614,595 of record CM047747.1, read on the forward strand.
TAAGAAATGATATGACATCGTTTCTACAAGAAGAGTCTGAATCACTATATGAGGCTTGGGAAAGATACAAGGAACTACTAAGGAGGTGTCCACACCATGGTTTGCTAGTTTGGACGCAAGTCCAAACATTTTATAATGGATTGATGGTTAATGTGCAAACAATGGTGGATGCAGCATCGGGAGGAGTATTGCAAAATAAGACACCTAAAGAAGCTCATGAGTTGCTTGAAGTTCTGGCAAGTAACAATTATCAAAGACCAAATGAGAAGATACAATCGAAGAAATTTATGGGTCTTCATGAAGTTGATGCATATACGGCCATTTCAGTCCAACTTACAGCACTTCAAAAGCAACTGGGAGGTATGCAAGTGAATTCTATGCAAGCAGCTCAATTAACTTGTGATTTTTGTGCAGGTAACGACATGAGCAATGAATATTAAGTAGGGAACACTTTTGCTTCAGCTTTTTCATCATCAGAGCAAGTTAACTACTGGGCAGGAAATCAAAGACAACAGAAGAATCTTTATTCCAACACATACAATCTGTTGGAGTAGATGCCCTAGAGCCAATCAATTATTGTAGAATTGACTCTTTGTAATAATGTTCATTAATCAATAATAAAAGGCATTTTTATTCTATATCACGTAAATCATTATTATTGCAATATGTATTGATATATGTCCTTAGAATGGTAGAACCGTGACGAGGGTATCAAGTGTTTTAAATCTTGATAGTGAGAACCCTATGAGCACATATGGTGGCCATTCTAGAAATGTCCGTAGCCCAGTATTATTCTGAAGTAAGGGCACAGATAATACGGTAAGGCTATCATAGTGTTGAAACGACCCTGCTCGAAAGGCGGTGGCCCGATCTCACTTGTCAAGGTTGTTTGGTGACAACTTTGGTGCAACACATGGGTGCTTGTTGTAGGCGGAGATATACCGCGGCACGTTCAACAAAGGGTGACCCGCGAGAGGATTCCATATGGATGCTAACCCGGTGTCTATGGAACAAATCCTCTAACGAATGGTGGTGCATGTGATCCTTAGACTTGAGATCACCTGAGTGCCTTGTGCACCAATTGGTACAGTTTGACACTAGCTTAACGCGGTTCTATTCAGAGCTGTCAGTACGGTGGTGATTGGCTATATCAAGAAGTGTATCAAGACTATGGTGGATTGATAGAGGATTCATCACTCCCGGGTACGGGAGAAGTTATCTCACGGCGCAATTCAGTATATGACATTGACACTAAAACTGTGGCCACAGTGGCATTGAGTTGTTGCTCTATCCAGTTATAATACGGGTCATTGGTCGAAGGCCGAATATATAATTTCGAGAGTAACCGAAGGTTGACACTATTTCTATGCCTTCGTCTCATAGAGATAACATATGATGAAAGGATCAAATTGTACGGTAACCATATCGTTGACAGGTAGCTACTTTGCTGAATCCGAATCTATCGGGTGGCCATGATGCCTTGCTAAGGGCCAATCTTGGTCTGTGTATAAGTGAGACGATTAATTGGTGTTAATCGCAATACTATACACTATCGGTATGATGAGGAGCCTATGGGTCACACACATAGAAGATAATTTAAGACTCAGGAATAAACAAGGGTGTTTTCGTCTTTTTTGGATGAAAGGGTATTTTGGTAATTTCACAGTGCAATTAAATTTGCTGAGGTCGTAGCGTTTATTTAATTTGTTAAAAAAATTAAATAAGTGAAATTCCATTTAAATATTTGTTCGCATATATTTAAATAAATTATCATTATTGTTAAATGTTAATATATATATTAATTGATTTTTTAATTGAAATAATGATAAAATAAATAAAATATCTAATTTGGGAGGGTTTGGCAACATGGGGTGTTTGGGTTGGAGCCCAAGCCCATTCCATGTGTGTAATATCCCACTTGAGGTACGTATTTAAGATTTGCTGTATTAGTTAAAAGTTAACTGTTTCAATTTCGATTGAGTTTGTATGTTGAGTTGGTTGAATGGTTGCCTTGAAATTGGTTGAATTTTGGTGAAGTTTGGAAATCCAATCTTCGCCGGGGCGAAGAAGAAGCTTCGCCGCGGCGAGGAGGAGCTGCACCCACGGGTAGGTTCTGCACTGTTTCGCCGGGGCGACAGAAAGTTCTTCGCCGCGGCGACGAGCCTAATACAAAGTTTCTTGAGTTTTCTAGAGAATTCTTCTTTTGGGGCACAATGACCATTCTACCCCTAATTAGTAGAAAAAGTGGGGAGTAAAATGAAAGGAAATTTAGTAGAGATTGTGTTTGGATGGGGGTGTATTTGTAAAGAATCAAAGGATATAGATGGAATTTCCAAGGAAGGACAATGGCAAAATGGGAAATGATGCTTATAATATGAGCTAAAAAGAGTTAACTGTAGAGAAACCCTTTAGTCTATCCATTCCACCGCCTCTTCCATTTGCCTAAGTTCTCTCATTTTCTCCATCCAATCTTCCAAGATTTCTAAGGGAATTAAGAGGGGTTTTGAGTAGAGATTTCATCTAAAGCATCCTAAGGTAAGGATTCATGCTTTAGATGTGAGTTTTCTTATAATTATAGTGAAGTCTTATTTGGTTGTTATTGTTCTTGTTGTGGTTTTGAGTTGTTGAGGGGAGACAAGATAACAAAGGAAAGGAAAAGTGCTAAAGAAGTCATCTTTTGACAAGGTAAGTAAATCCAACCAACTTGAGTTTTGAATAAGCTTTTGAGTAGAGATGTATGCATGATCAATATGTAGGATGCTTGATGAGACATTGAGTTGAGATGAGTAGCTATTGTTGTGGTTGTTGGATAGACTCCATGTATGAGAAGTGTTTTTGATGTGTGATGGGAGATGAAATTTGAGATGAAGTTGAGATATGTTGTGTGAACCTATTTGGAAGTGCTTTTCTTGACAGGGATTATGACTATTTGAGGGAGTTTTCCCCCATTTTGGATGGCTAGAGAATGAAGTATAGTAGTAATTTTAGTAGAGTGTTTATATGCACATGAGTTGCTTGATGAAATGCCTAAGTGAAATCTGCCTCATCTTGTGTAACTTTCTAAGTAATTTTTGGGTATCTTACGGACTGAACTGGGCTGAGACCAAAGAAGTTATAGCCCTGTTTCTAAGCTTTAAAACGAGACCAAAACTGTAGCAATCCGAGGTGTATAACGCAAGTTATGGCCTTTTTAGTGTGACTTGTGCGAATGAGTTGTTTTGAGGAAATCTTGTAGTTAGCATTTCATTAGTGCATCAGTGAGCATGAGCTAGCTATATTATACACTTAAGAAGTAGCTTGAGACATAGTAGAGAATTTGAGTATAAGCTACTTTAAGAGTTAAGAGAAAGGAGAATAGAGTAGGTTGTGCGATGGGGAACCCGTGAGTAATGGGTAGAGTATTCTCGCATGTACGCCGCATTGAGAGAGCGGCATGAGTATAAGATAGAGAAGTGGTGTAGCCCGTGAGAGTGCATGCGGATGAGGGCTATACCCGAGTACCCGAGAGAGAGATTATATACTCACATGGCCAAGGGTTCCGAATCCATGCATAACCGAGTCCGATCGGCTAGAATGAGTAGAGGTCACGTAGAGTGGGAGCGAGTCCCGGCCGTGCCCTCGGTAAGATGGGGCCGTGACTTACTAAAGAGTTATTAGAAAAGAGTTCTAAGAGAAAGAGAAAGAGAAAGAGAAAAAGAGAGAAGTACCCAAAGAGAAATTGAACGAGGAGTTGTAAGGAAAAAATTAGAGAGAGAGAGAGTTACGGGGATAGATGAATAGAGGATTTACTTACTGAGCATTGTTTTAGTGCTCACCCCGTTATTTTCCTATGTTTTGCAGGATCCAGATGAGGACGCAGTCGGATGGACGTCGGCACGCGAGAGGAAGCGGTTACACTGTCCACCATGTTTTAATACCTTTTGTACACATTATAAGTTTGTGTAAAAATGTATATGTTTGTAAAGAATATACATATATATATATATATATATAATAAAAAGAAAATTTTGGGCCCAATTTCTTTATATTATTTTATATGTATTTCATTATGAGTATTTGAGTAGTAGTGGCTATTACATTTTTGGTATCAGAACCAAGATTTTAGGGATTTGACAGTATGCCGTTCTTCTCACTATGATGTTCGATAGCCGACTGTGTAAGTTAATTCTTTCCTTACTTTAAGTGTTCTTTTGAATTGATTAAGGATGGTTGTTTTGTAAATGAGGCGTAGTAACGGGAGGAAGGGTAAAAGTGTGATGAATGAGGGAGAATCCTCCAACCCACCAGAATTGACTCTCCCTACCCTTGATGAGATGAGGATTCGAGCTATTGTACAGCAGGTTTTAGCGGAGAGTCAGGGGAAGTTGTTCAGGAGAGAACCGAGACTCCCAGTAGAGTACCGCCTCCAAGACAAGAGCGAGAAGGGCCGGTACCTCAGCCAGTACAGACTCGGGGTGATCCGATTCGAACTGTAAATCACTAGCCGCCGGGCATTTAAGGGTACAAGGGACCCGCCCAGAGGCAAAGGAGTGGTTTAAGTCCGTAGAGCGGACGGCGGCATTGTTTCCCTTGAATGATAGAGAGAGGATCAAATATGCTAGTTTCTTGTTTAAGGGAGATGCCCAAATATGGTGGGAATTAATGGAGGAGACCCATGATATAGCCTCGATGACTTGGGAGGAATTTAGAAGGTTGTTTGAGGCCAAGTACCGAACAGAAGATCGAGTACATGAGAAAGTCCAAGAGTTTATTCACCTGAAACAAGGGACTAGTACGGTGAAGGAATATTCAGTAAGATTCAACTCCCTTGCTCGTTTTGCACCCGGAATAGTGTAAACACAGGAATTAAGAAGAGACAAGTTTGTGCAAGGGTTGAGGTCAGATATTGCTCGAGATGTAATGACAAGAGTCGAGCCCCCTCATACCTACAGTGAAGCTCTAGCACGGGCTTTAAGGGCAGAGATATATGTGAATAAATATATTGCAGAAAGGTTGGCTTTGACAGTAACTGGTGAGCCATCCACCACCTTACAGAGGGAGAGAGTTGATGTCACAAAGAATAGAGAAGTAAGGGCCAAGAAGAAGTTTCAACCAAGGAAGAATAGGAGAGATCGGTAGTACAAGCGGCCCTGCAGCGGGTAAGGGCCCTCGGCGTGTGCGTAGGCACCCGCACCTTAAAACCTTCCGAACCTAACTACCGAATTCAAGTAAATAGGGTAAGCAAGGGTCGATCCCACGCAGTGTCTACCCGAATTTTCTTTGATGTGAAAAACGTTTTGGGGGTTTGTGTAAAAAGCAGAAAACAATTTCATAAAAGCAAAAAACAATTTAATTCAATTCAATCAAAAGGGACGAACTTGGTCTCTGTCAACATCCACCATCGAAATCTTATAACTGATCATTGATGCAAAGAAAATCAATTCACATATTGAATATTCACCGTTGAAAATAATTTCCTATCTCTCCTTAATTGTAATTAATCAGGAAACAAGCGATCCTAATTAATCTTACCCCTAAACAACCCTAGACAAGCGCTCAAGATTTAATCTAGTGGCAGCCTTAAGAATTAGAGAGATCGACGAAGCTAAACAACACAAACACAAGCGGTTGTATTTAATTTAGTTGAATGTTCTTCGTAAGGTTACTAATTCTGACGCAGCAAATTACTTACCCTAGTTGCTTCACAAGTTGGAGGGATCAAACAATTACGGATTTGATATCAAACTTAGCAGTAGATTTCAACAAATAATACACTAGTAGGCCTCCTAGTAATTAAATGCATCAATCATAAAAATATGCACAGAATAACATTCAATACTCAAACATGAATTTAACACTAAAAACCAGAAAGATCTCACGGTTTATTTGATTCCGAGGGTTTAGTTTCCTTCGACCAAGTTACAAAAGTTCTAGCCGCTCATGGCCATCACAAAAACTCAAGTGAAAGAAAATTTCAGAGAAGAGAAGAGAGAGAGGCGTGGTCCCTCCAAACCTAATCTGATCTCCCCTTTAAAATCTAATTTAAGAATTCAAATCCCACTCAATCTCCTAAAAGAAATATTCTCCTATCCTAAAATAACATTAATCCTAATTTAATTCTAATTGGAAATAAAATAAAATAGAGTCCTAATAAAATAGGAAGGTGGTGTTTCCAGCTGTAATTTTCGTGCAGCATGTATGTCTTCAAAACGTGCAATAATAGACTGACTTGCATAACAAGTCAGAACGCTCCAGGACGTCGGTAATGCAGGTGCGTCAACTTCAAGCTCGATTACAACCTTTATTCAGCCAGTATCTCTAAAAACTCAAAACATGAAAGTTGTAGATATCTTTCTTAGCGTTCCACAGCATTTTGAATCATCTCAATCGGAGCTCGGATGAGAGAATTATGCCCAGAATACGAAGCAGTGGCGAAACTGTCCGAATTCCCCTAATTAATTCCGTTTTTCAATTAACACCTCCATTTGCTTCCTAAACCAAAATAAAGTAATAATGAGTACAATTAGGAAACAAATATATATAAAAGACTAAATATTAAGGGGGTTAAATATGACATTTTGCATTCCCATCAGTTTCCCCATTGTGCTAAGTGTGGGAGGAACCATCCAGGAGAGTGTTTGAGGGATCAAAATATGTGTTATAGGTGCCGACAGCCAGGGCATATGTGGAAAGATTGTAAAGCCCCCTTTCCACCGACGGCTCAGACTTCTAGAGGTACCACTGCTATAGTTTTTACAATAGCACAGGGTGAAGCCGAGGCCAGTCCATCAGCCGTAATTGGTCAGTTGTTATTTCATGCTGTTTCTTTATATGCTTTGATTGATTTTCGAGCCACTCATTCTTTTATATCTCATGGAATGATAGAAAGATTAAATTTGAAACCTGTTAGAGTGAGTCAACCCATTAAAATAGAGCTGTCTGATGGGGTTAGTGTGTTGACTCAAGAGATGTTGATAGGAGAGTCTGTGGTGATCCATGGTCGAGAGTTGGTAGTGGACTTAATAGTCTTCGATATGCCGGACTTTGATGTGATATTGGGCATGGATTTCCTAGGGAGGAATGGAGTAGAAATTGATTGTCGGAAAAAGAAAGCGAGATTTAATCTCGATAATGGAGATAAGTTTAGTTTTGGAGAGGGCCATCGATTGAGTATGTTGATTAGTAGTGTAAAGGCGAGAAAGATGTTGAGAAAGGGGTGTTCTGGATATATTGCTCATGTAGTACAGAGTGGTGATGTTCCACAGTCAAAAATTCAGAGGGTGCCGATAGTTCGAGAATTTCTGGATGTGTTTCCGGAAGACTTACCGGGTTTGCCGGCGGAAAGAGTGGTTGAGTTTAGTATTGAACTTGCACCGGGAACAGCACCTATATCTAAAGCCCCTTATCGAATGGCCCCAACAGAGCTTCAAGAATTAAAGAAACAACTTCAGGAGCTTTTAGATAAAGACTTTATCCGACCGAGCCATTCTCCCTGGGGAGCCCCAATTTTGTTTGTGAAGAAGAAAGACGGATCACTACGGATGTGTATTGATTACAGAGAGTTGAATAAGGTGACAGTGAAGAACAAGTACCCGCTACCTCGAATAGATGACTTGTTTGATCAGTTGAAGGGAGCAGCGGTGTTCTCCAAGATTGATTTGAGGTCAGGGTACCATCAGGTAAGAGTGGCTGAGCAGGATGTAGCTAAGACTGCTTTTAGTACAAGGTATGGGCACTATGAGTTTGTAGTGATGCCGTTTGGTTTGACTAATGCCCCAGCCGTTTTTATGGACTTGATGAACCGGGTATTCCATGATTGTTTGGATCAATTTATAGTGGTTTTCATAGATGATATCCTGGTTTATTCTAAGTCGAGAGAAGAGCATGAGGAACATTTGAGAATAGTGTTGCAACGGTTAAGAGAAATGTAGTTGTATGCTAAATTTTTGAAGTATGAGTTTTGGCTCGATCAAGTGATATTTCTGGGCCATACAATGTCGAAGGAAGGGATTTCAGTAGATCCGAGTAAGGTAAAAGCAATCCTTGAATGGCAAAGACCAAAGACAGTAAAAAAGGTCCGAAGTTTCTTAGGCCTGGCAGGTTACTACAGACGATTTGTTGAAGGGAATTGCCCTTGATTGGCCAAACCATTGATAGCTCTTACCAAACAGAGGACTCCTTTTATATGGTCAGAAGCTTGTAAGGAATGTTTCCAAGAGTTAAAGAAGAGGTTAACAACAGCTCCAGTGTTAGTGTTGCCTCAGGAGGGTGTAGATTATGATATTTATATGGATGCCTCTTTGCAAGGACTTGGTGTTGTATTAATGCAGTTAGGTAGGGTAATAGCATATGCCTCTCGGCAATTGAAAGAGTATGAGAAGAGATACCCTACGCATGATCTAGAATTGGCAGCCGTGGTCTTCACTTTAAAGATTTGGAGGCATTATCTTTATGGTGCCAAGAGTAATATCTACACCGATCACAAGAGTTTAAAGTACTTCTTCATTGAAAAGGAGTTGAATATGAGACAGAGAAGGTGGTTAGAACTGGTTAAGGATTATGAGTGTGAGATTAAGTATCAACCAGGGAAAGCCAACGTAGTAGCTGATGCCTTAAGCCGAAAAGCTTATTTGTCCCGTCTCACTAGGTAGAAAAAGTTGATAGAAGAGCTGTGTAAGGAACAGATTGAAGTGATCCCGGAAAGGATTGCCAGGTTAGAAGTTCAGTCCACTTTACTGAAGGAAGTTAGAGATAAGCAAGTGGCCGATGAGTGGTGTCAGAGAATAATTCAACAAGTGCATGAGGGCAAGGTAACGGAGTTCTACTTACGGGATGGTGTTCTCTATTTCAGGAATAGGTTGTGTATCCCTCAAAATGATGAGTTGAAGAAGAGAATACTTACAGAGGCTCATGACACACCATACATTGCTCATCCTGGAGCAACCAAGATGTATCAAGATGTAAAGAAAAGCTACCGGTGGCCAGGTATGAAGAAGGATATTGTAGAATTTGTAGCTAAGTGCTTGACTTGTCAACAGGTAAAAGCAGAACACCAAAGGCCATCAGGGTTGCTTCATCCACTTAGTATTCCAGAATGGAAATGGGAAAGCATTTCGATGGATTTTATCACAGGTCTCCCTAGAGTATAGAGAGGTTATAATGCTATTTGGGTGATTGTGGATAGATTAACTAAGTCCGCCCATTTCCTTCCAGTAAAGGAAAGTACCACCTCAGATCAGTTGGCTCAGATCTACATGAAAGAGATAGTCAGATTACACGGTGTGCCCAAGACAATAGTGTTAGACAGAGATTCTAGATTTGTTTCAGCTTTCTGGACTAGCTTGCAAAGAAATTTGGGTACCCGTTTGGCATTGATCTGACCCTATCATCCTCAGACAGATGGCCAAACGAGAGAACGAATCAGGTGCTTGAGGACATGTTGAGAGCCTGCTGTATGGATTATAGAATGACATGGCATGAAATGTTACCTTTAGTGGAATTTGCCTACAACAACAGTTATCAGTCTACAATAAAGATGGCGCCTTACGAGGCTTTGTATGGTAGACGATGTAGGTTTCCACTATATTGGGATGAGATTGGTTAAAGGAGTGAGTTGAGTACAGCTCTTGGGCCAGAGATGACTCAGAAAATGATAGAGGATATAAGATTAATCCGAAACAGAATGAAGCAAGCCCAAGACAGACAAAAGAGTTATGCCGACTTAAAGAGAAAAGAAGTGGAGTTCCAAGTGGGTGATAAGGTATTTTTGAAAGTTCCCCTTATAAACGGGTAATGCGCTTCGGGAACAAAGGGAAGTTAGCACCAAGATATATTGGTCCATTTGAGGTATTGCAACGAATTGGAAAAGTTGCCTACAGGTTGGCACTACCACCTCGTATGGACAAGGTACATGATGTCTTCTATGTTTCAATGCTGCGAAAGTATGTAAGTGACCCCTCCCACATCTTGAGTATAGAAGATGTCGACCTTGTAGAGAATCTTGTGTATGAGAAACGCCCTGTACAGTTTTTAGATCGGAAGATTAAAGAGCTCTGGAACAAGAATATTCTGTTAGTGAAGGTTCTTTGGAGGAATCACAAGGTAGAGGAGGCCACATGGGAGACAGAACAGGACATGCAGAATAGGTACCCAGAGTTATTCGTGTGAATTTCGGGGACGAAATTCTTTTAAGGGGGGAGAATTGTAATATCCCACTTGAGATACGTATTTAAGATTTGCTGTATTAGTTAAAAGTTTACTGTTTCAGTTTCGATTGAGTTTGTATGTTAAGTTGGTTGAATGGTTGCCTTGAAATTGGTTGAATTTTGGTGAAGTTAGGAAATCCAATCTTCACCGGGGCGAAGAAGCCGCTTCGCCGCGGAAAGGAGGAGCTGCACCCACTGGGTAGGTTCACTGCCCTGAAGGGCGACGGAAAGTTCTTCACCGCGGCGACGAGCCTAATACAAAGTTTCTTGAGTTTTCTAGAGAATTCTTCTTTTGGGGCACAATGACCATTCTAGTGGGGAGTAAAATGAAAGGAAATTTAGTAGAGATTGTGTTTGGATGGGGGTGTATTTGTAAAGAATCAAAGGATATAGATGGAATTTCTAAGGAAGGACAAGGGCAAAATGGGAAATGATGCTTATAATATGAGCTAAAAAGAGTTAAGTGTAGAGAAACCTTTTAGTCTATCCATTCCACCGCCTCTTCCATTTGCCTAAGTTCTCTCATTTTCTCCATCCAATCTTCCAAGATTTCTAAGGGAATTAAGAGGGGTTTTGAGTAGAGATTTCATCTAAAGCATCCTAAGGTAAGGATTCATGCTTTAGATGTGAGTTTACTTATAATTATAGTGAAGTCTTATTTGGTTGTTATTGTTCTTGTTGTGGTTTTGAGTTGTAGAGAGGAGACAAGACAACAAAGGAAAGGAAAAGTGCTAAAGAAGTCATCTTTTGACAAGGTAAGTAAATCCAACCAACTTGAGTTTTGAATAAGCTTTTGAGTAGAGATGGATGCATGATCAGTATGTAGGATGCTTGATGAGACATTGATTGAGATGAGTAGCTATTGTTGTGGTTGTTGGATAGACTCCATGTATGAGAAGTGTTTTTGATGTGTGATGGGAGATGAAATTTGAGATGAAGTTGAGATATGTTGTGTGAACCTATTTGGAAGTGCTTTTCTTGACAGGGATTATGAGTATTTGAGGGAGTTTTCCCCCATTTTGGATGGCTAGAGAATGAAGTATAGTAGTAATTTTAGTAGAGTGTTTATATGCACATGAGTTGCTTGATGAAATGCCTAAGTGAAATCTGCCCTGTCACTGCTGTAACTTTCTATGTAATTTTTGGGTATCTTACGGACTAAACTGGGCTGAGACCAAAACATAGAAGTTGTAGCCCTGTTTCTAAGATTTATAACGAGATCAAAACCGTAGCAATCCAAGGTGTATAACGCAAGTTATGACCTTTTTAGTGTGACTTGTGCAGAATGACTGTTTTGAGGAAATCTTGTAGTTAGCATTTCATTAGTGCATCAGTGAGCATGAGCTAGCTATATTATACACTTAAGAAGTAGCTTGAGACATAGTAGAGAATTTGAGTATAAGCTACTTTAAGAGTTAAGATAAAGGAGAATAGAGTAGGTTGTGCGATGGGGAACCCGTGAGTAATGGGTAGAGTATTCCCGCATGTACGCCGCATTGAGAGAGCAGCATGAGTATAAGATAGAGAAGTGGTGTAGCCCGTGAGAGTGCATGCGGATGAGGGCTATACCCGAGTACCTGAGAGAGAGATTATATACTCACATGGCCAAGGGTTCCGAATCCATGCATAACCGAGTCCGATCGGCTAGAATGAGTAGAGGTCACGTAGAGTGGGAGTGAGTCCCGGCCATGCCCCCGGTAAGATGGGGCTGTGACTTACTAAAGAGTTATTAGAAAAAAGTTCTAAGAGAAAGAGAAAGAGAAAAAGAGAGAAGTACCCAAAGAGAAATTGAACGAGGAGTTGTAAGGAAAGAATTAGAGAGAGAGAGTCATGGGGATAGATGAGTAGAGGATTTACTTACTGAGCATTATTTTAGTGCTCACCCCGTTATTTTCCTATGTTTTGCAGGATCCGGATGAGGACGTAGTCGGATGGATGTTGGCACGCGAGAGGAAGCGGTTACACTGTCCACCATGTTTTAATACCTTTTGTACACATTATAAGTTTGTGTAAAAATGTATATGTTTGTAAAGAATATATATATATATATATATATAATAAAAAGAAAATTTTGGGCCCAATTTCTTTATATTATTTTATATGTATTTCATTATGAGTATTTGAGTAGTAGTGGTTGTTACAATGTGGGAATAGGGCAACTTAGCTTGCCTATAAAAGAAAATATGTGTGTGAAATTAAATAAGTTTTTAGTTCATTTTTTAATTAAAACAAACACACACAGCAGCCCCATTTTTACTCTCACTCTCACGCCACTTTCATTGTTTGATTGAAATTCAAACTTTTTCTTTTTTGTTCTTCTTGATTTCTTAAGGCCAAGGAGGATCTAGCAAATCTCTCCTTGGTTCTTGTTGATTGTCTTCGTGTGGACCTCTACGGTTCGATCCTACACTTGGATCAGTAGCAAACACGTTCAGAGACAATATTGGTGGAGCCTCCAAACGTGGGTATGGTTTCTCAAACCTTGAACTAATTTTCTGCAGATTTGTCTATTTTAAATAAACTGTGATTTTTGTACCTGGATCTTGGTTCTAAGGAATGATCGATAGAGTCTATGTTTTTGTTTCCGCTGCGTAACTGGGTCATTTACTAACATAATCCTGGTTAGAGGAATCATCCAAATTTGTCTTAGGGCAATCAGAATCAACAGCATCAGTAGATTAACCAATGGAACCAAAGAACGATGCCAAACAATCAAGTGGGGGTGAATAATCAACCAAGGGAGTAAAGGTTGTCAAAATTGGAGGCTATGTTCCGAAAATACATGCAAGAGACCACAGGTTTCATGAGTGAGACAAGGGCAACTTTCAGAAACTAAGGGGCGTCCATTCCAAACTTGGTGGTACAGGTAGGGCAAATAGCAGAAAAATTGAATGAGCGACCACAAGGTTCCCTACCAAGCAACACAGTGACCAATCCACGTGAACAAGCAAATACAATAACGCTACGGAGTGGAACAGTCTTGGAAGAGGTGGAACAAACAGGGAAAGAAGAAAGCCCACCAAGGGATAAGGAAGATTCTGATGAAGAAGTCAACGAAGAGATCATTGTTGAAGAGAAACCAACGAGTTCCAGGGAAGATAAACAAAAGAGGGAAGAGAGGCAAAAGCAAAAGAAAGAAAAATTGCCATTTCCCAAGATACCACCAGAGTTGGCACATCACACCCCTCTTGTGCCTTTTCCTTAGAGGCTTAGAAAGAAAAATCAGGAAAAGCAGTTTACAAAATTCATTGAAATATTAAAAAAAATGCATATTAACATTCCTTTTGTAGATGCCTTGCAACAGATGCCGAGCTACGTAAAATTCCTCAAGAAAATTCTATTGAACAAAAGGAAGTTAGAAGAGGAGGAAACAGTGATACTTATGGAGGAGTGCAGTGTCATTCTATAGAAGAAGCTACCACCGAAACTCAAAGATCCAGGGAGTTTCATTATCCCTTGTGTTATAGGAGATATTACTTTTGATCGAGTTTTATGTGATCTAGGTGCAAGCATAAACCTAATGCGTTTTTCTGTTTTCAGGAGACTAGGGATTGGCAAAGTGAAGCCAATGACCATTTCTTTATAGCTTGCAAATAGATCCATCAAGCATCTGAGGGGCATAGTGGAAGATGTATTGGTCAAGGTGGACAAAGTCATCTTTCCAGCGGATTTTGTCGTGTTAGATATGGAAGAGGACAAGAAAATGCCTCTTATCTTAGGGAGACCATTTCTTGCCACCGGAAGAGCCCTAATTGATGTGCAAGAAGGAAAATTGTTGTTAAGGGTTCAAGATGAAACGGTGACATTCAATGTGTTTGAGGCCATGAAATTTCCATCAGAGTCTGATTCATGTTTTAGTTTGGACTTGGTGGACAGGTTAGTAGCAGATGCTATTGAAGAGAACACCCCTCAACTACCTTTAGAAGCTTGCATTGCCCAATCAAAAACAATAGAGGTAGATGAGCCGGCGAAGAATGAATGTGCTAGACTTTTGGAAGCACTTCAGCCGATAACCGCAAGTCAAGATCTAGAATTTGAAGAATTTGATATTGATAAGGAAAAGGATCAGGCAAGAAAGGAAGAACCTCCAAAACTTGAACTGAAGCCTTTACCTTCTCACCTCAAATATGTGTATCTTAGTGAATCAGAAACTTTTCCGATGATCATCAACGCAGGGCTGAGTAAATTAGAGGAAGAGCGGTTGATTCGGGTGTTAAGGGAGCACAAATCAGCAATTGGATGGACCATATCGAACATTAGGGGCATCTCTCCATCTTTTTGTATGCACAAGATACTCATGGAAGATGATATCAAGCCTAGGGTGCAACCATAACGAAGATTGAATCCTTCGATGAAGGAAGTGGTGAAACTTCTAGATGCAGGAATAATCTATCCTATTTCAGATAGTCTATGGGTGAGCCTAGTGCAAGTGGTTCCAAAGAAATGAGGTATTACAGTGATTAAGAATGACAACAATGAATTGATACCAACTAGGGCAGTCACAGGTTGAAGGGTGTGCATTGACTACAGGAAATTGAATGAAGCAACAAGGAAGGATCATTTTCCACTTCCTTTCATCGATCAAATGTTGGAGAGATTGGCCGGGCATGCTTACTATTGTTTCTTGAATGGTTTTTCAGGTTATAATCAGATTGCCATTACTCTTGAAGATCAAGAGAAGACGACATTCACTTGTTCCTATGACACATTTTCTTATAGAAGGATGCCTTTCGGGTTATGCAATGTACTGGCTACATTTCAGCGATGCATGATGTCAATCTTTGGTGACATGGTGGAACGGTTCATAGAAGTCTTCAAGGATGACTTCTCTGTTTTTGGTTCTTCTTTTAACAATTGTTTATCTAATCTCTCATTTTTTTTGCAACGTTGTCAAGATACAAATTTGGTGCTCAACTGGGAGAGATGTCATTTCATGGTTTATGAAGGAATTGTACTCGATCACCGAATTTCAAAGGATGGCATCGAAGTGGATCGAGCCAAAACAAAAGTGATTAAGAAGCTGGCACTACCTACAAACGTTAAGGTAGTCTGGAGTTTCTTAGGGCATGCGGGGTTCTATAGACAGTTTATCAAGGATTTCTCTAAAATCTCTAAACCCCTTTGCAATTTATTGATTAAAGATGTCCCTTTTGATTTTGATGATGAATGCATGCATGCTTTTCAAACTCTTAAGAAATTATTAGTGTCTGCACCTATTATTGTAGTTCTCGATTGGGGACTACCTTTTGAATTGATGTGTGATGCTAGTGATTTTGCATTAGGAGTAGTTTTATGACAAAGGAAGAACAAAGTTTTGCATGTAATTCAGTATGCTAGCAAGACACTAACTGATGCACAGTTGAATTACACCACTACTGAAAAAGAGCTCTTAGCCATTGTTTTTGCATTTGACAAATTTCATTCTTATTTGCTAGGTGCTAAGGTGATAGTCTACACGGATCATTCAGCACTCAAGCATCTGTTGGCAAAGCAAGAAGTAAAACTAAGGCTGATAAGATGGATCCTACTGCTGCAAGAGTTTGAATTGGAAATTTGAGATAAAAAGGGGTCAGAAAATATGGTGGCGGATCATTTGTCAAGGATTGAATGACCAACCCAGGGAAGTGAAGAGGAAACTCAAATCAAAGAGACCTTCCCGAACGAGAAATTGATGAGAGTTGAAGAAGCACCTTGGTATGCAAATATTGCAAACTATTTATCATTAAGAGTGCTCCTGAATGGCATGACTTTCCAACAAAAGAGGAAGTTTTTCTCTGACTTGAAGTATTATTTCTAGGAAGAATCATTTCTATATAAACACTATGCTGATCAGATGATATGTAGGTGTGTCTTGGAAGAGGAGATGGAGAGTATTTTACGGCATTGCCAAGAGAGGGAAGCGGGTGGTCATTTTGGAGGAACTAGGATAGTGGCCAAGATTCTTCAATTTGGATTTTATTAGCCAACCCTATTCAAGGATGCCTTCCCTATAGTTCAGGAATGTGATCAATGTCAACGGAGTGGAAATATTTCAAGGAGAGATGAGATGCAATTGAATAACATTCTGGTTGTTGAATTGTTTGATGTGTGGGGAGTTGACTTCATGGGCCTTTCCCAGATTTTTTTGGAAATATGTACATCTTAGTGGCTGTAGACTATGTGTCCAAATGGGTAGAAGCAGTTGCATTACCATCCAATGATGCCAGGGTGGTGGTTAACTTTGTGAGAAAGAACATTTTCTCAAGATTTGGAGTACCACTAGCAATCATTAGTGATGGAGGATCGCATTTTTGCAATAGGCAATTTGATACTCTATTAGGAAAATATGGAGTGAAACATAAGGTGGCCACACTATACCATCCTCAAACCGGTGGGCAAGTGGAATTGCCGAACAGAGAGTTGAAAAGAATTTTAGAGAAGACAGTCAATGCATCTAGGAAGGATTGGTCACAGAAGTTAGATGATGCATTATAGGCATACCGCACTGCATTCAAGACTCCAATTGGTATGTCTCCATTTAAGTTGGTATATGGGAAGGCATGTCACTTGCCAATGGAACTAGAGCATAAAGCATATTGAGCAATCAAGCAACTAAACATGGATTTACGAGCTGCTGGGGAGGAAAGGATGCTAAAATTGAATGAACTGGACGAGTTTCGTCATAAAGCATATGAGAATGCCCGGATTTACAAAGAAAAGACTAAGAGATGGCATGAGAAGCATATCACGAAGAAGAACTTTGAAATGGGTCAGAAAGTTTTGTTGTACAATTCTAGACTTAGGCTCTTTCCTGGAAAACTTAAGTCTAGATGGTCCGAACCCTTCATAGTTACCGAAGTCTACCCATACGAAGCTGTGGAGGTTTTCCATGAAGAAAAGTGCACATTTAAGGTTAATAGACAGAGATTGAAGCCATACATTGATGGGGCGATGAGTTGCAAGTCATTACCCGTCCAACTTGACATCCCGAAATGATGACTTGAGAAAGTTGAGCTTCCGACTATAAACAAGCACTTATTGGGAGGCAACCGAAGTGTTTTCATTTGTTTGTTTGTTTGTTTGTTGTTTTTGAATTTGTTTAGTTGTTTTGTGATTTAAGATAAATTTGATTTTGGTTGTTTTTGGATGTTTCGAGTGAACAATCGAATTATGGTGGAAAAGCAAAAATTTCAAGTTTTCGCTACGACGAAGTTTATTCTTCGCCGTGGCGATGTACACTTTGCGCAAAATGGAATTCAAAAAGTTCCAGACTTCGCCACGGCGAAGTATTTTCTTCGTAGCGGCACTGTTTTCTCTGGAATTTTTAACCGCGGCGAGAAATTTTCTTTGTCGCGGCATAAATGGTATTGCGGAATTGTGCTAAGGAAAGTTCACTGTGGCGACATTTTCACTGTATTGAGAAATTTTCTTTGCCGCGGCATCGACCGGGTTACTCAATTGAATTAAGAACTTCGTCGTGCAAAGTCTATTTTCTATATATACTCAAGTCATTTTCTTTGTTTTCACGAAAAACTTCAAAACACACCCAAGAGCCAAACACTTCCCCCTTCAATCCAGTGATTCTCCAGTGATTTTCCGTCCCTATACTCCACTCCTTAACCTTCACAAACACTAAATCAACTCATTTTGTCAACGATTTTTGTGAAATTTTGAAGAAAATTTTGGAAACCATAGGTTTTAAAAAATTTGGGATCTTGCAATGTGGTGCATTCATCGTGGGATTGGTAAGATTTTGAGTTCTCCAACCTTAATTTTGATCAATTTCGACTGTTAGTGTTTTAACTTTGAGATACAGATTGAATGTGTTGAGTTGTGGATGTTGACGAAGTTTGTGGGTTGATTTTGAGTCAAGAAGTGTGGATTTTGATTTGTGTGGTGTTGAGGAAGTTGGGTATTCGATTTGGAAGTGTTTTGATTGAGTTTGGAAGGGTAGTGAATTTGGGGGTGTAGGTGCAATTTTTGAAACTATTGTGTGCATTTAGGAGTGATTGTGGTTAGTAGCAAGAGTACTTTAGTGTTGAATTGTCAGGTTGAAAATTTAGTTTGGGGTTAGATTTGAGTGTTCACTGTTGAAAACCAAAATGCCGCTCAAAGTGCCTTCCAAGGATGAAGGAAAACAAGTCGACAATAGGTTTGTTAATGAGAAGGCTCGGCAGCGTTATGAAGGCACAGTCAAAAGAAAAGATAAGGGGTTTATTGTCGAGAGGGGATTGACCACAACCCATGCATAAGCTTGGAGTAGAGGGCAAAATTGGGGTATCTTCATGAGTGAACCCGAACATTTAGCCATAGAGCCAATAGTGAGAGAATTCTATGTCAACTTCCCTGAGGGTGATCCCGGGCATGTTTATGTGAGAGGTATTGATGTGCCAATCGATGCGAAGGTTATCAATGAATTGTACAAACTGACTCCAATTGACTATGATGAGTATCAGGAATTTAGAAAAATGCAGTTTAAGGAGGAGGAGATTCTTAAGGTCATAGCAAAGTTGGGTACCTTTTGGGAGATTTCAACGAAGGGGAGAAAGAGCATTAAGGGAACGAATTTGATTCCTATGGCTAGATTGTGGTAGTATTTTGTGTGTACGAGGATGGTTCTGGAGACTCATTATAATACAGTGGCTTTTGAGCGGGTAATGTTGCTTTATTCCATTGCCACTGGAAAGAAAATGGATATGGGGAATATTATCATGGCAAGTATACAGCATGCAGCCAAACCAGGGCGAGGGAGCTTCTCCTTCCCACATCTCATCATTGAGTTATGCACTCGAGCGGGATTCAAGAAAGCAGATGATGAACCACTTATCCATCCTGCCCCACTCCTCAACACCAACTACTATAACAAGCATCTTGAGTGTCTGACCAGAGAACGACACAAATCGGAACGAAAAGACAAAGAACCTCAGAAGTTGCCTCATCATCTAATTCAACATCCTCGACAAAGGAGTTGTTGCAGCAGATTTTGGATAAGATGAAACGGATGGAACGACATCAAGATTGGATGGCAGAGCAGACCCGAATGTTTTATGATATGCAACACAGCTGCTACACCAATCTAGGCGTCCATGTTTCAAGCTTCCAATGGGAGGACTGGGATTCCGAGGAATGGAATGATTCTGAAGCAGAAGATGATGACACCGAAGGAGAAGAGGAGGACGAAGAATGAAACCTAAGCACTTGTTTTTGTAGTTTCTATTTTCATTTATTAGTGTCTTTTGTTTTGTACATTGGAACTAATTTTCTTTTCGTTTTCGATCTTTAATTGTGTTTGAATGTTCTAGTTAGTTTATAAGGGCGAGATTAGGTTGTAATATTTTCATATTTGTCAGTGAAATTTTCTAACACAGTGGACACCACAGAATTTTAATTGTTTTACAGATGATGATTATGAGAAAGCCAAGGAATGGGTGTGCATGCTGTTGAACGAAACTCAGACTTCACAGATTAATCAGGGAACTATCTCGTTCCTTTTTAAATACTATTTTTCTATTCCTAAATTGTGCATAATGTGACATTGGGAACAATGTCATCTTTAGTTTGGGGGTAGAAAAATTTGAAATTTTGATTTGTGTTTAGTTGTTTTCATGTTTTGTATTGTTGTGCCAATGGTGAATTGCATATGTCTATGATGAGAATAGGATTGTTAGGATTTTATTTTTTGAAAATTATTAAGCATTGCTTCAAGTTTAGGTTGGTTTACTTGATTTACCTTGAGGTTTGTTGAGTGGTTCAACCACGATTTTCATTATTTCGGCATGCTTAGATTCATTTTATGTGGTTAGTGAAGTCTTGATAATGTTGGTGGACTCTAGAACCTAGTTGAGAAGTGCTTGAGGTGAAATTCTAGGAATAGACATTATTGAGGAAGTGATTTAGGTAGTTTTTCGAAATGTTTGAGCCTTTCTAGCCGACCATGAAAATTTATCCCTAGTCACCCATTTGAGCCTTATGAAATCATCGTTGTCCTATTTTTCTTGTGCAACCAATAATGCCCAACCCTTTCACCCTAAACACGTTTCACAACCTTTAAGAGAATTTTGAACCTAATGCAAACACAAAAGAGCTTAGAGAGTTGTGTGAGATGCTAATGAACCAAAAGAATAAGTTTGGGGGTCACGAGAAGGGCAAAAAAAGAAAAAAAATAATAATAAAAATAGAAATTTGAGAGCTTCATCTTAGAATCAAAATTAAGAATTGCACATGTTGAGGTGTATAAAAGGTTGACACCTTGAGCGGTGGTTAAGAAAGTGGAAGTTGATGTAGTTCTTAGTGTTTGCTTAAAGGAAACCGAGTTCTCTTGTCTTGTTATCTAATCCTTTTCTTTGGAGCCCACTAACCGAGCCTAACGTTACAAGCTTGTAAAGACCTATTGATCCTTAGTGATGTCTAATCCTCGTTAGTGGAGAGTAGTTCGATACTTAGGCTTATGGAGTCCACCACCATTTGATAAACTTCACATTTCTGCATAGAATAATCTGGGAAGTCGGAAGGTGGACTGAAGTGAGGATTACCTATTCAGGGGACTAGTAGAGAAAGATAGTCAATTCAACTTTTAACTTCTTGGAGTGTTGAGCATTTTCCAGTAATAATGTTTCAACAATTTTTGAGATTTGTATAAATTCTAGGCAATTCCTTCTGTTTGAGTTTGAGTATAATTTTTCTCATTTCATTTTCAATTTTGTTGTTTTGTGTTTCTGTTTATTAGTTGTTTTTCTTTTAGTCGTGTTTTATACCTGATGCTTGGGGACGAGCATGTCTTAAGTTTGGGAGTATTTGATAATCCAAGGATTATACTGTTTTATGCAGGCTTTCAGGCCGAATTTTGGATACTTTTTATGTTGTTTTTGCCTGAATTGCAACTTAATTTCATATGTTTTATGTTTTAGGCCAAAACATGCACTTTGAGCAAATAATGAGCGGAATCAAGTTTCTAGACCCAAAAGCAAGCGGATCTCAAAATTCGGGGAAGTAATAAAGCGGATTTGAAGCACTGTGAAGCCTGTTCCCATTGGAGAGCATCGAAGATTGAAGATTCGAGTAAGGAAGCAAGCGGAGGGCAATTTCGTAAATTCAGAATTGTTCAGGAAGGTTCGCCGCGGCGATAAACTCTAGGGAATTCATTGCCACGGCAAAGTTTATTCTTCGCCGCGGCGAAGTCTGCGATTTCTAGTTTATATCAAAACACACAATTTTATTTTAAGAAAGTTTTTAGGTTTTTGGACAGACTATATAAGAAAAACTTAGCCATTTTTAGAGTTGTTCGTCATTGTTTAGAGTAAGTTCGACATTTCGGAGAAAAGAGAGAGGATTTGAGGTTGATTTGAGATTGAACTCTTTGGGATTCATCAATTAGGGAAGATCTTTATTTTCTTTTCTTATTTTCAATATGTTGGATACTTTGTTTACTGTTTTTATTTCAATTTGTGTTAATTTCATTATGAACTAACTCACTTTGGGTTAGGGTTTTGATGTAATTAGGATTTTTATGTTTAATCAATAGATTATTGTTGCTTTTACATTCTATTGCATGGGTTGTGTGATTATTCTTGGTTTTATTGAATTTATTTGTTGAACATGATGAGATTGATAAATGAATCATGTATGAGCTTCTTAGGGTAATCAGCATTGTTGTATTGAATGCTAGAGATAGGTTTGAGAGTTAATGAAATCAATTTAGGATTCCATTAGCTTAATGAACTTGAATCTATTAATCTTCAAATTGTTGGGTGCGGAAGCTTAATAGGGGAAAGTAGGAAAACATAGACTGAGAAGGTATGTTTTACACATTAGGGAGTTCGATTTATAATTCGTGCATGTGAGTGTAAGGGTAACGTAATTCGTAGATTAATTCATAGAATCCTAGTGAAGGCAAAACCCTAACCGTTTGCTTTAATTGATATTTTCTCTCGATTTAGTTTTGCTGTCATTTATTAGCCTTTTAAATAAGTAGTAAGTTTTGTTTTCACTTTAGCTTAAATTCATCCTGCAAATCCAAACATTTTCGGTTTCTCCAACTTGATAAACAACCAGGAAAATCAGTGCTTAGCAAACAATCCTCATGGGAACGATATTTCACTTATCACTTTATTACTTGTGCGACTAGTGCACTTGCTATACATTGCATGTTGTAGTTACAATGCATCACAATGTTAGTGCAGGAGCTTTAGATGCAAACCCTGTTTTCCATGCTAGAACCAAGCATATTGAAATAGATGCCTACTATATTAGAGAGCAGGTGTTAGCCAAGAAAATTGCAATTCAATATGTCCCTACTAAGCTACAGATTGCAGATCTCCTCACCAAAGCACTGCCTGCATCTCAGTTTGCCAGTCTAAAGGCTAAGCTAAATGTTCAAATTGATGATGTTCATGAGCAAGATTCTGTCTCAGTTACTTCTTCTTCAACTTATCACTAATTTACCATGATGTGGAATTCAAAATGTGTTGTGTTTTGGAATTACTCTTGGTTCTGAATATGGTTGTAATTTGGTGAAGATGGTTGTATTCTGAAATTACTGTGGCAATGGTTGAGTTCTGATGTTGATGTGAAATTTGAGTATGTTTGCAAAATGTGTTGACTCTTGTGGTTAAGAAATTGTTGTGTTCTGGAATTATTATGGTAATGGTTTGTTCTGATGATTGATGTGAAATCCTTGTGCTGAAGATTGGTTGTGTTCTTGAATAACTGTGGCTGTAGTTGAGCTCTGATAAGGGTGTTGCTATGACTGAGCTCAGTTGTTTCTGAATATGTTTCAGCAGGAAAAGTTCTGTCTTGTGCCAGTAAAATATAGTTCAGCTCTGGAAGAAATTATGCAAGTTTTTTTTTTTTTGTTTCTGTGGTTTGTTCTGATGGTTGATGTGAAATTCTTGTGCTGAAGATTGGTTGTGTTCTTGAACAACTACGGTTGTGGTTGAGCTCTAGTGAGGGTGTTGCTATGACTTAGGTCTGTTGTTTCTGAAGCTATTGTTTAGAAGGAATTTTTTTTTTTTTTTTTTTGGTGCTAGTTCAACTCTGGAAATTATGTAGTTTTTTTGTTGGAAATCATGCTAGCTATTCATTACTCAGTCGCTTGGATTTGAGACAGGCAGTTTTTTTCTTTGGCTCCAAGTGTTCTTATTGAAATGCCAGGTGTTATCATGAGAAATTAGCATAAGCTACGTGGCCTTGTTTGAGGGAGCATGTTAGTCATAGAGCAATTGGAAGGAAGATCAGTCCCTACGGTTCTGTTTGAGAGGAAATGTTGGTTATAAAAACATAAATTGTGTCATTTTAGTATGTGCTAAAGCACGGTCGTTTTTGTAAAGAATAGTTGTATAAAAAGGAAAGTATCATCCCTAACTGTATTCAATTCTGTTAAGAAGAAAAATTCCTTTTTGCTTCTTTCAATTACTTTCTCAGATTCTCTCTTTTTCACATATTCTCTCAAAATCCACAATATGCACCTCTCTTTGCTTCTCAACTCTCAAAACCATTGAGTATGCCTTATTTACAGTAGGCAAAGGATCCATACCCAAGATTTGGTTTCTAATATGATCAAAACTTTCATTCAATCGAATAAGAAACTGCATCAATCTATTAGAATAAGTCATATCTGCTACTAACTTAGCAGCACCAGAACTACATTGTGGTATAGGCACCAAACAGGTTAGTTCATCTCACAAATTCTTAAGTTTTGTAATACTTCATAATAGGCATATTTCCTTGAGTAATAGAACTAATTTTCCTCTGCAACTGATACAATAGAGGTCCATTACACTCACTAAATCTTTCCCCTAACTCTTTCCATAATTCTCTAGCAGAAGTTGTGTATAGGAATGCTTCAACAATCATTTTCGAGATGGAATTCAATATCCAGGAGTTAACAATACAATCTACCCTATTCCATTGTTCAAAGTTTGGGGATTCTTCACCAGGCATCTCACATTTCCCATTCATAAACACTAATTTTACTTTGCCACCTAATGCAATCTTCATACAACAACTGCAAGACAGATAATTACAATTACCTGTAAGTGGAGTAGAAACAAAAATCATTCCTAGATTATCAAAACTTTGCAAATACAAAGGATCTCCATGTCACATCTGATCGAACGCCATTTCTCTTTCACTTCGAAAATTTGAGCTCCCTAATTCACCATCCATGGCTATCAATTCAAAGTATTATCAGGTCAAAACAAGTATTGTAAAAAAAAAAAAAAAAAAAAAATATTAGGTTTCAGAAGATCTACAGGATCAAATTCTCTGATACCATGAACAAAGAAAATAGGAATTGGTAAAATAATGGTGTACTAGTTCGTAAAGAAGAAAAAGAGAGAAACTTGTCTTTTATACAAGAAACAAGACTACCAGTTCAGCTAACAAACTAACAAAAATATTAATTATTTAACTAAATTAATTACCTCTACACTAGCAAAGTTAATAATAATATTTAAACTAATACTATCAAATTTTGGATAATGATACATGTACAAGCTGTGGACAAAATCTATTCCTTGCAAATAAATTGATGTGATAATCTTGTATGTAGTAAAAGACGTTTACACTTTACAGTAAAATCGGAACTAAAGCACAAGTGGTATATCAATTATTAATTATTATAAAGATCGATCTTACTTTATTGTTGGAGACAACTTATTATTAGAGAGTGAGCTTATAAGCTCGTACATTTTTATTCAAGACAAAGAGTAAGATCGAAGATAGTGGTAGTGATATTTGTGATGCCTATGAACTATTATTTATTTAATAGTCTCCAAATTTAGTTCATCAAACATCCAAATGTTCTTCATTAGCCAGACAATTCGGCTGGAGCAATAACGACTGCGTTGATGGCAATTCCTTTCTTCAAATTGCCACTGGTTTCAGTCATGGTGAAGTTCATGTCCCCTTGCGTTTCGTTTTCTTGAACTGTAAACTCAGCAACCGGCACCTCGATCCATTGGTTTCTAGGCGTATTCTTAAAGCTTTGTTTGTTTGGTATCTGATTCCCATTTGGGAGATCAAGTTCGAGATTCACCGGATTTTCCCATCCAGAAGCATCTTCGTTAAACTTGACCACAAATGCAAGCTTGTAAGAAGTCCCTGGCTTGAGCTTGTTTGTGTTGAATTTTCCCTTAACCTCAAACCAATAAACTTCTAACAGTTCAGCAACCTCCACATAAGAACCACTGCAAATTAAGTCAAACTTGATTAGAATAAAGAACAAATAATACTGTTAAAGAAAAATAACGTATATACGTATATTCATTCTTTTGTGAGGACATTATGAGATTAATTAATTATGTAAGGACCATGCTTCATCACTATATGTATGTATGTATGTAGTTACTCTGGCTTCTTTTCGTAAGTCCACTTCCAATATCTTTCATCATTTCCCCAACTGATTGACAGGTCCCTCGCAAACAATACGAAGTTGTTCGCCATCTTCAGATCTTAATTGACAACTTTAATTCGCAAGTACTCTTACTGATGATAATCTTTGCTACCCCTGCAGTCCTATTTATAGCATGAGATCGGTCAATTTAATTACTAAAATATCCTTGTTAAGATTAATGAATTTCAACATCTTTACAACGAAACACAAAATTTTATCAACATACAATGTCTGAACATGTATATTTGTCTATTGACTTGGGAACACACTACCATACTCGTAAATCTTACCAAATAAAACAATTAAAAATATATTGTATACATTTTAGTCTTCTGAATCATGTATAAGAATTGATTGATTTTTTGGGGGGAATGAAACGTTGGAGAAAGAGGAGTCATTATTTATTTATTTTTATTTTTTTGGATAATGCTGGTAATTGTACAAAAAGAAAAAAAATTATAACCTATGGAGAAGACTCCTATCCAATCAAAAGCCCTGATCATGCCTAAAGAAAAAAAATTATAATATTTGTTTGTAAGTGGCAATTATTCATGAATATTAACACATGTTAATTGCCTTAGTGGGTAATATTTGTTTGTAAGTGGCAATTATTCATGAATACTAACACATGTAAGTTGTGGTTGCAGCCCCACCTCCTGTGAATGCGTATGCATTCTTCTTTCTTTCTTTCCTTCTTTTTGTTCTGCAAAGTTGCGGCAATTAACATGTGTTAATATTCATGAATAATTGCCATCTAAACATGGACAATTAGAGCCTAAATTATGAATTAAAATTGAGAAATAAAACATTTTAAATTGGATATTAAATATTACTTTTTATTTTAATTAAATCTCAACACAAGGTCCCAATTCATAATGAAATGGGTTATCTTGATGGGTGCCTAAAATATTTAAATAATTTTTTGTATTATCTTGTAATCTTATAGTTAAAATATTGAAAGAAAAAAACTTCATTTTAAAATATAATATATTTTTTGATATGTCTGCATGTAGAAGCACATTAGTTGTCAATTTCTGTATTAAAAAAGAAGGAAAGAAAGAAAGAAGAATGCATACGCATTCGCAGGAGGTGGGGCTGCAACCACGACTTTGCAGTCAATAATGAGCCCAAAAGCCGAGAGGGCAGTTCACAAGTGGGTAAATAACTAAGGCAATTAACATGTGTTAATATTGGTTGGTTTTCACATACATCCAGTGCAAATTCTTAGATTCGCAGATGTTAAGCCGCAACTTTGCAGAACAAAAAGAAGGAAAGAAAGAAAGAAGAATGCATACGCATTCACAGGAGGTGGGGCTGCAACCACAACTTACATGTGTTAGTATTCATGAATAATTGCCACTTACAAACAAATATTACCCACTAAGGCAATTAACATGTGTTAATATTCATGAATAATTGCCACTTACAAACAAATATTATAATTTTTTTTCTTTAGGCATGATCAGGGCTTTTGATTGGATAGGAGTCTTCTCCATAGGTTATAATTTTTTTTCTTTTTGTACAATTACCAGCATTATCCAAAAAAATAAAAATAAATAAATAATGACTCCTCTTTCTCCAACGTTTCATTCCCCCCAAAAAATCAATCAATTCTTATACATGATTCAGAAGACTAAAATGTATACAATATATTTTTAATTGTTTTATTTGGTAAGATTTACGAGTATGGTAGTGTGTTCCCAAGTCAATAGACAAATATACATGTTCAGACATTGTATGTTGATAAAATTTTGTGTTTCGTTGTAAAGATGTTGAAATTCATTAATCTTAACAAGGATATTTTAGTAATTAAATTGACCGATCTCATGCTATAAATAGGACTGCAGGGGTAGCAAAGATTATCATCAGTAAGAGTACTTGCAAATTAAAGAGTTGTCAATTAAGATCTGAAGATGGCGAACAACTTCGTAGTGTTTGCGAGGGACCTGGAAATCACTTGGGAAACTGATGAACATTTTTGGGAGTTGACTTACGAAAGGAAGCCAAAGTAACTATATATATATATCAGGAAGTCTCGATATTAGTTTGTCAAGATCATGCATATATATCGTTGAATGGAGCTGTAAAATATCATATCGGTCAAATAAAATTAATTAAGTAGTGATGAAGCATGGTCCTTACATAATTAATTAATCTCAAATGAATATACGTATATACGTTAGTTTTTCTTTAACAGTATTATTTGTTCTTTATTCTAATCAAGTTTGACTTAATTTGCAGTGGTTCTTATGTGGAGGTTGCTGAACTGTTAAATGTTTCTTGGCTTGACGTTAAGGGAAAATTCAACACAAACAAGCTCAAGCCAGGGACTTCTTACAAGCTTGCATTTGTGGTCAAGTTCAACGAAGATGCTTCTGGATGGGAAAATCCGGTGAATCTCGAACTTGATCTCCCAAATGGGACTCAGATGCAACACAAAGAAAGCCTTAACAATATGCCGAGAAACCAATGGATCGAGGTGCCGGTTGCTGAGTTTACAGTTCAAGAAAACGAAACGCAAGGGGAGATGAACTTCTCCATGACTGAAACCAGTAACAATTTGAAGAAAGGAATGGCCATCAACGCAGTCGTTATTGCTCCAGCCGAATTGTCTGGCTAATGAACAATTTTTGGATGTTTGATGAACTAAATTTGGAGATACTGTTAAATAAATAATAGTTCATAGGCATCACAAATATCACTACTACTATCTTCGATCTTACTCTTTGTCTTGAATAAAAATGTATGAGCTTATAAGCTCACTCTCTAATAATAAGTTGTCTCCAAAAATAACGTAAGATCGATCTTTATAATAATTAATAATCAAATAGACTATCTGACATGTTTTAATAATAAGATGATTAAATAACTTTAAATTAAAGATAAACTAGAGGAGATTACATGTCAAACATACAAGATTATCACATCAATTTATTTGTAGGTGTTATACTTCAATAGCAATCAACTCAACACACTCAAACCAAGAAACACAAGAATACCACAAGAATCAAACACACAGAACAAGCCACGATTTACCGTGGTTCACTTATCCTTTTATGGATAAGCTACATCCACGTTGAGCTCAAGAACGGTATGAGCTCGTTGCACTTCAATTACCGTAAAACTTCAAGATTACACAGATTCAACACTCACCGATCTACCCGTTTACAACAAAGAATCAGCCTTACAAGATACCCTCAGAATATCCCAAACCCGAGAGAACAACACTCTCACCTGAATGATTAAAGCCCCTAATCACTCGACTGATACTTACAATCTGGAATGTAGAATCTCAACCCTAACACAGAGAAAAATAGCCGACTCAAATAACCCTAGCCACTCTCGTTTTTCTCTCCCTTTCACAACTGATTGAACATGTGCTTATATATGGTTTGACTCTGTGAATGATCCTGGCCGTTCAATCTGAAACGCATCCTGTGGTCTGAATTCGCCTAAGTTGATATGCCTAAAACGACGCCGTATTAGTGTTACTTAAACGACGTTGTTTCAGGCTTCCATATTTAACAATCTCCACCTTGGAAGCACTGGAAACAGACTCTTTGTGCAGCTTGCCCTGTCCCATTCCGTCATGGATCTTTATCACTCATGATTACTTGATATACAGCAAGTTCAAGCAGGGCTTGAACTTGGCTTGAGTGATAATTTTGGTGCCCATATCTGCTGGGTTCTCTTCTGTGGGTACCTTCTTCAGTTCAATGATTCCATTTGCAACTTGGTTCCTCACAAAGTGATAACGTACATCCACGTGTTTTGTTCTTTCGTGATACACTGGATTTTTGCTTAGATGGATTGCACTCTGGGTGTCTGAGTACACTGTCACCTTTCCACCAATTAGCTTTACTTCTATCAGAATTCCTTTCAACCATAATGCTTCTTTAACTGCACTGGACTCGTAATGTACTGATTCTTTTGAAAGACATGCACAATAAGGTCGCAATTGTGATTTCCAGCTTATACAATTTCCACCCAATGTGAAGTAGTATGCAGTTGTTGATTTTCTGGAATCCTTATCACCTGCAAAATCAGCATATTGGGTCAGCTTCTGATTACTAGGTTTTGGAACCAGTGTCCAGGTTTCATTTACTTTTAAGGATTGCATTTCCTTCTCCATAGCTGTTTTCCATTTGTCCCTTTCCTTGGATTCCATGGCCTCTTGATAGGTCTCGGGTGTTCGCACCTAAGTACTTCTCCTCGTAGAGCAAGATATATTAGTTCTCGCATATGAGTACCTTGAGGGTGGTCTTACCTCTCTCCCTTTCTGTCTCGCCGCCTTGGTAGTTAGTCGTCATTTTCTTGTGGTTCTAGGAACTCTTTTGCTTCCTCATCTTCAGCTTGGTCAGGTTCCTCAGGTGCAATTTCAGTTTCAGGCAACTGGGGAGTTTGACCTTGTGTTTGAGGTGGGTGAACTTGATGGGTTGTGTGCTCCACCTCAATCTGTGTGGTATTGGTCTGTTTAGCATTTTCTTCTATGCTTTTGGTTGTTTCTTCATTAGGGTTGGTGCCTTTGCATGGGAAAACTCCCTCATTAAACACCACATCCCTGCTTACTAAGATCCTGACCCCAGGTGACTCTCTGTCCCACAGGCTGTATCCCTTTGTGACCTCAGGGTATCCAAGGAACACACACCTGGTTGATCTTGGCTCCAGTTTTCCCCCTACTGTGTGGGCATATGCAGCACAGCCAAACACTCTTAAGTGCCCTAGTTCTGGTCTTCTCCCTGACCATCTTTCTTCTGGACTGATAAGGCTTAATGCTGTGGAAGGACTCCTATTCACTAAGTAAGCAGCTATGGAGAGGGCTTCCCCCCATAAGGTTTTAGGTAGGTTGGAAGTGATCAAGAGGCATCTTACTTTGTCTAGAAGTGTTCTGTTCATCCTCTCAGCCATCCCATTTTGCTAAGGGGTACTTCTCACTGTCCTATGTCTCAGGATCCCCTCTTCACTGAGAACTTATCAAACTCCAAATTACATAACTCAAGCCTATTGTCAGTCCTAAGGACTTTCACCTTTCTGCCAAACTGGTTTTCAACTAGGGATTTCCAGTCTTTGAACTTTGCTAGGGCTTGGTCTTTTGATCTAAGTAAGAACACCCAGACCTTCCTACTGTAGTCATCAACTATAGAGAGGAAATAGCTATTTCCTCCATGAGATTTAACCTTTTCTGGCCCCCATAAATCAGAATGAAGGTAATCCAAGCAGTTGTCTGCTAGGTGAACTCCCTTAGGAAAGCTATTTCTGTGTTGTTTACCAAGTACACAACTTTCACAGAACTCTATGCTTGTAACAATGTCTTTCCCAAATTGTCCTAGTCTGTTCAGTACATCCATTCCCTTTTGACTCATATGGCCTAATCTCAAGTGCCACTTTTCAGTTACCGATAGCTTTTGAGACCCAAGTGTTGTGCTGTTGCAGTCAAAATAAAAACTACCACAAAGCACATATAGCCCATTCTTCTTTTCTCCTGTCAACACCAGGTTCTCATTTTTATATACCTTCAACCACCTACTGTTAGCCTTATAGCAGCAGCCTGCTTCATCTAGGGTGCCTAGTGATATGAGGTTTCTCTTTAATCAGGTATATATCTGACTTTAGTTAGCCTTATTAGTTTTCCTCCATTTAGCCTAAGGGTAATGCAACCAATCCCCTTAACCCTACAGGCTTGGTTGTTCCCCATGTACACTGTCTCATGATCAGACTCCTCAAAGTCTTGGAACCAACCCCTATTGGGGCTCATATGGAAGGTACAACCAGAGTCTAACACCCATTCCTTTGCAATGTCAGATATTGACACTGTTAGGACTTCTAGTTCATCCATTTGGTTACTAGTGGTGGCTAGGTTGCTTTCTGTGCTACCTAGTTTCTGCTTTTTCTTCCACTCGAAGCAGTTTTTCTTCAGGTGACCTGTCTTATTGCAGTGGTAACATTTCCTAGTTTCTGTTTTTGCTTTGTTGTTCCCCTTCCATTTCTTCTTGTTCTTACCCCCCTGACTTGATTGAAACCCTTTACTAGGATCAAGGTGTTCTATTCTACCCTTCACAAACAGAGTGCTATTATTTCTCTTAAGGGTTTTAAGCTCTAATTCTCTAGCCTTAAGACCTACAACTATCAAATCAACACTGGGTACAGGCCCGGAGTACTGAAGGGCATTCTTGACTACTTGGTAGTCTTCAGTTAGGGAATTTAATAATATCATGGCAAGACTAGTTTGTCCTAGTTCTTGGTCTGTGCCCTTTAAGATTAAATTCATCTTAAGCAATTCATCTAGGTTTTCCTCTATGGACTTCGAATTATCCATCTTATAAGAGAATAAGGCTCCCTTTAAGAAAGCCAAATTTGGTGCAGACTGTAAAGCATATAGGGATTCTAATTTACCCCATAAACTAAGAGGAGTTTCGAATCCATCTACCTTCCGAAGAACACTGTCAGAAAGATTTATCACGATCAGGTTATAAGCTTCTTCATCAATCTCTTCTTTCTTTTCCAGTTTCTCCTCTGACCATTTCTTAGGATCCTTTTCCAGTGCAATTGCAACTTTGTTATGTGAGAGAAGAGCCTTCATTTTCTTTTTCCAACTGCCGAAGTCGATCTTCCCATCATATTGGGATATCTCCATTCGGGTGGTGCTCATTTTCCTGTAATGACAAAGAAAGAAACACAAAGAAAGGAAAGTCTAAGGCATACTTGGCGTTGTTACACCAGGAGTTGCCAATTACTGCCAGGCAGTTTTTAAGGCGGTCTGGTTTTCCAGCCGATATACCCTTACACTTTATCAAGATTTGACTCTCTAGAACCAATTCTAGACTCAAGGAAATAATCGAATAAAAAAAACCCCAATTTCCGAAACCCTAATTTTGTGAAACCCTAATTTCTGTTTCTTTAACAAAAAATTCCCAAATTTACAAAACCCTAATTTCGTAAGAGAATGTTTTATACCGAAACCGGGACAGAGACGGTGAGTCTGAGGCGTACGAGGCGTTATTACACCAGAAGCTGCCAATTACTGCTTATGCAGTTTTTAAGGCGGTCACTGGTCTTCCAGCCGATATACCCTCACACTTTATCAAGATTGACTCTCTAGGACTTAATTTTGAGACTCTCAAAGAAAACCCCAATTTTTTAGAAAGGAACCCTAATTTAAGAAACCCTAATTTTGCAGAACACGAACTTCACTTTCAAGAAAAATGGCTCTGATACCACTGTTATACTTCAATAGCAAAAACTGATCTATCAACTCAACACACTCAAACCAAGAAACACAAGAATACCACAAGAATCAAACACACAGAACAAGCCACGATTTACCATGGTTCACTTATCCTTTTATGGATAAGCTACATCCACGTTGAGCTCAAGAACGGTATGAGCTCGCTGCACTTCAATTACCCTGCAAAAGACAAGATTACACGATTCAACACTCACCGATCTACCCGTTTACAACAAAGAATCAGCCTTACAAGATACCCTCAGAATATCCCAAACCCGAGAGAACAACACTCTCACCTGAATGATTAAAGCCCCTAATCACTCGACTGATACTTACAATCTGGAATGTAGAATCTCAACCCTAACATAGAGAAAAATAGCCGACTCAAATAACCCTAGCCACTCTCATTTTTCTCTCCCTTTCACAACTGATTGAACATGTGCTTATATATGGTTTGACTCTGTGAATGATCCTGGCCGTTCAATCTGAAACGCATCCTGTGGTCTGAATTCGCCTAAGTTGATATGCCTAAAACGACGCCGTATTAGTGTTACTTAAACGACGCTGTTTCAGGCTTCCATATTTAACAGTAAGGAATAGATTTTGTCCACAGTTTGCACGTGTATTATTATCCAAAATTTAATAGTATTAGTTTAAATATTATTGTTAACTTTGCTAGAGTAGAGATAATTAATTTAGATAAATAATTAATATTTTTGTTAGTTTGTTAGCTGAGCTGGTAGTTTTGCTTCTTGTATAAAAGACAAGTTTCTCTCTTTTTCTTCTTTACGAACTAATACACCGTTATTTTACCAGTTCATGTTTTCTTTGTTCATGGTATCAGAGCATTAGATTTTGTAGATCTTCTGAAACCTATTTTTTTTTTTTTTTACAATACTTGTTTGGACTTGATAATACTTTGAATTGATAGCCGTGGATGGTGAATTAGAACTCTCAAATTTTCCAAGTGAAAGAGAATTGGCGTTCGATCAGATTTGAAAAGTTTTGACCATCCAGGAATGATTCTTTTTTCTACTCCACTTATAGGTAACAGTAATTACATATATATATATATAATAATTTTTTTATCAGGAAGTCTCGATATTAGTTTGTCAAGATCGTGCACATATATATCGTTGAATTGAGTTGTAAAATATCTTATGGGTCAAATAAAATTAATTAAGTATTGATGAAGCATGGTCCTTACATAATTAATTAATCTCATAATGTCCTCACAAAAGAATGAATATACGTATATACGTTAGTTTTTCTTTAACAGTATTATTTGTTCTTTATTCTAATCAAGTTCGGCTTAATTTGCAGTGGTGCTTATTTGGAGTTAGCTGAACTGTTAGATGTTTGTTGGGCTGAGGTTAGGGGAAAATTCAACACAAACAAGCTCAAGCCAGGGACTTTTTACAAGCTTGCATTTGTGGTCAAGTTTAACGAAGATGCTTCTGCATGGGAAAATCTGTTGAATCTCAAATGGGACTCAGATACAACGCAAAAAAAGCTTTAAGAATAAGCCGAGAAACCAATGGATCGAGATGCTGGTTGCTGAGTTTAGAGTTCAAGAAAACGAAACGCAAGGGGAGATGAACTCCTTCATGACTGAAACCAGTGACTATTATTGGAAGAAAGGAATTGTCGTCAACGGAGTCGTTATTGCTCCAGCCGAATTGTCTGGCTAATTAACAATATTTGGATGTTTGCTGAACTAAATTTGGAGACACTATTAAATAAATAATAGTTCATATGCGTCACAAATATCACTACTAATATCATCGATCTTACTCTTTGTCTTGGATAAAAATGTATGAGCTTATAAGCTCACTCTAATAATAAGTTGTCTCCAACAATAACGTAAGATCGATCTTTATAATAATTAGTAATTGTTATACCACTTGTGCTCTAGTTCCGATTTTACTTTAAAGTGTAAACGTCTTTTACTAACTCTCAAATAGACTATCCATCTGAAACTTACTTACGCAGTTACATGGAGTTGATGAATTCCCTTATCTACTTTGTAGAAGACGTGAATCTACTTGTTGAAAAGGCAATTATTAAAAATCTTGTGGGCGAGAATCTTGTAATAGTGGACCTCTTTAATAAACTTCGCCAACAGATTCCAGAAAGTGGTTCCCATTACTCCGGCTTTTATAAGCATCTTACAGCGTACTACGACAATCGTTGGAACTGCATCGGTGGAAAGTTGAGAAACATATGTTCAAGAAATCCTTGGCGAGCCACGGCAGCTGTTGTCGGAGCTATACTTTTTCTGCCCGGTTTGGTTGAAAACATACTTTCAATTAATAACTCCTTGTGGTCTTAATATATTTGTATATTCACTGGCCTTTTCTTATTTTATAATGTAAATTGTTAGAGATGTTATTTATAGTCATATTCTTTCATAATATATTTGTGAATAATGCTGCTTAAAAGTGTTTGTTCAGAGCTAAAATCAATACGCTGCGTTTTCTTAAGAATTGTTATTGCTTAATGAAACATAGTCATTTAATTGGCATATGGGTTTTAACCATGAATTGTGATTAAGCTTCCAGGAAAACTAGGTAGCACCAAAGCCATTTAATTGGATTCAGGTTAATAAATATTATATATTATATGCTGAATAATAATGAACTATAATGTTATCAAAATAGTAAGAAAATCCGCACACATTGAATGAAAAATTAAAAGACAAAGTTTATCCTTTTTTATATTTTATTTATTTTATTTCTCTTTATTTACAAGTATAAAAATTTGATTTTTTTTATTATAATTCATAATTTTATAATATACGTTAATAGTGTCATAAACAAATAATAACATTATTATTTAATAATGTCATGAATAAATAATAATCATATAAATAAATAATTGTAGAGTGATGCTATTTACCCTCTAAATTTTATTTTATTAAGCCCCACTTCTATTAAAACCCCATTAAAAAATGTTAAATGAGAGAAAACTATTACTACCCTAGATGATTTTTCAAATTTTATTTTATTATTATTTTGGAAAAGGAAGTTTAAAAAATAATCACTTGGCTGAAATTCATCTCTAATCACACCTAAAATTGACTATGTTTGGAATCTATTAGAATTTAAGGGGTAAGGATGTAATTCCATTTCATTTTGTTTTCTTTTATTATCTTTAAACGTTTTGTTAACTCAAAACAGTGAAACACAATCTCCAAACCGCAAACCGCCCCTCACACCGTGGCGCCCCATGACCAAACCAATCGACCAGTCATTCTTTCTTATTATTCTTTTTTTTTTTTCTTTTAATTTTTCGTGATGTGGAGTTGGGTTGATTGGCTTTCATTTTGTTGTGTGAGTAGCTTGTTTGTGGGTTGTGTATTTTTTGGTTTTATAGGGTGGGAAGCAAGGTGGAGGTGGGGCTGTGATGGTGGTTTGTTAGTGTGGGTGCCGTTGTGATGGATTTTGATGCGGTGGGTTTGGTTCTTTGGTGCGATGAGGGTGCTGGAGTGGTTGATTCACTTAGTTGGTGTTGGCTCGATGGGCTAAAAAGAGGGACGGTCAGTGGGTGCGTTACTGTTCAACAGGTGGGATAATTTTTGGCGGGGTTTTATTTTTTAAACATTCATAATTACTTTTTAATTTGACTAATTAATTATTCTATTTCAGTTGGTTTAATGTGGAAAAATAAGGGTAAATTGGTCATTTTGAATGCATTCATTAATGGAAGTCTAACAGGGTTAGGGCTTGGGATAGTTAGTGAGATGAAATTTCAATAATTTTATTTTAAATAAGAGAGGAAGGGTAAGGAAAATACAATACACCGAGTCAATCGAAGTCAATATGAGAAGCTAACATTTATAATGACTTTACATTTTGCCCTCATGGGAAAGTTAGAAAACCACCTCTTTCCTTGTGACCGGATGGTAGGCTCTTTAGCCGCTAGGATTGGCTATACTCAAGTAGAGATATAATCAGAATTTTTAGTAAGTGTGTGCAAAACATTTAGGATGATAAATTTATAATAAAATTTAGGGGGTCAAAATTATATATATTATAAAATAAAAAGCCTTTTTTTATTTTTTTTTTCAAAGTTTGAGTAGGTTCAATATGAATTTAAGTGGGTCAAAATTGTAAATATTATAAAATATAAAGCCTTTCTTTTATTTTTTTCAAAGTTTGAGCGGGTCCAATATGAATTTAAGTTGGATCAAAATTGTAAATATTATAAAATATAAAGCCGCCTTCTTTTTTTTTTTTTTTTTCAAAGTTTGAGTGAGTTTAATTGAACCCATATGAGATACTAGAGATAGTGTGGCAACGTCCTATACCAAGAGGTTCTGTGTTCGAGTTGCGAGAGAGATAATTACCGGGTTTATCCAAAAAAAAAAAAAAAAGTTAGAAAACCCTAATATATATTACTAACAAACAAAGTTTGGGTTAGTAACCATATATATCTAATTGATACTTATTGTTTCTCTTGGATATTATGAAAAGTGGTTGGCTTGCTTGGTATTTATCACTGTCAACAATAAATATGGTTAAGTTCTTTAGGGATGAGTGAATTGGCACTTGAATTATGCAATTAATTGTGATGTTATGTGCGAAAATGTATATTTCTCTACTGACTTAGGGTCATACAGCGTTCTGACATACATATGGTGAAACGCAACCATTGGATTTGAAAAGTAATATAACATTGTCAGTACAAATTTGTTAATAATTCTTTCTTCAACAAGCAATTCAACCAGGGGCGTAGCAGGATTTCTGGTTAGTGGAGTCAAAAGATCTAAGTTGATAAATTTACAACAAAATATATACTAACATAATAAGCATAAAAAAATATGAATATTTTCAATTCCTGAGATCAATATGGATACCATCTTATCGTATGATCTCTAAATGAATTGTCTTTCTTGCTTAATCCAACCAAAGGAAGAAGAAAGTATGAGAGAAGAGGAGAGGAACTGAGGAAGAGAGAAAATGTGAAAAAACTATGGGTATTTTCACATCTTGAAATCAATAAAATATGGAAATATCTTAGTAAGGTCAATAAAATATAGATAATTTTAGTGGGGTCAAAATTGTTAATTATCATAAAATATATACATATTTTTAATAATTTCATAATTCCAGTGGGGTCAAGTGACACCACTAAGTATACTTTGGCTACGCCATCTTTTTTGTGTTAATAAGCATTACCTTTCGTTCAAGATAATAGATAATGAAGATAAAATTATTAAAAATAATATTAAATGTACAAACTCTTGATACAAATTGATTTGATATAAAGTGTATTGATGAATTTGTATACAAAATCAACTCAATAAATTCTTATTAATATAGATAAATTATGTGGCAATAAAAGAGTTATACTACATCAATTTGTATACAAGAGTTTGTACATGTAGTACCATTCAATCGCTAATCATTATGCATATCAAATAATTAATAATATGATGCTCTACAATACAATGGTCTCAGAAACTAGATTTACATGTCTAGCTATTTGAATTCATTTATATATCTCTAATCTATGTTGCCTGTCTATGGTAAATATCTCATAATTTGTTTTAGCTATGTTTCTGTAGATCTTTGATATTATTATTTTTGAGCTATTATTGCACTTAATTGGTAAAGATATTCTATTTTAAACTGCTGATTAAACGGTTTAACCAGGTCTCGAGAGCTTCATCAAGTCGGGTTAACAATTTCCTTATTCACCCAAAAACCCTAGAATTTGGGATGATGATCGGCAAACAATTGAAGGCCGGGATGTTGGGGCTTTTGAAGAGAAAGTGATGGTGAGTGCAATGGTGGCAACGGTGTTGATTTCCGGTGAGCGAATTGACCCGAAATAAAAAAAAAATGTGGTAGTAATAGACAGCTTTTTTCAGTGATTGACGAGGCTAACGGGGGTGGGGTGGGGTTGGTTTTGGTCGGGAGGCAGAGAGTAGTATTTTTGGGGTGATGGGGAGGGTTGTGAACACTAACATCAATGAGATTTGACCAGGAATGTCGACGCCTGTGTCGGTGAGATTTGGCCAAAATCAGTTTTTGGATAGATTTTCTAAGGAATTGGCTTAAAGGATGATTGGGGTTGCATTTTGGGTGTCCCTGCCACCAACCAGTCACTAGTCGATTTGTATTTGGGGTGTGTTTGCTAAATTTCAAACTATAGGGACTTCTCAAATTTTTAAGGTATATTTGCTTAATTTTAAAAGTTTTGTCACTCGGTTTGACTGACCGGTTAAATCGGTCAACCCGAGACCCGAAAACTTTGTTGACTTTCACTCTCGGTTGATTATTAAAACATTGAGCACTACATGAGAAGAGAAGGTTCGTTCTAGAAAGAAGAAAAAAACATTGTAAATTGTTGAATATTTTTTGTAGGAAATATGATTTACTTAGATGCAAAACCATAAATAATTGCATTAAAACAAGAATTAGAAGTTTATTATGATAAAAATTCAAAGGACAAAGACAAGGGCAAGGCCACCATATCCTCGACTAGTTCAGGCGGTGCCCAGCCTTCGCCATAAGATCTACGAACCCAATTCCTATGTAAGTACAACGTAGAGAAGAGAAGGTTAATTCTAAAGATTTTTAAACTGTGAAGGGACTTTCTAGACCAAAAGGTTAAGAAAAGGGACCCCTTTTAGAGTTGCCATGGGGGGATTTAGGAACAGAGTGACGTGAGCGAGAAAATGAGCGATGGCACAGGTCATGTGACAGATCAGAGAGGGTTGTTTTTGTAATATTTTTTATTCTAGGAGAGGTTTTTAACAAAGGATTGAGAATAAGGGTTTGATCCTGAAAAGATATTGAAGGATTAAGACTATCCGTAGACCACATTAATGTAAAAATTAAATAAATTATAAAACACAAAAAGATACCATACAAAGTTAAAAAAATAAATAAATAAATTGGAGAAGTTATATAAGGCAGATAAATAAGATTTTTCTTGTTAAGTTTAAAAATTAATTTTTGAACTTTTTTATTCATTTAAACAGATATTATTAGTTATAAATCTTAAGGGACCCAACCAAATAACGCATAAATATCTTAATAATAGATATCTACTTTAATTAAGTGTTCATGATAAAACAAATTGTCTCTAACTAAGCTCCACATTCACTTTGAAAGATGATAAATTTGTAATATAATTCTTCAAGAAGCAATTCATTAGCCTTATTTGTATTGATAAGAAAATTCTTTAGTTCAAGATAAATACAGATATAAGTTTCTGATGGATAATGACATTGTTCCAATGCCATAAAGTTTCAAGCCAAATATTACATGGCGTCGTTCGCTTCAAAAATTGGCTTTGTAGCTCAAGTGCGTTAAAAATGAGAATGATTGTATTTTCTATTTAAACTTTACGTTAAGCAAATGCTTCTATAATTGGTCCTTTTGTCTTCGGAACTGGTTCCATTAAAGCATGCCGACACAAATCAGTGAATTGCTTTACTTTGATCGCCTTCTTGAAAGGTGGTTGTAGTGAGAGAGATGAAGTTGGAAGAAAATACATGAAAGACTGAAAAATGAAGGATATGTGATCTCCATTTGGAGTTTTGGGGAAAGCTAAATTGCACAATTCATCAAAAACAAAATATGGAAGTTGACTTTCAAGTAATTGTGGGTCTTATCGTATGGTTGCAAACCATAACTTGTTGAGCAAGAATCGTCATTTTTATCTTTAACGTAAAATCTTAAGAAAAGTTCAACTATGAAGACAACATCATATAGAATCTACAGGCTGCAAAGCCTAACCACTATAAATCTGTTGTGTCTATTCTTTGCTCTTTCATTTTCTTTATATTTCTTGCTTGGTTGATTTGATTATCTTGTTTTAGATCTAATTAATCTAGCAATTGATTTCATTTTAAAGCCATCTTTGTGATAATTCTATAAACCCTATAATCTTAACAAATTGGTATCAAAGCTAGGTTCAGGGATTTTTTAGGGTTTCTTGAGTTGTTTGAGATTTAGTCATTTGGGAGTGATTTGCTTGATTGTTATTATTTATCATTGTGATTCTTTGTTTTTCGAATTTGAGAATCATATCTACTAAGTTTGAACTTGAAAAGTTTACGGGGGAGAATGATTTCGGTCTATGGAAAATGAAGATGGAAGTAGTGTTGATAAAGGAAGGGTTGGCCTTGGCGTTAAAAGAAGAGACTGAACTGCCTGAGACCATGACGGAGTTCGAGAAGCGGGACATGCTAAATAAAGCCAAAAGCTCCTTGATCCTTGGACTAGGTGAAAAAGTCCTTTGGGAGGTTAAGAAGGAGAAGAAAACAGTTGAAATCTGGAATAGGTTAGATTCTCTCTATCAATCTAAGACAATTCCTAACTGATTGTTTTTAAAGCTAAGACAATTCCTAATAGATTGTTTTTAAAGCAAAGATTGTTAGTTTTAAAATGGATGAGCATAAATTGTTGAAAGATAACACAGATGAATTTTTTAAAATAATTAGGATCTAGATAGTATTTCTATAGAAATTAATGATAAGGATCAGGCAATGATTCCGTTAAACTGACTATCTAAATCATACTCTAATTTTGTTGAAACCTTGAAATATAGTAGACAAACACTAAAATTAGAGGAGGTAGTAGAGGCTATTTCGGCTAAAGATATTGAAAATAGGATGAGAGATAAACATAATGGTGATGGAGAAGGTCTTACTATTAGAGGGAGATCAGAGAAGAAAAATTGGAAAAAGGGAGGACAAAATAGGAATAGGTCGAAATCCAAATCAGGGAAATGAAAATGTTTCTCTTGCCATAAGGAGGGTCATCTTAGGAGAGACTATCCCAAGAGAAAGAACAAATAGAAATATGAAAAAGAGGGTGAGGGAGATAGTGCTAGGGTAGTAGCTGAGGGATATGAAAGCTCAAAGGTCTTAGTCATTTCTGAGGGTAGAATCAGTGAGGAATGGATCTTGGGCACTGGTTGTACCTACCACATGACACCAAATAAGGAGTGATTTAGCTCATTTCAACCTTTAGATGGTGGGAAAGTTGTGATGGGAAATAATGTTGTCTGTCATATCAAAGGTATAGGTACAGTTAGGCTAAACCTTTATAATGGCTTAACTAAAATACTCACTGATGTAAGGTATAGCCTTGACCTTAAAAGAAACCTAATCTCACTTGCTACACTAGACTCAATTGGCTTGAGTTATAAAGCCGCAAATGGTAGTCTTAGTGTGATGAAAGCATCCCTAGTGATTATAAAAGCTGGAAAGAAAAATGGGATTTATGTATTAAAGGGTAGGACAAACAGTGGGGTTGCTATTATTGAGTCTTTAGAAGTTTAAGATAAAACTTCATTGTGGCATCAAAGACTTGCTCATGTTAGTGAAAAGGGCTTAGTAGAGTTGAGTAAGCAAAACTTGCTGTGTAGGGATAAAACTAGGAGTCTAACTTTATGTGAACATTGTGTTTTTGGTAAAATGAGTAAGTTAAATTTGTATCTTGTCAATATTAGTCAAGTTCACCACTTGAGTATGTTCACTCAAATGTTTGGGGCCATCTAGGCATTACTCTCTCAAGGGACGTAGATACTTCATCAATTTTGTTGATGACTTTTCTACGCATGTGTGGATTTACTTTCTTAAAACCAAGGATGAGGCATTCTTTAGGTTCAAGGAATGGAAAGTCATGTTAAACCAACACTTAGAGAAAATAAAATCTTTTCACCTGTCATTTGCCAGAAGAATGGAATGCCCTTGGCTCCACCTTCCCCGAAAACCAAGTCACCTTTCACGAAGAAGTAGCCGCCTTTCCATTTCTTATCATATGTTTCCAACCCTGTCACAAAATGTCTCCGGTCGTGGCGTAGCATAAAGAGGTATCTACCTCTCTCCTTGCCATACTCCTTCAAATAATACGAGTAGAGTAGATCTATAGCTCTAAATTCTATGCGGAGTCGTGCGTATAGACACTCGATGGACATGAGCAGTTGCCACACCTTCGGCATCAGTTGGCTCAGGGCAATGCCATAGTGGCTCAACACTTCATGCACCAACCTAGGGATTGGAAAACACATCCTCTCTATCAGGGTCTGCTCATATATATTGGTCCAACCTAATGCGGACCAATCCACTCTCTCGTGTCTGGTCAGCACCCTCATCTTTATAGAAGCAAGTATCTTGTAAAGATATCTGAGCTTTGGAATCTCCACCGCCTCAAGCCTAGATGAATTTTCTCGTCCCCATGACCACCACTGGTCGAAGGAGCTATGCTCCCGTCTGTACGATCCAAGTCGATGGCACCCTTTGATTCAAATTCACTATTTGAACTTTCACTGCTCGAGCTGACTTCACTCAGCTCTGCGCTATGGCCGCTCGATACATGTCCCACATGGAAGGCAACGTTCACCCCTCCAAAATTGTTAGTTACTATAAAATATATACCTATTTTTAATCAATTTAGAATTTCAGTGGGGTCAAGGGACCCCACTAAGTATACTTTGGTTGCGCACCTAAATTCAACATCTTTTCTGTGTTGATAAGAAATTACCTTTCGTTCAAGATAATAGATAAGAAGATACAATCATTAAAAATAATATTAGGTGTATAAACTCCTATACAATTCGATACAAAGTGAATATATGAATTTCTATACGAAATCAACTCAATAAATTCTAATTAATATAGATGAATTATGTAACAACAAAAGAGCTATGCTAGATCAAATGATTCATAATTCCTTCTAAAATAGTCACATCGATAAAAAAATCCGTTAATTCAAGATAATGGATGATGATGAGATAATCGTTAATTCATTTTGATTAATAATATGCTGCTGCCCAAATACAGTGGTCTCGGAAATTAGACTAGCATGATTAATTACTTGATCATCCATTTATATATCCCTAATATAAATATTAAGGTGGATTTAATTTGCTTAAAATGTTTTCATATGTAAGCATTACATGACAATAGAAGTTTAAAGTTCCTTGAAAATCTTAGAAATCTAAAAAATAGTAAATATGAAACAAATAAAAATTTGAAACTACTCCTTGCAAGAAATAATTGTAACAAAAGTTAATAATATATTTTTTGATGTGTTGCTATAGCAAGCTTACTCTTTAAAGTAAAATCGGGAAACTTGATTAAAAATAAGGAACGATTAAAACTTTTCAAAACACTCATCCATTAAATACATAGAGAAGTAGATATTTACCTTGGCTCTAGTTTGTAAGTCAAGTCCAGTTGACGTCCGTCATTTCGACGTAGATCCCTTGCAAACACGATGGGGATGTTGGTCTGTTGCTTTGGAAGCTGGAGCGCCATCTCTTGATCACAAGTACTCTCTTTTGCAACTCTTACTGATGAAGATGATAATCTTTGCTACCCATGCTGTCCTATTTATAGCACGGTCAATATAATTACTAAATTATCCTTGTTAAGATTAATGAATTTCAACATCTTTATCACAAAACATAACATTTTATCAACATCCACTGTGTGAACA
This sequence comes from Pistacia integerrima, assembly GCA_026225825.1. Classification (NCBI taxonomy): domain Eukaryota; kingdom Viridiplantae; phylum Streptophyta; class Magnoliopsida; order Sapindales; family Anacardiaceae; genus Pistacia; species Pistacia integerrima. The sequence continues at coordinate 37,658,836 of CM047747.1, forward strand.
TGTACATTTCTCTATTGACTTGGGAACACACTACCATAATCGTACATCTCGCCAAATAAAACAACTAAAAAATATATTATATACATTTTGAATTTCTTTCTCTCATTTTTTTAGAATAATATATATATTGCATACTAAATTTCATTCTCATTTTTAAAATCAAAAAATTATTTATAGTAACTCTACATTTGCCCTCATGTAGAAGTTAGAAAACCCTGATCTATATTACCAACAAACAAAGTTTGGGTTGGTAGTCATATCTTATTGATACTAACTATTTCTCCTTAAGATTATTTAGAAGTGGTTGGCTTGCTTGCTATTTGGGGATGAGAGAAACAAAAGGTTAAGAACAATTAATTGCTCCATTCGAAAGGGCCAATCCTAAATTCCCAAGGCATGATTTAGGTAGAGATTGAGTGACGTGAGATGGAAAAAGAGCGATTACGTTGCCCATGTGACGAAACAGAGATGTTTACATGCTAAATTTATTTGTCTTAGTTTTTTTTTTTTTTTTAAATATTTACTTCTTCAGTAATATATATTAGAATTTTAAATAAAAAGAATTGTAATTTCAACGTTTATAGTAACTCTACATTTTGCCCTCCTGTTGAAGTTAGAAACCCGGCTAGAGTTAGTTATACTCATCCAAGGGATGTAGTTAGGATTTGTAGTAAGTGGTTGCAAAACATATAAGTTGATAAATTTACAATAAAATTTTGTGAGGTTAAAATTATAAATATTATAAAATATAAAACCTTTTCTTTATTTTTTTTAAAAGTTTGAATGGGTCAATATGAATTTAAGTAGGGTCAAAATTATAAATATTATAAAATATAAAGCCTTTTTTTATCTTTTTCAAAGTTTAAGTGGGTTCAATGTGAATTTAAGTTAGATCAAAATTGTAAATACTATAAAATATAAAGCCTTTTTTTATTATTTTTTTCAAAGTTTGAGTGAGTTCAATTGAACCCATATGTGATAGTGTGGCTATGTCCTTGTACCAAAGGGTCCTGTGTTCGAGTTGCGAGAAAGGTAATTACCAGGTTTACCAAAAAAAAAGTTAGAAAACCCTAATATATATTACTAACAGACAAAGTTTGTGTTGGTAACCATATATATCTAATTGATACTAATTGTTTCTCTTGGGTATCATGAAAAGTGGTTGGCTTGCTTGGTATTCATCATTGTCAACAATAAATATGGTTAAGTTCTTTAGGGATGAGTGAATTGGCACTTAAATTATGCTATTAATTGTGATGTTATGTGTGAAAAATGTATATTTCTCTACTGACTTGGGTTCATACAGAATTCCGACATACGTATGGTGAAATGCAACCATTGGATTTGAAAAGTAATATAACATTGTCAATACAAATTTGTTAATAATTCCTTCTTCAACAAGCAATTCAACCAAGGGCATAGCCAGGATTTCTAGTTAGTGGAGTTTGATAAATTTACAATAAAATATTTACTGAAATAATAAGTATAAAAAAATATGGGTATTTTCGAATCCCAAGATCAGTATGGATATCATCTTACCTTATGATCTCCAAATGAATAGTCATTTCTAATTAATCCAACCAAATGAAAAAGAAAGTATGAGAGAAAAGGAGAGGAGTCGAGGAAGAGAGTAAACGTGAAAAAAAAGTATGGGTATTTTTGAATCCCGAGATTAATAAAATGTGGAAATATCTTAGTGAGGTCAATAAAATACAGATAATTTTAGTGGGGTCAAAATTATTAATTATTATAAAATATTTACCTATTTTTAATAATTTTATAATTCCAATAGGGTCAAGTCACCCCATTGAGTATACTTTGGCTACACCCTTGAATTCAACATCTTTTTTGTGTACAAACTCCTAATACAAATTGATTTGTTATAAAGTGAATTGATGAATTTGTATACAAAATCAACTCAATAAATTCTAATTAATATAGATCAATGATGTGGCAATAAAAGAGTTATACTACATCAATTTGTAGACAAGAGTTTGTACATGGAGTACCATTCAATGGCTAATCATTATGCATATCATATAATTAACAATATGATGCTCTACATTACAGTGGTCTCGGAAACTAGATTGACATGTCTAGCTACTTGAATTCATTTATCCCTAATCTATGTTGCCTATATATGGCAAACATTGTTTTAAAACCCACGGCACCCGGAAGCCTCAATGGGCCGGGTTTAACTTTTCCGATTCACCCCAAAACCCTAAGATTTGGGAGGATGATCGGCGAACAATCGACGGCCAGAAGGTTAAGGCTTTTGAAGACTAAGTTCTGGTGAATGCAATGGTGGTGACGGTGTTGATTTCTGGTGAGTAAATTGACCAAAAATCGAACAAACCTGGTAGTAGCAACAATGGGATTTTTCCGGCGATTGGCGAGGCTAACGGGGGTGGGTTGAGGTGGGTTTTGTCAGGAGGATGAGGAGAGTAATTCCTGGGTGATGGGGAGGTTTGTCGGCGCCGGTGTGGATGAGATCTAGCCTGGAATACCCAAGCCGTCATCTGTGAGATCTAGCCGAAATCGAACCTATTTCGGCCAGATCTTGGATAGATTTTAATGGAAATGGGCTCAAGAGACGATTGGGGTTGCATCTGGGGTGTTTTCGCTGCCAATCAATCGCCGGTCGATTTTCATTTGGGGTGTGTTTTATAAAGGTCAAACATGTAAGGACTTGCAGGTAATTTTCAGGGGTGTATTTTTTGAATTTTAAAATTTTTTGTCAACCGGTCAACCCGAGATCCGAAAACTTTGCTAGGTTTCACCCTAGGTCGGGCTTTAAAACATTGATGGCAAATATCTCATAATTTGTTTTTGTTATATTTTTGTAGATCTTTGATATTATGGGTGTGTTTGTTTTATTATTTTGAGTAGTATTTTAAAAAAGTTAAGTTGGGTTATTATTATGAGAATAGGATTTGAATTTGAAAATGTGTTTGGTAAGATTATTTTTTAATCCTCCACATTTGTTAATTTAGTTCCACACCCTCACAATAAAAGTTTTTAAATTAACAAAAACACTCCCATCCACCCATTAAATGCTAGCGGTGGTGGCCGATTGTCGGGATATGTGGGTGGGTGGGAGTGCTTTTGTCAATTTATAAACTTTTATTGTTGGGGGTTTTTAGTTAAATTAACAAACCTAAGAGGTTAAAAAGATCTAAATATTTTGAGTTGAATATAATATGACTGAATTATTTCTAAGCTATTTTTGCACTTAATTGGTAATGATATTCAATTTTAAACCATTGAGTGAGAAAGAGATTTTGGGGTGTAGTAAAGTGTTAGGTTTAGAAAAGATTGCACTTGGTACTCATATGTATATGTTAATACGGAAGCACTGCATGAGAAGAGAACGTTTGTTCTAGAAAGAAGAAAAAAATATTATAAATTGTTGAATATTTAATTTATGTAAGAAATATGATTTACTTAGATGCAAAACTATATATACATGCATTAAAACAAGAATTAGTAGTTTAGTACCATAAAAATCCATTGGACAAAGTCGGGGGCAAGGCCACCATATCCTCCACCGATTCGGGCAGTGCCCAGCCTTCGCCACAAGATTTGCGATCCCAATTCATATGTAAGTACAACATAGAGAAGAGAAGGTTAATTCTAAGGATTTTTAAATTGTGAAGGGACTTTTAACCAAAGGTTAAGAAGAGGGACCAATTTAAAATTGCCAGGGGGGATTTAGGAGCAGAGTGACGTAAGCGAAAAAATGAGCGATGACGCAGACCATGTGACAGATCAGAGGAGAAAATTTAACTCCTCGGACATCCCAAGTTTCCATTTAACAAAATGGCCCTGAAAATCTTTTTCATTTTTTTATTTATTTTTTAATTTAAAAAAGCTGATATGGCATAGTTAGGATTCATTAAACATGTAAAATGGGTTAAAATGAAAAGATTAAAACATAAGTGGGCAAAATATAATTAATGAAAGTTTTTTAAAATTTGAAATTTAAAAATGAGCCCGACCCATTCAAATCGCTTAATTGAAACTGATTAGGTAAAAATCAATTTCTTGAACCCTAAACGGAATCTCTAGGATTTCCAAGCGATACAGTCCACAGTCACAATCGAAACTACAAATTTTCACACCATATTCAATCCTAAAATCGATTTCTTGAACCATAAACGAAATCTCTGTGATTTCCGATGATATAATCCACATTCACAATATAAACTGCAAATTTTCACACCAAATTCAATCCTAAAATCGATTTCTTGAACCCTAATGGAATCTCTGCGATTTCCAGTGATACAGTCCACATTCACAATCGAAACTGCTAATTTTCACACTAAATTCAATCCTAAAGCTTCTTTTCTTAAAACCATGGCTGACATTCACAATGAGGAGGAAAACCCAATGCCACTTTGAATCCTAGATTCCGGTGGTGCAAGCAATTCAATGGCTGCTCCGGTGGATCATTTGATCAGTGAAGGTGGTCCACAGATAGAGGAGACAACGGCGGCACAACAACAGAGAGAAGAATCGCAAAAAGGTTCTGAAGAGGAGGAGGCCGGCAAGAATTCAGGCGAGGAGGAGGCGTCCGGCAAGAATTCAGGTGAGGAGGAGGAGGCCGACAAGAATTCAGGTGAGGAGGAGGCTGGCGAAGAAAAGGTACGTATTTTTCTTGGGAGTTTTGGTACTGTATTGTATTGTAGTTCGCCATACCAATTCTATATTGCTTAGCCTTTGTTTGGTGCATGGCTGTGGTGTCGACATGTTTCATGTCAATGATGCTACTGGTTTAGATATGTGATGGTGTAATTCTTGTGTACTACTTGTGGATGAAAAACCACTGGTAGAATTTGAATGATTAAAAGCTTTTCATTGTGTATTGAACTATTGATAGATGGATTAATCAGGGGTTATTTTTATCCTGTGATGAAATAAGACAGTGCAATTAAGTTTTTGAATTCAATAAATTCATATATTGATAGGACGGAATGTATGCAAGTCATAATAACATCCCTTTGCTTTGTACTGTCGCTTAAGCGATCTTTTGTATCACTTAAGCTATTCATTGCTTTTACTCATAGTCGCTCAAGCGATTCATTGCTTTTACTCATAGTCGCTTAAGCGATTCTAGATTGCTTAAGCGATTCCAGATTGCTTAAGCGATCTTGTCCGAGGCAGAATCAACATCTGTCCAGATCTAAGATTGCTTAAGCAATCTTTTGTATCACTTAAGCGATTCATCGCTTTACTCTTGGTCGCTTAAGCAATCCCAGATCGCTTAAGCAATCTTGTCTGAGGTAGAATCATCTGCCCAAATCTAAGATCGCTTAAGCGATTCATCTTTACTCTTATAAACTACGATCGCTTGCAATCGTCCAGGAGAATCATCTGCCTAGATCTAAGATCGCTTAAGCGATCTTTTGTATCACTTAAGCGATTCATGACTTTTACTCTTGGTCGCTTAAGCGATTTCAGATCGCTTAAGAGATCTTGTACGAGGCAGAATCAAGATCTCTTAAGCGATCCGAATTCACTTAAGCGACCACAGAGGTAATTTCTCCTTAATTATGTAATAATCTCTCTTTACAGAGGTAATTTCTAAATTTATTGTATGATACTTTTTCTTTGTTAACAAAGTATGTTGGCAGCCTATTAGTTGTTTTGGTTTATTTTTTTTGTTGATATTTTGTTTATATCGATTGTGCAGATTTTGCGGACCGTAAACTATAAAGACTACGCGTTGGACATTGTAAGAGATAAGGTACCGTACTTCCCTGTAAGGGTGACAGTCAGGTCGAGTTGGGAAGTTTTTAAGAGAATAAAGGGGATTTTAAATGGAGTGAGGAATGGTGAAGACCGATTCAAAGAGACTTGTTTCGGTCATTTTTTTTATATCGGAACAAATTGGAAAAAGGCGTTCTGGGGGCAGAGAGTGCATTATATGTTGCTATACTCAGTAAAAAGCAAAAAAAAGCAAGAAATGTGGTTCGTGGTGGTTGGAAAGCCACTACATTTTGGGATGATGGAATATGCCTTGGTGACAAGCTTAAGATGTGGGGAATTGCTAGATGTGAATGAGGAAAAAAGAATAAAGGAGAGTAGGGCAACCATAAGGTTGGCTAACAAGGTTTTGTAGGGGCAAGCGTCTATTACGGGATGCGATTTAGAGCAGAGGATAGAAGCAGTTCGGTTAACCGATTCAGAGAAGTTCAAACTGTGTTTGGTATTGTTCTTACATTCGATCCTAATGGCTGGTGACTCAACAAAAGTCGTTGATATTGATTGGGTGATGTTTGCAAGCAACTTGGACTTCTTTAATGCTTATCCGTGGGGACGGGTATCATTTAAGTGAACCATGGACTCCCTACAAGTAAAAGACATGGCGTTTAAGCACTCCCAATGGGCCGGGAAGAATAGACCTAGCACATATAATTTGTTTGGCTTCCCATGGGCAATACAGGTAAATATTAATAGCATTTTGTTATATTTTTTTGTAATATATGTGTTTGAATTATGATATGGACTATTTTTTTTACAATTTAGGCTTGGATGTATGAGGCCGTCCCTGTCTTCGCTAAGGCGGGGGGGAGGATGAAGACTTCAGATGTGCGACAGAAATTTCCTAGGATGTTGCGGTGGCATGTCGAGAGGTGTACCTGTTGGGATTACGACCAAATAGACATTGAAATTGAAGCGTCTCGGGTAAGATTAAAGGATTAAGATTTTGAATATGCAGTTGCTTTAAAAATTTCGCTTAAATCTGATTGATTTTGTTTCTTATTGTAGGGAGTCGTCTGTCCCTTTCTCACCGCTAATAGGGGTGAAGCAGAAAAGCATTGTGTCATAACCACTGGAGGACGAAAGCAATGAAGGGATCGACCGCCTAATGCGGGACCTAGAAGGGGTCACGCATGTGAGGGCAATTGCAGGGCCACTGCTTAAGAATATGGTTGACGTCGAGGATGATGAAGCTCTAATTAGCGGGAGAGAGGAGGAGGAGGAGGAGAGGGAGGAAGAGGTTCATATGCCTCAGCAAACCGATACAACAAGTTCCGCTTTGCCAAGGTGTCAGGGTCGGGAGAATGAGGTGGTTGACCTCATAAATGGTTTGTTTGAGAGTTTTATAATAGCCGTTTATGAGAGGTTTGACAAGATGGAAGAGAGGATGAAAAGGGTGGACGAGAAAGTGGATAAGGTGGCAGAGAAAGTTGGTAGGGTAGAGGAGGAAGTTGGTAGAGTATTGAAGGTGGTTGAAGTGCAACCTGGGCTGAAAAGAGAGAGCTGAAAGAGCAAGTTAGTCAAATCGCCTTACACCGTAGTAACACATGGAAAGAAGAGGAAAATAAAGAAACAAATTAAGGAAGAAGCAAAAATGGAGGAGGTTAAGGAGGTTGTTGGAGGAAATGGGGCAGTGATAATGGAGGAGGGTGAGGCGGGAGGCAAAGGAAGCGGGGATGTACAAATGGAGGAAGGGGGAGGAAGTGGACAAGCGAAAATGGAGTCAAAGGTTGATTTGTATAGGCCCATAGAGGAGGAAAAGAAAAAACTCTTCTATGCCTATTACAATGAATCTGGAAGTGATGCCCATGTAAAATGTAAGAGAATTAAGCGATTGTAAATCGCTTAAGCGATCAAGAGTAAAAGTAATGAATCGCTTAAGCGATACAAATTATCACTTAAGCGATCTTAGATATAGGCAGATGTTGATTCTGTCTCGGACATGATCGCTTAAGCGACCAAGAGTAAAAGTAATGAATCACTTAAGCGATACAAATGATCACTTAAACGATCTTAGATCTAGGCAGATGTTGGTTCTGCCTCGGCATGATCTCTTAAAGGATCCTAAATCACTTAAGCGACCAAGAGTAAAAGGTTAGAATCGATTAAACGATATCATAAATATCACCAGATCTCTTAAGCGACTAAGTCTAAATACACAAAATCTCTTAAGCAATAAAAGAAATCGTTTAAGCGATCCTCTGTATTCGGATTTTTTTTATTGTATTTCACAAGATCGGTTTAGCGATTAACGTTATCTTAAACATATAAGGTGTACGATTCATTCTCAGTGGAATATGACCGTTATTATATTTTAATTAAATACATCTATATTAAACATATATGGTGTAGAATGTTTACATTTGTATTAAACATATAGGGTGTACGATTCATTCAGTTGACCATGACCGTTATTATATTTTAATTAAATGTATAGTTTTTGTGCGTCTATATCAAATATATATGGTGTAGAATGTTTACGTCTATATTAAACATATAGGGTGTATTATTTATTGAACGAATCATATGAAGCTGTAACTCTACAAAACCAGTTGCACAACAATCTGGTGATTAGTCATTCAAACTTCATTTACTCTTTAAAATAACAACTCTTTTAAAATCAGACCGCGAAGAATCTCAAAAGAGTAATATTTATCAATGCTCTACAAATTTCACTGTCTTCTTCTTTATCCATATCTCAACTCTAAAGCTATTTTCCTTCTCGAACTCTTAACATATAGGGTGTACGATTCGTTAAGTTGACCACGACCGTTATTATATTTTAATTAAACATATAGTTCTTTTACGTTTATATTAAACATATATGGTGTAGAATGTTTACGCCCATATTAAACATATGTCCATACACTTGGAAAAGAAATGTTTAAGTAAATTGCCCTTAATCACTTAAGCGATCCCGTCTATTTAGCCTTGGTCGCTTAAAAAGGCTATAGCAGTTGTGCTGAAAACCTTATTGTGATAACAAGAGCCATTGTTCATAGTCAAAAAGTTTCTAAAAAATTCTGGCAGTCTCATGGTCTACAAAGTGCAGAGCATATAGTTACACAGTTTAATTTTATATTATTATTATATTTTTCATATATTACTTTCTTGTCAAGAACTAACAAAAATTATAGAATAACAATAGATGTTTCAGAGTGATATCTCGCATCGCTTAAGCGATCATGCCTAATTTCCTTAGTACTGTACAATAATCATTCTCAAATTCAAGGCTAGAGATTTGGGTAGAAGAGAACTAGATAACCATGGAAGCTTAGTGAACATATCTTCTTCTTCTTTCTTCTGAACATAAAGGGTGTGTTTGGTTGAATATTCCTATCCATATTCCCAAAATATTTGTTTGTTCAATTATTTAGGAAATATTAGTATTTTTTAATTAATTTTGGACCCCTTAATTTTATTAATTTCATTAAATACCCCCTGAAAAAAGTTTAAAAATTAACAAAAACACCCCCACCCACCCAAACTTGCCAGATTCTGACAACCACCATCGGTGGTAGCCGAAATCTATCACAACGGCCTACAAACAACTAGAACTGGCCGGTAATTCACCAATGTGGCCTTGCCAGATCAACAGTGGATGCGCGATTACATCTAACCAGCCAAAGAAATGGCCGTCATTGACGATCAATAATGGCAAAATAGGGCATCATTGACTGACAATGATGGCCATATATTTGGTCATCGCTGACGGCCAGATCTAGACTTTTGCGGTCGTCGATGGCCAAATCTGGCCGTGATCTAGCCTTTTTCGGCCATATCCGTGGTCGATCTAGCCAGAAAGGGCCATATCAATGCCCTACCCGCTAGATCTGACCGGTCTACATTGTAACACCCTTTTTTGACAAGATTCCGACGGTGGTGGCCTGAATCTAGCACTGTGGGTAGTGGGGGTGTTTTTGTTAATTTTTAAACTTTTTTCTGGGGGTATTTAATAAAATTAATAAACTTAAGGGGGTCTAAAATTAATTAAAAAAATATACAAATATTTCATAAATAATTAAACAAACAAATATTTTAAGAATATGAATAGGAATATTCAACCAAACGCACCCTTTATGTTCTGAAGAAAGTAGAAGAAGATATGTTCACTAAGTTTCCATGGTTATCTAGTTCACTAGGCATGATCGCTTAAGCGATGCGAGATATCACTTAAGCAAATCATGGCTTATGTATATAGGATCGCTTAACTGATATATAACATCGCTTAAGCGATCCTATATTTGACAATGATTATTCAAAAAAAGGAAATTTGCTTGATCGCTTAAGCGATTTAATGTCTCGCTTAACACTGAAAGATCTATTATTATTCTATTATTTTTGTTTGTTCTTGGCAAAAAAGTAATATATAAAAAATATAATAATAATATAAAATTAAACTGTGTAACCATATGCTCTGCACTCTGTAGACCAAGAGAGTGCCAGAATTTTTCAGAAACTTTTTTATTATGAACAATGGCTCCTGTTATCACAATAAGGTTTTCAGCACAACTGTTGTAACCTTCTTAAGCGACCAAGGCTAAATAGACGGGATCGGTTAACTGATTAAGGGTGATTTACTTAAATATTTCTTTTCCAAGCACATGGACATATGTTTAATATAGACGTAAACATTCTACACCATATATGTTTAATATAGATGTAAAAGAACTATAAGTTTAATTAAAATATAATAACGGTCATGGTCAACTTAACGAATCGTACACCCTATATGTTAAGAGTTCGAGCAAGAAAATGGCTTTAGAGTTGAGATATGGATAAAGAAGAAGACGGTGAAATTTGTAGAGCATTAATAAATATTACTCTTTTGAGCTTCTTCTCGGTCTGATTTTAAAAGAGTTGTTATTTTAAAGAGTAAACAAAGTTTGAATGACTAAGCAAATGATTCGTTCAATAAATAATACTTTATTGCCAACAGTAATATAATAAGTGTAGATAATTTAATTTTATGTACGGGATTGTAACTCTACAGAACCATTTGCACAAACAATCTGTTGATTAGTCATTCAAACTTAAGTGATCAAGTCCGACGCAGAATCAATCTGGCAGATGCATGATCGCTTAAGCGATTTAGGGTCTCACTTAAGCAATTCTATGTTTTTACAAAGTGTCGCTTAAGCGATCAAGTCCGAGGCAGAATCAATATATGCCTAGGTGCATGATTGCCTATGCGATCCATGATATCGCTTAAGCAATTCTTCTCTTTTTCACTTGGTCGATTAAGCGATCATATGATGGAGAGAATCAATATCTGCCCAGATGCACGATTGCCTAAACAATTCATGATATCGCTTAAGTGGTCCTTTATGAAAAACCCTTTGTCGCTTAAGAGATATACTTAGTCGCTTAAGCGATCATGGGTAATACATACTTTTCCATCTTTTCTCCTGAATTTTGACAAACTAAAATTACCAACACATATTAATTCCATACTTTCTCCTCAATTTGACAACCTAATTCCAAACTAAAATCACCTCCACATATTTAGGCCATGTAACAAGAATACTAAATATAAAGAATGATTGAAAACAGTAACTCATCAACGGTTGGCCTTGGCAACTCCCTGAATTTCATCCTTATTCGAACCTAATTTTTTCAATCTGCAAGTGATTACTTCTGGCAACTGCTTCTCTTATGGCCAGGTTGCTTGCAAATTGAGCACTTATTCATCTTCTGGGGAACCTCAGAGGCTGATGGAATACGCTTAACTCTTTTTCTCCCATTTGTTGTCTTCTTGAATGGCAAATGGATGATAATGTCAGCCAACTCTGGCGACACTACCCACTGCTCTTGTGGAGGCACTGGATATATCATTTCTGAATAAGCTAGCATGTAGTAATTTGACATATAGAGAAGGGAGCAAAGTTCCATGTAAATTCTTGAACCAAAATCTAGCTTCCATTGGTGTTTCAGTGTTGCTAGTGCATGAGGACAAGATAACCATTGAATGTCAAGCACTTTACAGCTGCAAGTTTTACTAACAAGGTTAACTAGGGCATTCGGACCATAGCCACTCATAGTGAACTCTTGAGCATTAAGAGGATAGGCAAACAATGCATTTGACAATTCCATACGTTCTCGCAATAATTTTTCAGTTGACGGAACAAGGGTTGTATTAAAATTATCTGACTTCGTACGACGCTCATGGAACCACCGTGACTATGTCCTCTGTATTGCATCAAAAAGTGCAACTATTGGAAACCCTCTTTTTATTAACAACTTCGAATTTATGGACTCGACTATGTTCGTGGTCATGATATCAAACCTTCTTCTAGGAAAGTAAGCTCTACTCCATCGCTCGAAACCAAAATCATGCTCAAGATACTTAGCAACTTTATCATCCTTGATTTGGATTTGCTGGAAGTGCTCCTCGAACTCATCAACCCGATAAGCTTTTGTTGTCATGTAGTATGTCTGAAGGAGGCCAGCACACTTAAACTTTTGTTTTATGTTCTCACCAAGGTGCCTCATACTGAATCTGTGATGTGCTTGATGGTAAATAGTGGCAATCCCCTTCTTTATAGAGTTGTGTCTATCAGATATTTTGCACAAGTCGTCACTATCAGGCACTATCGTACGTAATTGCTAAAAAAACCAAGTCCACAACTTGTCATTCTCAGAGTCAACCACACACCATGCAACAGGATATAGGTGATTCTCGCTGTCCTATGCAGTAGCCACCAACAATGTACCTCCATACTTTCCCGTCAGAAAGCAACCATCAACAGCTAACACCTTTCTCATGTTTACAAAACCCCTTATAGCAGAACCATAAGCAACAAAAAAATATTTAAACATCATATTCCTATCCCACTTCAAAGTTGTCTTGCTACCTTGGTTTGTCAACTCAAGCATATAACGGTATGCTTCTAATACTGCATACCCATGCTCTGGCGTGCCCCTCACAAAATCTTGTGCATGTTATCTCCCTTTCTAGCATTTCTAGTAACTAACAGCACATCCCAACTCTGTGCGCACAAGTCTCTGAATGTCTTTAGGAGATGGACCATTCCCTTCAACGAACTAACTTTTGACAAATTGTCCAATAACATCAGCGGAGGCTTGTCGATGCTCACCTGAAATATGTCCCAAACCACATGTGTGCTCACGGGTATATATGCTAAGAATAAATTTTTCCAACTCCGCTAACCTTCTACAATAAACCCCACCACTTCCACTTTCAGTCACGACATGCAACCGTCACAGCCAATGAATTTGACTTTTTGGTGATGAACTCAAAATTACCTCTCACGACAACAAGTTTTAGCTTCCTCACCACTTCCTCTTTGATGTCAAATAAATACCCTATGCGCAACTTCGATTCATCCGTAAAAACATGAGCTGATTCACTACTACCTACAATTGCCCCCTCTGAACCTGCATAAACGATGATAATGTTCTCTTCCTCACAAACTACACCTTCTGCATAATATATATTTAAAGGAATCTTTACATCTACGAGAACATGTATGGGTCCTCCTCCTCAACATTTTCATTCTGCCTTCCATGACCAACCTCTTGTACAGTGTCCTCCTGACCACCCAATTCACCATCTACTCTTGATTTTTCAACTAACAAATCAATGGCCTCGTAGTTCGAATTAAAACCAGGCAAATCTCCGCCTACTTCCTCGTTATCCCCTTCCTTTGAACCAACTTCCAATGGTTTTTCTACAAAAGAAACCCTTAAAATCGGCATTGAACCATTATTGGCCTCGAACTATTATCGGCCACATCAATCATAAATAACTTCACACTTTCATCCAACTTTAATATAGTAGGAGGTACTTTATAATGTTCAAGAACTCTGCTTAAAACATACTTCACAACTATATCACTACGTGAGCAACTCAAATCACCTCTTCTAATTATTTCATCAATCAACTCATCAAAACTAACCTCTATGCTCACAGCAATTGGTATAACTTCTTTGCTCTTCCCAATCCACTTCCAACTACTTTCTTCCTCCACCCACTCACCAAAATATTCAACACCCAAAACAACTTGTCCCATGTCTAATAATAGCTAACTACCTATAATGCAAGAAAACAAATATTCTTAATTGCTGTACTAAGGGTTGAAATATTTTAAAAAGCATCTACACAGTTGCTTGACAGATCTGTGTATCGCTTAAGCGATCTAGTCTATCACTTACTAGATCGCTTAAGCAATATAATGGATCGCATAAGCGATCCAGTATAAATAACCATGATCGCTTAAGCGATCTTATGTCATTTACTGATTGCTTAAGCAATCTGCTCCTATACACCAGACTTTTAGCAGATCGCTTAAGCGATCTTATGCCACATACCTGATCGTGTAAGCGATATATCTGCTGTATTACCAAACGTACCAGATCGCTTAAGCGATCCATCATATCCAAAACACATTTTCAGTTATCTCCACCTACAATCATTGCTACCACCCCTAGCTACCCACAATGTAAGAAAATTTTCAACAAATTTCACTCCTTTCAACTTTTATTACATCAAACACAGCCCAACAACCTAAACAACTAAATCAAAATCATAAGCCAAACCCAATCCATCCTTAAATCTTTGTATATTGAAATATAAAATCGAAAGGGGAGATACACATACCTGGACGAAATGTCAGGACGAGGACGAGGATCTGTGTTGGAGAAGATGTTAATGGTGGAGGAATGCGTTAATGTGGCGGGAGGAAAAAGAAGAAGGTGTTTGGGTTTGTTTGCAAGAATTTCGACTCTTTGGAGACATATTATAATTTTAAAAAGATTACACAATTATTCATTAATCCTAATTAACCCCTAATCATGTTTAATTAAGCTTAATAAAAAATAAGGCTACTTAGTTAACATTTACAAACTATACAACCTTTTAATTAAATTTTAACTTGAAATGGCCTTTTAATAAACTCCCCCCAGATCAGAGAGGGTCCTTTTTGTAATATTTTTATTCTAAGAGAGGTTTTAAAAAGGATTGAGAATAAGGGTTGATCCTGAAAAGATCTTGAAAGATTAGGACTATTCGTAGACCACATTAATGTAAAAATTAAATAAATTATAAAACACAAAAAGATACCAGACAAAGTAAAAAATAAATTAAAAAAATTAGAGAATTAAAATTGAAGAAGTTATATAAGGCAAATAAATAAGATTTTTCTTGTTAAGTTTTAAAATTAATTTTTGAACTTTTTTGTTCATTTAAATAATTATTATTAGTTATAAATCTTAATTGACAAGCCAAATAATGCATAAATATCTTAATAATAGATGTCTACTTTAATTAAGTGTTCATGATAAAACAAATTGTCTCTAACTAAGCTCCACATTCACTTTGAAAGATGACAAACTTGTAAAATAATTCTTCAACGAGCAATTCAATATCCTTCTTTGTATTGATAAAAAAATTCATTGGTTCAAGACAACTACAGATATAAGTTTCTGATGGATAATGACGGGTGCGTTTGGTTTAGTATTTTGGATAGGATTTTAAGGGTAGTATTGGGTTATTGGATATGGGAGTATTACGAGGTAAATTTTAAAAATTTATAAAAAAGCCCTTAGGTTTACTAATTTAACTAAAGACCCTAACATGTAAAATGACAAAAACACCCCCACCAGCGAGGTCGATTCCGCCACCACCGCCTAACAATGACCGAAAATTTCGTTACGGCAGAGACTTGTCGGATCTGTGCCGTAACACATCGTTATGGCCTTTTCCGGCTAGATCCATGGTAGATCCGGCCGGAAAAGGCCGCATCTATGGTTTGTTTTGGCCGCCGGCTGAAAAAGGCAAGGCCAAACGACGGCCTTATTTGCCGCCGGCCGACGGCCAAAGATGTGGCCGTCGTTTTGGTCGACGACGGCCAAGATTTGGCCGTGCGTTGACCGTCCAACGACGGCCATTTCTTTGGCCGCCACGTCGGCAGCTGGCCAAGCCCGCCGATCCGGTGGTGGATCGGGCCAAAAGGCCACAGGCGAACGGCCATTTCGGCCTCCAAGGTTTGTTGTTGACATGTCTTCCGCTATCACCGACGGTGGTTGCCGGAATCGACAATTGAGGGTTGATGGGGGTGTTTTTTGTTAATTTTAAACTTTTTTTTCAGGGGGTATTTAGTGAAATTAATAACCTTATGGGGTTAAAATGTAATTAAAAAAAATAGGGTAATATTTTGAGAATATTGTACCAAACGCGATTTGAAAAATAGGATCCAGAATAGGGATAAAAATATTAAACCAAACGCATACGACATTGTTCCAACGCCATTGAGTTTCGAGCCAAAGATTCCATGGCGTTGTTTGCTTCAAAACATTGGTTTTGCAGCTCAAGTGCAGCAAACTTTACGTTAAGCAAATGTTTCCCTCAAATTGGCGTAAACTTCACTCCCAACTTTCGCAACTTCATTGCATTAGGTAGATCTCCTATAGTCGGTCCTTTTGTCTTCGGAATTGGTTCCATTAAAGCATGTCGACACAAATCGGTGAATTGCTTTACTTTGATCGCCTTCTTGAAATTAAGGTGGTTTGTGGGGGAGAGATGAAGTATGAAGAAAAAACATGAAAGAGTGAAAAATGAAGGAAACATCTTATATCAATTTGGAGTATTAGGGAAAGCTAAATTGTACAATTTATCAAGAACAAAATATGGAAGTTGATTTTCAAGTAACTGTAAGTCTTGTGGTTGCAAGCCATAACTTGTTAAGCAAGAAATTCTCATTTTTATCTATAAACGTAAAATCTCACGAAAAGTTCCATTATGAAGACAGCATCATATAGAATCATCTTGACAAACTTATCACTCAAAATCTCAGAGGGCTCTAAACAATGACGACGGATTTTTTGTTTATGGTTTTCAATGAAGGTCTTGAGTCCCTTTCACTTACACTATGTGATTTGTTCATCGAACTTTTATTTATATCATACCTTTAGTTTATCCATATCAAAGAGTTCTTCTTTGCCTTGTTGAAAAGGACCTGTGGAAATTAATTGAGGACTGTAAACTTCTTCATTTATTTTTTGAAGATTTTTCGAAACATTGTAGATACAACATCCTGGTGGAGGCTCCAAGAATTCCTCTACATCAAATACCAATTCATCATGCTCAAGAAATGCACTATCTATGTCTAGGTTGTATTTTGCCATCTCCTAACCTATTTCTCCTGGTTATATCAATGAAAAAGACAATAAATTCCATCAAAAGAAGATCCTTTTCTTTTATGCGATATGAATTAGGTGTAAAACATTCAAAAATTAGGCCATGCCAGTAGTTAAAATACAATAAAAGACAAAATTTTAATTAAACTTCTTGCATCATAAAAAAAAATCTTGTCTCTAGTGCATTACTGATATAAAAAATAATAGTCAATATCAGAGTCTTAAAACCCAGCCTGGCCCGGTCGGTTGAACCGGTTCAATCGAGACCCGAGGCCTTCACTAGGTCAGGTTACCAATTTCTCTATTCACCAAAAACCTTAGAAATTATGAAGATGATCGACAAACAATTGAAAGTCGGGATGTTGAGACTTCTGAAGAGGAATGGCCAATGAGTGCAATGGTGTTGACAGATGTGATTTCAGGTAAGTGAATCGACTGGAAATAGAGAAAAACCAATGGTAGAAACAGTCGGCTTTTGCCGGCAATTGGCAAGGTGAATGGGAGTGGGGCGAGGTGGGTTTTGGTCAAAAGGCTAAGAGTATTTTCGTGGTGATAGGGAGGGTTGTCGATTTTAGCCATATTTTGGGTAATGGGAATGAGCTCAAGTGATGATTGGGATTGCATATGGTGTGTTGTCGCCGCCAACCGGTCGATCGTCGATTTGTATTTGGAGTGTGTTTTGCTAAATTTTAAACCTCTAGGGACTTAATGAATTTTGAGGGGTGTATTTTCTAAATTTTAAACATTTTGATACCCGATTTGATTGGCCGGTCAATCCTGTTAAACTGTCAACCAGAGACCTGACAACTTTGTAAGATTTCACCCCGAGTTGGTTATTAAAACATTAGTTCATATTTAAAAAGAAAAATTAAAACATCAGTGTAAGGAATGTATAGATAAAATCACCATCACTGCAATATATATAAAACATTTTTCCAAATTATTTTATATGGAAATAAATAGCAATATATAAAGTAAATTTAAGCAAAAGGAGAAAGCGAACCTCAACTTTTTTTTTGGCTGGGAAGAAATAGAAAAATATTCTCGTTGCTTTCACAAGCTTCTCTTCCTCGTTCCAAGTGCTTACAGCTTTCACTCACATTCCTTTTTCGGGAGAAGATTGTTGGGAGGATTTTTATTCCTCTTTTAGAAGAATTGACGTGGTATGCTACATACCTCAATTTGTACAAACTCTCTTACAAAGAGAGTTTTTACAAATACATTTACTAATAAGTTAATTAAGGACGGTTTCAAAGTATTCTCAATAAATAAAAACGCTATAAGATATTTAAAAACCATCTTCTTTTAATTTATTACTTAATGTGGATATCTATTCTAATTTTTAATATGAAAAATATTGTATATATTACTCTTACAAAATGTTAGTATGAAGTATGAACCATAGTTTAAGGGAAAAAAAAAAATTGGTATAAAATAAAAAATGTTTTTTTTCCTGATAAATGTCGTAAAAAAGTTATCAAAGACATTTTTATTGAAAATGTTCACTTTTTAAACTTTATGTAATTTTATAGTAGTTACATATAAATAAGGAAAATGCTACACCCAAAATCTCTTCTCACAATCTCAATATGACAGCTCCCAATTGGTCAGCTTGCAATAGGTCTCACATTACTCTATAAATAAAGGGATCATGACGCATAAGAGAGTATCTTAAAATCTCAACAAAAAACAAGTTGGGTCGAGAGTCTTTACCACAAGAGTCAATGGGTTAAGGCCTCACCACGAGAGTGTGAGTAGGCAAAAACCTTTACCATGGAATAGTGTCGGTGTGCATCTTTCTGGCAACGATCAGATCATGTAAATGACTCCAACACCAATTATATATGAGTAATACTACATCGAAGAACCTTACGCACATCGAATGACGTGGTCAAATCCTGACCGTTGATTCATTATTAGTTAATATTAATCAACGGTCAAGATTTTGCCACATCATTCAGTGCACAGATTCGGTGCGCAACCTTCGTGGCTCTATCATTTTCCATTATATATATAAGAGACTATCATGTAGGGATTTCAACAATAAATAAATATTAAATATCAGACAAAAAATAACCATAATATAGCTAATTGTATAATGGTATACAAAACTATATCACTTCATCAATTGTGTTTGGTTGTCTTTCACAGTTACCCAGGTATCCAATGTGAGTTTAGCAAATGAAAATAAATGAATGTCAAATTTGGTTGGTGATCAACAGAACCGAAATTGGAATAAAATCAAGGATGAAATGAATAAAGAAATAGAACCAGATTCCTTGCATTGTATCATAGTAAAAAAATTATATATATAAAACACCAATGGTTGATGTCCCACCATTTTTGCTTGTTTCATTTACAATGTACGGTGAATAAAAGTTCTTGGCGTTACCTTCACTTTGCATTTTTGGCAAAAATAAGTTTGCCAGCTTTCCTGTTCGATACTAGAGCCCATTTAATCCATGTTTTTCTTTCAGCAGGTGTCAAACCTATACATAACATAAGCAATGTGCAACAGTCTCCATCTTCTATTCAGCAGCTTGTTAGACCAAGATTGCTCACCATTGAGGCAGGAAAAGCTTCGATTTGACTTTGCCCATGGAATCACTTCCTAAGTCCGTTTACATCCATGTTGCTGAGAGATAATGAGAATGCTTGAAATCTTTAGTTATCTAACATTTTTGGCTCTAGAGATTATGTCGTATATAGAAACTGATGGTTTTAAATCTGACTTTATCATCTCATTAAGTAAAACCTCAGCCTCTTGCCACTTCCCGTCCTTGCAAAAGACACCAATAGTGGAGCTATAGCTAGCAACATTTGGAACAAGTCCCTTCTCATCCATTTCTTTAAGCAACCTAAGGTCCCTTTATGAGTTATCCTCTTTGCAATACCCGTGAATCATCATATTATATACAACATCATTCGCCTCCAACTGCATCTCACTCATTGATTTGAATAGTTTTGATGCCTCTTTCATATTGCCATTCCTACACAATCCATGGATCAAAACACCATAGGTGTAAACATCTGGAACCAAACCAGCCTTCTCCATGAAGGCATGTATCTGAAAAGCTTTCTCCATATGATCAGATCGAGCAAATGCATCTATTAGAATTGTATAAGTAACTTTAGAAGGAGTTATGCCCCTCTCCTCCATCTCCCCAAGTATATGTATATCAAAAACTCTACCTAAATTTCCTGCTCTACAAAAACTTCCCATTAGAACATTATAAGTCACTAAAGATGGAGAATGACCATTTGACTTTAATTGATCAAAGAATGTCAAAGCCTTGTCCAATTGCCCAACATTACAAAACCCATCTATTATTGTGTTATATGTGATTAAATTTGGACTAATAGTAGCATTTCTCACCTGATAAAATAACCTCTCCGCCTCCCGGATCCTCATCACTTTACATAATCCACCAATAAGAGTGTTATATGTAACCACATTGCAAGCAACACCTCTTTCACGCATTTCATCAAACAGTTTAAAACCTTCACTTATTTTTCGATCATTGCAATGCTCCTTAATCAAACAATTATAAGTATACAAGTTTGGTGACTGATACGACCCCCATTACTCACGTTTACAAAAGGGACATGAAGGCAAATCAACGGGTGCGCGCAAATAGGAGTTAGTTATCCACGTGGCAAGAATCATGCTTTGGGTGTGACGTTGGGGAATATAAATTGTGGGATTTCAATTGTAAAAGTATGTAAAACTTTTGAGTATGGAATCGGGAGGAACTAGCCCCTCGAAGAGCTAGATATCTTTTATTTGCTGAACTAGTGTTTCTACATCCTTTTATATTGTAATTTCCGTTTCAACCATTCAATCAATACAATATCATTTTTATAGCCATTTACATTCTTCGTTTCTGTTTCGAGTTGAACACTGTGGCTTGAGTGCCGAGTTACAGTTAAGTGGGTTGTGTTGCGTTGAGGATCCAGGTTCTCAACAAATTGGTATCAGAGCAGCTTGTGGGTAATGGTGAATAAGAGAATGGAAGGAAGAATGGAGGGAATTGAGAGAGAGGTGGGTAGCATTAAGGAGGATGTTAACATTGTTAAGGAGGATGTCGGCAACATCAAAGAGTACTTGCTGGAGTTGAGGGAATGGATTAAACTGAAGGAGGAGAGGGATGGGAGTGTGAACCGAGGGAAGGATAAGGTTGAGTCGTCGGAGATCCAGGGCAATAACGATGATCGAAACCAATCCAAATCCAACGAGAGTGGAGGAGAAGATCGGAAGGTGAGGAAATTAGAGTTACTAGTTTTTTACGGTGAGGATCCCCATGGCTAGCTTTTCCGAGCCGACAGGTACTTCCAGGTGAATAAGTTTGCAGAGGAGGAGAAGTTGGAAGCCATTGTAGTGTGCATGGAGGGACGAGCGTTGAACTAGTTTCAATGGGTAGATTCACGAGTGCCATTTACGGATTGGCGATCTTTCAAAAAAGCGGTGATCAACCGATTCAGGCAGTCATACAAAGGCTCCGCGTTTGAATCTCTGGTCACGCTGAAACAGACCACCATCGTGACTAATTACCATGAGCAGTTTGAACTGCTAGCTGCGCCCATGCCAGAGGTTGAAGAAGAGCTGCTTATGGGCACATTCACCAGTGGGCTGAAAGAGGAGATAAGGGCTGAGTTGAGATTGGTTAGGCCTAATAATATGTTTGAGCTCATGGACCAAGCCCATAGAATTGAAGAGAGGAACTGGGTGTTAGAAAAAAGCAGATGGAAGATGGGCCGCGCCCAATGGACCAATAAGGGAGAAGCATACAACCGGGTTACACCCGGCCCAGAACCGTTAAAAATTGGGTGGATACCCAATACGACTAAACCCCCAAATCGCTCTTCATCTTTTCAAATGCGAACTGTAAAGGAAGAAAGGCTTCTTGCGTCAACGCCACCCATCACTCGAGACACCAATTTCCGACGACTCACCGACACCGAACTACAGTACAAGAGGGAGAGAGGACTTTGTTACAAGTGTGATGAGAAGTTTGGGCCAACTCACAGGTGCAAAAATCGCACTCTTCAGATCTTGTTGGTCGCAGATGTAGAGGAGGAGCTAAGTGAATCTGAAAAAATGGAGAAAACCGAGGAAGAAGACCTCGCAGAAGCAGATCTGGTAGCTCTATCCATGCACTCCATTATCGGCTTGACGTCAACCACCACTCTGAAGCTTCGGGGTGAACTGCATGGATCCGAGGTTATTGTGATGGTAGACAGTGGAGCTTCACATAACTTCATCTCCCAAGATCTAGTATACGACAGTTGGGTTTAAAGGTGTAAGGAACAAAGGCGTTTGGTGTTTTGGTTGGAAATGGGTATACCGTGCGGAGTACAGAGATTTGTAAGGGGTTGGAGTTAGCCATGCCAGGACTCATGGTAGTGCAGGATTTTTTTCTGTTTGATTTGGGAGGGGCTGACATTGTACTCGGGATTACGTGGTTAAGTACATTGGGCGATGTTTGCACAAATTGGAAGTGTCTTACCATGAAGTTTGAGGTGGATGGGAAACAAGTGGTACTCAGGGGTGATCCGTCGCTGGTGAAAACAGTTGTGTCATTGAAAGCTATGCTAAAATCCTTACACCACGAGGACCATGGGTTTATGGTGGAATTTTGCTCCATTGTGCGGCAAGAGGCCGAGGAGGTCATGGCCGTGAACCCCAGTGACCGAACTTCTAGATCAAAGAAAAGTTTTCCCATTTTTTATTTTCCCTCTACCATTTTTTGTTCATTCTCTTCGAAAATGTCAGCATAGACAACAAATTATTTACAAATTCTTCAAAAAAAAAAAAAAAAGGTGAAATCGCTTCTTGCAATGTCAATACAAATGATATATCTCATCATCTTGATACACAAAGCGCTCAGCAAATGATTTTACCTTGTAACAAATATCACAAAATAAATATCATCTCATACAAAAACTATTAGCAAAATTATCAAAATTATAATCTACCATCAGCCCATCAAAGAAACAAGGGAAAAGGAAAGAAAACCGTAAAATATTTTTAAACACAAATACAAAAATAATGTAGCACAATTAGATTCATTTTAGTGAGAGAGATTTTAAAGCTAGTTTTACACCATTGCTACATTTAAACGACAGTCAGCGAAAAATTGTCAAAATTATGAATTTAAGCATCATATGAATTAAGAATTAAAAGCACAAAGACAAAGACAATTTTAATTCAACTTTGAATTTTGAATGTCTTTAAATTAAATTTAAGAAATTCAGTTTAAAACCGATTGAATGCATCATTCACTTAACTCATAGAAAGAATAAGCAGGAAAGAATTAGGAAATACCTCCACACAGGCGTACGGCGGCGTGCGCGCGAGTAGCGGCGGCTCAAGAATCAAGCCGGAGATGATAGATTTTTGCGCGATTTGACAGACGACGTCATTTTAATATGTGTTTGTCCAATATTGGTGAGATCCCAATAGATTATTATAATATCAATCGTCCATCCTAATCACATCCTAATATTTGTCATCATTACATGTACCCCCCTCTTTTAAATTTTTACAGGGTTATTATATTTTGTTTTATAATACTAAATTTTTATTATCAATCGGAATCAGAGGGTCATTTTTGTTAATTTCAGTCGATTGTTTTATGAAATTGTATTCATAGAATTTCATAATACCATTGCCCGAGGGTTTAGCCTGGTGGTTTATCCAGTACGAGCTTGGTACCTAGAATAGGTATTTATAATTATAAGTTTCTCAAATTAATGGGTTTAAATATAACTTCCTAAACTTCTTTGCATATATATTATAAAGAGACTGAAACCCGATGGGCCGTGGCCACTCCAAACTGGTAACTTCACAACGTCGCTATGATGACTATGATAATCAAATCTTTAAGAACAACCCTCTCCAAATCCTTTCTTCTTCCTCAAATCTCTTAAAGTTTCAACCTTTTTCATCATCTCCAACAATTGAACAATCTTCATTGAACCCAAAACCCAAAACTGCAACTTTAACACCACAATTAACCCAACAAGAACTCGCCAAAATCAACCTCTTAATCCCACGCCTATGCCTCACAAACAATATCAACACAGCCATTAATCTCACTCTCACAGCCTTACAAACAAACCCACCTCCCAAGTCTCTATCTTTCTCCATTTTAACTCACTCTCTCACTTCCCAGCCCGACTTGGTCCTCCCCATGGCACTTTTAACCAAACTCAAACAAACGGGGGAAGTTATTAAAAAGACATTTGAAGTTTACATTTAATTAAAAGGCTATCAAGTTTTGAAATGTTAACTAAATAGCCATATTATTGATTAAGGGTAATTAGTGCTTAATTAGGATTAATGTAATCTTTTCAAAATTATCTATATTTCCACAAATCCGAAATTGTTGCAAATAAACCCAAAAACCTTCTTCTTCCTCCCGCCATTAACGCATCTCTACCTGCATCTTCTTCTCTTCTTCTTTGGCGTCGTCAACATCTTCTTCTTCCTCTGCATCTTCTTCTTCTTCCTCCTTCCTGTACATCTTCTTCTTCCTCATTCCTCTACATCTTCTTCTTCCGCATCTCTACCGCCATTAACACTTTCTTCTTCCTCCACCATTAACATCTTCTCCAGCAAAGATCCCCCTCCTCCTCCTCCTCCTGACATTTTTCGCCTAAGTATGTGTATCTCCTTTTTACATTTTATATTTAGATTTACAAAGATTTAATAATGGATGGGGTTTGGGTTATGATTTTGATTTAGTTGTTTAGGTTGTTGGGTTGTGTTTGATGTAATGTAGGTTGAAAGGAGTGAAATTTGTTGAAAATTTGTTCTAGGTATTTATTCTGGGTATGATGGATCGATTGTAGGTGGAGATGACTGAAAATGTGTTGCGGGCACGATGGATCGCTTAAGCGATCCGGTGTATCGCTTAAGCGATCCGGTAGGTCTAGTAATGCAGCAGATAGATCGCTTAAGCGATTAGGTATGTGGCATAAGATCGCTTAAGCGATCTGGTTAAAGTCTATTGTATGGGAGCAGATCTCTTAAGCGATCAGTAAATGGCATAAGATCGCTTAAGCGATCAAGGTTATTTATATTGAATCTCTTAAGCGATCATGTGTATCGCTTAAGCGATCCAGTATAAATAACCATGATCGTTCAAGCGATACATCAGACCAAATATGCGAATGTGCAGATTCTTTTTAAACTATTTGAACCCTTAGTACAGCATTTAAGAATATTGTTTTTCTTGCATTACAGGTAGTTGGCTATTATTATACATGGAAAAAATTGTTTTGGGTGTTGAATATTTTGGTGAGTGGGTGGAGGAAGAAAGTAGGTGGAAGTGGATTGGGAAGAGCAAAGAAGTTACACCAATTCTTTGTGAGCACGAGGTTAGTTTTGATGAGTTGATTGATGAAATAATTAGAAGAGGTAATTTGAGTTGCTCGCGTAGTGATATAGTTGTGAAGTATGTTTTAAGCAGAGCTCCTGAAAATTATAAGGTACCTCCCTCTTTGTATTAAAGTCGGATGAAAGTGTGAACTTATTTATGATTGATATGGCCGATAGTGGTTCGAGGCCGATTTTAAGGGTTTCTTATGTAGAAAAACCGTTGGAAGTTGGTTCCAAGGAAGGGGATAACGAGGTATGTGGCGGAGATTTGCGGTTGTAATTTGAATCATGCGGCCATTGACCCGAAGCATGAAAAAATCAAGAGCAGATGGTCAATTGGGTGGTGAGGAGGACACTATAGAAGAGGTTGGTGATGGGGGCGGAATGAAAATGTTGAGGAGGAGGACCCCGTAGATGTTCCCACGGATGTAGAGATTCCTTTAAATACGATTATGCGAAGGCGTAGATTGTGAGGAAGAGAACACTATGGTCGTTTATGCGGAGTTCAAAGGGGGCAATTGGAGGTAGTAGTGGATCAGCTCATGTCTTTACGGATGGATCGGACTTGCATAGGGTATTTATTTGACAACAAAGAGGAAGTGGTGAGGAAGCTAAAACTTGTTCTTTGTGAAAGGTAATTTTGAGTTCATCACCAAAAAGTCAAATTCATTGGTCGTGACGGTTGCATGTCGTGGACCGAAAGCGCAAGTGGCGGGTTTATTGTAGAAGGTTGGCGGAGTCGGAAAAGTTTATTCTTAGCACATATACCCGTGAGCACACATGTGGTTTGGGACATATTTCAGGTGAGCATCGACAAGCGTCCGCTGATGTTATTGGACAATTTGTCAAAAGTCGGTTCGTCGAAGGGAAAGGTCCATCTCCTAAAGACATTCAGAGACTTGTGCGCGAGTTGGGATGTCTTTGTTAGGTTCTTGGAAATCTTTGGAAAGGTAGACAACATGCACAAGATTTTGTGAGGGCACGCCGAACACAGTACGCAGATTAGAAGCGTACCGTTATATGCTTGAGTTGACAAACCAAGATAGCAAGACGGCTTTGAAGTGGGACAGGAATATGATGTTTAAATATTTTTTTGTTGCTTATGGTATTGCTATAAGGGGTTTTGTAAACATGAGAAAGGTGTTGGTGTGTTGATGGTTGCTTTCTAACGGGAAAGTATGGAGGTACATTGTTGGTGGCCACTGCACAGGACAGCGAGAATCACACATATCCTGTTGCATGGTGTGTGGTTGACTCTGAGAATGACGAGTCGTGGACTTGGTTTTTTCAGCAGTTACGTACGATAGTGCACGCAGGTGCGAGTTGTGCATAATATCCGATAGGCACAACTCTATAAAGAAAGGGATTGCCACTATTTACCGTCAAGCACATCACGGATTCTGTATGAGGCACCTTGGTGAGAACATAAAACAAAAGTTTAAGTGTGCTGGCCTCCTTCAGACATACTACATGGCAGCAAAAGCTTATCGGGTTGATGAGTTCGAGGAACACTTCCAGCAAATCCGAATCAAGGATGTTAGAGTTGCTAAGTATCTTGAGCATGATGTTGGTTTCGAGATGGAGTAGAGCTTACTTTCCCTGGAAGAAGGTTTGATGTCATGACCACAAACATAGCTGAGTCCATAAATTCGAAGTTGTTAATAGAAAGAGAGTTTCCAATAGTTGCACTTTTTGATGCAATCCAAAGGACACTGTCGCGGTGGTTCCATGAGCGTCGTATGGAGTCAGATAATTTTACTACAACCCTTGTTCCGTCAGCTGAAAAAATATTGCGAGAACATATGGAACTGTCAAATGCACTGTTTGCCTATCCTCTTAATGCTCAAGAGTTTCTCGTGCGGCTATGGTCCGGATGCCCTAGTTAACCTTGTTACAAAAACTTGCGTATAAAGTGCTTGACATTCAACATTTACCTTGTCCTCATGCACTAGCAGCACTGAAACACCAACGGAAGCCGGATTTTGGTTCAAGAATTTACATGGAACTTTGCTCCCCTTTCTATATGACAGATCACTACATGCTAGCATATTCAAGCTGATATATCGGTGCCTCCGGAAGAGCGGTGGGTAGTGCCGCCGAGGTGGTGACATTATCCTCCAACCCGCCATTGAAGAAGACACCAAAGGGGAGAAAAAGGGTTAAGCGTATTCCATCAGCCTTTGAGGTTCCCCGGAAGATGAATAAGTGCTCAATTTGCAAGCAACTGTCCACAAGAGAAGCAAGCGGGAAGTAATTAGGGTCGATTCGAAGAAGGATGAAATTATTGATGTTTTAAATTTTATTGTTACCTTTAATAAAATATCCTTTATATTGTGTATTCTTATTACATGGTCTAAATATTTGTTGGTGATTTTAGTTTGGAATTAGGCTGTCAAATTGAGGAAAAAGTATGGAATTAATACGTGTTGGTAATTTTAGTTTGTCAAAATTCAGGAGAAAAGATGCAAATGTATATATTGCCCACGATCGCTTGCGACTAAGTGTATCGCTTAAGCGACAAAGTGTTTTCGCAGAAGGATCGCTTTAGCGATCCCACACTGGACGATTGATTACGCCTGGTGCATGATCGCTTAAGCGATCCCCGATCGCTTAATCGACCAGGGGAAAAAGGCAATATTCGCTTAAGCGATATCATCGACGCTTGCGATCATGGACTCCCGGGCGCATTTGCTTCTGCCAATCACATGATCGCTTAAGCGATCCATTGTATCGCTTAACCGATTCTTCTGTAAATGGTTTTAAAATTTAACAGATACACCCCCACCTACCCACGGTGACAGATTCTTGCCACCGGGAGGATTCGGAACTCCCCGGCCAGGGAAAGGGCGTTTCAATGCACAGTGGTCGGATCTGGCCGATAGGGCCTCTATATGGCCTTTTCCGGCCAGATCGACCACGGATGTGGCCGGAAAAGGGCCCACGATCCGCCAGAACTGGCCGTAGATGAACGGAAAAATCCAGAGGTTGCCGTCTGTGACAGCCAAATATATGGCGAGACATTTCATTGAAATCCATGACGGGAAGATGTGGCCTTTTCCGGCCACATCGGACGGTGGATATGGCGGAAAAGGTCTGGTTGGCCATTCTCGGCCATTTCCGGAGGTGATTCGTTCTTGTCGCGGTAGCCAGAATCTGGGAAGTTGGGTGGGTGGGGGTGTTTTTGTTAATTTTTGAACTTTTTGTTGGTATTAATGAAATTAATTCACTTAATGGGTCGAAAATTAATTAAAAAATATACTGATATTTCCTAAATAATTAAGCAAACAAATATAAAAATATACCGAATCGCGTGTAAAGGAACTATATGTTTGATATAAATGTAATACGGAACAAGTGCTCACGAAGCAGAATAACGAAATAAACCCTTATAGGTTTCAATACCGCGTGTAAAGGAACTATATGTTTGATATAAATGTAATACGGAACAAGTGTTGCGAGCAGAATCGTAAACCCTTATAGGTTTCATACCGCGTGTAAAGGAACTATATGTTTGATATAAATGTAATACGGAACAAGTGCTCTGAACGAATCGTAAACCCTTATAGGTTTCAATACTGACGTGTAAAGGAACTATATGTTTGATATAAATGTAATACGGAACAAGTGTTCTAAACGAATCGTAAACCCTTATAGGTTTCATAGTGACGTGTAAAGGAACTATATGTTTGATATAAATGTAATACGGAACAAGTGCTCTGAACGAATCGTAAACCCTTATAGGTTTCATACTGACGTGTAAAGGAACTATATGTTTGATATAAATGTAATACGGAACAAGTGTTACGACGAATCGTAAACCCTTATAGGTTTCATATGCGTGTAAAGGAACTATATGTTTGATATAAATGTAATACGGAACAAGTGCTGCAGGCAGAATCGTAAGCCCTTATAGGTTTCATACCGCGTGTAAAAGGAACTATATGTTTGATATAAATGTAATACGGAACAAGTGCTCACGAAGCGAATCGTAAACCCTTATAGGTTTCATACTGACGTGTAAAGGAACTATATGTTTGATATAAATGTAATAACGGAACAAGTGTTCTGAACAAGGCAGAATGACATCTGCCCAGACTATGATCGCTTAAGCGACCAACCGTATCGCTTAAGCGATTATTAATAAAAGACCCATTATCGCTTAAGCGATTTACGATCGCTTAAGCGATCCTTTCCGAGGCAGAATCACTTCTGCCCACACTATGATCGCTTAAGCGATCTTTCCTATCGCTTAAGCGATAATTAATAAAAGACCCATTATCGCTTAAGCGATTTATGATCGCTTAAGCGATCTTTTCAGCGAGAATGACATTACGCGTATGATCGCTTAAGCGATCATTCCTATCGCTTAAGCGATAATTAATGAAAGACCCATTATCGCTTAAGCGATTTATGATCGCTTAAGCGATCTTTTCCGAGGCAGAATGACATCTGCCCAGACTATGATCGCTTAAGCGATCTTTCCTATCGCTTAAGCGATAATTAATAAAAGACCCATTATCGCTTGCGATTTATGATCGCTTAAGCGATCTTTTCGCGAATGACATCGCGTGATAGCAAGCGATCATTCCTATCGCTTAAGCGATAATTACTAAAAGACCCATGATCGCTTAAGCGATTTATAATCGCTTAAGCGATCTTTTCCGAGGCAAAATGACATCTGCCCAGACAATGATCGCTTAAGCGACCTATCGCTTAAGCGATTATTACTAAAATACGAATGATTGCTTAAGCGACCTCTCGTATCGCTTAAGCGATTATTACTAAAAGACACATGATCTTATATGGACAAACCATGCATAGTTAATTGAAACTGCTGATGAATTATCTTATATGGACAAACAAAAATATATCCCAAATATCAGATCCAATTCTTTACAATGATCACACCATACATAGTAAATTATTTATAATTTAGTTTTTTATGCCAAACAGTTTAGAAGCCACAGTGAATGGTATCAGGGCAGTCCATGCTTGAAAAGATGCCCACGACATCATTCTTCCCGATGCTTTCTGGCTCTGCACTAGCATCCAACAAATTCAAGATGATATCTACAATGCGGCTAATATGGTGCCTCGGTTGACTTTCTGTGGAGATTGACCATTCCATCTTAGTGACCTGCAGTGTAAAACACCATAATATGAGAAAGGCATGAATTAGAAAATAGCCAAGCCAATGAGAACAAATTAAATAAGCAGTTCTGAAGTACACATCAAAACACCATTGAAAATGAACATGTATATACACCCTTATTGATAATTATAACTGGTATCACATAAACTCAACTCAAAAAACCCAAGTATGAACATCAACATCACATAAACTCAAAACGGATCCATTTGCCCATGGAAGCGCTTCGATAATAGCGCACATTCTCGTCATTGTTTCGTCATTCAAGGTAGGCCATCAAAGTTGTTGGTCATGTCAATGAATAAATTTAGGGCATATGCCCCTACATTAGTTCACAATAGGAAGAAGACATTAGCATTATAATAAACTTATAGAACAATTGTATTATGTAAGTTAGTTATAAACAAAATTTACCTTGACTCATTTATTCCCAGGGTAGGTAGCGACTGAATTCGCCACTTTCCTGGTTAGTACGATCACCCAATCGCCCAAACATCCCTCTTGTCACGCAATGACGGCAGGGAACAACTCGGGACAGTGGCTCCAACTCGACCTCCAACTACTTGTCTCGACAAATGGTTGGGTTGCAGTCAAGGATCTTCAGACACCCCTCCTCTAGATGCGTAGCGGATCGCTATCAGTGCATCGTTTGACGAGGATGATGCGGTACACTCTTTTAACAAAGGCCCAACCGTGGCCATATTTGGGCCGATCCCCCCTTACGTACTGCATAATCCTATCATCAAACCGGAAATCATCAGGGATGCAATCCGACTCTGGTGCAGCCAATCGTTTTCGCTTCGGTCCTTTTGCTACACCACTAGCAACGGCATTTTTAATTAAAGACCGATATGCCGAAACAAGCGTTTGCCCAAACGCCACATCGGTGATAGTACAGGCAGGATACAACAGCTCACCATCACTAGTCTGTCGTAGCCTCATCAGTGCCAATATCTCATCGATGTGCTATATCAAATAAAAACAACAAGATCAGTATGGAAAACACAGGAAAAAATAAGGAAAATTAAGTGAACATAACTCACCGAGTCCTTAAGCCACGTCCCCATCGTCAACAACTTCTGAAACCATTCCCGGGGATAATCCCCTGTCTTACACTTTATATGGCCATCAATTCCCGATCCATTGTAATAGGCATAAAAGAGTTTTTTCCTTTCCTCTATTGGCCTATACAAATCGACATTTGAGTCCAATTTCCCTTCCCCACTTCCCTCCCCCTTCCTCCAATTTTACATCCCCGCTTCCTTCGCCTCCCAACTCCCCCTCCTCCATTATCACCGCCCCACTTCCACCACCAACCTCCTCAACCTCTTCCCTTTCTGGTTGTTCCTCCATTTGTTTCTTCATTTTCTTCTTCTTTACCTGTGTCACTACCATGTAAGGCGATTTCACAAACTTGCTCTTTCGGCTCTCTCTTTTCAAGCCAGTTTGCACTTCAACCGCCTTTAATTCTCCACCAACTTCCTCCTCCATTGTACCAACTTCGCCCTCCATTCTAGCTACTTTCCCTCCCACCTTATCCACTTTCTTCTCCACCCTTTTCATTGTTTCTTCCATCTGCTCAAGCTTTGCATAAGCGTGTTGTAAAACTCTCAACAGCCGTTGATGAGGTCAACAACCTCATTCTCCCAACGCCGATGTCTCGGCAAAGCGGTACTTGTTGTACCAGGGGGTTTCTTTGAGGCATACGAACCTCTTCCTCCCTCCCTCTTCTCCTCCTCATCCTCGGCCCCCGAGCTTCATTATCCTCGGCATCAACGACATTGTCAAGTAATGGCCCCACAGTTGCCATCACATGCGTGACCCCTTTTAGGTCCCGCGTCGCGGTCTATCTGTTCATCCCTTTCATCCTCCATTGCTTTGAAAGATTTGACATAGTCCTCTTCCGCTTCATCCCCAATAGGGGTCAAAAAGGACGGACGACTCCTGCAATAAGAAAAAAAATCAATTAGATTGAAGCAAAATAAAAAAAGCAATGCATATTCAAAAGCTTAATCCTTCAATCTTACCCATGCTTGAATCTCAATCTCTAATTGGCCATAATCCCAATGGTTACAGCTCGACATGCCACCGCAACATCCTAGGAAATTCTTTGTTGCACATTCACATTGTTGCTCCTCCCCCGCCTTAGCGAAGGCAGGGGATGGCCTCGTACATCCAAGCCTACATTGTAAAAAAACAGTCCATGTCATTATTCAAACACACATATTATAAAAAATATAACATAGAGCTATTAATATTTGCATTGCCCATGGGAAGCCAAACAAATTATACGTGCTTGGTTTAGCCTTCCCGCCCCATTCGGCATGCTTTAACGCCATGTCTGGTTTTTCAGGGCTCTTGATGGTTCGCTCAAATGATATCCGTCCCCACGGATAAGAATTAAAGAACTCCAAGTCACTTACAAACAAAGAACCAATCTTTCTCAATAGCTTTTGTTGAGTCACCAGCCAATAAGATAGAATGTAAAAACAATATCAAGCACACTTTTATCTTCTCTGCATCACTAAACCGAACTGTAGATAGCCTCTTCTCTAAAACTTTTCCCTGTAATAGACTTTGCCCTTTCAAAACCTTTTTACAAAAGTTTATGGCTCCCGCACTCTTCCCCTTCTACGTCTGCCTCCGCCTTAGTTGGCACTTTCCCGCATCCTAAGCCCGTCACCAACGCATACTCCATCATACCAAACCGTAGTGGCTTTCCCTCCACCACGAACCACATTTCATTTTTTTTCTTGCATTTTACTGAGTGCATCAACATGTAATGCACTCCCTGCCCCCAAAATGACTTTTTCCACTTTTTTCCAATTCTTAAAAACTGACCGAAACAAGTGTCACCAAAATCTCTTTCACCATGCCTCATTCTAGCTAAAATGGCCCTTATTCTGTCAAAAAACCTCCCACTCGACCTCACCGTCACCCTTGCGGGAAGTAGGGTACCTTCTCACTTATAGGCTCCAACTCGTACTCTCTACTTACGGTCCGCATAATCTGCATGTCGATATAAATAAAATGTCATCAACAAAAATAAACCAAAACCACTGTAGTCGCTTGCGATCATGGATCGCTTAAGAGATCTTTATTGTCTCATGCAAGATCGCTTAAGCGACCAAAAGTTAACTGAGAATCTCTTAATCTGTGATTCTGCCCAGACCTAAGATCGCTTAAGCCACCAAGAGTAAACACTCATGATCTCTTAAGCGATCATTGCTGCGATCACGAGTAAAACAAAATAATCGCTTAAGCGATATAAATGATCGCTTAAGCGAAATTACAAGCAACATCCCAAAACTACGTACCCTATCTTCGCCGGCCTTCTCCTCGTTGCCTGGATCCTCCGGCGACTCCTCCCTACTGAATTATCGCGGAATCCACCTCCCGGCCCTGCATTCTCTCCAGGAATCCTCCTTCGGCACGAAGTCTCGCCCCGACTCCTCGTCTTGAGACCCACCCCTTTGCTGGTTCTTCCCTCTGTTCTTGTGCCGCCGGCATCTCCTCTACGTGTGGACCACCTTCAATGGTCAGATGATCGACCGGAGCAGCCATTGAACTGCTTGCGCCACCGGAATCGAGGATTCGAAGTGGCGTTGGGTTGTCGTCGTCATTGTGAGTGTCAGCCATGGTTTTGGATTGAATTTGGTGTGAAAATTTGTAGTTTGGATTGGAAATATGGGCTCTGTATCGCGGAAATCGCGCGATTCCGTTTATAGTTGAAGAAATCGATCTTAGGGTTCAACAAATCGATCGAAAATCGCGACTATATCGCCGAAAATCGCGATTGTATTCGGTTTAGGGTTCAAGAAATTGATTTAGGGTGCAAATCAATTGGTGTTGGATCGGAAAAAATCGCCTCTCCCTTTCGTTCAAGAAATCGCGTTTTCAACTGATGAATTTCGATTAAACGACGTGAATAGAGTGTGGGGCTTGTTTTGCGAAATTTCAAATTTTGAAAACTTTCATTATACATTTGGCCCACATATGTTTTAATCTTTTCATTTTAACCCATTTTACGTGTTTAATTAATCCTAACTATGCCACGTCATCTTCTCTAAATTATAAAATATTTGATGAACAGTTTCAAGGCCATTTTCTTAAATGCATACTTGGGGGGACCGGGCAGCTAAATTTTCTCCAAACATACCCCACAAGCACACTCACATCTCACATTAATCACCACACTTCTCTTGTCTTCATATCTCAAAAAGGGTAGGCCAAAAGATGCTTTGAAAGTGTACTACTGGATGCTGAGGCCTGGCTCTCCATGTAAAGTGGAGAGAGTGGTGTGTGAGATTTTGGTTGATGGGTTGTGTAGAAGTGGGTTGGTTATGGAGGGATTGAGGGTTTTGAGGGAAATTTTAGGGATGAATTTGGTGGTGAGAAGCGGTTTGAGGAAAAGGGTTTTTAGGAGTTTGTTGAGAGAGGCTAGAATTAGGGAGGCTAAGGAGTTGAATGAAGCTTTGGAGAGAGTTGAGAATGGTGAAGGTGAGGGTTTGGAGAAAGTGTTGGCTTTGTTGGATCAGATTATTGCTAATTGGACAGAGTAGAGCAGGTTAGTCTTTATTGAAAGACATTCTCTGTGTTTATTTGGGATTTTGTTGTTTATACTTCTGTATAAGATTTTTTCCATGAAATCAGTATGTTAACTTGATAATGATGCGGGAATGAAGTTTTAGATTAAAGAATCCATGAGATCGAAATTAAATTATGTCATGATGAGCTTGGGTTTCTTTATATAGAGTTACAGAAAGTACCATTTTTGATGTGTGAAAAAGAAGGAAGTTCTAGAAATCTTGAAATGATTATAATGAGTGAAAATGAATGATATTAGCTCCAAATTGCAGTCTGTTTTTACTATGATTTGATGTTTGCTTGTGTGGTATCTGTTCTTTTCTCGTGTATTCTTGATATAGCAATATCATTTGTTTTCATTGACATTATGCTTGAGTTTGCTTCATGAACAGATGGTGGAGACTGTAGAAGATATATAACCTTGAAATTGTGTACAACAATTCCTTGGGGTTGCTAATTTCTGCAACATAACAAAAACTGATCAAGAATTTTGGTGTTAGAAGTTTAACATTGATGTTGGTAAATGCTTTTTTCTTTCCATGATATGTACATATCCGTGACACAAATTTGTGTATATTAGTTCCTACTTCTTACTGTGGATGCGTTCATAAATCATTTTCTTTATTCATAGAAAATAGCAAGCAGGTAAGGGTAAAAAGGAAAAACGTTCTAAGCAAGATTGATTGGTGTTTGGCTTGTGACATGCTTTACTTGATCTATAAAAGGGATAATTTCTCTGTATCTACTTGTGTCATTTTCTGTAGCGCCCTTCTGAAGTTCTACTGATTAGGAATTTAGCAAAGATTCCCTTTCGTAACTACAAACTACGATACACGTCCGATCCATTACTTGATTAGTGAAGCAGGTTATTTAGGTCAGTTATTCCATTGGTCCTGGTACACTGTCATGTAGCTAAATAAATTTAAGGTGAGTGTTTGACTTAAGGCAGTCCTCTGCTTCAGTTTGACCAGTTCACTGACTGGGGTTAAAGCCAACATAACCATCTCTAGTTTATACCTCTTAGTAACTGTATTAGACTCTTCAGAATGAGATAATAAAGAGATCACTTACTGATATATGGTTTGAGTAAATCTGTATGTGAGCAAGTCTTACTAGGTTGAGTTAGTCACTACTAACTGGGAAGAACAGTCCCTGATAAACACGATTTCATTGATATGCAAAGGGAATATATCCCTAACTATATTCTAAATTCAAGAAGATAGTGCAAAGTGAAAAATTCATCCTGTAACCTTTGTTCTACATGTTGCATTTATTGATTTACACATAAGTCTATGGTATTGACACTTTGTCCTCTGCATTTAGGAAAATGGTATAACTTATTAAGGACTAGTAGGATCTAAAGCATCAACTTTTCACAACCTCAATTTCAGACAAGGGCAAGCAAGTACTGAATTTTGAAAAGTGTACTAATCTTAATAAAGTTATTTTTATTAGGTGAAGGCATAGTCAAATAATAAAAGACATCACAGTTTCTAAAGAAAAACATTGCAAAATGGGGTTAGAAATGAAATCTGGACTTGTTCAGCTGGTTTTACATATCTACATCTTTCCTCGTCAATTTATTTACTGAATGAGTTATGTGATCCCACTTCAGGTATGACTGAACTCTTTGGACTCAAGGAAGTGACCATGCGATAACTGTCTGCTCCATGTTGATAATGCAAAGAAACAGCTTTACCGAGCAGTCGCTTCTTGCTTCTGATGCTGCTAAACATGTTTAAAGATTGTTTAGAGAACTGCAGGCAAAGTTTCAAAGAGCTGAAGGGTGTGGTCACTCCGAATTTTATATGGGATGCTTAAGGAAAGGGGAAAGCATCAATGGAACAAATTTTGACTTAGAGAGAGTATGAATCAAAGGACCTTTCGAAAAACTACTTGGTTACCTGCTACATCAAGATTGTTAACATCGATCTTATGCTACTAAAATGATGTTGATTATAATTCCTATTTTGTTATCGATTCGATGTTGAATGTTATCGACATTGATATCATTATATGTT
Organism: Pistacia integerrima; assembly: GCA_026225825.1. Taxonomy (NCBI): domain Eukaryota; kingdom Viridiplantae; phylum Streptophyta; class Magnoliopsida; order Sapindales; family Anacardiaceae; genus Pistacia; species Pistacia integerrima. Next base: position 37,695,896 of record CM047747.1, read on the forward strand.
ACTAAAATGTTCGAATCATGACAATATTACTCCTCGCCTTGAGCTAAAGAAATCTTGAAGGGTTTGGAATTTTTATTTTAAATTTTCTATTAAATAGGACATGTTATTAAATATTTAGTTTATTTTGCCCCGAGAATGAAATTATATTTGGAGCTGGTCAAGGACCAGTCCCAAGCAGGCCCAGGCCTGGGCCCGTTTGGGATTGGTCCCAAATGGGACCAGTCGCTCATGGGCCTGAGACTGGGCCAAGCCCATGAGAAATATGAGGCCCCGAACCGGTCCGTAGGATTGGTCCTATGGGCCCAGGACCGGTCCTACAGGCTTGGATAATTTCTTTTCCCCTCTGTTCTTTTTTTATATTTTAGGGACGAAATGAAATTTTATAAAGGGTTTTTAATATTTTTCAGGGGTAGATTAGTAAGTTTCTAAAAATTTAATTAATTTTAAAAATTAATTAATTAATAGTTAATTTTAATTTTTAACATAAATTCACATTTCATATATTCACGTTTTACAAATAAACAATTAAATAATTTTTTTATTAAATTATTCATTTTCATCATCAACAATATTTACATTATTCAAATATGTATTCTTATAGAGTTCGAGTAGTTCGGGATCTTTAGGGTGCTGTTGTAATTTTCTTTTTGCATGAGTCCAATCCCGTAAACATGTTATCATTTCAATCATCTCATCGGTTAAAGAACATCTTCTGTCTTCAACAATCCGACTACTCATTGAAAATGTTGACTCGGATGCAATTGTAGAAACCGGCACAGATAAAATGTCACGTGCCATTTGGGCTACAATGGGGAATCGACTTTCATGTTGGTTCCACCATTGAAGAATATCCATATCATGTTGCTCCTTCATTGTCATAAAGGACAAGTCCACTTGTAGATAGCGATTCAGCTAATTTGGTCCATGTATGTACGAGCTGGAGCTGCTACTTCTGCCACGTTCCACATACTTCCACTTGCTCGATCCTTGATGGAAATTAAGGTCCTAATCCTTTCTCCTGGACGTTCCACTGTCACTTCCAGTTCCATTGTACATGTTCTCATATAAAGAAAAAATGCTATCCAATTTTTGTTTAAAGTTAGTTAAATAAGACGTATAATCATGTCCTAAATGCTAGTCTAACTCAGTAATTATATAGTTAACTACTTGTAATTTTAAAACCCGACCCGGCCCGGCCGGTTGAACCGGGACCCGGGAGCTTCAATGGGCCGGGTTTAATTTTTTCCTATTCATCCAATACCCTAGAATTTTCGGTGATGATCGGCAAACAATTAACTGTCGGCATCTTGGGGCTTTTGAAGATCAATGTCCGGTGAATGTAATGGTGGTGAAAGAGTTGATTTCCGGTGAGTAAATCGATCGGAAATCGAACAAAACTGGCAACGGCAACGATGAGATTTTTTCGGCGATTGACAGGGCTAACGGCGGTGGGGTGAGGTGGGTTTTGGTCGGAAGGAAAAGGGGAGTAATTCTGGGGTGATGGGGAGGGTTGTTGTTGCTAGAATCGATGGGATCTGACCTGGAATGCTGACGTCGACGTCGATGAGATCTATTTCGGCTAGATCTTGGGTATATTTTGATGGAAATGGACTCAAGGGACGATTGGGGTTGCATCTGGGGTGTCGTCACCACTAATCAGTCGCCGGTCGATTTGCAGTTGGGGTGTTTTTGATAAATTTCAAACCTATAAGGACTTCATTGTAATTTTTAGGGGTATATTTGCTTAATTTTAAAAGTTTTTGTCGACCGGTTCGACCAGCGGTCAAACCGGTTAAACCCGAGACCTAGAAGCTTTGCTGGGTTTCACCCCAGGTTGGGTTTTAAAACATTGATCTAGAACAAGCTCTAATCCATATAAAAATGGAATATCTAACCAATATTTCTCATATTTTTCTTCCATCTGTAAAACAATTTCCCTTAAATCATTATTATATCTATATTCAGCAAAAGTTTTAGCAATTTGAAGTAAAATATCTAACACTAAATTAGTAGTCGGATAATAAATACCACTTCATGTATTAGTAGCATCATAAAAAATTTGAAGAAATTGATAAAAAAAGTTCACAAACCGCCTAATCATCATAGCTGACAACATCCTCTGGATAGTGCTTCCGGTTGATGAAATCTGTAATTTGTTTCACGGTTGGCAAAACTTTTTCCAACATCAAGTAGATGGAGTTCCAGCGGATAGGCATGTCCGTACATAACTTCAAAGGTCGAACCGGTGGGTCCTCTTGCTTATAATATTTGACATACTCCTACCATCTTTTATTGCTACCGCTGACGATAAATCCGATAGTCATGCGAACCCTCTCCATCTTCGAATGTATAGCATCTAAACCTGCTTTAACTATCAAATTGATGATGTGGCAAGCACATCTTTAGTGAAAAAATTTGCTTGCACCACGCGGATCCAATTTATTTTCAAATAAAGAGATTGTCGTGGTGTTAGCAGTTGCATTATCTAGCGTTAGTGCTACAACTCTATCAGTTAATAAATATTATTGCAAAACTTCAAGAATTGTAAAATAAATAGTTTTAGTACTATGTTTTTCATATAATGGTTTAAAATCTCTCAATTTTTGTTGTAAACCCCAATTATGATCTAAGAAATGTACTGTGACAGTTAAAAAATTGGTTTTTGATCTACAAGCCCATATGTTTGATGTAAGTGCAATAGATATATTTCTAAAATTTTGAAATTCGTTTTTAAGTTAGTTATTTATTTTGTTATAAAGTTCTAGTATATCTCTTTAACTTGTACTTCTACTAACAAGAGTATATGTTGGACAAAATGTAGTTTTCATCATGTGAATAAAATAAAGATTTTTAGATAAACAAATGGGAGAGTCCGTAACAACTATGAAACTTGCTATTTCCTCTCGTGCAACATGTGCATTGTATTGTCATGTTGTGAGAGTTGAGGATTGTGGATTAAAATTAAGTTGAGTTTAAATTTGTCTACCTGATCCGCTTGAAGATGTATCCGGAAACTGCATTATTTAGGGGTGCCTCTTCTCCACATGTCGTCGAATCGTCGAAGTCCCCTTTTCAACGCCAATAATGGTTCCACAAAAATTACATATCCCACACGATTCTTCCCCCTCCCTATTTGGCTATGGTCGTTTTGATTTTGTGAAATGTCGTCATACATCGGACATGACCCTCTTTGATGGTCGGGGGCGTTGGGCTATCTCTGTGCCTGTTGACTCGCAGTTCGCATGTGTTTGGCTACACCTCGTCCCGACCGAATGTGGTTGTGGAATTGCAGTTGCTACCTCTAGAGGAAATGGTGAAAATAGATTGAACCCTTCCATTTCTTCGATGGATGGAACGTAAAACTCATTTGTGGAATCCATTATAAATTTATGATAAAATAATAAATAATTAAAATGAAAAGAAATTAAATAATAATATGAAATTATGAATAAGAGATGATATTGAAAAATAGAAAAAAAAATTGAATAATATAAATTGAATGAAAATTTGATTGGAGATTTGGAGTAGAGAGATTGAGAGAATGAGAGATTGATTGGTGTGAAAAAAATGAAAGATTTTAGGGTTATTTATAATATAGTTATGGGGGGAAATGAAAAAAAAAAAGTTATAATTTAAATATAATCAAAAAAAATTATCAAAATTTTTTTTAATTTTTTTATAAATTTATAAAATTTTATTTTAACCCTTATAATTTATGTTTATTTCAAAATTTATACGAGGTTTTAATAATTTTACAAGGGACTAAATTGAAAAAAGACAAAAAAATTTGGGCCCAGGTCTTAAAGAAGGCCCTCCTCCTTAGGCCTAGTCTCGTTTTAGGACCAAACCTCCTAGGATCGATCCTCTCAAAAATCAGTCCTAAGACCGGGTTTTAGACCCAGTCCCAAATACCCACCTCTACTCCCCATCATTTCCATCTTTCACCTTTTTTTTCTCTCTCCCCATCAAGCCATCACTCCCCTATCATTTTCTTCTTTCTCCTTTTTTTTCTCTCTCTCTCCATCACTCCCCGTCACTTTCTTCTTCTTTCTTCTCTTTCTCTCTTTCTTCTTCGTCTCTTTCTTCTCTCTCTTTCTTCTTTCTCAACTGTAATTTTTCTCTCCTATTCTCTTTCTTCTTCCTTCTCTTTCTCTTCAACTCCTCATTTCTTTCTTCTAATCTTCTTCCTTACTCTTTCTCGTGTCTTCTCTTCTCTTTCTTCTTCCTTCCCCTCTCCTTTCTTCTTCTTTACCGGTAGATTTTAAAGTAAGTGAAGAAGAATTGAAGATGAAAATGGAAGATACAATTTGGTTTTTTCATTCAAATGAAATGGAGAATGTGTGTGTCAATTTCCTTCCTATTTCAATAGAGATTTTTATTTTGTTTTCAATTACAGATGTGTTTCCATTAGTGTGTTCATTTAATATTTAAAAGGATATTTATGAAACCAATATCTTTTCAAATGTTTATGATTTATAAAAGCAAACAATTTTAATACTTGGAATTAGATTTTAATAAATTATAAGTAAAGATATCATTTAATATTATGTATGTAGATCTACTTAGTTACGAAACTAATTCAATCATGCACCAGTTGAAAAAACAAATGTCACTTTCGTTTGCCTGAACACCAAAAATAGGAAAAGAAAATCCCATTTGGCTATAGGAAAAGGAAATCGTAGAACTATTTGGAATCCTACTTGTCTAAAAATTCTGAAACCACATTGTCTGCATCAAAAACCCTAACAAATCACACTATAAAACGACAAAGCAATTAGCACTGCATATAAAGTATACCATCTATTACAAATTAAATACTTCAAATCATTTGGTTAGGCAAGACTACTTGCAGGATAGAAAATACAGTTTGTGTCAAAGTAAGCAGCAGGAGTATGATTGCGACAGCAGTTGCGGTGCCTCTCCAAAGATTGCTGAAATACACTCTTCTCAAAGTTGTCATGGTATGGTTCCAAGCACTTTCATAGTGCTCGTTCACATCACCACAAAGGTCATCGTAATAGGTATAACTTAAAGGAACCTGTCGGCACAGTTCATTAAACATGTCCGCTATTACAGAATTGTTGCCCATAAAATTCACAATAATTCCCTTTTCAACAAGCAAATCCACATCGTCTTCGGTGTTGATAAGAGAATCCATTACTTGAATATAACTACATATATAAGTTTCGGTCGGATAATGACACAGCTCCAAGGCCATCAGATTTCTGATCAAACATTCCGTGTTGTCAGTTATTTCAATGGGTGGGATTTGCAGCTCAACTACAGTAGAAAAGGACATTGGTGATTTTACCTTTTGATATTGTATGTCAACCAAATATCTATTCCGACAAGGCTCAAACTTCAATCCTGAATTTTTCAACTTCAGTGCGTTGGGTAAAATATCCTCAGACGTTATTCGGAGTTTAAACTTGGGATACTTTGGAATTTCTACTAGAGCATATCTACACAAATCAGTGAAATGGTTAATTTTGATACTCCTACTTTGACAAGAAAGTGGTCTGTTGTGCGAGCGATTGAGTTCGAAGAAAAAAACAGAAAGACTGGTGAAGGGAATCCTTTGGTCATCAGACACTTCATCTTTGCTAGCAGAAGTGAAGGCCAAGTTATATAAACCCTCAAGCAAAAAATATGGAAGCTGATTTTCGAGTAACAGCAAGTCCCGTCTTATAGCTCTTAGCCAAACCTCATTTAGCAAAAAATCATAACTGTCCCTATTCCCAAATCTCCAGAGGAGCTCAATGATGAAGACGGCATCAAGTATAATCATTTCTACAAACTCATCACTTGGAATGTCGAGGGGCTCAGCATATTGACGGCGGATTCTTTTTTCCTTTTTTCCAACAAATTTCAGGATCTCCTTCTTTGTATCAGGAGAGTAGGGGATTCGTTGACCAAACGAGTTCATGTATCTCCTTTTATGATTTTCCATGTCAGCCAGCGCATTTTGGCCATGATGATAAGGGCCTATTGAAACTAACTGAGGAGTGTAAGCTTCTGGGTTTACTTCTCGTAGATTTCTAGGAACCTTGTGAATACAACACTCGGCGGCCTGGATATCAATTCTAACCTCATGTTCTTCCTCATCACAACTTGCTAAGTTGTTTGCCATCAAGTTACCTGTTGCCTAAACCAACCTTGAATGAATAATTTTCTTTTTTAAAATTTTTTACAGAAGTACACAATATCTAAACCTCGAATTTTTCTTCTTTATTTTATTTTATTAATTAATTAATAATTATTATTATTATTATTATTATTAGTATTAGTATATCTTACTACAGAATGAGATTTAAGTTTTGATATTTCAAACTAATGCTATGGTTTTTCCAGAATTCCTAATTAATTTGATGTGTGTTAACATTATTGTTTTCTCTCTTTTATCTTATTTTAGATGCGTGTAAGTCTTAATTTCTTATTTTCTTACATAACATTAGCATAATATATTTAGTGAGTTAACCGTCACTAATTAGCTCGATCATTTTACATAAATATCTATATTTTAGTTGCAGATTTTAATTCCATGTTGACAGTAAACCTAGAATGCTTGTTAGTGTGCACTTTTACATAAATATCTATATTTAGTTGCTCACTAAGAACTTTCGAACTACCAAATTAATTATAGTATGAAATAATGAACAAAAATAATTTAAAATTAAAACAAATTAAAGCAAGTAGAGGACCTGAATATTTTTTCCGAAAAGAAATACTTTGTGCAGCTGAGTTGAAAACAAGGCTTCTTTTTCTCCTTCTTCCAGAAAAGGGTACTTCACTTAATGAGACTTCCCAAGGACAAGCGGTAGTGAAAATGAAAGAATGGAATCACTGCATGGTATCAAAGCTAAAGGTCTTTGAATCTCCGCATTCATCTGGATAAAAGAAAGTGAAAAAGAAATCCAAGTTTTATGTGAGGGGACCTATTGTACTAATATAATGCTGAACCTTCACTTAACACCACGAATGCCACATAGATAATTAATGAAATTATGATACCTCACTTATTCGTACTTAAAATTCTCAATAATGCATTAATTAAGTATGAGCACATCAACATTATTGCCATTTTCTTTTATGAATGTTTACCTACTCTTGAATCGTTCTCTTTCTTTACTAACTTCCTCCATTTTATTTTATTAATGTCAAAACTTTCAGAATTTTTTTAACTAAACTTAGCAATTAGCATTCAACTGATAATGTTTTAATCCCTCAGAATAGTTTGTTGAAACTAATCCATATTTTTACCATGGCACAAATCATGAAATTAGTCAGATGGCACTAAATGTGATCACGAAATTAGTCTGATAATTAAGTAAAGATCACGAAATTTGTGGCACTTGAATGTGATCAAGCCATTCCTATGACTTAATTTTAACTTTAAGATAAGATTTTAACTTCGCAGCTAATCCATAAATAAGTAAAGAATATATGTAGTTGAGTTGAGAACAAGAGTTTCTCCTCTTGCTTCCCCGAACTCCACACAGATTTCATGCGTTTGTGTTTTCTTTTCATCCTTCCATCACCATTTTATCTTATTAATTAAAGAGCATGTCTTGTCAAACTTATCTTTAAGAGATTCAATTACTTTTGATGGTAGAAGACAACAACATCTGGGCCAAACTTATCTTGTCAAAAGATTGCAAAAATTCTGTTTTTATTATTGACGGGAGTTATTGAAACATGTTGTATATTAAACTCCAAAACATGTATAATTATAATTGTTTCTGTTTGTGCCCTGTTAATTTGTTAATCTCTCCATCTAAAGAATCAAAATCCTGGTTAATGTCAATAAAATTATGTAGGCGTTCAAAAAGTTGAAAATTAAAACCAATAATCTTTCCAAGAGCTGTAAGGGAACCTCTATCAACTTAACTAATTTGGAGAAGATTTTTTCGGTAAGAATCAAATATCCAATCTATATGTGAACCCAGCAGTTTTTTCAGGAGAATGAAAGGTAGGTTTCATTAATCTAAGTATAAAGAAGAGAAGTGCTATGAAATTGAAGAACAAATAATTTTGTATTCTGGTAATGCAAGCTGCAGCAGAAACTTCTTACTGCTTGGATTGAGGGAGGAGGAGGATGTTACGGAATTGAGTACAGAAGATAAAGGAATCAGCAGCAAGCTCAAAGTATATCAAAAATAAATCTGGAATAAAGAAGCAGATCTTGAAGTCTTATTTTCCAGAATTGGTTCATCAAACTATCAAAGTATGTTAAGGTAGTTACAAGTCTGTTAAATAGAGGGTTATTTGTTAACAGAAATTCAAGTCCCGTTAGTTCGTTTTATTATACTGTAGTAAATTTGTAATACAAACTCACAGAGATTGAAGAACATGGGCTTTGCTACTCGTAGCTACACAGTTCACCAAATCTGGGCTTATGATTGACGGTTTGATGATGGTCATTTTGTGTTTCTTTTCTCAAGTGTGTTTTGCTGATCTATCAAGTCACACGGATTGCCAGTGTGGACTTATTTTGAGTATAAAAACAAGTCATGATCAGTTTGTAATCAAGCTGAATTTAATAAAAATTTCAGTTCTGGAAAATTCTGTTTTCTCCCAAACTTTATGTTTGTTTCTCTGGAAAGTTTACTACTTTCTGGAATTTTCTTCGTTCGATCCTATGATTCTTACAAGAAGACTCCGCCCAAAAAGCATTTTAGCTAAAAAGAGCCTTTTTGATTAAGTATATGTAAAGGAAGAGGAATATTTGAATAAGGTTAAAGACGTGATTTGTCCCTTAATACCCATTCTGTTTCACTCTTTAAAAAACAACAATACCCTCTATCTCACTTCACATAAATATTCAAACTGACAGAAGAAAAAAAATTTATGCAAATAAAGTAATTAAGAACGAACATTTATAAATAAAGTAAATGACCTGAGTATTTTGGCCGGGAAGAAATACTTTGTATGGCTGAGTAGAGAGCAAGATCTTCTCCACTTGCTGCTTCCCCGAGTGCCGCACAAACAGGTTATGTAACTATGAACCCACACTTGTGTTCTCTCTTAATCACTCTTGCACACACTTATAACAATAGATATGGTTAATATGGAAAATATAGTCAGAGAAATCCAAAATCCATTATTGAAAATTTGCCGTCCGATTTTGTAAGTCTGTGATCACTGTGAGTTATTTTGTTTCATTGATTAGCTTATAGATATCTATCTATCTATCTATAAAATTTGGACTGAGCGTGCTTTATCAAAAGGCTAAGACTATAAGAGATCTGAGTAGGGCCCTGATTTTCATCTGAAAAATGACTTATAATGTGTTGATCCATTTAACCAGAAATTCTTCCACAGTAAATTGCTTGAAGCGAAGCTCATGACAGCACGAGTGGGCATCAAATCAACATAATTGAAGTTCATTTTTTTCATACGTGAAATCCAGTCTACTGTAATAATGGGTTGTCTTGTTTAACAAGGTGGAAGGATCACGCGAACCGGAACTTTAGGGATAAAATCAAAACTTTCAACATTTGATTTCTGCAATTCTGGTGATTAAACAGATTGAAATCAGTCCATGTTTGTTTACATATTATTAACAGAAATGGCCTACGTAACGTAACACTCATATACTGGATTTGATTGGGAATGGGATGTGTGTGGCTCTCCCGGAAACATAATGGCCCAACGACTTACCCATACCAAAGGTTTGTAGTAACGATAAAGTGATACCCAAAATATTTTGAAATAACAAATAGGTACCTTTCGTCATGTATTGTTAGTGATTTTCGTTTGGTAATGGTGAAAAGAATATAATACCCTTGAAAGTTTGATATTTTAGTTTTTTATAAATTTAAAAATTTATAAAAAAACCCTTAAGTTTGCTAATTTAACTAAACACCCCAACATATAAAATTTTATAAAATAACAAAAACACCCCCACCACTTGCAATGCCAGATTCTCGCCACCATCACCAGATTCCGATGGCCCGACAAATTGTGTTACGACATAGGCTCGTTGGATCTATATTGTAACACGTCGATCTAGCCGTCGAGAGTTTTGCGACCTCGACGGCCAGATCTGGCCGTCGAGAGTTTTGTGGCCTCGATGGCCAAATCGATGCATTACGACACAGATCCGACGGGTTTGTGTCGTAATGCAATTTTTCAGCTAGATTCTGGCGATGGTGGTCGGAATTTGGCACTGCTGGTGGTGGGGTATTTTTGTCATTTTATAAAATTTTTATATATTGTAATGTTGTAGTTAAATTAGAAAACTTAAGGGGTTTTTTTATAAATTTTTAAATTTATAAAAAACTAAAATATCAAACTTTCAAAGGCATTCTAGTCTTTTCACTATTACCAAACGGAAATTACTAATAGCACATGACGAAATGTATCTATTTGTCGTTTCAAAACCTTTTAGATACCATTTTATCGTTACGGCAAACTTTGGGTATGTGTAAGCTGTTCGGCCAAACATAATCGTCATTCTACTGAATTATTATTATGAGCCAAATAATTGTTACAGTAATCAATGTACGAAACGTGATCATCTTAGTAACGTGAAGTGGAAGATAGCATTTAATTTAATATTTGATTTGTTATTCAAGATGCTAATGGTAGCTTAAGGACTTTTTATAATAATTAATTTCGATAAACAAGGTAATTATATAAAAAGGAATAAAAATAGTGTAAAAACACAACTCTTCTTTTTCTTTTCAACGATAAAATTATTAGTAATTTTATGTGCATGTGATGGAGATAAAAGCAAAAGAATCATGGTAAATTATGATAGCAAACATTACTTGACGATTCATTCTCTTATTTTGGAAAAATCAGTTTGCCGGCTTTCCTGTTCAATACTAGAACCCATTTAATCAAATTTTTTCTTTCGGCAGGTGGCAAACCTAAACATAAGCAGTGGACTGGAGGAAGTTAAATAAAAATATAAGTCAAATGTTCATATACTGGTAATAGGCATAAACACTTTGCGTACATTGATTAATAGGAGCTATTTTTTGTGTATGTAATTTGGAGATCTGTCCATACAATACTTGCGTTTGTCTCATAAACAACCCCGCTAAAAATTTAATTAGACACTGGGTTAAAGATCCATGACAGTACAATGGCATTTACTCTCTCTCAAAGATTGTGTAAGGACGAATCAAGAATGGATTTGGGACAATTCTTGGCTGTGACGTGACAATCATTGCTCTGCTTCAATGTGAATAATTCTCAAATCCTATTAATTGTTGAGAAACAATCATCACACTAAGAGTATGGCTCGGATGAAGATTGAATGGATTGTGAAAATCAATTTGATTTAACGCTGACATCATAGTTTTCCTTTGTTGCTCCGTTCATGCAAATCAATTTGATTCGTGAAATATATTTACAATTAATATGGAAAATATAGTCAGAGAAATCCTAAATCAAAATGGCCGAGACTTTCTCCATTGACCCACGTGATAAGAATGAAGAAGGGCCCATTACAAATTGGCAGGGTAGTCTTGAAAAAGAGAGAAGACGTAGGCCACGTGACTAATCAGAGAGGGTGCTTTCTGTAACATTTTTAATCTAAGAGAGGTTTTTCTGATACAGGAAATTGAAGACAATAGGCTGATTATGTAAGGTTCTTGAAGGATAAATATAAAGTCAAAATTTGAAAGATGACAAAATTGTAAATCTATTGGTTATTTTAAAGGGATTATTCATCACACCAAAATAAGTTACTGGGCTTCTGAACAATATTGCTGCAAAGGTTGGACATCCAAACACATAAATCATATAAAAAGCAAATTAATAAGAGAACATTACGAGATGCTTAATTTTTAATTTTTATTTTTCATGTTAAGCTTGAAGATAAGCTCATTTTAGTTACATATATTTGTCTCTTGATCATTAGCTAGGTACAAAATAAGTTCATCCACATATAAAAATATTAACCAATTAATACATTTAAAAATATTACACTAAAAACAACAAAGCAGTTAGCACCATACATAAAGTAAAATTACATAGCTATATTTACGTTAGACAACTTGCAGGATAGAAAATACAGTTTGTGCCAAAGTGAGTAGCAGGAGTATAATTGCAGCAACAGTTGCCGTGGCTCTCCAAGGATCAGTAAAATACACACTACCCAAGTTTTCCATGGCATGGTTCCAAGGAGTGTGGTAGTGACTACTCAAAGTCTCATAAATGTTGTTGTAATGGGAATAACTTTGAGGAATTTGTTTGCAGAGTTTATTAAACATGGTCGCTGTTACAGAATAGTCACCTGCAGGATCGTAAATAATTCCGTCTTCGACAAGCAAATCCACCTCCTGCTCGGTATTGATAAGTGAATCCATTACGTGAATATAACGGCATATATAAGCTTCGGATGGATACTGACACACCTCTAAGGCCATCAGATTTCGAATCAAACATTCTGTGTTGTCAGTTATTTCAATATGTGGAATTTGCAACTCAACTTTATTAGAAAATGACATTGGTCGTTTGGTGAGTTGAACGTCAACCAAATATTTACCCCGACTATGCTGAAATTTCACTCCAGAATTTTTCAATTTGACCACGTTTGGTACAGCACCGAGGGACCTCAATGAGAATTTAGACTTAGCATTCGGCGGAATTTCCACTAGACCATATCTACACAAATCAGTGAAATGTTTAATTTTGAATTTAGTACTTTGCATATGAAGTGGTCTGTTGGGCGGGAGATGGAGTTGAAAGAAAACGCCAGAAAGATCACTGAAGGGCATTTCAAAATGAGAAACTTCATTTCCGCGGCGTAGGTGTGGGCCAATTTATATAACTCATCAAGCACAAAATACGGGAGCTGATTTTCGAGTAACCATAAGTCCCGTCTTATAGGTGCTAGCCACACCTCAGTTAGCAAAAAATCATCTTTATATCCAAATAAAAATCTCAAGAAGAGCTCGATGATGAAACCAGCATCCAGTAGAATCATTTCCATTAAGTCAACGCTGTCCATAAAATGGATAGACAGCTCTGCATAATGATAGTGGATTCGAGTTTTGTTCTTCAGGATAAAATTCATGAGTTCCTCCTGTTTATCCGGGATAATTCGTCCGAAAAATGCATCTCTATATCTTTTTTTTTGCATTATCATGTCAACCAACTCTTCTCTGTGATAGTGATAAGGGCCTATTGAAATTAATTGAGGAGTATAGGCTTCGTCATTTACCTTTCTAAGATTCCTAGGAACTTTGTGTATACAACGCTTTTCATCATCATTAATTGCTAAGTTGCTTGGCCCAGCTTCATTAACAACACGTTCTATGTTGATAATTTCCATCTCGGAAGCTCTAGCTCCTGCCGCCGAAAACAAGTTGTTATCACTTAGTTACCAATAACCTCTAAAAACAAAAGGGAAATTAGGACTGAGGAAATTGTGAGATCACTAATAATTTTGAGGCGGCCTTGGGAGGGGTAGATAGGTGGCAAATTAAGGGTATATATGATAGTATTTATGTGGTAGATGTGGAGAGTATAATTAATTTTTATCAGAAATATACTTTCCTAACTTTATTGAAAATCCTACTTAGAATATATGATTATTGCCATTTAATCAAAGTATCCTCATATCTATTAAAAAATGCATCACTCATACCCCTTAAACCTAACAAGGTTCTTTATGAATTAATTTTTTGCTGCTTTAAAAATTCCTAGTGTTTCATTCATTTGGTTTATAATTATATGTTTGAAACAGATATTTTTATTCAAATTAGAAATTTAAATCATCCATCCTAATCTCGAATTGTTTAAGTCTTAATCAAAGAAAAATTATATAAACAAGTTATACCAAATTAAATAAATAGAATCAAGAATACAATGCATAAAGTAAATTATATAAACAAGTTATACCAAATTAAATAACTGATAATTAAATTAATAAAGTAAAGTTTGAAAATAATTACGAACTTGATCAATATTTCGGCCTAAACAAATAGTTGCAGTGTTGACGTGCAAGACCAGGTCGTGTTTTCACCAAGGGTCTGCTTGGGAGTTTTTTTTACACTGGTTTTGGGAGGGTTTTAATTAGAGTGGTTTTGAGGTGTTTAAAAACCTTCACTTGCCAGATTTTTAATAGGGTGGTTTTGAGTGATTTAAAAACCCCCCAAAACCAGTGTAGTGTATTTTTGAGAGGTTTATAAAACACCCCAAATTGGAGTGTTTTGGCTGGTTTAAAACTTTTATCCCAAAAAAACCCCTTTCCACTCCCTTTGCTGCACACAAATCTCTCGCTGTTGTTGACTTCTCTCTAGCACACAAATCTCTTGCTACTGCACACGAAGTGAGTGAATGGTTTTAATTTGTTACACACAAATCCCTTTGCTGCACAAAACTCGTTTGGGTTTGTATTAGATTCTTCTCACTTTCAGCAAATTAGGCGTCAACCAAATTAGGCATTTTGGTTTCTGATAATGTATTAGGCGTCAACCAAACTAGTGTAGTTTCTTTCTCAAAAAATCCTTCCAATAGTAATAAGTATTAACTATTACATCTTCTCAAAACTTGAAAAGAAAAAGTTGTCAATTCACCAGCTATTTAAAAACCACAATTTTCAACGCCTCTCAAGCAAACCGTGTCCAGTATTTGACTGCAATCTGTTTCTCCCATTTAAATTAATTTACAATCTCTTCTTTCTTTTCAAATTTTATTTGCTTGCTATTATTCTTCACAGGAGTCAAAACTATGTCCAGCATTCCAATTTGATAATTATAGCGTCTTCTACTCTTACTAAATCGGATAACCCAAAACTCACTTAAATCTGGACACAGACTAATGATAATGGAAGTAAAACTCAAAACCAGGTGTTAAATAAGAAACATAAGTACAACTTTGTAAAAACACCTTTTTCACAAGACTGAGTAGCTAAAAACATGCAAGTCAAATTTATAACTTCAAAGTTAATTAAGCGAAAGAGAGAGTGTTTTAATTTTAGGGGTATTTATGTAAATTTATCATTTACAAAAACTGTCAGAACCGTTGGAAAATAAACTCCCAAACACAGGTTGGGTGTTTTAAAAACCGCTACTAAAAACCTCTCAAAACCGCTACGGTAGTTTACCCTCAAAACCGCTACGATGGTTTACCCTCATAACCGCTACCATAAAACTCCCAAGCAGACCCCAAAAGACTTACTCTTTAAAGGATGGAAATGAATTCTTTACCTCTATGAGCTGCCTTTAGCAAAAGCCATTTCAATATTTTTATTAGAAATTATAGCAGAATGTCCTCTAGACCAACACTCTATAAATGATGGACTTTAACAATTGAATGTATTTAATTGAATCAGATTCTTGATTTCATTTAAATATTTTTATGTAATAATATTCAAAAGAGTATGCATTTAACTAAGATCCTTAAAAATAATATAAAATCTTATAATTAGGATTTTCAAAATAAGGTTGAATAGGATTTTGGGTCAATTATAGTTTATAAATAAATAAAAAATTAGATAAAATTATTAATTATCTTAAAAATAAAAAGATTTCACAATTAAGATAACATGATATATGTAAAAAATAACATAAAATGCCAGTAAAATTATATATATATATATATATATATATATATATATATATATAAAGCAAGGCGAACCCAAGTACAAAGGAAGGGGCCGCACTTAGAAATAATATAATATAATGAGTAATGCTAGTTTTACAAAGACATATACAAAGGGGTATTATATTAGAAAAATGCTATTCTTACAAAGACTCATACAAAGAAGGTTACAAAGTGACATCATCCAGAAGAAAAAAACAAAGAAAAAAGGGAAAAAGAGAAAGAGAGAGAGAAAGAAATCATGAAAATCAAGGGTGAGGATTGTCTTTATATGTCCCCTTTGTATGTGTCTTAGTAAAACTAGTCTTGCTCAATATAATACCCCTTAAACCTACAACAAGAGACTTACAAGGACTATGGCGTCCACTGACTCAGGTGGTAGATATTTCTACAAAATGACTAAACTACCCTTATTGTTTTTGACTTCAGTTTACTTTTGTTAACATCGTCTTAATGTCAAGGATAGATTTTTTCAAAAATCTTGGGTCTCCAAACTTTAACCAAAATCTCTCACTTCACTTAAACGCAATTTCGACGTTCAAAAACTACTTTGTAACTCGATCATTAATTTAAGCAAAGTAAGAGGAAATTGAGCCTCTCGAAGGGCAAGACCTAGGGGATGTAAATATTAACACAAAAAACATAAAAATAGTAAAGCAAAGTAAGTAATTAAGAACCTGAATATTATGTCCCAAAAGAAATATACTGAGAAAGAGAGCTTATCCTCCTCCTCCCGGATGCCGAACAGAATATAGAAGAGTTAAAAAAAAAGAGTTGCGATATGAAATACAAGATTATTTTACTCATTTATAAAGTTCTAAATAACACGTTAATTAAAGATGAACATGTACAATATTATGATCTTCTCCTCTGAGACCTTTTTATAAATAAAGTAAATGACATTGTTGAAGGTGAAGTTAGAAACGACGTCGCACCACTTATCTTATACGTAGCCCTTTTTGACTTGCGCTTCTTCTAACCGTTGGATTGCTTGAACTAATCTGATGGCTGTCTTGATGCCACCTGGACAGCAGTATAAAAGTCTCCCCTCTCCCGTCTGAAGTATAACAGAAGCTGTAGTTCATTCAACATCTCTCTCTCTCAGTTGTATCGCATAAGAGCCTGTATTTTTCTTGTTTTTCTTTGCTGCAAATTCTGTCATTACAGTAAGTGTTTTTCAGTCACTTCGTGAGGGTTGAGTTTACTCTTGGGTGCAAGGTTTCCGAGTAGAGTTCCCTCGGAGCAGATTTGTAGGTGTAAAGAAGAAAGTGTTGAGTGGGAAGAGAGAGAGATCAGTAGAGTGAGAGTGTGTGTAATATGTAACAAAGGTTCTAATTAGTGTAGAGAGCTCCTCAATTGTGGAGTTCAACGTGGATGTAGCTTATCCAAATCTTAGATAAGTGAAACACGATAAATCGTGTTCTTATTGGTTGATTGTTCTTTGTGTGTTGTGATTGTTCTTAATTTTAGTTTGTTAAGTTGAATTTGGTAATTGGTTTGAATCTTTACAGTAGTATCAGAGTTAGAAATCTAGGGTTCATCGATCTCTAGGTCTATTCTTGAATTAAGAATTCGTCAAATTTTTTGGGGCTTTCACGATCCGTAAGTTCTTTAGAGTTCTAGGGTTCTTTAAACTTTCTGGAATTTTCTTCGTTCGATCGTATGATTCTTACAAGAAGACTCCTTCCAAAAAGCATTTTAGCTAAAAAGAGCCTTTTTGATTAAGTATTTGTAAAGGAAGAGGAATGTTTGAGTGATTAAGGTTAAAGACATGATTTGTCCCTTAATACCCATTCTGTTTCACTCTTTAAAAAACAACAATATCCTCTACCTCACTTCACATAAATATTCCAATTGACAGAAGAAAAAATATATATGCAAATAAAGTAATTAAGAAAGAACGAACATTTATAAATGAAGTAAATGACCTGAGTATTTTGGCCGGGAAGAAATAATTTGTGTGGCTGAGTAGAGAGCAAGATCTTCTCCTCTTGTTGCTTCCCCGAGTGCCGCACAAACAGGTTATGTAATTATGAACTCACATTTGTGTTCTCTCTTAATCACTCCTGCACACACTTATAAGTTATAACAATAGATATGGTTAATATGGAAAATATAGTCAGAGAAATTATTGAAATAGCCGACACTTTCTCCATCGACCTACGTGATAAGAAATAAAGAGAATTTAAGTCATAGCAAATGGACCCGACACACTTTAGGTTTTTGTCAACTTCCCAAATGGCTTGATGAATGGAGGGGGCTCTAGCGACTTCAGAAATAGAGGACATGTGGGCATTTTAGCTTGGGCTTTTGAAAATTGGCTTACGAAATGGTTAATAAAGCCGATTGTGTTGGCTGTATTCGATTGGTTAACTCTAAAAACAGCTACCAAATCCTTTGTAAATACTGCACACTTAGAAAATGGGAGAAAAATGAATATGAAATGCTAAACCCTTGTATTCTTGTTTTACCGCTTTAGTCCCTCTTAGTTTATGTTTCTTACAATTAATTTATAACATGTCATCACCAAGAGAACTTTCTAACTACTTTAACTTCATATTTTATCACACACAACCTTTTTTTTTTATAAGTGTATCATGTGCTTGCCAATAAATTAGATTTTCATAGAGTTTTATATGTTTGAACACAAAAA
This sequence comes from Pistacia integerrima, assembly GCA_026225825.1. Taxonomy (NCBI): domain Eukaryota; kingdom Viridiplantae; phylum Streptophyta; class Magnoliopsida; order Sapindales; family Anacardiaceae; genus Pistacia; species Pistacia integerrima. Next base: position 37,714,110 of record CM047747.1, read on the forward strand.
CTTAAGGAAGGGAGCTAAAATGTTACCACACATGATTCCATGCATGTCTTCTAGTTGATGTTTACATTAAGTGAAAGTTAAAGTTAAAAGCCAAAGCTAAGGCAATTTGAATAGCAAAGGCAATTTTACACTGAACACACACACACACACACACAAACAAAAACACGCAAAACACACACAAACAAAAGCACACAAAAACAAAAACACACACAAAAAGGACCAGCACTTCGTGGATACAAACACACACAAAAAGGATAACCACAACACAACACACAATTTTTTCCTTTCACACACACACACTCATATATATATATATATATATATAAGATTTGATTGAAGAAGTGCACAAATGACATGGTATATCTGTCTTCCCGAAGAATTTCTCCAACACCAAATATATATATATATAGAAATGAGAGATTATCATGTAGGGATTTCAAAAATAAATAAATGTTAAAATATCAGACACGAAACAACCATAATATAGCTAATTTTATTGATCATATAATGGTATACAAAACTATATCACTTCATCAATTGTCTTTTATTGTCATTCACAATTGCCGAGATGTCCGATGTGAGTTTAGCAAATGAAAATAAATGAATTTCAAATTTGGTTGGTGATCATCAGAACCGAATTTGGAATAAAATGAAGGATGAAATGAATAAAGAAATACAATCAGATTCCTTGCATTGTATCATAGTAAACAAAATTATATATATATAACACCACTGGTTGATGTCCCACCAATTTTGTTTTTGTCATTTACAATGTGCTGTGAGTAAAAGTTCTCGCTGTTACCTTCACTTTGCATTTTTTGGGAAAAATCAGTTTGCCGGCTTTCCTGTTCAATACAAGAACCCATTTAATCAAATTTTTTCTTTCAGCAGGTGGCAAACCTAAACATAAGCAGTGGACTGGAGGAAGTTAAATAAAAATATAAGTCAAATGTTCATATACTGGTAATACAACAAAACAAATGGTTATAGATATACCTTGATTTCAGCAATGTTCAACAGTCTCCATCTTCTACTCAGCAGCTGGTTAGAACAAGGTTGCTCACCATTGCGGCAGGGAAAGCTTCGATTTGACTTTGCCCATGGAATCACTTCCTAAGTCCGTCTACATCCATGTTGCTGAGAGATAATGAAAATGCTTGAAATCTTGAGTTATCTAACATTTTTGGCTCTAGAGATTATGTCGTATATAGAAACTGATGGTTTTAAACCTGACTTTATCATCTCATTAAGTAAAACCTCAGCCTCTTGCCACTTCCCGTCCTTGCAAAAGACACCAATAGTGGAGCTATAGCTAGCAACATTTGGAACAAGTCCCTTCCCATCCATTTCTTTAACCAACCTAAGGGCCCTATATGAGTTATCCTCTTTGCAATACCCGTGAATCATCATATTATATACAACATCATTCGCCTCCAACTGCATCTCACTCATTGATTTGAATAGTTTTGATGCCTCTTTCATATTGCCTTTCATACACAATCCATGGATCAAAACACCATACGTGTAAACATCTGGAACCAAACCAGCCTTCTCCATGAAGGCATGTATCTGAAAAGCTTTCTCCATATGATCAGATCGAGCAAATGCATCTATTAGAATTGTATAAGTAACTTTAGAAGGAGTTATGCCCCTCTCCTCCATCTCCCTAAGCATATCAAAAACTCTACCTAAATTTCCTGCTCTACAAAAACTTCCCATTAGAACATTATAAGTCACTAAAGATGGAGAATGACCATTTGACTTTAATTGATCAAAGAATGTCAAAGCCTTGTCCAATTGCCCAACATTACAAAACCCATCTATTATTGTGTTATATGTGATTAAATTGGGAATAATACTAGCATTTCTCATCTGATAAAATAACCTCTCCGCCTCCCGGATCCTCATCACTTTACATAATCCACCAATAAGAGTGTTATATGTAACCACATTGCAAGCAACACCTCTTTCACGCATTTCATCAAGCAGTTTAAAACCTTCACTTATTTTTCGATCATTGCAATACTCATTAATCAAACAATTATAAGTATACAAGTTTGGTGACACCCCATTAAACTGCATTTTTCTCATATAGCTCAAACCCATCCCTTTTAAGGCCTTTTTTAAATAATCCACTAATCAAAACTGTGTAAGTGTACTGATTAGCAACCAAACCTAGCTCACCCATTTTATCAAACAACTTTTTAGCTCTCTCGATATCACCATTTTTACAACACCCATCAATCAAAGTAGTATACATAACAACATTTGGAGACCAACCCAAATCCTCCAACTGATGAAAAACCTCAAATCCCTTGTTCAAATCACCAGCCTCACAACATCCCTTAATCATTATCCCAAAACTATAGGCATCCAATTTAACCCTACATTTATTCTCACTAAAAAACAACCAACTCTTCTCAAAACAAGAAGATTTGATAAGAAAGCTCAACAGATTATTAAACAAATTTGATTCAGGTACAAGACCCTTATCAACCATTTGATTAAAATAAAACAGAGCTTGCTCTACTGACTGAGATTTTATAAGAGCATTTACAATTGCTTCATAAAGATGAAACTTAACTGTTGGGTCGCAATTTAAGTGTTTTTCTGTTAAGTGGTGGAGAAGAGAGTGAGGAGTGATGACTGAAGATGAAATGCGACCAGATAATATCTGTAGAATGAGAGACTGCGCATGAGATTGCATGTTCGAGGAGAGAAGAAGGTGGAGAGTTATTGATATGGATTGTGGGGTGTGATGGAGGCCTTGGAGAGTCATGGAGTTAAAGAACGAAAAAGCTTTGAGAGGTGGGATTTTCATCATATTTGATATGAGAGCCATAGCTTGCTGACTGTGTGACATTTTTGCAGCTACAGTTTGCATGCCATGGCTTTCTGACTACAAAGTTCTAAATACTGCACAAGAAAAATGAATATTACGCTGTAACCGAACTTCCAGATCAAAGAACAATTTTCCCATTTTCTATTTTCCCTCTACCGTGCAAAATTTTTGCAGCTACAGTTAAAATATTACGCTGTGATGGAGGCCTTGGAGAGTCATGGAGTTGAAGAAAGAAAAAGTTTTGAGAGCTGAGATTTTCATCATATATGATATGAGAGCCAGAGCTTGCTGACTCTGCGACATTTTTGCAGCTACAGTTTGCATGTCATGGCTTTCTGACTACAAAGTTCTTAATACTGCACAAGAAAACGAATATTACTCTGTAACCGAACTTCCAGATCAAAGAAAAGTTTTCCCATCTTTTATTTTCCCTCTACCATTTTTTGTTCATTCTCTTCGAAAATGTCAGCATAGATAACAAATTATTTACAAATTCTTAAAAAAAAAAAAATGTGAATTCGCTTCTTGCAATGTCAACACAAATGATATATCTCATCATCTTCAGTACACAAACTGTCTGTAAACGATTTTACCTTGTAACAAATATCACAAATACAGAATCATCTCATACAAAAACTATTAGCAAAATTATCAAAATTATAATTTACCATCAACCCATCAAAGAAACAAGGGAAAAGGAAAGAAAACCTTAAAATATTTTTAAACAAAAATACAAAAATAATGTAGCACAAGTAGATTCATTTTAGTGAGAGAGATTTTAAAGCTAGTTTTACACCATTGCTACATTTAAACGACAAACAGAAACAAAATGTCGAAATTATGAATTTAAGCATCACATGAATCAAGAAATAAAAGCACAGCACAGCACAATTTTACTTCAATTTTGAATTTTGAATGTCTTTAAATTAAATATAAGAAATTGAGTTTAAAACCGATTGAATGCATCATTCACTTAACTCATAGAAAGAATAAGCAGGAAAGAATTAGGAAATACCTCCACATCGGCGTACGGCGGCGTGTGCGGCAGGTAACGGCAGCGATCCTCGCACCGAACTCTAAGCGCTAGTTGAACCTTCTTCGGTCTCTTTCAGCGGCGGGGAGCTTTCTCTCTTAAAGAGGGTCTTCGTTGCGCTTTCCTCTGACAGTTATACCCCTTACGAGGGCAGGGCGCCCTAGCTAGATTCAAGTTCTCCTCCCAGGGGAGAAAGGTAAATGCATTCTTTTTTAATGAATACAAGAATCAAGGACAGAGAGCTGATAGATTTTGCGCGATTTGAAAGAGGACCTCATTTTAATATTTGTTTGTCCACTGTCAGTAAGATCCCTATAGATTATTATAATAACATCGTCTATCCCAATCGATCACATCCATATATTTGTCATTATTATTTTACCCCCCTCTTTTAAATTTTTACGGGGTTATCATATTTTGTCCCCATAAATTATCAAAAAAACAGAGTTTTATAATAATAAATTTATTATGCCCAAAAAATCAAGCTGACACACGCTTACATCAGTCAAGACCAATTAGAGTTCATAAAGATTTATGTCATCTAAGTACTGTTACATCATTCAAAGACAGAAGAAATAAGACCGTCATTAACTTGGGAAGTAAAGATTTGGCTAGTGAGTGACTAGGAGTCATCCACCTGCTCAAACCTTCACGATTTAAGAATATCTCTTGTGCAATCAATCAATGGGAAGTAGTATAGGAATTATATAATACCTACCCGCTTACAGACTTGTGATCATTACCCAAAAACCTCTTACTATAAATAAAAGACTCCCCTCTATTTTTCGGGATTCTGATAACATAAACACTCTCTCTCTCTGTATTTCTATTCTCTGGTCGTTACTCTCAACATAATTGTAATCTCTCATTTATAAAAAGACAGTGTATAGAGGATTCGCTTTAAGCATCTGAACCATTTTAAAAATATCTCTCATTTATTTATTTCATTTTTTATTTCCGTGTAATTTCTAAATTAACTCAACACTTTATACATACAAATAGTTGGTGTCAAAATCCAACATCAACCAAATTTTTATTATCAATCCGAATCAGAGGGTCATTTTTGTTAATTTCAATCGATTGTTTTATAAAATTTTGTTCATAGAATTTCATAATGCCATTGCACCAGGGTTAAGCCCGCTGGCTTATCGAGTTCGAGCTTGGTATTTATAAAAGGATGTTAGTGTAAATTTCTCAAATCTAATAGGTTTCCATTTAATTTCTCAAACTTTTACGCATATAAATTATAAGGGGCTGAAACCCCATGGCCACTCCAAACTGGTAACTTCACAACATCGCTATGATGACTATGAAAATCAAATCTTTAAGAACAAAACCTCTCCAAATCCTTTCTTCTTCCTCAAATCTCTTAAAGTTTCAATCTTTTTCATCATCTTCAACAATTGAACAATCTTCATTGAACCCAGGACCTAAAACTGCAACTTTAACACCACAATTAACCCAACAAGAACTCGCCAAAATCAACCTCTTAATCCCACGCCTATGCCTCACAAACAACATTAACACAGCCATTAATCTCACTCTCACAGCTTTACAAACAAACCCACCTCCCAAGTCTCTCTCTTTCTCCATTTTAACTCACTCTCTGACTTCCCAGCCCGACTTGGTCCTCCCCATGGCACTTTTAACCAAACTCAAACATACCCCACAAGCACACTCACATCTCATATTAATCACCACACTTCTTGTGTCTTCATATCTCAAAAAGGGTAGGCCAAAAGATGCTTTGAAAGTGTACAACTGGACGCTGAGGCCTGGCTCTCCGTGTAAAGTGGAGAAAGTGGTGTGTGAGGTTTTGGTTGATGGGTTGTGTAGAAGTGGGTTGGTTATGGAGGGATTGAGGGTTTTGAGGGAAATTTTAGGGATGAATTTGGTGGTGAGAAGTGGTTTGAGGAAAAGGGTTTTTAGGAGTTTGTTGAGAGAGGCTAGAATTAGGGAGGCTAAGGAGTTGAATGAAGCTTTGGAGAGAGTTGAGAATGGCGAAGGTGAGGGTTTGGAGAAAGTGTTGGCTTTGTTGGATCAGATTATTGCTAATTGGACAGAGTAGAGCAGGTTAGTCTTTATTGAAAGACATTCTCTGTGTTTATTTGGGATTTTGTTGTTTATACTTCTGTATAAGATTTTTTCCATGAAATCAGTATGTTAACTTGATAATGATGCGGGAATGAAGTTTTAGATTAAAGAATCCATGAGATCGAAATTAAATTATGTCATGATGAGCTTGGGTTTCTTTATCTAGAGTTATAGAAGGTACCATTTCTGATGTGTGAAAACGAAGATAGTTCTAGAAATCTTGAAATTATTATAATGAGTGAAAATGAATGATATTGGCTCCAAATTGCAGTCTGTTTTTACCATGATTTGATGTTTGCTTGTGTGGCATCTGTTCTTTTCTCGTGTATTCTTGATATAGCAACATCATTTGTTTTCATTGACATTATGCTTGAGTTTACTTCATGAAAAGATGGTGGAGACTGGAGAAGATATATAACCTTGGAATTGTGTACAACAATTCCTTGGGGTTGCTAATTTCTGCAACATAACAAAAGCTGATCAAGAATTTTGGTGTTAGAAGTTTAACATTGATGTTGGTAGATACTTTTTTCTTTCCATGATATGTGCATATCCTTGACACAAATTTGTGTATATTAGTTCCTACTTCTTGCTGTGGATGCGTTCATTAATCATTTTCTTTATTCATAGAAAATAGCAAGCAGGTAAGGGTAAAAGGGAAAAACATTCTAAGCAAGATTGATTGTTGTTTGGCTTGTGACATGCTTTACTTGATCTATAAAAAGGATAATTTCTCTGTATCTAGTTGTGTCATTTTCTGTAGCGCCGTTCTGAAGTTCTACTGATTAGGAATTTAGCAAAGATTCCGTTTCGTATCTACAAACTACAATACATGTCCGATCCATTGCTTGATTAGTGAAGCAGGTTATTTAGGTCAGTTATTCCCTTGGTTATTCCCATCCTGGTACATTGTCATGTAGCTAAATAAATTTAAGGTGAGTGTTTGACCTAAGACAATCCTCTGCTTCAGTTTGACTAGTTGACTGACTGGGGTTAAAGCCAACGTAACCATCTCTAGTTTATACCTCTTAGTAACTGTATTAGACTCTTCAGAATGAGATAATAAAGAGATCACTTACTGATATATGGTTTGAGTAAATCTGTATGTGAGCAAGTCTTACTAGGTTGAGTTAGTCACCTCTAACTGGGAAGAACAGTCCCTGATAAACATGATTTCAGTGATATGCAAAGGGAATATATCCTGAACTATATTCTAAATTCAAGCAGATAGTGCAAGCTGAAAAACTCATCCTGTAACCTTTGTTCTAAATGTGATTTACACGTAAGTCTATGGTATTGACACTTCGTCCTCTGCATTTAGGAAAATGGTATAACTTATTGACTAGTAGGATCTAAAGCATCAACTTTTCACAACCTCAATTTAGACAAGGGCAAGCAAGTACTGAATTTCGAAAAGTGTACTAATCTTAATAAATTTATTTTTATTGGTTGGTTTGATTAGCCGATGTAGGTGGCTTGGGATAGTAAAATTAGGTAAAGGCATAGTCAAATAATAAAAAGACATCACAGTTTCTAAAGAAAAACATTGCAAAATGGTGTTAGAAATGAAATCTGGAAGCATCTTATGACTCTTTTTAAATTAGTTTCGTCATGGACTTTTTCAGCTGGTTTTACATATCTATATCTTTCCTCGTCAATTTACTTACTGAATGAGTTATGTAATCCCACTTCAGGTATGAATGAACTCTTTGGACTCAAGCGACTATGCGATAACTGTCTGCTCCACATTCATGATACGAAGAAACAGCTTTACCGAGCAGTCGCTTCTTGCTTCTGATGCTGCTAAACATGTTTAAAGATTGTTAAGAGAATGCAGGCAAAGTTTCAAATAGCTGAAGGGTGTGGTCACTCCGAATTTTATATGGGATGCTTAAGGAAAGGGGAAAGCATCAATGGAACAAGTTCTGACTTAGAGAGAGTATGAATCAAAGGACCATTTCGAAAAACTACTTGGTTACTTGCTACGTCAAGAATGTTAACATCGATCTTATGCTACTAGAATGATGTTGATTATAATTCCTATATCATTATCGATCCGATGTTGAATGTTATTGACATTGATATCATTATATGTAACTAAAATATTCGAATCTTGACAATATTACTCCTCGCCTCCAGCTAAAGAAATCTTGAAGGGTTCGGAATTTTTATTTTAAATATTCTATTAAATAGGACATGTTAATAAAAAGTTAGTTTATTTTGCCCTAGAGAATGAAATTATAATTGTGATTTTAAGAAATTTTTTTTATGAATGGTTTCATTAGCGTAAATCTTCCTCTACAGTAAGGACTAAAAATAGCAAAATATCACTTATTTGTATATATTAGAAAAATTATCGAAATCAATGTTAAAATCCTCAAGAAATTAATCCAGTTCTAGAATAACTCAAGCACAGTAAATGGATGAAAGAAAATTAAATTTATTCAAAAAAAAAAAAAAAATCCATGAATTTCCTGAAGGTTTGACAAATTAATTTTGATTATTGTATAATAATGAATGTGTTTAATTATTTTTACAAAATACAGAGACAGTAACTGGGTTCAAGTGGATAACGTTGTCAAAACTTGTAAAACACAAGACGCAGTTCAAAGTATGAGCTTTGAACTTTAACTTGTAATAAGATTTCTTCTTTCTCCCATGGTTATCTCAGTTTCTCTTCATCATCTCACTCACTCTTTCTTCTCCAGTTCCCAGGTCCATTTCTCTCTCTTGTTTCTTTTTATTATTTTCTATATGCATAGATGTTTAACCATTGTAATTGTATCGTATTGTATGTGTGCAACAGCAGAACCTGAAGCATAAAAGTGTTCACCAGGGATGGTCAGAGCGACCCGGTTACCGTTTCAGCAATAACAGCAAGAACAAACTCAGACCCATCAAAGCTTCAGTGGAGACTCCTCCTTTTCCACTCTTTCAACCTCCCCAAGTTGACGAATCAGATTCTGATGGGGTGATTTTTTACATTTTTATGTTTAATTTTTACCATTTCAACTTTGCATACGTTCAATGATTAGTCAAACTGAGGATAATGCAAATATATATCGGGCTTAGTAAAGTGTTCTTCAATTTTTATATTTTGCTTCAAGAGAGTTACAATCTGGTATTCTTTCAGGAGTTGAAATAATAGAAACTGAACTTTAGTTTAGTTTTTAGAAAATTGTTTTTTGAAGCAATTCAATTGAACATGTTTTCATAACATTTCTTGTATCCCTTGTTTTTGAATGTAATGCTTTTTGTTTTTGGTAAATAGTTGGAGCCAGCAGACCCTGATTTCTATAAGATAGGTTATGTTCGAAGTATGAGAGCGTATGGAGTTGAATTCAAAGAAGGGCGCGATGGATTCGGAGTGTATGCTTCCAAAGATGTTGAACCACGTCGTCGTGCTAGAGTGAGTCACTTTGTTTGCAACTGAATGTGTATATAATTACTGGACTAGCTATGGAATTGTGTTAATCATGTGCCTAGTGTGTCTCGTTGTCTTTGTGATGCTAATATCTGATTTTTTACTTAACTATGTATGGATTGATGTTCACTTGTCCGCGCAGGTAGTCATGGAAATACCTCTGGAGTTGATGATAACAATAAGGCAGAAACTCCCATGGATGTTTTTCCCAGATATAGTGCCAATAGGCCATCCAATATTTGATATCATTAACTCAACCGACCCAGAGGTAACTTAATTATTCCTTATCGTTAGAGATAAGCTCTTAACCTTATTTTCTACTACATCAGTATAAATCACCATTTAAGTTTGGATCCTTAACGTTTATGCTTCCCACAGTATCTTCAATTTGGCTGATTACCAAACACATGGATTGAAATTTAAAGCAGTTGAGTGCCTTTCGTTTGTGCTTATGATGTGCATCTCTCTGTGGCAGACAGATTGGGACCTCAGGTTGGCATGCCTTCTTCTGTATGCATTTGATCGAGAGGACAACTTTTGGCAACTATATGGTGACTTCTTACCTAGTGCAGAAGAGTGCACTAGCTTGCTTCTAGCAACTGAGGTGAGTAAATGCACAAAAAAAAAAAAAAAAAAAAAAGCCTTTTAGCGAGAATTCTTCTTGTATTCATTGGTATCCAATCATTTCATCATATTGCTTTGTGTCAATCTAATAGCCCCTTTTTCTTTCTATTAAATTTTTTTTTTTTTTCAGCAATTTCATTTCGTTATCCCTATAAATTTTCACTTTATTGCCTTGTGAAGAAACATAACATTTGTTCTTGTGCTCATGGTTTTGTGTGTGCAACAGGAGGATCTTTTGGAGCTTCAGGATCCAAATTTTGCATCAACAATGAGAAAACAACAGCAAAGAGCATTAGAATTCTGGGGAAAGAACTGGGTATGAAGAAACTTGATACTATACAGTAGAAAGCATTCTGATCTTCCCACGATGTTTTTTTACACCAATGTTCCACTTCAATAATGAAACTTTGTGTTTTAACCTCAGCACGATGGAGTTCCACTCAAGATAAAGCGCCTTGCTCGTGATCCTGAGAGATTTATGTGGGCAATGAGTATTGTACAATCACGGTGCATTAACATGCAAATCAGGATTGGTGCTCTTGTACAAGATTCAAATATGCTAATCCCTTATGCTGGTAAATTTTTTTTATTAAATTCTTCTAAGTATGTCATCTGATATCTTGCCATTATTGAAGATATATAATATTTTTTCATCATTTTACAGACATGCTAAACCATTCATTTCAGCCAAATTGTTTTTTCCATTGGCGTTTTAAGGATCGCATGCTTGAAGTGATGATAAATGCTGGACAGCGGGTTAAAAAAGGAGAAGAGGTAATATTCATAATTTCCTGAACTTTCTATGTTTATTAGTGCCCTACATTTGTTTGTATACCTCTATGCACGTAATGAATGTAAGAAATGGTATGAAATTTCTAATTATATGCCAAAAATATGATGTACCCGAATCCCTGATACAATGTGTTAGCATTGCAGTTCAGGTTCGTCCTATTGGAATGGAAAATACTAATTCTAGATCCAATTAGGCCCTGTATGTGAGAGCTGACAGTTGTAGATTATGTTACCTTTGACCTAATTTACAAACTGCTGATGCCTTTTACCAATCGAGGCAAACAAAAATCATGTCCATACTCTGCAGAAAACGGATCCACTTTTTTTATTTGATATAATTTCATACTTTCTCATATTTGAGAGCCGACAGTTTTAGATTATGTTACATTTGACCTAATTTGCAAACTGCTGATGCCTTTTACCAATCAAGGCAAACAAAATTCATGTCCATACTCTGCAGAAAACGAGTCCCTTTTTTTTTTTATTTGATATAATTTCATACTTTCTCATATTCTCATTCACTCCCTTCTACTTAAGATGACATGCTTCTTCAGTCCAATGCCAAACCTTATGGAGATGATCTCTTTGATTTCAATTTTTGTTTCTTTTCTACAGATGACTGTCAATTACATGAATGGACAGATGAACAACATGCTTATGCAAAGATATGGCTTTTCATCACCTGTGGTAATTTCCTCTAGGCTTCACTCATCATAAAGATAATATCTTTTACCATTTAAAATTGTGTGCATCTGTTTGCACCATGACAGTTAATTCTTTCAAAGCAATTGCAAAACAAAATTGTATTTCTACTTCAGGAACGGTTACTTTTTCACGTCTATGCCACAATCTTACAGTGTATCAAATATATGGTTAAGGAAAATGCTAACCCACAAACTTCCTCTCACAACCCCGACGTGACAGCTCGCAATTAATCAGTTTATAATGGGTCCCACCTAGGTCCCACCTGATAAATTATGGCTAACCAATTGCGAGTTGCCACGTTGGAGTTGTGAGAGAAATTTTATGAGAAGAGGTTGTAGGTATAGCATTACTTGTTGGTTAATAATTTACTACTAGTTTGTTTTGTGAATAGCCTTCACGGTTTGATGATGTTAAATGATCTACTAGATTTTTCTTTGGTCATTCAGTGAGATAGTTCAGGATTAGCAAATAATGTTTTTTCAGAGTGTATGTAGTAGCATTGTATCTTATGGTAAATATTAAAGTTTATGGGGATGATAGATCGTTTGGTTTTGAAAAGTGCTAATCCTTGTTTTAGATTTAGCAGTTCTGGACATTATCAATTCTCATCTTGTTTGCAATATTCAGTTGAACAAGTGCCTTGATATTTTCAACTTAAACGAATCTGTCAAAGTTACTTCCATTTCAAATTTCGAAATTCTGTTAACTTGCTTATTTTTACATTTCTGTTTAAATTCAAATTATACTCCTAATTCTTCCCAAATTAACGCATAGGTATATTTCACTTGTAAAACTGCAGAATCCTTGGGATGTGATCCAGTTTTCTGGCAATGCGCGCATTCATTTGGATTCTTTCTTGTCAGCTTTCAACATATCTGGTCTTCCTGAAGAATATTACCATAACAGTATGTGTTCTATAACTATTAAACATAATCCAGCTATCTTTTCTACCATCACAGTCTAATAAATTTACTGCAGGTCAGCTAGCAAGCGATGGAGACAGTTTTGTTGATGGAGCTGTCATAGCAGCAGCAAGAACATTGCCTACTTGGTCGGATGGTGATGTCCCCCTGATCCCAAGCTTGGAAAAAAAAGCTGTGAAGGAATTACAGGAAGAATGCCAACGAAACCTAGCAGAATTCCCCACCACTTCTAAACAAGACCAGAAAGTACTAGGTAAATCTGCTATGCTTGTCTTGTATTTTATCCACAAAATGATGTTAGATCTTGATATAATATTGTTGGACACAGTATAAGTTTTCGAGTCAAAGTGACTTGTTAACATGGTATAATGCATCTGAATTTCCGTCTGCCTATTTCATCTTCGTTTGGTCCATATTAGTCATGAGGGAGCCTGTTAGAAGTTGAACAGCTATTGTCGGCTCATATCTACTAACTTAAGTTCTTCGGTCAAGTGATTACTTTCAACACCTGATTCCATCTTTTTGCATTTGTTGGTGAGTTAACCTTAGATGGTGACTTTCACTATCCTGACAAATTAATCCAAACGAATTTGGGCAAGTAAGCATTTTAAGTTTAGTTTGAGAATTTTTAATATTTGACGCTGTTTTTTTTTTCCCTTATTCTACCGGCCTACAGATTCTATGCCGGAACCAAGGAGGACCCTTGAAGCCGCAATCAAGTAAGTAGTCCTGAAACCTTTTGTGAGCTCTTTTAAAGTGACCAGAACCAGACCCATCTTAGTGATTTACTTTTTGATAATGTGTACTCATATAGGTACCGATTGCACCGGAAACTATTCATAGAGAAGGTCATCAAGGCATTGGACATTTATCAAGATCGGATACTGTTTTAATCATGAAGATCTTGAGTTTACTAGATCTCACAGTTTTGTTACACTAGCTAATAATGTACTAAAACCTCCATTAAGTGAAAATTTTTGTCTAGTGAAGCCTTGATGCTTATGTATGTAAAGTAAATTCTCTCATTCTTCTCTCTTATTGGTTAATCATATAAAAATCAAGGTTATGGGGATGAAACTATAAACCAATGTGGAATATTTGGAATGCAAGTCCAATTCCAGCAACCAAAGAATTCGAGTTATCTAGGGTTCTAATTTGGTAAGGGGAAACACCCTCCTTCCTCTTCTTAGCCTTTGGATTATAGTCTAAGGGTTGACCAAGACCAATCCTAGGGTTGGAAAGCAGGTAACAATACCTCCAATAACCTAACTCAGACTGAAAACACCAATTTTCCATTAGGGATTTTATAAGCCATATGTTCAAAAAGCTAGGAGAAAATATACATGATTCCGACTTCCAAGCCTGTTCTGAAAGATAAATTGTGTCTAGGCGGTAGGGGATATGCGCCTATGCTCCTTTAACATGAAGGCAATAATGAAATATATCTCCCCACCCTTCTGTACGTTCAACTCCATATGGTTACTAGTATAATTTAACCAACCTTTTCTTTTCATATATCAGCAATTATGTAAAGAGAAAAAGGAAAACCCCAAAAATGAAAAGGATTAGATCAGAAATAATGACCAAAATGATATTTCTACAATATACTGAAAAGTACTTCCCACTTCCCAGTACAACAAGCAGGCTATGCTGTGGGTCAAAACCCCTACCATAACAACAGGTTTTGGTTCCATTTGTTGTTTACATCAAGTTTCTTCATAGAGGCACGTAACACCCTCCCATAATTGGCGATACCAGGCAACAAAGGATGGCACCCATTAATCCAAACCAGTCCAAGATTTTGTGGGAGGCAATTACTTTAAAATCACCCTGCTTTGGATGAGTGGCTTGGTAATTGTGATTGCAAGTTCCTCCTCAGAAAGTCAGACAACTTTGCACTTGCAGCACGCCCTCTATCTAGACAGTGAAAATAGTCGTCCACTAGAGAACAAGTTTATATGGGAAATCGGTTAAAAAAAGATCCAGAATCAAAAATTTCTTCTTTGACACAGGAAAATCAGAAGCAATGATACACAATCCAAAAAGATTAAACATAGATATATTGTTCTAGTTTACATACCTGACATTGCACCATGTGTAACAGAAGTAATGATCCCATGCTCCATGGGTTCACCTTCCACCAATGATGACCCTTCTGGAAGGACCGAGAGAATTGAGTTTGGAAACACTAAGTAAGCAAATGCCTTCATTTTCTGTAATTACACAAATAAGAATGTTAGGAGATAGGAATTTACATTTATTTCAAAAGCACCCAACTTGTCTATTTTCAGGACGTATATGGCTTCACATGTGTTGCAAAGAAAGGGTATACTTCTTATCACACTTCAAAGCACTACAACACCAACATATATTATATGTCTACAACAATATCCTTCATGTACGATCTAAATTTAGAGGGACTTTAATGTCAGCAAAAAGATTAATGTAAAATAGTGGAAGCAATTACAATTGAACCTTATTCTAGCCAGATAATTCCTGTAATCTCACTCAAATCAGCAAAGAGATAATGTGAAGAAATTAAAGTAACCTGCTCTTCTAACTTTGTGGGGTCCAGAATCACATATCCACTTTCTGCCAAGCAGCAACATATTGCAACTGCATAATCCAGTATAAACGAGTCAGTGGCGCGCTTCAAGTTTAAAAAATATGACAGATGACAGTAAGTCTTGGTGATTAACTACCAGCAAGATGCTTCATAGGAATTCCAGCATCTACAAGAGCAGCACATGCTGCATTTATGGCACAAGGCAGAAGCTATAGAAATATTCAGTCAAGAAACAGTCATCAACTTGGAAATATAATAATTCACAATGCATATCAATCTGGACACTAATGAAAACAGAATATTGAAACACATAGTCATCAAAGGATACAGCACCATCATCGTGGACAACCTGCAAAGAAACCAGTAAAAATATTCAATGTTCATATTGCACAAAGTAAATAATGCAATATAAATAACATTAATGACATAGGAACCCCAGTCAGTCAAACTAAAAACCACATGCTGAATCAAAAAATTAGATTCAAAGCAACAGGTGAAGAAAGCAGATGCATAAAATAGGGGTAACTTTGATCATTTGAAGAAAACTACAGTATTAAATAGTGGCAGTTGAATAGTCAGGGATTTACACATAAAGAAACAGCCTCACCTGAATTATAATTGAGGTTGTGGTATTTTGATTGACAGTCAAAATGCATATGCTTTGTACAGTCCGCTTGAGTATCATCTCGTATTCTTTCTCCAGTTTCCCTTAAATATTTGGCAATTTTGGCCAATTAGATGGAAAAACATCATAACATCAGTATTTAATGTTTTTATCATAGAGACCATAATAAATTATTTGAAAAGGAAAATTTTGTTAGATCTCCCTAAGTTTTATAAGAAATTATCAAAATCCTCCCCTACATGTGAGCTCTCTGCCTATTTTTCAAAGTAGACATATCTGCCTAATATTAGACGAATTCTCAAGAACAAAATTGACTCTATAGAAAAAAAAAATATATATAAATAAATAAATAAAGCCAAGTTAAATTAAACTTTCAAGCATACAAACAAGCACTTAATTTATCAAGGTGAATGATAAATAAATAAAGGAAACAAAAAGAGCTAACCAATTTGTCCAGATTTAGGCTTCCAAATAACTTCAAAGCAGGGCTTCTCAGGATTTTCATTCTTTTTTGTTCCAGCTTTTGGTCCATAAACAGCAGCAAGAACTTTTGTGTCTCCTAGAACCAATCACAGAAACTTAATAAATACATGAATTTTACATATATATCAAAGGGAGCACTTTTCCTAGAAGCATGTACCCTGAGACCAACTGGCAGAGCCATGAGCACGGTGGAGGGTGTTGCGAGAGCAAGACAACGGTCTCAATTGGTTTGCTGTACGACCATCAGCTCTATCAATCTCCATCAACCTTTCCCTCAGTCAAAGAACAATCTTTGTCCTTATTAAATCAAATAAAGAATATTTAACAAAAATTAGTTTAAACATTAGGACATAAATTAAGCAAAACAAAGAAAGCTTAGTGTAGGACTCCAAGGTTTCACAAATTAAGGTGTTAACATTCTCTATTCTCCTCAGTTTCGTCTTTCCTGATGTACAATGAGAATTAAATGGAAGATATGACCCACCAACTTATATGTTTCTCTTTCAACTTCATTACACCTTTTCTCATACAAAGGTGCTGCACTATGCAACCAGTAGCACGGCCAATGCCGCAGTGCTGAAGTGAAAGAAGCAGCCGCGATACAAAGCACATCAGTTGAATATATCTAATATGTTCAAACTAAATTTACTGAACCCATTGAGATCAACACAACCACTCAATTCAATATAATCCAATATGTTCCAACTAAACTTACTAGACCACACTGTGATCAACACAGTAACTAAAACTGAACATTTAACAAGCATAAACGCTACTTCAAAAATTAAAAAATAAAATATAAAATTAAGCTCCCTTCAACCAGCGAATTATAATAAAATGAACAAATTATTAAAAATGACCAACTTTGCAAACTACAAAAATGAATCCAAGTTTAAATTTTTAATAGAACCCATTTCATAAAAACATTCAAAAACCATGAATTCAAAAAAAAAAAAAAATATTCTACTTTCATTAGCTTTTAAACATAAACTAGAAACATGTGGCAGCTAAAGAACAATGAACAAAAATAAAAAAATTAGAAAGGAAGACGCCAACCAGGAGTCAAAGGCGTGTTAAGGACGGGCTCGGCGTCGTTGACGGCGGAGGATGGTTTGTCGTTGGCGGCGGGAGCAAGCAGAGGGATGAAGCGCTCTTTCAGTAATTTGGCTTTTTAAATTTCGTTTTAATTTTTTTTATTTCTTTAAAAAAAAAGTGAAACAGGCTTTATTTATCAATACCCTTCTATTTTAACAAAATATTTATTTATTAATTAGGATGATGATTATTAATAATGAAAGTGTGCATTAAAATACAAAGTCAATTATTTTAATTATAAGATTTATCGTATACACTTACAATTAATGTAATATCAAGACATTTTACGTCAATTAGGATATAAAATACTATAGTTTAAATAAATACCTTATACATTCGTATTATGACGTCTTATATTAGGTTAAGAATGAGAATATAGAATAAATACAAGATTTTACTAAACCTGATGTGTAGCATGTCATTTGATCTTTTTTTTTTAATATAATTAACATAATTACTCTAAATTCTTAATAGAATTATTTGTAAAGAGTCATTTATCTTTTCTTTTTTTTAATAATACTCTATATATAAAATTGGATGAGTTGATATCATTTGCTTACATGCCATTATCATATTAATTATAAGAGAATTAAATAAATAAATAATTATATTTATAATTAATATAGTGTTGATATGTAAATTATCATAATTTATGTGTAGCATGTACATAAAACAAGATTAGGGGTATTTACGTATTAAAAAAAAAATATTCCGTTAATTCCTAATATCAATTATAAAAATTCAGTTGATTGACAAAGATCTAATTGGACCTAATTGTTTTTTACGGGGCTCTGTATATTCATGCCGTGTCCTAATCCTAATGGGGTTAGGAAACCAAAAAATTCCTAGTTATTCAAGGACTTAAAAAATGTCTATACAGAACTCACCCATCATTCAAATTTTATTTCTTCTGCTTCCCAAAACTTTTATTTTTTTGCAAAAAAACCCCCAATTGGCTATAAGTTTTCCCCTAACTATGAAGATTTGATAGAGTTTTACTTGAAGAAGAAGAAGATACTTGGCCACCATCTTCCTATTGATTCTATACCAACTGCTCTTGACCTCTTCTCCATAAACCCAGATCAACTTCCCTTTTCATGTAAGCATTACTTTGAAAATTATTAGTATTATTAGTGAATCATTCATTAGTTTTCGATTTATTTATTTCCAAAAGATGGATTATTTTGTAAAAGAACTTTTGGTCCTATCAAAAGTGAAATTTGTGCCTGCAGAAATCATTGAGTAATTGAGGATTAAAAAAAGAAAGCCCACAATTTTGTGAACAATACGAAGTTCAATTTGTTGATTCTCAAATACGAAGATATCATATGGGACATTCATAAAATTAGGTAGCCAGTAACAACTCAGGAATTAATTTTAGAGGGACAAATTCAAAATAATATAATATAGAACAGAGGAAAAGTATATGAGTGGACCGGGTTAAATCTAGGAATGAACAAAAAAAATTTGTTGAAAAAAACTTTTAATTCAATACATCAAAACATCGCGTGCATCGCAGATATAGATTATTAGAATGGTCAATTCTTTATTTAAGTATTCTTGGTAAATATTTTGTAGGTGATACTGAGAGGAGAGTAGAAAATGACTGGTATTTCTTTACCATCAAGCCAAACAAAGATGATGATTCTGTAACCCTAACCAATGATGGGTACTATTCTGTTTTAATGAAGGAGGAGATTATTAAACAAGAAGATGAAGAAGTTGGGTTCATGAAAAATATGGCTTATTTTCAAGGAAAGCCACCAAATGGCAAGAAATCCAAATGGACAATTTATGAGTTTAGGGTTAATCTTGACACAATTCCTGTCATTCAATATAATGATGCTACGAAAGTAAAGATGATTGATTCTACGTAGGAATGAGAAGCAAATCGAGCAGTTCGTAAGCTACTCGAGCTCAGCTTGTGAAAAGCTCAAACTTGATTCGAAGTCAGCCGAGTCAAGCTCGAGCTCGAGTGGCTCCTTTAAGGTGTCAAGCTGAGTTCGATCCGAGTGAAGCTCGGCTCGATAGGCTTGCAAGCCTCATCGCTCCACTTGATCTCAAGTCACCAGCGGAGGGCCAAATTACAAGTTTTGTAACTTTTTTTTATTTTCAAAATTTTAAAATGACAAACAACCCCCTTCTCATAATAAACTCAAAGTGCAAGCTCGAACCCAAATATTCAAAGCTTGAACGAACTCGAACTCAACACTGTTCACCACGAACCGAGCTCGAGTGTTCAGATACTCGGTTTGGCTTGGCTCATATACTCTACATCTTTAGTATGTAATTTTGTTCTTTTTTGCTCAACGGAACAAGAGAAATTTATTGAAGAGGAAAAATAAAAAGGGAATTTTGTTAGTTTTTTCATTGGTTAAAGAAATTGAGTTAATGTGGTTAAACATCGATATTACCTGTATTTCAGGTTTCGAGTTTTGTTGTATGTAAATACGGTAAATTTGTACGCAAAAAAGAGAGAACAATAAAGAAAATCAACGATACTACAAATCATTTATTATTAATGAAAAAAAAGTTTATGTTATTAGGATGATTTGTAATATTATGTCAACAATATTACAAATTATTTATTACGAATAAAGTCTATAACGTTACAATACTAGTAATACCACATACTATAAATTATTAATGAAAAGTTATGTTATAACGACAAGGGTGATACTATTTTAAGTATTTTACATGATAATCATAAAAATTAATATAGTTCAGAGCATTGTCATTTACATAAATACCCCTGTTGTCTAATATTTGAATTGTTTTTAAATTTTAAATACCAACTTAGTTGTAACATCGAGTTTAAATGGGTTTTGTGAGGATTCATGTATTCTCGTCGTCCAATGGTGATGAGGAAACCACAATTTCCTTGTGATGCAAGGACTTACAAAATGTCTATATAAAATATAAACCCAACTCAATAACAAAATCATTTCATATCCATCACTGAAATTTTGTTTTTTCTGCTTCCCTGCTTTCAAAAATTTCGATTTTCTTGCAAAAACCACCCCATGGCTGGAAATGTTGATGACAATTTTGTCCCTAACGTTCCACCTCTTCTCCCTCGTGGGTGCAAGTTTTCTCCTGACAATGGCGTATTGATAGAGTTTTACTTGAAGAAGAAGATACTTGGTAAGCCTCTTCCCTCTGATTGTATACCAACTGTTGAAGTCTACTCCAGAAACCCAACTCAACTTCCATTGCCAAGTGAGCATTCTCTCGTAAAATTATTACTATCATTTTGTATATCGTTTACTAATTCATCTCAACACATTTGAATTTGTTATATAAGTTCCGTTATACGATAATTTTCATATGTGGACGTTCTGATTTTAAGAAATCTCGAATCCAAGACCAAGTTCACTGATTTTTTTTTAGACAGAATGATCGCATTGTTAGATTTCTTTGAATCGTTTTTTCCTCACATGAAACAATATTCTAGAAATAGCACGCGAAAATTTAAGAATTCTTGAGAAATTTTGCAGCCGGTGATTTTTGGAGAGTAGAAAATGAGTGGTATTTCTTCACCACCAAGCCACACAACGATTCTGTAACCCTAACCAATGATGGCTACTATTCTGTTATAAAGGAGGAGGAAACAATTAAACAAGAAGATGAAGAGATTGGGTTCATGAGAACTTTGGCTTATTTTCAAGGAACGCCACCAAGTGGCAAGAAATCCAAATGGACCATTTATGAGTTTAGGGTTAAACCAAACACAATTCCTACCATTCAACATGATGATGCTCTGAAAGCAAAGGTGATTGAATCTCCATCTTTATAATTTTACTTTATAATTAAAAAGGTTTTCGTTTTGATGTTGTTATTACTTGTGTTTCAGGTTTCGAGTTTTGTTGTATGTAAACTTTCGATTGAAAAGAAGAAAAGAAAGTACACAAGGAAAAACAAGAATGATAGCATGAAGTCGAAGTGATCATCGGCGAATTAGGGTTCGATAAGATTTGGTTTTTTGACTATGTAATTTGAGTTTCTATAGTTTGTACTTGTTGCTTTGCAGTCAAAATTACAAGTATGGATACTTCGCCAACTCAACTAGAAAGATACAACAATTCTATGAAAAAGGGCCAACTTCGTGATCATCTAATAAATTCTTGTATATTCTTGATAAATCGGGCATCACTAGCATAGTATAAATGTTGGAAATCAAAAGAAAAAAAAAATAATATAATTGTACATACCGTAGGAGTTACAAGGAATCTTTTCTTGCAAGAATAAACAATCAACCTTTTCACCAGTAATCGCCACAGGAACAAGTTCCATTTCTAAAATGATGGAACCTCTTCACATCTCTCAAGATGATTTCCCTACCCTCGATCTTCGAGATAAACTTACTAGCAAGATGGCAATCATTGCAAACTCTGAGGTTCTTGGCAACTCTGATGGTAGTTCCAGGAGGGGTATTGAGGATACCAAACGCTATGGCCAATTTCTCACTGTGTCCACAGAGTAAAGATTCTTTCTCTTCCTCATCAACATTGTGAAGAACACAAGAAGTATCAGGCACATAACCCTCCTTTCTCATTCTTTCGGAGAGGGTTTCGAGGAATCCATGGAGCAGCTCACTTTGTTCATGTGATCCATCCCCAGCTACAAACTTGTGAATCTCATCTCCAAACTCAATCCAACTGCAACCTGGCTCTTTTCTGACTCCCATTTCCCTCATCTTCTTCCGGACATCCGTTGCCTTGTCCCAGAGTCCAGCAGATGAGTAGATGTTGGAGAGCAGAACATAGTGGCTTGCCACATCAGGTTCCAAGCGCAAAAGATTATGAGCTGCAATTTCCCCAATTTCTACATTCTGGTGAATCCGACAAGCACCAAGCATGCTACTCCAGGCACCAACTTTGTCAAATTCTGCGGGCATTGTGTTTATGAGTTGATATGCTTCCTCCACTTTACCTGCCCGACCAAGCAAGTCAACAACGCAAGCATAGTGATCTGGTGTAGGTTTAATCCCATGGTCATCTTTCATTCTGTAGAATAAGTTTATCCCTTCATCTACCAACCCCGCATGACTACATGCTGCAAATACTGCAATGAAAGTAACTTCATTAGGCTTTACATCCCCACCCCTAGCACCTTCTGCCACCAATTTTTTAAACAATTCTAAGGCTTCCTCTCCTTTACCATGCATCCCGTAAGCCATGATAATAACATTCCAGGTTATCACATTTCTAATGGGCATCAGGTCAAAAACTCTTCTAGATAAGTTCAAATAGCCACATTTGGAGTACATGTCAACTAATGCACTTCCCACGGCAACATCGGTTACCAACATATTTCTTGTGGCATAAGCATGGATCTCTTTCCCTTTTGCTAAAGCTGACAGGGCAGCACAACCAGGTAAAACTGTCATGAGGGTTATTGAATTTAGTTTCAAAAAAACTGATGTCCCATCCTTACTGTCCTCATCATTCCTGCCCATTTTTTCTTCTATTCTTTGCATCTCACACAACAAAAGAAGTGCATCACTATAACGTCCACAAATAGTGTAACCAGTGATCATTGTGTTCCAAGAAACTCTATCTCTAGCCTCCATGCTGTCAAAAATGGTTTCTGAAATGTCTATCCTCCCCATTCTAGAGTACATGTCCATAAGTGCGTTTTGCACATACCTGTTTCTCTCTAAACTCCGCTTTATTACATATCCATGGATTCCTTCTTTGCGTGGAAATGCTTTGCTACGCACACAAGCAGGCACAACACTTGCCATTGTGGTGGCGTTTGCACAAAGCCCAGCATTCTCTTCCATCTCAATGAATAGCATCAATGCCTCCTCATCACACTCGTTTTGTGCATAACCAGTAATCATAGCATTCCAAAGTGCAATTTTCCTATCCAAAATACCATGAAAAACTCGACGACCACTCTTAACCTCTCTACAATTACAATACATATCAACTAAAGCACTACCAACAAAAGAGTTACCCCTTAAAACATCATTTCTCAATGCATAACCATGAATTTCCTTTCCAGCATCTAACATCTCCAAGTGTGAGCAAGCAGGGAGCACACTTGCAATCGTGACCCCATCAGGTTTAATCCCTTCAAGTACCATACCACTCAAGAACCATAATGCTTCTACAAACCTATCATTTTGAGACAATGAACTTATAATCGTATTCCAGGAAACCAAATCACGATCTCCAAACGACTCAAACAAAAATTTTGCATCATCGACTCTACCTAACTTTGCATACATTGCCATCAAAGCATTAATGGTAAACGTTTTCCAATCACCTACTCTTAAACTATACCCATGTACTTCCTTCCCAAGCCTCAAACCCTCGCGCTTCCGCAAATTCGAACATGCAAGCGCCATGCTCACCAAAGTAAACGAACTAGGCTCCACATCATCACACAACATCAACCTAAACGCTTCTAACCCTAGCTCCCATTCCTCAAAACGACACAATGCATTAATCATTGTATTCCAAGACACTTGGTCTCTCTCAGTAATTTGATCAAACACCTTATACACTTCCGACAAATCACTACCACATTTACTATACATATTCACAAGAGTATTGGCTACGGTCACTGAAGATGACCCGTACCCATATTTGAAAACATGGGCATGGATCTGTTTCCCCAAATTCAAGTCCTGGAGACCGGACACGGCCTTCAGGACTGCAGGGAAAGCAAAGTTATCGGGTTGGGTACCCGAACGGGTCATTTCAATGTAGGTGAAAATGGCTTCATGGAACTGGTTGGAGCGGGTTTTGGAGCGGAGGGACTCCAGCCATGTGGCGTTGGAGCTTTTTTGGGGAGTGGGTTGTGGAAACGAGGTGGTGGTGGCGGGTGGGCGGTGGGTTTGGAGGGAATTGAGTGGTTGTGAAGAGAGGGCAATGAGAGGTTGGGTGTAGGACATTTGGTCGTTTTTACCGTTAAGGGAAGTTCAAGGTTTGGTTATTAAGTGAGATAAATCGGACATAGTGAGACTAGTGTGCTGCTGCTGCCCTTGATGGGTAATGTTACCACGTTTAATTCAAAATCCAAAGTCTCTCTCTTTCAAGTACTACAAATAATATCCGGAAAACTATGGTGCTCGCGATACTGGTGTCGATGGCCGGTAATGTTACCATAGGCCAGCAATGTTACCTTATATAGACCAAATTCTCTCTTTCAGATACTATTACATTATAACAAGAAAACGTTATCTTTGTCTAATTGAATAATTATATAAGAAATAACCGAATTATGGTATTACAACTCAGGGATTATATTATCTCAGTGACATTGATGCGTTTGAGACAATATGTAATTTGGTCTTCATAACGAATTTCGATTTCTTCGCTGCATTTTATCCTTTTATTGAGTAAAAATTGGAACTAAAAGAATTAAATACTTGAAAAATAAAACAAGATCCAAACTATCATCTACAAATTTTGAAGCCCAAAAAGTATTGAAACAATAAAGAAAGAACAGGAATTAATACACCTTAAAAAAGTAATAATACAAAGATAGCCTATAACAGGTATGTCTTCTAGAGTTTAACCTACAAAATTTACCATCTCAAGCATTGCTCTTCATTGAAATCCTGCAACATGTCCCTATCTTGATTATGGGTAAGGAAATAGTATTCAGCAATCGGGCATCTTGATCAGTCAACTGCTGGTTTGCTATTATAGGCCTCTCTAGCTTCAAGTACATCTGGGCAATATCTGGATGAAAGAATTTCAACTTGTTCGGCGAATGATTTGTTTCTGTCTGGACCCAAGTGTTTGATCATTTGGTTCCATCGCTTTCGACAAATAACTCCAGACCTGTCCTCGAGAAGATTGTCCCAGTCGACATCCTCTATACAGCAAGCATCCAAGTTGGAGAGAGCAATTACCATGTGATAGTCATCAGTATCACGCCATTTCCCTTCAACAACCAATGGTGAAGTTAACTGATCATACCATTTCACGCAGCAAACTGGACCTGATCTGGTTTCCAGTCTGTCACAGATTGCCTCCCAACTGATATTATCTCGCAACATTCCATGCTTGGATTTCCTTTCTTCGGAAGCCTTCATACGCAAATCCATATTCACCAAGTCAAATAATTTCTGGTACTCCTCTTGGTTCCATTGTCCTTTCCTCCTATTGGGCAATCTTATTCTCCGCCATGTATCCTTCACATGAAACCTATGCTTGCCAAGCGCCTCAGCCAACATTTTCCAACTAGAGCCATGTTTTTCATGAAACTTCCGGATAAGTTCTATCTCTTCAGGAGTCCATTTTCGGTTTTCAGCTCTTTCAAATAAAATATGAGCTCGATAATATACAGCCACATAAGGCCTCCAGGGTAAGGCTGCTCCAATTTCCTTCCAACAGTTTCTAACTTCTGGGTGAGATCTACAATGCAAAACCATGTTTAGACCTTCTTCACCCAATTCATGAGACTCTATGTAGTTAAGAACAGCCTTTTTAACAATTTCATCTTCTTCTCGAGAGAATCGCTTACCACGAACTAAGCCATCCTCAGAATTTTTGGCATCAGATAGAGTAAAAACCTCCACCTGATCAGAAAAGCTTACTTTCTTAGAGCTCTCTTTCTGTGAAGAATTTTCAGATGGCGCACCTTTTTTGGTTCTTGGCACTTTTTTGCTACCTCCCTTTGAATGATCTTTCACTGACTTGGACTTCTTCTTCTTTTCTTCGTTGCTACCTTCTCCAACAACCACATGCCCTTCTATATTTCTACCACTTGCATCATTACTTTCATTGTCTCTAATATTTTTATCATTAACTTCACTGTTTACATCACCCACCGCATTGATGTGTTTCTTACGTTTTCTCTTCTTCTCTTTCCCTGAAATCTCAACCTTTTCCACAATATCTCCATCCAATTGCTCCCTTTCACTTTTGTCTTCTCCATGGGTCACCTTGTTCATTACAATGGCATCACCGCCCTCTTTTTCCCTCTTACGTTGTTTTTTCTTCTTCCTCTGATAACTTTTTTCCCCTTTCATTGTTTCAGCAGAGTCTTGCTCTTCTTGATTCGTTTGCCCCTCAACAAACTCTTCAATTTTTCTTTTCTTCTTCTTCTTCTGATCCTTTTCATTTTCAATACTATTCCTATCAACATCACCCTCAGTTACAGCCTCATTAACACTAACTTCATCCATCTTCCTGTTTTTCTTCTTCTTCTTCTTCTTATCCCTATGCACATCACTATCCATTACAGCCTTACTTTGATTATCACCGAATCCAGCATCATTGCCACCACTCTCCAACACCTCCTCATTCTCCTTTTTCTCACCCTTCACATCACTTTCTTTAACACACTGAATTCGACTTTCACTTAATTCAACACCAACCTCACATCCCTTCTTCTTCTTCTTCTTCTTCTTCTTCTTCTTCTTATCCTCATCAACACCATCCTCCAATACAACATCACTTTTGCCAGCACTTAATTCAACAACATCAATCTCCTGTCTCTTCTTTATCTTCTTCTCCTTATCTTCGACATCATCCTCCACATTAGTACACGATTCATTTTCTCTATCACTTACATCATCCTCGTATTTCTTCCTTTCGTCACCTTTCTTCCCAATTGTTTTCTTACCCATCTGATAAAAAACTTCCCTCAAGCTCTTTCACTAGTTACCAAAAGCTCCTCAAGCGAAACTAAAAACAAGACAAACACATAAACATAAGTCACAACTCCAATACTTCATATTAATTTCCAAGCAATAAGATATGCTAAAAAGATCAAAATTTTGATCAGACTCCATAAATTATTCCACAAAATTAGTTTTAAATTTAAAATACTGAACTTTCAACGGTACAGATCTCAATCCCTGCTGAAACAAAAACATGAGCAATTCAAATCAATCTCAAATGCTTCTAATTGCCTAGTTTTAACAATTACAAATCTTCATCAATGTTCTTATTATTAATTAAAAAATAAAAATGATGAAGCAAAATAAAAATGAATAAATAAACCTTTTTGAACTGGAATGGAGCAGGCCCTAGGACGCCCTCACACGGCCGAAACTGAAGGCGGCGTCAGAGCTAGGGTTCGGTGGTTTCCTCAACCGTTGGCAGTGATCGCGAGTTGATAACGAGAGTAAAGAGAGGCGCGGCTTCTAGATTGCGAGGGATAGTCTTTTAGGGGTTATTTGTAGGGATATTTATAACACTACGAGGGTAAATATGACATTCCATAAACAATTTCTAAAATAAAATTAAAAACTAACAAAATGTCAAATAAAAGTTTGAAAAAGAAATTGAGAATTCCCAGTGGACCCAGTCAACTCAACCCCGCCACCTGTAGCCACCGCATCACCACCACTAACCAGAAAAACCCAATCAACCAAGTTAATCACCGGAAATCTTCCAAAACAAATCCCACAAAGACAAAAGTTCCCCACCAACAATGGAAGTTTCAAACAAGTAACCCACAAAAAATTCTATCTTCACAAATCAACACAAAATGGAAAAAAAACCATGAAAACCACCGTCAATCCGAGTGTGGAGGAGCTGTGCAGTGGGGGTGGCGGCGTTTAGTATTGTTTGCGGCGAGAGAGTTGAGTGGGAAGAGGGCTGTGGCGGTGAGATGGAGAGAGGGAAAGTAATGGATGTTTTATTTAATTTTCATAGTATTTGTTATTTGATAATATAAAGGAGGGTAGAACAGACTTTTCACATAAAACTTTATGGCAAATTTCAGTACATTAACGTCCGTTATCTGACCTAACAAAAGAGTTTGCATCACTTAATCCCAGAGCAAGATGTAAATATACTTCAAATCTCGGGTGTGTTTGGATCGAGATCATATAAGATAACAGGGGTAATCTTCATTTATTTTACAAGATTCTGATATTTGGTTTGTAAGTAATAAAATATTATGAAAATCTTTTATTGTAAATAGTATTTATTGTTGGTAATGTGGGAGGTAGTTTGATACCCTCCCCCACCCTTACGATTAAAACATTATTGGATAATTTTTATTTTTATATCTATTTTTCCCTTAATTAAATATCATTCTGACATAATTGTCCTCAAATGTCTACCAAATAATCATTACCTAGCCCCCCTACATTTAAGAAATTAGCTAAAACACTCTAGCCACAAAAAAATTTAAAAGTTAACAAAATACCCTCAGCCACCCAAGACTACCGTCAACTGTTACTCACCACCGTCAATCATCGGCGTCAGTCACAATAATAGTGCACAACCGACAGGATCTAGTCAATCGTGCGTTGATAAGGCCTTTTCACATGGCTATAGATCTGACTGTTTCACAGCCAAAGATCTGGCATTTTCACGGCCACATCTTTGGCCATGAAACAACAATAGATATGTGATCCATGGTCGGAATGGCTTTACCAACATATGGTCGGCCATACACGGCCAGTCGTGCACCATTCCATCAACTATCGGTGGTGATGGTTGGCTGCCGGCATTGGCTTGAGGTGGGTGGGGTGATTTTGCTACAAAACAAAGTTTTATATGACTAGGGTGTTTTAGCAAAATTTCAAATGTAAGGGGTTAAAAAAAATGACTCAAAAAATGATATTATATTAATATTTAAAAAGAAGAACAATTTAGTAATCTATATAATATATCCACCCATGATGTTTACCTAACCATAGTATTGATTAGACAGAAAAGAAAATGCTCAAAAGCAGTTTGTGATTCACCCACAATCCTCTTAACCAAATATATTATTCACCAATTTATTTGATCTAACCAAATACATTTTTTAAACATTCCTAATAATCTTCAAGGTGATTTATCTTTCCATTAATATAACATCCTCCTATAATAAAATATTATATGATCCAAACACTCCCCTAAGGGTGAAAGTTTAAATCTTCTTTTATTTTTATTTTAATTTAAAAGGTTAAATTTTTTATTAAGCCTTATATTGATTTTTCTTTTTAAAAAATACCCTTACATGCATATAACTATCGAAATAATGAAATAATAATAATAATAATAATACATTAATACTTAAATAAATTATTTAAAATTTAAAAAATTTCTGTTGTCAATTGTCCCAAATCAAAACGCATTGTTGTCATTTGATCTATGTCTTCATATATATATATATATATATATGAATGAATATCAAACACTATTACTTTTTAAACAATGTGGTAGATGGAAATGTCAAATGTCAACAAATATTTTGGTATTGGTGGAGTTCTTGAGTACTCATCAAATATATAAAGTCGAAAAAAGGAGAATCGTGTTAAAGACAATTAGTTATGTCATTTCTAGAAAAAGAAAAAGAAAAAGAAAGAAAGGAGTAAAGTCTTATATTAATATCTCAATATTATTGACAAATTTTGAATGTTAGATTAATTGAATTTGGATGAATATAAAAAATGTCATTTCCATACAAAGTTAAATAGAATAATATAGCAGTACATAAAAAATGGAGATATGGCTCGCATTTTCGAAACTAGTTGATGCTCACTACAAAAAAAAAAAAAAAAAAAAAAAAAAAAAAAAGACGCATAGAGATTTAGATCATATTTTCGAAACCTGCAAGTGTTTACTACGAGAAAATACCAAACATACGAGGTTTATTATTAAAAAAACCCTAAAATTAAATGAAAATACATTAATTATTGAAATAAAAGTGGAGAAAAGTAGTATTACCCTACAAACTATAGGTTTTTTTGTTCTTTCTAAAATCAATTAATTCATAATTGGTCCATGGCCAAGATGGTCACCTTGACTCAATTATAATTCACTTTTTTCACTTTAGAATATACTTATAGGGAGCGTTTGGTTGGGGGTTAAGTAGGATTACTGGGGTTATGTCATCTTATATTACTTGATTACCATGTTTGGTTGTCAAGTAATATAAGATACCGGTAATCTGTAAATATCAATAGTGGTTACTATTGGTAATATAAGAGGTAATTTGATTACCTCCATTTTCTTAGGTATTCTGAGATTACCAGGGTTGTCTTTTTTTGTTATAATTTTATCCCTTATTAATAAAAAATTTGGACAATAATACCCCTACTTTAAAACAAATTTACATAAATATTCTATTTCAATTTTACCCTTGTTAATTAAAATTT
This sequence comes from Pistacia integerrima, assembly GCA_026225825.1. NCBI lineage: Eukaryota > Viridiplantae > Streptophyta > Magnoliopsida > Sapindales > Anacardiaceae > Pistacia > Pistacia integerrima. Next base: position 37,744,382 of record CM047747.1, read on the forward strand.
TGGACAATAATACCCTTATATTTAAAATAATTTACATGCACCACCACTCACCCATCCCACCACCACCATCGCCACCCTACCTTGCCACCACCGCAGCTAGGCCAACCACCACGCATCCACCGTTGGAAAATCGCGAGTCCTTGAAAAGGAACGAAATTCCATGGGAGGCTCCAGAGGCTTCGATATGGCCGTTTGCGGCCATTTCGATGGCCGCCCCTGAACCATATCGCCAGGATCGATGGAAGCGGCCGTTAACGGCCGATCCTACGGCCGTGCGGCCAGTGCAGGCTAGATGCGGCGGAATAGATCTGTCGGGTAGCGGCCATGGCAAGTGGCCGTTGGCGACGATCTCTGACACTGGCCGTTAATGGCGAGGATCGGCTTTGATATGGCCGTTTTCGGCCATCGAAATGGCCGAAAACGGCCATATCGAAGCGTCTTCATCACGGTGAGGTGCTCACGGGTGCTTTCAGAGATTTCCGACGGTGGTTTGCGGTGGCGGCAGGAGGTGGGGGTAATTTCGTCATAAATTAAAGTTTTATATAAGCGGGGTGTTTTAATTAAATCTGAAATATTGGGGGTTAAAAGAAATTATTCAAAAATTAATAATAAAAATAATCTTATATTAATATTTAAAAGGGGGACAATTTAGTAATTTAAATAACATACCCACCAATTTATTCCTCATAATCAAACATATTCATATAACATACCCACCAACTAACCAAACATATTTTTTTAAAGATTCCCAGTAATCTTCTAAGGTAATATATCTTCTCAGTAATCTAACATTCCTAGTAATCTAACATTCTTGAACCAAACGCCCCCATAAAGAATCTTTATCCACCTTTTTATTTATTTATTTTTAAAACTTTATTATAAAATAAAAGTCCCTAGATTCAATAGGGATAAGATTTTGAGATATTCTTTAGGGTTGGACCACTTAATTTTGTCTATTCCTTCGGATTAAAAAAATCGTTTTTTTTTTTAATTTTAATTTTTATAGAATTTGCTGTATCCTTTATTTTAGAAAATGAGAAATTATATTTAATTTCTTTATTAAATTGACTTTAATATCTTAACAAATTGACAAGCTTCTAAATATGTCTTTTTCTTCTAAATTCATGCAATCTTCTTTTCAAAATTCATATACAAAATTACATGATTATAAATATGCGAATGAGACAATAAATTCACTTTCACTCACACATCACGATTATATATGTATATATTCTCAGATACGAATGTCTTAAAAATTTTAAAATGTTTATCTCTATTAACTAGTTGTATTATTCATTAAATAAATTTCTTTTTTTTTTTTTTTTTATAGTTTTTGATGCAAAAATTTCTATTTGGTTTTTAACGTTTTAGGGTATTCTAGAGATAGTAAATTGAGTAGTATGTTGTTTAATGAGATTTGCGTTAAAAAAAAAAAAAAAATTCAATTATTATACATAGGGGGATGTTATATGTATTTTAAAATTAATATTATGAGTTTTTATAATATGAAAATAAATAAATATATTATGTGATTTTATTGCACAATAGTAAAAATAGGGTTTACTCGACCTTGAGGTTTAATCATATAATAAAATTTCCTTTAAAATTTTAGAAATAACATATAAATTCTCTAATTGTTATTTGTTAGTAAGCTTTAGAATTTATAATAATTAATATGATGAGTTAATGTATATTTACTTAATTACCCTTCTACCCTTTTTTAGCACCAAAAACTTAACAATAGAAGATTTCTACTATTACTATAATAACAAAGAGATTTTTGTTATTTAATTATACTTGAAGAGAATATGTTATTAACCTTAAAATTAGTTTATCATATATTTATGGCCAAACAACATGTACCTACCAATAGTTTGCCGTAAAGACAATTTTGGTATCCATAAAGTTTGAAAATGAGAATTGCCTACATTCCATCCAAATCTGTTAAATAAAATTCATTTAAAGAAGGACAATATGATAATTTTATATCCAAACAAAAAAATCTAACCTTTTACATTTGCCACGTGTTCATTTTCTCTCTTTAATATTAATTTTATAAAAATCTTCCTTCTCGATTTTAATTATTTTATTTTTTTAATTAGAATTCCATCTTCATCTTCTTCTCTCGCCAGAACTAAGACATCAGCCAGCAAAAACGACCAAAGCCCCAAAAAAAACCTCACTCAGACAATCACCAAATGATTCAATGCAAAAAAATCCCAAAGAACCACTCTCAAACACTCAGAATAGTCAAAACATGCAAGGCACAGAAGTGCAAGCGCACGTGCAAGCGAAGACTTGGCATGGTTGGGGGAACAGGAAATCCTGGAAAATCAATCACCAATGCCAGAACCGATCAGAAATCCCCAAAAATCAAACAAAAACACAGGAAAAAAAGCACTCCCAATCAATTTCTGATCAAAAACTTCGAAAGCCACCGATCAATCCCAATTCAACAAGCAACAAAAACCTTAGGGATTCAATTGGCTGTGAAAGGTGGACAAACAATGACGGGAAAAGTAGGGGTTTTGGAGAGGGCACACCGAAAAGACGATTGGCAAGGAAAGGAAAGGTTTCCGGTGATGGGGGCTTTTCTGGAAAATGGATGGGAAGTGTGACAAATAAGAGAGAGAGAGAGAATAAGAAAAAGAGAAGTGAGAAAAGAAGAAGAAAGATAAAAGATTTGGACAAATTCCTTTATGTTATTTTAATGCAAATTTTTTTTTATTTTTTTATTTTTTATGCAAAAACCCTAAAATATAAAAAGTCAACATTATCCAACAAAGATGATAGAATATCAATAATACCATTTTTGTTAACTGATTTCACTAACAAATTTAGACGAAAAGTGGGTTACTGTTATTTTTAAACTTTTTGGGTACTAAATTATACTTATGAGAAACTATGGGTGGGAAGATATCTTTCGACTTATATCTATGCAATAATGTTTTATTTATAATTGAGTCATACATGAATCATACAAATAGATAAAAATTACACGAAATTTATGTAAAATAACTATTTCATCATTTGCTCTTTGTCTATTTCTATAATTTAATTGTAAACATAATATTACTCATATTATGAGTTAATGACATTAATTCCCTTTATATATGAAACCTTTTGAGATTTTAGAAATAGCAAAAAGCAAAAATCTCTTTACCATTATGTTTTAAGTGTTAAAATAAATGATAAGAAGGTAATTTTATAACATTTACTATTTTATAACAGCGTCAATTTTAACTGCATTAACAGTTTATTAACAGCAGAAAGATTTGTATTATTTCAATAGGAGATTTTAATTTCATCAACTTTTTTTTATTAAATTTATTTCTTTATATTAATTTATTCCTTCATCTTCCATCACGGCACTTGGTATGAAGGATTAAAGACATCTGTATCACGTTTACGTGGACAAAGGATTGTGAAAGGGAGGCCCCACATTACAAATTCACAGTGGAAATGTCAACATTCTTGATATGTATAAGGACTTGAAAGCATCACCAGCTGAACTCTAACGCTACAGAAGCAAAACCGAAAAGGGGAGAATGGAGAAGGTTTCATCATCTTCTGAAGCTTCAGCCAAAGTGACATCAATCTTCATATACCCAGTTAAGTCATGCAGAGTAATTTCTGTTTCTCAGGCTCCCCTCACTCCCACTGGTAATTCAACTCAACCCATCATCACCTTTTGCATGCTTTTCTTATTTTTCATTTCTTGTTCTTGTTCATGGATGTTTGTTTCCTTGACCCAGCTGATTTTTCTCACTGTTTAATTGGTTTATCGCTTAAAATCTTCTGTAGGATGATTTCACTCCTAGTGGTAATTAAACTCAAACCCATTCTTTGACTTCTCATCATCACCTTTCACGTGCTTTTCTTATTTCATTTCTAGCTCTTGTTCATGGATCTTTGTTTCCATGACCTAGTTGATTTTCCTCAGAGTGTTCAATTGGTTTATGCATTAAAAGTAAAATCTTCGGTAGGATGATTTCACTCCTACTGGTAATTAAACACATACCAACTCTCTTGACTGCTCATAATCACTTTCGTATATTTTTCTTATTTTCATCTTTTGCTCTTCTTCATGTAATTTTTTTTATAGTTTTTATTTGTAACCCAATTGAATTTTTTTTTTTTTCACTCTTAAATTGGATTATGCATGAAAATCTTCTGTATGGTGATTTATATGTGCTGCTCTTATTAAATTTCTTGGCTTTCTTAACCAAAAGTAAGTTTAATTTGATGATTAACTTATCTGCATAAGATTTGAATATTAATAGTTAATGTTGAACCTTTATAGCTTATGCTTGCATGATACCAGAGCTAGAGGCTTCATGTTTAAATTTATCACTTGCCTTATCAATCTTGCCTATTAATTCAGTCAATCACATGAATCTCTGTTCAATTGATTTACTTCCGTTTGACTTTTGAATTCTCAGTTCGACAGGATCCCTTAGACCTTAAATTATATTCATGTTATGTGACAGACCTGTTGATAAATATTGATGTCGAATCCTTGTAATTCTCATTTATGCTTTTCTTTCTTGTTTTGTCAAATTTTGAGTAATCATGTGAATTTCTCTGAATAGCTTCTGGAATTGAATAATTTATATAAATTGTTTTGATGATGTTCTTTTAATGTTTTTGTTTTTAGGTTTTGTACTTGATCACTAGAGCAGTTAGCCAGTTTCATTTAGTTGTGTTTGTCATAGAGTGAATTTAAGCGTTCGATTGTATAAAGATCTATCTGAATAATTGTGTTACTGTCATGGTTTTGAATAATTCTAGCTCCTAGTAAATCAATTCATTTGTGGTTCAGTTGTTCAACATGCAAAGTTAACTTCAATTTCTGTGTTTGGATATACTGCAGGATTTCGGTGGGATAGGCAGTGGATAATAGTTAATCAAAAAGGCAGGGCAGTTACTCAAAGAAACGAACCAAAGCTCGCTCTTGTTGAGGTTGAGCTTCCAAAGGAGGCATTTTTAGAAGGATGGGAGCCTACTGGGGGCTCATATATGGGTAACATCATTTTTCATTTCTATTTTACTTTTCCTTTTCCTTTTTTTCCTTCTTTTTTAAAAATATTATGTTCATGGAGTTCAATACCCTCCTTTTTTATTTGAAGTGATGTTGTGGTTGCTTATTATTTCTCTCTTCGACTTGCTTGTCTAAACTGAAGATTAGTTCATCAGTAACAGAAGTTTTTGTCAATACCATCATGGTATGCTTGCACGAGTAGTCATCCTGAACTTAAATTTTAAAAGATTTGCATGAGAGATCTTTTCCATATAGATTGAAGTTTTATCTGATTGGATATCGTTTCTTTACTACTGTGATAATCTGAATAGTGTTAGTAAACATCATTGCAAAAATGTTTGAGTTAAAGTAAATGAGACTAGAAATAGTATTTCCTATATATACAGTGCAAGTTGTCATGGTGCTCAGGATCGTGTTATGCGTAGCCTTTTTAACTGTGACTTAAATCATTAATCTCTTATTTTGGGTATGAAGCCTTTTCCAGTTCAAATTTTACATTGACGGGCATGGTTTAGGTATCTTTAATTGCCTTTCGATTTATCTTCAAATTTGTCATTTCATGTGCTTCCCGTTTCTTTTTAATATGGTTTATGAGATTTTCGAATGTGACTTGACTCGCTTTCTTTAACAGTAATAAAGGCTCCAGGGATGGATGTGCTTAAGATTTTGCTGAGTAAACCACATGATGTAACAGATGGTGTTTCCTTGTGGGAGTGGTCTGGCTCTGCATTGGATGAAGGAGCTGAAGCAGCAAACTGGTTTACAAAATTTCTTGGGAAAACTAGCCGGCTAGTTCGTTTTAATGCAGGTTGAATTTGGTTTTTGGCACATTTCATAAGTATAGCATGTTGGCTGCACTATGAGCGGTAGTAAAAATCAGAAAACTTTAAGAGGGAATTCCTGGAGAAAATATATGTAATGTAGGGAATACTGGTCATGGGCATAACTAATTTTTTAGCAGATGAATTTGTATAGTCTTACATATTTTAACTTTGACTTTGATGGTTGATAATTTGGCTGCATTTTGTGCTTACTGCAGCATCAGAAAATAGGCCTGTGGATCCAGAATATGCTCGGGGACACAATCTAATGTTTTCCGACCAGTATCCATATATGCTTTTGTCTCAGGTTAGTCTTGAGAAACATGTAATATACACTGCCCTTTTTGTGACTTGATATCTCAGAGCTTGAACTTGTAAAAAGAATTATCTTTTGCAGGGGTCTTTGGATGCACTAAATAAGCTTGTCAATGAGCCTGTTCCAGTCAACCGTTTTAGACCCAAGTATGCCTTCGGATCATACCATCTCTGTTTATCATCTAAAAAGCTCCCAAATTTATTTTCTAGATGGACTTTTCATTGCCAATTGCTGATGTTACATTATAACCTGCCCTAGGAGCCCATACTCATTATTGCCTTGGATACAAATGTTATCAGATTTGTCTTGTTATTTTGAGATTTCCATTTGTTTCCCGTACTCGTATTTAGTCTATATATCTCAAGTATACTTGTATGTGACAGCATCGTTGTCGATGGTTGCGAACCATTTTCTGAGGACTTATGGACTGAGGTCCGGATTAACAAGTTCACATTTGAAGGTGTCAAGTTATGCTCCCGCTGTAAGGTAAAAACTAAAAAGTTGCCTTTCTGCTTGTTCCTGAAAACTGTCCACTTTAGTGGTCGCGTCAGCTAAATAACTGTTGTACTTATCTATTGATTAGATAATATATGAAAGCTATTATGTAAATTTGTAATATAAGCGCTTACTTGTTGATCAGTCAGTTGAATCCAAGCAGGTTTCGGATGTTTAGCTGTAAAAACCACGACAAAGTCCTGTTTGAAGAGTATAATCACCGTAGTTATCCGTTGCAAGAATCTGATAAAAATTACAGTTTATGTTTCCTTTTCAAACACCCTCTATAATAAATGAAAAAAATTGAATTTACCAACAAACTTTTATGAGTACAGATCCTATTAAATTATTTTGTGATATTATTTTTCTCACCTGGTGCTCATTCCAAGCTTATTTGCAAACAATGTTTTCCAGGTACCAACTATAAATCAGGACACTGGTATTGCTGGTTCTGAACCAAGTGAAACTCTGATGAAAATTAGATCAGACAAAGTGTTGCGCCCGAACCGAAAACAGCAGGGAAAGGTGAGAACTGAGAAGCCGTGAATCCAAAATTTTCAAACCATAATCTTCACATATAATGAAAAATGAATAATGTTGTCTTGCAGATTTACTTTGGCCAGAACTTAGTCTGCAAGGACAGCCTCACTAAAGGAAGGGGAAATGTGGTTAAAGTTGGGGATCCTGTTTTTGTCCTCAGGAAAGTCTCATCTGCTGCTGAAGCAGCTGCTTGAACTCTGTATGATATCTGTTCGCTGTTGTAGTTTTAGTCTTAAAATAACAACATACATCCGAAGTCTAATCCTACATTTTCTCATTCTAAGTGATGTATCATTTTATGTGGTATTACTGTATCTTTTATCATACCGGTTTATCATTTACAAGTTAATACTGCATAAGAAATAACATCATTTGGGATGAAAATTTGGTGATAAGAGTTTGAGATAGTTATTTTAGTTTTAGAATAAATGATGTTGTCTCCAGAGTAAGTTCTGTTGACTATTCTGGTGCTGGAATAAGAAAGTGCTTGCCTATTTATTCAAGAATTTTAATTCAACCTCTTGCTTCTTGTTTAGGTGACCTAGAAATGTCTCTCTTACTTGAGTCTTTGTTTTATAGCTTAACCTTTTCATATAATATATTAAAAGCATGCTCCAAAGTAAATTATCATATAATGAAGCATTTCTAAAGTAAATGATAGTTTATTGGTAAGGCATACAACTAGAACAACTATAATTTATAAGAACTTTAAATTATACAATAAGTTGTAGTTTCCATTGATGTACAATTCTGAGATATTCTTACCATTGAAGCAACAAAGACAAAGTCATTGGCTCTCTCTTAAGGAAGGAGGTTACAAAGTAACACGAATGGTCTGTAGGCTAAAAACAAACAGAAACAAACAACGAAGGCACACACGCTGCTGTCTTAAGAGCATACAGGCTCAAATAAAAAACTCATAGACACCTACACAGGAGCACGCAGGCTGCCAGGCTCGGAAACAGAATCACAAAAAGAGGCACAAACGCCCAAAGAGAGCATGCAAACTCTACGATAAAGAAAAGGAACAAGAAGCTATGATCGCTGTCCTTTCTTCTTACTCTTCTTACCTTTCCGCGTCGACGGATCCGGTGGACGAGAGGACTTGGACTGAAGTATGGGCCACTCCATATTATAGTGGAGGTCCACCTTGACGTCTTCGATGGGAATAGCAGGAACCTTGGCTAACAACCCTTCGCGGCCGTCAACAGAAGATTCATCACTCAGATTGGTCCCTTGCCACCCTTTTAAGGGCTTTGTGTGCCAAAAGATCACGAGCCTCCGTAAATGGGTCTCCACCTAGGAGGACATCCTCCCGGTTAGGGAGGGTGGTGCTCACGGTGGGAATCTCTAATGCCCCGGGAGGAGGTCTCTATAACGGGTCACCACCTGGGATGGCATCCTGCCGGTTAGGGAACTGGGTGCTCATGGGGTGGATCTTTGAGGCCTCGGGAGGTCTCGGTATCGGGTCACCTGTGAAAACTGATAATCCATCTGAATCTTTTTCTTTTGACATGCAATAACCATGCCTGTGGGAGAGCTCTTTCTTTCTGCCTTCCTTTCTGTGTTGTTTGACAGATTGACATCTCCACTCATTTGGATGCGAGCCGGAGGTTTCATTCTCGAGTCTTCCAATGCTTCGCTCATTAAAAATAGAAAGATGCAAAGGCATTGTTTGCAGAACTCCAACTGACTCCAACACACTAAACTCTGGAGAATCAAAGTTTCTGGGTTTCATAAACTGGTCAAGACCAGGATTTCAGAATCTAGAAAGTTCAGAAATTAATGATTTCAAAGAGCTGAGTCAGATATTTCTTTCCGCGATGTGAACGAGTTATGCTGAATGACATCGATTTGTTTTTGATATACCTCGTGAATAATTTCATATGTTATTGATAATGTATGTGTAAAAGGTTAATCAAATTAATTATATATCATAATCAAGTGAACTACCATAATTTACCAATAATGTGAATTTCATTGAATTTATATTGGTAAAATAACATATGGACGTAGATATATTAGTTTTGAAATTCATTTAATAAAAATCTTTTTATATTTCACTACAAATCTTTGAAGTTACAAAATTTGTAGGTGGGGGCGAGACACCGAATCAAATCTTTTAAAATATCACTTATCACGGGTTGATAATTTTACACTAAAAAAACTAATCTATTAAGTTGGAAAAAATTAGTCCCCATATATCTCTAGTCTTTGAAGTTACAAAATTTGTAGGTGAAGTAAAGAACAGAATCAAATCTTTTAAAATATCAACTTGCTCATGGGTTGATAATTTTACACTAAAAAAACTAATCTATTAAGTGGAAAAATTCTCTTTTATAAGACCAAGACCTCTTCAATACGTCTTTAATGTGAATTCCGTAACAATATGTACTCACACAAATTGACATATTGCAAAATATATTTATAAACTATAAATATTATGAAAAAAAGGTCAATTAAGTGCAAAAAACTGGTGTGGATGGCACCTCATTTTTTTCGAATAAAAAATTTGAATAAATTATTAGTGTTAACAGGATCTAATTTCTTAAATTGATATCTGCCAAGATGAGAGAAAATTACAAAATATATTTCATTATTTTTTTTTTTTTCATTAAGCATCCCAATTATATTAACAAAAATGAAATAATTAAATGAGAATAAAAGAAGAAAATAGAGAGAATGAAGACATAATAGAAGTTTACCATATTTGCTACAATTAATTTTTTTTTCTTCATAAATGTAACTCTCTTACAAATAATTAAAAAAAAAATGACACTATCAAAATATAAAATAAACCTTCGCAAAAGTCATCCGTTAAAAAAATCAAATTAATGAAATTATCAAAAAAAAAAAAAAGAAAAGAAAAGAAAAAAAAGAATGCACACTCCTACTGGATCTGTTATGTTACTGGGCTAGTTTAAATCGTTGGATGCGTGATTCACTGACCGTTGAACTTGACCCAGGAACAGTACCGGTCCAGTAAGGAAGCAGTTAACCACTTGAACTCGTAGTCATCACAGCTGAGTTTGAGTTAGGTTTATGTCTTTCTCTGAACTTGAGCTTTAATAAAACTGAACAAAAACCCTTGTAAAACCCCAAGCTTTCACTACATTAAACCTTCCACAACCCTTAAACAGCAGATCCTTTTGTACCCATGCCAAAATGGTCTCTTTATCACTCGCAAACCCTCCTTTTCAATTCCATCATCAGGAGCTTCTCCTCAATCAAAACCCCAAGTAAGTCCTTTCATTGTTTCTTTTCTGTTCTTAGTTCAATTCCATCAAACAAACGTGTGGACTCTGAACCTGAAAATATATATGAGTCTGAGAAACCAATATCTGATATCTTTAAGTCTGGTCCAAAACTGGGTTCTTATAAGCAAGGTGATTCAACCTTTTATTCACTCATTGAAAACTATGCGAATTCTGGGGATCTTAGGGCTTTAGAGAGGGTTTTGTATCAAATGAGATGCGAAAAGAGAGTGGTTTTGGAGAAGAGTTTTATTCTGATGTTTAAGGCTTATGGTAAAGCACATTTGGTGGATGAAGTTGTTGATTTGTTTTATAGAATGGTTGATGAATTTCAGTGTAAAAGAACTGTTAGGTCGTTTAATTCGGTTCTTAATGTGATAATACGAGAGGGCTTTTATTCTCGCGCTTTGGAGTTTTATAATTGTGTTGTTAATGATAAAAGCATGAATATTTTGCCTAATGTCTTGAGTTTTAATTTGGTTATCAAGAATATGTGTAAATTGGGATTGGTTGATAAAGCAATTGAGGTGTTTACAGAGATGCCGGTTAAGAAATGTGTACCGGATGTGTATACTTATTGTACATTGATGGATGGGTTGTGCAAGGAAAACAGAACTGATGAGGCTGTTTTGCTGTTGGATGAGATGCAAATTGAGGGTTGCTTCCCTAGTCCTGTTACGTTCAATGTTTTGATTAATGGGTTGTGCAAGAAGGGTGACTTGGCACGTGCAACCAAAATTGTGGATAACATGCTTCTCAAAGGATGTGCCCCCAATGAGGTGACTTATAATACGCTTATTCATGGTTTGTGTCTTAAGGGAAAGTTAGATAAGGCGGTTAGTCTTTTGGATCAGATGGTGTCAAATAAATGTGTGCCTAATGAAGTTACATATGGGACGATAGTTGATGGGTTAGTGAAGCAAGGGAGAGCTGCTGATGGTGTTCGTGTGTTGGTTTCTATGGAGGAAAGACAGTTTCGTTTGAATGAGTATATTTATTCGAGTCTTATTAGTGGATTGTTTAAGGAGGGGAAGTCTGAGGACGCAATGAACCTGTGGAAGGAAATGATCAAAAAAGGCTGTAAGCCTAATAGTGTTGTTTACAGTGCTCTTATAGATGGATTATGCCGAGTGGGCAAACCAGATGAAGCTGAGGAAGTTCTCTTTGAAATGATGAATAAGGGTTGCATTCCCAATGCTTTCACTTATAGCTCCTTGATGAAAGGTTTCTTTGAGAGTGGTAAAAGTGATAAGGCTATTCAAATTTGGAAAGAGATGGCAAAGAATAACTGTATATGCAATGCGGTTTGTTATAGTGTGCTTATTAATGGACTTTGTGGGGGTGGGAAACTCAGTGAGGCTAAGATGGTGTGGGCACAAATGCTGAGCAGAGGATGTAAACCTGATGCCGTGGCTTACAGTTCGATGATTCATGGCCTATGCAATGCTGGCTCATTAGAAGAAGCCTTGAAACTTTTCAATGAGATGCTTTTCCAGGAGCCGGAATCTCAACCTGATGTTGTCACTTATAACATCCTATTTAACGCTTTGTGCAAGCAAAGTAACATCTCTTGTGCCATTGATCTTTTGAATAGTATGATGGACCGGGGCTGTGACCCTGACATATATACATGCAACATCTTTTTGACAGCTTTGAAAGGGTTAGATACACCTCAGGATGGGAGAGAGTTTTTAGATGAGCTTGTAGTCCGGCTCTTTAAGAGAAAAAGAACTTTAGGTGCTTACAAGATTGTAGAAGTGATGCTGCAAAAATTTTTGTCTCCAAAAGCCTCCACTTGGGAAAAAATTGTTCAAGACTTTTGCAAACCTAAAAAGATTCAAGCAGCTATTGACACATGTTGGAGAAACTTGTACAGCTGATTCTTTAGGTAAGGCTGTTGCTTACTGTTTTCTTTCAAAAGTTGGGTTATATCTTTGTACTTAATTAAGCTTTCATTTCTTTTTTCCTTTTTTTTTTTTTTTTTTGCTCAAACTGCTAAAACTGAAATAACTTTATGCCAGAAAAATAACCCTTCTTAGTGGAAACTCATAATATTAATGATTGTTGTCATTTTGTTATGAAGTTTCTCTATGTTTTAAGCAAATGATCCTTCAAGGACATGCTGTGAAGGTACTTTGGCCATTAATTTAACTTATACTTCTATTCCTGTGTCATGTAGTGCAATTTCCTTTTGATTGTGGAGACTCTTGGTTGCAAACCATATGGAGGTTGTGAATGGTACCAAACTGACATACTCGAGTCTTCGAAACAGTAGGTTGGCAGTACTTTTAAGCAAGGTAATTTTTGGTTTTATTTTTGATAGGAAAACCAAAGATTTTTAATAATTCATATAACTGATAATACATACATCGACTAGTTTTGGCATTTTCTTGTTTCCTGAAGTTGAATGTCATCTTCCTTGTTGGGTCTGTTTTGGTATTGAGATTTTATTTCAAATATATGCCCATTGGATATGGACTAAATCAGGGAATTTTGGAACATATTTCTTACTTTAGTGAGAATTTCAGTGGTTGGAGTAATATATGTCTCGTCATTTCACTTTCACATGCCTTTAAAAATTGAATTATCTAAAGAAAAAAGAAGTCACTTTGCTTTCACTTTCCTTCTTCCCCCACTATGATTGTTGTGAAGATTAAGAAAAAGTGTAAATTTAGGTATTTTATCATACATTATTTCTGCTTCTTGCTTTGGTTGATCAGAAGGTTGATCTATTGTGATGTTCTACAAACTTGAAAGACTCTCCCTTTACTATGTATTATAGCAAGACTCGGTAAGGTACTTTTCTTGCCTTTTCCTCTTTCTGTTTATTATTTTGATTGCCAAATCACTGAAAAAGGTTAAAAAAGTATCTTATGTTTTATCTAATTTGAATTTAAAAATCAAAATATGCACCTAATCTGTAGGACTGATGTGGCACTATTGTGCAAATTTCATGCCACCTATTTTCATTTGCTTAATTTATTCTTAATTTTAACATGTCCATTTGTTTTGTTTCACATTGATTTCTATATGAGAGTTTGTTTGGATCGTATGTATGTGTTGTATTATGATAAGAACCCGCTCCAACAACTCAACAATTTGGGCTAGGCCATGGGTCTTTCATGGGTTTGGGTAGAACTCTCCTTGGAAAACCGGCTTGCCAAGGGAGGGTGCCCAAGCCTTTATAACCCACATGCCCACCCTTTTCTCTTTCAATGTGGGATCCTAACATATTATTTCATATTTCTATTGTTAACACTTATCTCTTATCATTATGAGTCCAAAGCCGTGGAAACTTCATGAGGGTGTTGGAAAGCCATGATGCAAACAGTTAAGAGTATTTTAGTATCTATTAATCTCTACACTTGCAATGGTGCAAATGATTGAGGCTTGTATATCACAACTATATTTATGTTTGTATTTTAAATTTTACAATTATTCTTGTTTTTTTATTTTTTTAATTGTTCTCATTTTACAGTCATTACTAAATCAACTTAATCATGGCATTTGGTTTCTGTATGAATCTTCTTTCACTGCACAGAAAGTAGACATTTTTTCTTGAATTTTTGTTTTATACTGTAGACTGCAACCTGTACTACCAGATTACCCATATCAGAACTTCGCAAATCCTAGTATGAACAAAAGCAGAAAGACATTCTTGAGAAGAATAGGTATATTAAAGTGTCTAGATTACAATAATCTTAAGGCGCTGCTCTCTCCATTGTGTTCTCATCTTTTATATTCTTCAGGGGTTCTGCCTTCTTCTGCTCCTGAGCCATATCATAAGTTGCATGGAGACCAAAGAGAAAATAGTAAACCAGCATTACAAGTGTACAGATTCCAAATCTTATAAAAGCATCCTGTCCCAAAGATCCCATAAGAAAGATATTTGTTGCAATTGACAGCGATGGAAGCCATGGAACCAGTGGAACTCCCCATACTTTTGGTGTTCTCTGCTGAGGCAGAAACAGTTGTATCGCCAAAGTCGCCAGGAACCAAAGAGGAAGTGTGATGACATATCCAACCCAACCATCTGGCTTTAATCCCCAGTTGGCTGAGATCCCCATTGAGGAAGCAATAATAATCAGTAGAAAGATAACAAGCTTCAAGAGGTGCATTCTTGGTGTGATTTCTCGCACATAGTATCTCCTCACGAGAAGTGCAACAGCCATCATCATGAAGACAAAGAGTGTGCTTACAGATAACAAGGATGACAGGATATCCAAGCTTGAAAAGAACGCAAGGACAGCACTTGCAATGGCAATAAGAAGTGTGGCATTTATTGGTGTTCCAGTCTTTGGATGAACAAGTGCAAACCATGGTGGGATCATGTGGGCTCGTGCAATGTGAGTAGTATACCGTGCCTGACCGAGTGCCCCTACCAGAAGAACAGTTGTCATCCCCTTAAGGGCACCAAGAGCGACCAGGTATTTTGCCCATTTCATCCCCACACTCTGAAATGCAATTGGATAAGCTGCATCTGGATCTATGTCTGTGTATTTCTGCATCATGGTTAGTGAAAGTGCCATTAAGCAATATATCACTGTGATGATTGACATTGATCCAAGCAGTCCAATTGGTATATCTCTTGATGGGTTTTTTGTTTCTTCTGCCATGGTAGCAATATTGTCAAATCCTCCATAAGCAAAGTAAACAATTGCAGCTGCCCTGAAGACACCCGCAGCCCCAAAAGGGAGAAAGGGTGTCAAATTAGAAGTGTCGGCATGAGCAAACCCTGCAATAATCACAAATAAAATTACTATGGTATTAACTGCAGATGCTATCCAATTTAGTTGTGAAGTTTTCCTTGCACTAATCATTGCAATTGTTGCCGCAGTTGCCAGGACAACAACAGCTATTGGGTCCAGGAGATTGTACCCATCCGTGAGATTAGTGTGGATCCTTAATGAGTTGGTTTTACGGTTCAACAGAGTTGTGAAATAAGAAGTCCATGATCTTGCAACTGCTGCACTTCCTACAATGCTTTCAAGAAGTATGTTTCCAGCTGTGATGAACGCTGCAAAGTCTCCTAATTCAATTCTTAAGTAAGCAAATGATCCACCTGCTACTGGGATCTCTATTGCAAATTCTGTATAGCAGAAGACAGAGAGCATCGCAGAAACACCAGAAGCAACGTAGGATAAAATAATGGCTGGTCCAGCATCCTTATTAGCTTCCTGGCCAGTGAGCACAAAGATACCAGCTCCAATAACTGCACCAAATCCAAACCAGGTGAGATCCCACCAGGTTAGGCAACGTTTCATGTCATTCTCACTTTGTTTCCGAAGCACATCAATCTCATTGGCGTCATCTGACCTGCTTATGAGACGGTCCTTGAACCGAAAACGTGTCTGGGACAATGCATGAAGGTAGTTATCCCAGCTTTGAAAGGATTCTTCTGGTAAGAAATCTTGCTTGCTCCATCTCCAGTAACTTCTTTGCCGAACCTCCTCACCATGTTCTCCTACAGAACCCATTTTCAAAATCTCTCTATTCAAAACTGTTAGATGCAAGCAACTACTAAATGAGAAGACGGCAATGGGCGAGGAATGTGAGGTCCTTATTTATGATAGATATTTTCTTCCAATATTGATCAATTAAGTGCTTGGCTTCTTGTTCACAGTTGACTTGTGTGTTGAAGATTCAGCCAAAATAAGGACTCTTGCTAGCTGGGGTTATTTTTTTCATTGGATGATTGTACATTGATTTGCCTGCTGAGGCATATTTTGAAATCTGTGTAATTGAACTACACATATTTCCAACTTGCTTTCTCATTAATGCCAAGATTTCATAACTTTCGGCTGTCCATTTTGTTGAATATTCTAATGATTCCCTCCCTAATTTTCTGCAGATCACCTTGTTTAAATAAAATAAATTAAAATGTCTTTGTCTTGAATGGTTGCAACGCCGGATGGGATGTGCAGTTTCATTTAAAATAATGTGAATTGCACGGTAAAAATAAGTCTTTTTCCTTTGGCATTTACTTCACCTTACTGCATAAGTTCCAAATTAATAGTATGATATATTAAATTAAAGTTTTATCTGTCTAGTTTCAAAAGATTTATAAGTCTTCTTCCTTTGGCATTTACTTCACCTTACTGCATAAGTTCCAAATTAATAGTATGATATATCAAATTAAAGTTTTATCTGTCTAGTTTCAAAAGATTTAAACTTCTCATCAATTGAAGTTTTATTAAGCTAGTTATAGTTAGTTTATTACTTATTATTCAGTGAAAACCGAAATGTGTATGATGATAAAATGAATGGTTCAGTAGTGAAGTTGTATTTATCCAAATTAGGCGTATAATATATCAAATTAAAGTTCTATTTATCTAGTTTCTAAAGATTTAAACCTCTTATAATTGGAGTTTTATTAAGCCAGTTACGGTCAGTTTACTACTTATTGTTCGGTGAAAATCGAAATGTGTGTAATAATAAAAAAAATTGTTTGGCAGTCGAGCTACAGTTATCCAAATTAAGCACATAATATATCAAATTAAATCTCTGTCTGTCTAGTTTCTAAAGATTCAAACCTCTCATAAATTGGAGTTTTATTGAGCAAGTTATAGTCAATTTATTACTGACTGTTTAATGAAAATCGAAATGTATATGATGATAAAATGAATGGTTCGGCAGTGGTGCTACAGTTATCCAAATTAAGCACAATATATCAAATTAAAGCTCCGTCTGTCTAGTTTTCAAAGATTCAAACTGCTCATCAATTAGAGTTTTATTGAGTAAGTTATGACTAATTTACCATTGATTGTTTAGTGGAAACTGAGAAATAGGGAAAACCAAAATGTGTGTGATGATAAAATGAATGATTCAGTAGTGGGGTTACAGTTATCCAAATTAAGCGTACAATATATCAATTTAAAGCTATGTCTATTTAGTTTCTAAAGATTCAATCCTCTCGTCAATTAGAGTTTTATTGAGAAAGTTACAGTCAATTTACTACTGACTATTCAGTAGAAGCCAAAGTGTATATGTTTCAGAAATGGCGCTACAGTTATCCAAATTAAGTGTATAATGTATCAATTTAAAGTCCTGTTTGTCTAGTTTCTAAAGATTCAAACTTCTCATCAACTAGAGTTTTATTAAGCAAGTTATGGTCAATTTACTATTGACTGTTCAGTGGAAGTCGAAATGTGTGTGATGATAAAATGAATGATTCAGCAGTGGGGCTACAGTTATCTAAATTAAGCATATAATATATCAAATTTAAGCCATGTCTGTCTAGTTTCTAAAGATTCAATCATCTCATCAATTGGATTTTTATTGAGCAAGTTATGATCAATTTACTACTAATTATTCAGTAGAAACTGAAATGTGTGTGATGATAAGATGAATAGTTTACTTAACCCAAATTTAAGGGATTATCATATTAGGACTGATAACAAATATTTTAAATAACACCTATTAATTGGAAAACGAAATCAGCCAGAATTAATTCATTTAACATATATACTCGCACATCAGCAGGACATAAACAATTAATCATTCATATAACAAATTAAAATACAATAATGTTTTTAAAGAAAACAAATTTAACATAAATGAACTATTTTTACTAATATAAATATGACACATATTCACAGTTTGACTAATAATAGGATTATCATCGATTTGATCTTAATAAAATATATTAACATTTCCTAGAAAACAAACATAACGAAAATTTAATCGATCTTCAGGTTAAGATTGCTAAAGAATAATCATTCATTCGTATAACTACTGTTACCTGAAAACGAACAAAAATAATCATTCAAATTGTTACCTAAAAACGAAATCAACAAAAGTTAATTAATCTTCATATTAAAATTGTTAAGGAATACACTTACCGTTCGACAGGAATAACATAATTAATCATTCAAATTGATTGACCGAACAAAAATAATCATTCAATCAAATAATAACCGTTAAAATAGTTAGAAGATATAATTACAGTTCATATTAAAATAGTTAGATGATATGCTTATAGTTCAGAATAATAAATCAAAATAACAACTCATTTGACAATGTCAATTGGACATCCTGCCTTTATGCCATGCCAATTCATGAATTTTTAACCAGTAAACAACAATAAATAAAAAATCATCTATTAACAAAATCATAAAGAACATACATATTATTGACACAAACTAACATGACCTATAAACAATTAACAAAAGACCAGACGTATTGTTGACACACCCTAACATAATGTGATAATACACAACTGAATATACGCCCATTTTATAACCCCTTATTTAGACATTTCAAATGCCAATGCCTTTAAATACAAATTGAATACGAAGAAATGCTTACAATGTCAATACAATGCACCTATATAATTATTAATAACAATCATAAACAGTTGTCATTAAACTACAATTATTAATAGCAATCCAATGTACTTATATGCTTGTTATTAATGCACATCCAACACGTCAAAATGGTTACAACTTTGAAATGTCAATGCAATGCATCTATATTATTATTATTATTATTATTATTATTATTAATTGTAGATGGAGCAATAAATACAATGCACCTATATAATCAAGCCTTTAGGATACCTAATATATATACGTTGAATATGAAAAGACTGGATACCAATGCAATGCACCTATATACTCTAATCTTTATATCTATTTAGGGGGTGTTTGTCTAAGCTTATAAGCTGGTTAAACTTGCTTATAAGCTCTAAAATTAAGATGATCTGTTTGTTTATAATTTTTTTGAACTTATAAGTTGAGCTTATAAGCCAAAAAAAATAAGTTAGGGGGGAGGTACTTTTTTTTTTTTTTACTTAAAAGCACCCTGCTTATAAGCTAGTTGGACCAAGTATATTACCACATTATCCATGTTTAATTTTAAAATTCCATAGTATACCCTTATTTAATGTAGTACCTTTTTTAGTCATTTTATAATAAAATGTGGTAAAATGTACTTATAAGCCACATTTTACCAAACACGTCAACTACTTATCAATCACTTATAAGTACTTTAGCCAAACACGTAATTGCTTAAAATTTCAAATGCTTATAAGCTAAAATTAGCTTATAAGTACTTGTTGCTTATAAGCTAATTTTCATAAGCTCAGACAAACACTCCCTTATTTAGATATTTGGAATACCAATGCAATAATTAATATCTATCTACATCATCACCAATAAAAGTCAATCACATGAAAATCACAAATCTAAGGTGTCAAAATGGATAGACCTTAAAAATGCCAATGCAATTTACTTATATAATAATAATAATTAATTAATTATTAATATAATTTTTATTAATTATTAATACAAATCCAACGTATCAAGATAGAGCAATAAATACAAATCTTATGTGTTAAGATGAAGCAATTTGATTGGGCTCATTAAACCATAAATCCTGCTTGTCAATCCAACGTACAATTTTATAACCCCAAATGGATTCCCAAATGTATCACGTGCCGAATAACCAAAGGGAGCTTATAGCTTTATATATATATATATATATATATATATAGGTTCCCTCCCTAATTTTCTATATATCACCTTGTTTGAAAAAAATACATTAAAATTTCTGTCTTGAATGGTTGCAACGCCGGATGGGATGTGCAGTTTCATTTTAAATAATGTGAATTCCACCAGTAAAAATAAGTATTCTTCCTCTGGCATTTACTTCACTTTTCATTTCTGGTAGATTTCTGCTTCAGCCCACTTTGCTGCAGAAGTCCTCTCCCACCAACCACACACCCCCCACCCCCCGGCGCCTCTTTTTCTTTGTATCACGTGTCAGTTTAGACACCAGTAACATAAGGGGACTGGTTAATGTCGCACTGGCACTATCACTCTTCTCAAATGTCCCATTCAGGTGTCTTGAAACCTGAAGTTGAGTGCTTAAATTTGGTACCATTATTTGCGGCTCTAATCTCTTTCCATCTTAAAAGAGAAATGTCTTTGTGCAGACTTAAAAACTCTGTACCCACTTGCTTTAAGAAGTGAAACAAAATTCAATATTCAATATAGTTTTTTCTTATTGTTATTAGTATTATAAATAAAATATTTATATATTTAAATAGATATATTGATAATTCAATACATTTATCTCATCCCAGATTTTCTTTAACTTGTATAACAATAACACACTTATGAATGAAATAAGAAATAGTATAAAACTTGCCTTTTCATTACCTGGAAACAGTCATAGATTAAGCAAGATAGCTAATAGTTAACAAAAAAAAAATCTGAATTCATGTGCAAAAATCCATGTACTTCAGCAGTGGGTTGAACTAGAAGACAGAAAAACAGGAAGATATGAAAAGAAGTTAGAGGTTGGAGAAGAGTCAGAACCACAATATTGTGCATAATTTATTCGAGTAATGTTATATTCACAAATCTTTTTTACTAATTTTTGTTTTTTTTTTATAAATACGATGTATCAATTCATTAACTCACAATTAGTAAAACCCATTTTCAAAATCTCTGTATTCAAAACTTTTGGACTCTAGCAACTACTAAACGAGAAAACGGCAATGGGAGAGGAATGTGAGGTCGTTATTTAAGATAGATAGTTTCTTCCAATATTGATCAATTAAGTGCTTGACTTTTTGCTCACAGTTGCCTTGGCGTTGAAGATTCACCCAAAATAAGGAGCTGGGGCTAATTTTTTCATTGGATGATTGTACATTGATTTGCCTGCTGAGGCATCTTTTGAAATCTGTGTAGAAATCTGTATAATTGAACTACACATATTTCCAACTTGCTCTCTCATTAAATGTCAAGATTCCGTAACTTTGGGCTGTCCATGTTGTTGAATATTCTAATGGTTCATGTCTCACTGGCACTGTAATTGTTCTCAAATTTCAATTTTGGTGTCTTGAAAGCTGTAGTTGAGTACTTAAATTTGGTTTGTGGCTATCAATACACTATTTTATTTATTTATTTATTTTTCGGTAATCAGGGTGTTTAGACCAGTTTACGCGTACCTTAACTTATCACCAGAGTTCGTTGAACAGTCTATTTAAAAAAAAAAAACGATAATTTTATTGTAGTAGATAACCCTAAGGTTTGAACCTATAAACTCAAGAAAATAAATAAACCTCTTTAATCGTCAGACCAATCCTTAGGGCTTATCATAGACTAGTGGCTCTTATCACTTATTTATCTTAAGAGAAATGTCTTTGTGCAGACTTAAAAGACTCTGCACCCACTTGCATTAAGGAGTGGACAAAATTCAATATTGTGATCTTTGGTCCTAGACAATTTCTCCTTTGGAAGTGAGATACTGATATATTGAAAAAATTCCAAGGAATTTGAAGAATGCAAGATTTAAAAACTACAATCGAGAGTGAGACGGATATATCATGTTATCCTTACGTTTGTATAATATAGTTTTTTCTTATTGTTAGTAATTTTAAAAATAATTATTTATAGATTTAAATAGATATGTTGATAATTCAATACATTTATGGTATCCAAGATTTTCTTTAACTTATATAACAATATAGCACTAATGAATGGAACAAGAAACACTACAAATCTTGCCTTTTCATTACCTGGAAACAGTCAAAGATTAAGCAAGATAGCTAATGGTTATCAAAACAATCTGAATTCATGCGCACTTATAGTATCACTTACTAGCATAATAAGTACAGATGATATGGTAGATCAGTGTCCATTTGAATCTTCCTGACCGCATAATAATTTGATATGGATAAATTTCAGTAATTCAACTAAAACACATGATTGCGCCATTATTGGGTCCAATAGTTCTAATGCATTTCGTTTGGGTCATAGCTTCCATGCCTAAAACATTTTATAAAGTAATAAATTAACTAAGATTAATATTGAAATATTTTGGCTTGCTTTCTTATTTATTCCTATGTAAAATTGTATGTCTTTAAAAAAAACTATTTAATAAAAAATACAATTGTGAATATGAATAGAATTAATAGAGTCTTATTAAAAATTAAAATATGAATCTTATTAGAAATAGAATGTTTCATATACTACTTATAAATATAAGAGTGAGAACCAATTCAAAGTTATGAGAGAATGTGAGAATAAAAAGTATTTGATGTAAAGGTTATTAAACATCATAAGTAGAGGGGTAGAGTGTCTTAGAAACTAAAATTGTTTTTGCTCTAGGTACTGGATTTAGTATGGTTAAAAACTGATTGTTTCTCTATTAAATATGTACTGGATTTATGGTGTTGTGTACTTTTGTATATCGTGTTCATGAAACTATAGTAGAGTTCTCTCATCCAAGGATGTAGACATGTTATGTTGAACCACGTAAATACCATGTTTTTTTGTATGGTATGATTTTATTCCTATGTTATTAAATCTCGAATATATATTTTTCGCTGAACAATCTCCTAACAATTAATAGTATATCAATCATAGGAATTTATTGTTTAAAGTAAGTCATCTATTGAGACAGAGAGTCACATAAGTAAGGAGGCTTTGACTCTGTTTGGAAACATGAAATCCAATATTTTTTTTTTCCCACTTATAATCTCTAGTAGAACAACTCCAAAACTAAAATCATCTTATTTAACTGAAAATATTGCTTCCATATCATATTCTAGGGCCATTATCCACCGTAGAAAAGCATAATTTTTCAAGAATTATTTTCCAAAGATTAGAAAACAAAACCAAATTTTAAGAAATGCATGTATACTTTCTATGTTCCAACAACTAGTTGGTATTAGCTTCATTTTGCTTTCCAAAAAATATGTTTACCATGGTAAAGTTCGATATCTTTGAATTTATTTCATGATCTAATAAAATCAGTGACAAAGTTTGGATTTTGTTTTAGTAGGGACAAATTTAAAGAAAAAAATTGGAATATTAAAAAATTGTAGACTAAAAGTACGGAAAATCGACATAAAAAATTAAAACTTGAAGCACTAATTAATACTTATATTTTGAATAAATGAAGAATTAAGTGAAAAGATTTCATAAAATAAGAGGATGATTTATTGGTGTTAAAAAAAAAAAAAAAAAAAAATCAAAACATGGAAAAAGTAGACGGTGGTGGCACAAAGACTTGACTACTTTCATGGAAGAATGGAGACTCTTTCACAAACACAAAATAAAAGGGGATTAACCGAATTTTTCCAAGGTCAGTGGGGGCTCAGCCCTTAGTTGCTCCATCCTTTCAAAAATCTAGACTTTGAATGCGGAAATTAATACAGCCACTGACGATGGTACACCTAATTTATGTATCGAATGACGTGATAAAATCTTGACCGTTGATTAAGTTTAACTTAATATTAATCAACGGTCAGGATTTTGTCATATCATTCAGTGCATAAATTCGATACACTACTTTGGTGACTATAACATTACTCTTTTGAATGCTGACCTTAACTCTTACACTCAAATTGAGTTAACTCTTGCTTGTACATATTGATATATAAGAGTTTGCTGATTATTATTGTTTTTGCTTCGGTAAATCAACAGATGATTTTTTTTTTTTTTTCAAACTTCAATCCACTCTTGTTGACAAGACTGAACAAGAGTTGAGGATCAAATTTTAAAAATCTTTTATTAATTAATATATCTTATATGTATTTATTATTTTTTCCACTGACATAATTTCTCCATTAGGCATGTTAACATACATCTATTTATAAATCTACTGGTCAAGTCCTAAGGGCAAATAGGGTGAAGTAACATGGCCGACATTATTAAGAGAGAAGAATTCTCAATTGAAAGACTCCAATTGAGAAAATTACATCTTTGGTGAGACGTACATATCATATTATATTTATGTTTGCAGGGTGTTGTGTATGGTTTTTCAGCCAAGCTCGGGCTAATTCGAGAGTATAGCTTGATCTAGAATGAGTTCGACAACTATGATTGATCAACCAAGCATAAGCTCGTTCAGCTATAACTCGACCCAACATAAGCTAGTCGCGAACGATTCAAGGAATCATTTAATCAATCCTTAGATTACTTTAGATCTTATATATTGCGGTAGATCAACGGTGATAACTGTACAATCATAACATCCAATCGCGAGGATATTGGAATTATGATTCAAATCAGTTCTAATCCCTTGAATTTCATTGCTTCCTTTGTACAATTTTTGTATATAAACCCCTCTTAGACAATAATGCTGATTATCACTAATCACGCACATATCAGTTCTGATCCCGGCAAGGTCAATCAGATCTCGCTAGTTGGTGCAAAATTCTGAACCAACACATGGTATAGTTTTTTTCCTATCATTAATAGTTTTCAAAATAAATATTTGTGGATTACATTTTCTTAGTATTCATTACATTTATTTTTTCAATTCTTTTTTCGTGGATTCGACACTTTTGTTTATGTAAATGAGTTATGTCAAATCACGATTTTTATAATCAAGGGTGTCCGAGCCAATTTACACATACCTTAACTAATCCACCGAGAGTTTGGAACTACTAGTCAAGTAAGAGTTTCAGTGGCCATTCCTATTAGCAACCAATGAGGGACTTGAACTTATAACCTCTTTAGTAATACACTTAAGAGTCCCTATTGAACAACTCAACCACCTAGGGGTTGGTTACCTTGTAATTTCATATGTTATTAATATGTATGTGTAAAATATTAATCAAATTAATTATATATCATAATCAAGTCAACTACAATAGTCTATCAATAATGTGAATTTCTTTGAATTTATATTGGTAAAAAACATAGGGACTTAGGTATTTAGTTGTGAATTTCATTTAAAAAAAATCTTTTTATATTTCATTACAATTTTTTTTTGAATAAAATTTTAAATAAATTATTAGTGTTAATTGTTAACAGGATCTAATTTCTTAAATTGATATATTCCAAGATGAGAGAAAATTATAATTATTTCATAATTTTATTTATTTGTTTTATTAAGCATCCCAATTAAATGAACAAAAATGAAATACAGTAGAACCTCTCTATAGTGATCATACTCTATATAAGAACCTCTATATAGTCATAAAAATTTTTGGTACCAACTCAGGCCAGTTATAAATGAGAATAAATATCATATTGTAATAAGTTATGATTTTTCTAGGTCCTGTCTTAAGGAACTTGCCTCTATATAAAAATAATTATATGTATATTGTAAAAAAATATATGTTATGTTACATTAAAGGTTTAAAATAAAATTAAATATTTATCTAAAATTATTTGGGACAATGATTTATACTGTAGAGTTGTTACCACATTTTTTATCTTATGGATATGTAATAAGTCGTCAGCATAGGCGCCTTTTTGTTAAAGCCAAAATATTTCTAGCTCTCAAGTATGTTTAGAACTTCTTAGCACGGAACTTTTTATATTTCATACTATTATTCTCAAAATTATCTCCTTCCTCTTCTTGTCTAATTCTAATAACGAGTTCTTCTTTAGTTAAAGCATATATGATTTATTGCTCATTTGGATGATTTAGGCAGACATTAATATCCATTTGATTAGTGTAGTAAAGTTATCGAATCTGATCATCCAATTTTTCAATGACTCTTTGATATCGATTTCCGTATTATCCTAATGTTACTAAAATAATGAATTATAAAATAAGAAATGAATACAATAAGTTTTAAATCAAAACAATAACTCTTGTAACTATACTTCTATTAAGTTATAACCTCTTTATAATAATAAATTTAACTGGTCCCAACATTATGACTACAATGAGACTCAGTTGTTATTAGTATTACATGAGAATAAGAGAAGAAAATAGAAGTTTATTTTATTTGCTTCAAGTTAAATTTTTTTTTTTTTCATAAATGTTATAATTATTTTACAACCAAGAAAAAAAATTTAAATGGCACTACAAAATATGACATAAACCTTGGAAAAAGATTCATCAATTAAAAAAAATTAAATTAATGAAATTATTAAAAAAGGAAATAAAAAAAGATAAAAAAAAAAAGAAGGCAAAATTCCTACTGGGTCTGTTATTTTACTGGGCTAGTTTGAACCGTTGGATGAATGGTTCACTGACACTTGAATTTGGCTCAGTAACAGTACCGGCCCATGACATCACAGCCGAGTTTGAGTTAGGTTTCTGTCTTTCTCTGAACTTGAGCTTTAACGAAACTAAACAAAAACCCTTGTAAAGCCCCAGCTTTCACTGCATTAAACGTTCCAAAACCCTTAAACAAGAGACCCTTTTGAACCCATGCCAAAATGCTCTCTTTATCACTCGAAACCCTCCTTTTCAACTCCGTCATCAGGAGCTTCTCCTCAATCAAAAACCCAAGTAAGTCTTTTCATTGTTTCTTTTCTGTTCTTAGTTCAATTCCATCAAACAAATGTGTGGACTCTGAACCTGAAAATAGATATGAGTCTGAGAAACCAATATGTGATCATATCGTTAAGTGTGGTCCAAAACTGTGTTCTTATAAGTAAGGTGATTGAACCTTTTATTCACTCATTGAAAACTATGCGAATTCTGGGGATCTTAGGGCTTTAGAGAGGGTTTTGTATCAAATGAGATGCGAAAAGAGAGCGGTTTGGGAGAAGAGTTTTATTCTGATATTAAGGCTTATGGTAAAGCACATTTGGTGGATGAAGTTGTTGATTTGTTTTATAGAATGGTTGATGAATTTCAGTGTAAAAGAACTGTTAGGTCGTTTAATTCAGTTCTTAATGTGATGGTACTAGAGGGCTTTTATTCTCACGCTTTAGAGTTTTATAATTGTGTTGTTAATGATAAAAGCATTAATTTTTTGCCTAATGTAGTGAGTTTTAATTTGGTTATCAAGAATATGTGTAAATTGGGATTGGTTGATAAAGAAATTGAGTTGTTTAGAGATATGCCGGTTAAGAAATGTGTACCAGATGTGTATACTTATTGTACATTGATGGATGGGTTGTGCAAGGAAAACAGAACTGAAGAGGCTGTTTTGCTATTGGATGAGATGCATATTGAGGGTTGCTTCCCTAGTCCTGTTACGTTCAATGTTTTGATTAATGGGCTGTGCAAGAAGGGTGACTTGGCACTTGCAACCAAAATTGTGAATAACATGCTTCAAAGGATGTGCCCCCAATGAGGTGACTTATAATACGCTTATTCATGGTTTATGTCTTAAGGGGAAGATGGATAAGGCAATTAGTCTTTTGGATCGGATGGTGTCAAATGAATGTGTGCCTAACGAAATTACATATGGGACAATAATTCATGGGTTAGTGAAGCAAGGGAGAGCCATTGATGGTGTTCATATGTTGGTTTCTATGGAGGAAAGATAGTTTCACCTGAATGAGTATATTTATTCGAGTCTTATTAGTGGATTGTTTAAGGAGGGAAAGTCTGAGGATGCAATGAACCTGTGGAAGGAAATGATCGAAAAAGGCTGTAAGCCTAATAGTGTTGTTTACAGTGCTCTTATAGATGGATTATGCCGAGTGGGCAAACCAGATGAAGCTGAGGAATTTCTCTTTGAAATGACGAATAAGGGTTGCTTTCCGAATGCTTTTACTTATAGCTCCTTGATGAAAGGTTTCTTTGAGAGTGGTAAAAGTGCTAAGGCTATTCAAATTTGGAAAGAGATGGCAAAGAATAACGTTATATGCGATGCGGTTTGTTATACTGTGCTTATTAATGGACTTTGTAGGGACGGGAAACTCAGTGAAGTTAACATGGTGTGGACACAAATGCTTTTCAGAGGCTGTAAACCTAATGACGTGGCTTAGAGTTCAATGATTCATGGCCTATGCAATGCTGGCTCATTGGAAGAAGCTTTGAAACTTTTCAATGTGATGATTTGCCAGGTGCCGGAATCTCAACCTGATGTTGTCCCTTATAACATCCTATTTAATGCTCTGTGCAAGAAAAATAACATCTCTGGTGCCATTGATCTTTTAAATAGTATGGTGGACCGGGGCTGTGACCCTGACGTATATACATGTGACATCTTCTTGACAGCTTTGAAAGAGTTAGATACACCTGAGGATCGGAGAGAGCTTTTAGATGAGCTTGTAGTCCGGCGCTTTAAGAGAAAAAGAAATTTAGGTGCTTACAAGATTGTAGAAGTGATGCTGCAAAAATTTTTGTCTCCAAAAGCCTCCACTTGGGAAAAAATTGTTCAAGACTTTTGCAAGCCTAAAATTCTTCATGCAGCTCTTGACAAATGTTGGAGAAGCTTGTATAGCTGATTCGTTAGGTAAGGCTGTCGTGTGCTGTTTTCTTTCAAATGTTGGGTTATAACTTTGTCCTTAATTAAGCTTTCATTCTTTTTTGGCTGAAACTGCTAAAACTGAAATTACTTTATGACAGAAAAATAACCCTTCTGAGTGTAAACTCATAATGCTATCGATTGTTGTCATTATTAGGGGTGGGTGGGTCTGGGTACGAAGGAGAAAATATTAAACCAGCATTACAAATATACAGATCCCAAATCTTGTAACGGCATCCTGTCCGAAAGATCCCGTAAGAAAGATATTGTTGCAATTGACAACAATGGAAGCCATGGAACTAGTGGAACTCCCCATACTTCTGGTGTTCTCTGCTGAGGTAGAAACAGTTGTATTGCCGAAGTTGCCAGGAACCAAAGAGGAAGTCTGATGACATATCCAACCCAACCATCAGGCTTTGATCCCCAGTAAGCTGAGGTCCCGATTGAGGAAGCAATAATAATCAGCAGAAAGATAACAAGCTTCAAGAGGTACAGTTGTGTGATTTCTCACGTATAGTATCTCCTCATGAGAAGTGCAATAGCCATCATCATGAAGATAAAGAGTTTGCTTACAGATAACAAGGATGAGAGGATACCCAAGCTTGAAAAGAACGCAAGGACAGCAGCTAAAATGGCAATAAGAAGTGTGGCATTTATTGGTGTTCCAGTCTTTGGATGAACAAGTGCAAACCATGGTGGGATCATGTGGGCTCGTGCAATGTGAGTAGTATACCGTGCCTGACCGAGTGCCCCTACCAGAAGAACAGTTGTCATCCCCTTAAGGGCACCAAGAGCGACCAGGTATTTTGCCCATTTCATCCCCACACTCTGAAATGCAATTGGATAAGCTGCATCTGGATCTATGTCTGTGTATTTCTGCATCATGGTTAGTGAAAGTGCCATTAAGCAATATATCACTGTGATGATTGACATTGATCCACGCAGTCCAATTGGTATATCTCTTGATGGGTTTTTTGTTTCTTCTGCCATGGTGGCAATATTGTCAAATCCTCCATAAGCAAAGTAAACAATTGCAGCTTCCCTGAAGACACCCCCAGCCCCAAAAGGGAGAAAGGGTGTCATATTATAAGTGTCGGCATGAGCAAACCCTGCAATAATCACAAATAAATTACTATGGTATCAACTGCAGATGCTATCCAATTTAATTGTGAAGTTTTCCTTGCACTAATCATTGCAATTGTGACACAACGAGTTAGCGTAACAACAAAGCTAATACTCGATTATACTTTTAGAACCGATAAACAAGTCTCAATCACAGAAATTTGAACCTTAAATCTGAATAATTCATTCCATATTTTATCTCTTCAAAAGAAACGAACAATATGTTTATATAGGGTGGTTACAAGCAATCCTAACAAGGGACTAATTAAACAAAGAAATGAAATCATATTTAAACACGAAAACTAATTGAAACAAGAAATCCAACTGTTGAATAATTATAAAATAAGAAAGTAAAATTTAACTAAATTAAAATTTCTTAAATCTATTAAACTCCTAATTAAAATAGAAAACTACTTGAATTCCTAATATAAAAACCTAAATAAATAAGAAAACCAAATAAAGAAATGGAAACAAAAGTAAATCCTAATTTAAAACTATTTTCCCTACATCAGAGGCCCCCACATAAAAATAAACTCATCCTCGAGTTTCAATCTGGTGGGTGATACCCGAAGTAGAGTAATAAGTCCTAATTTGGAGTAAATAAATATCCTTTGTCATTGATCTACCTAGGAGAGTAGTCATGCACTATAGTCTTCAAGTTGAAATCGAATGTCGTCGGTGTTTCATCCTTTTGATCCTTAACTTGAAAGTGTTCTTCTTGCTCAAGCTTCTCCTTTAGGACAACTTGCTTTTGCTCAAGCTTCTCCTTTAGGATAGTTTGCTTTTGCTCTTGTTCAATCTTCTCTTCTGAGAACTCATTCAGCTTCAATGTCTACTTCATGCTCAATCTCCTTTGATGTGTGATCCACAATTTGTAACATCTCATGATCTTCGTTGGCTTTAAGAATTTCTTTAGGAAGTGCTTTATACTTCGTCTTTTTCCATAATGGGTGAGACATGTATTCTCTGAAGAAGAATTGTTTTTTTAATTCTTAATTGTGATTCTACATCAAAGGCTAATCGAAGAACATCAAGCAATTTATGGTCAAAACATCATATAAGTAATAAACAAAATAATGGTATATTTCTCATTAATTATTCTTCAAAGTCACATATAGAGATGGTCATATACATAAGTAAGGAGGCTTCGACTATGCTCAAAAAGAGAAAATCCAGTATTTCTTCTCCCACTTATTATCTCTAGCAGAAGAGACTCCGAAACTAAAAATATCTAACTTAACAGAAAATATTCCTATCATAGTATACTCTAGGGCCATGTATCCACTGTTTAAAATTCAATCGAAGCAAAAAAATAAAAATAAATAAATACTATAAAGTTAAGGACATGTATCAGTTTCATAAAATGTAATCTTTTCAAGTTATATGGTTATATAGAAAAGCATATTTTTTTCAAGAAATGCATGCTTAAAATGTTCCAACAACTCTATTGGTATTAGCTTCCTTGGCCATTCCGAAGTCTGATATCTTTGGATTCATCTCACAATCTAACAAAATATTACCAGTTTTGGGATCACGATGAATAATTTTGAGTCGAGAATCCTCATGCGAATACAAAAGACCCCATGCAATTCCATTAATGATGCTTACGCGTCTCTTCCAGTCCAAATGCATACCCTTTGTTTAATCTGACAATGAAGTCATGTAAATTAACTTTGAATTTGGCTAATTAGCTAACATTACCAGAGGTTGAGAAGCAAACCAAATAGGTGAAAATTAAGGCTCTTGTTGGGCATGTACTCATAGATGAGAAGTAATTCTATTTCCTCTAAGCAGCACCCCAAAAGTCTCACAAGATTTTTATGTTGTAATTTGGCAATTACGTTAACTCCATTCTTGAACTCTTATACCCCTTGCCTAGATGCTCTTGCAAGCCCTTTTGCTGCAATTTCCTTACCATCTACTATTACACCCTAAAGCAAATCGTCATCATTACCATTAAACAAGAGCGTAAAGGGCCTATTTAAAGAAAATAGGTCTAATTTCATTTCAAAAAGTTGCATTTGGCCAATATTTAATGTGTGGTTATGCTTTCCAAGTTCATATCCAAAGTTTTCATCCAATGATGTAAAATTAATTTAGAATTGAACATCATAAAGCACATAATTCATATGCTAATCACAAATCCATGTAACATTACTTGAGATGCAAAAATTGGGATACTAACTTGAGATATATATAACGTTTTTCATGGTATGTTTTAAGTAACCACTTAACTTTAACAGATTAAACTTTTCAGAAATACTATGTATATACAGGATCCAAACTTTTGATCCTAACTGATGATTGTTCATATGACAACAAGACTTTAGTAATAGGAAAATAACACATTACTCTAAAAATCTATATAAGCCAACACGGGCCAACACCAACACTACATGGTTTACCTTGTACACAGGGCCGAACCCACCTTCACCAAGCTTATTTTCTTCAGAGAAATGTCGTGTAGCATCGAGTATCTGGCCTAGAGGAAAAACAGAGAAGTCTTGATTTTCCATCTGAAGCTTCTCTTGTAAAATATTTTTTTCATCTCCTAAGCAAAGTAATTGAAGAGCTTGTCTATTTTCTTTCTCTTCTGCAAGGCAAACTAAATTCAATTACCAAAACAAAGAAAGATCTAGAGAGTTAATAGCTTTTGTTTTCAATTAGTAAATTAGAAATCCATTACCTTTATATCTTCTCTGCATACACTGCAATAAAAACCAAAACGAAAGCATGAATATCATAATTCCTGGTACTCCTGCTCCAAGTCCTATCCATGTTGCTAGCCTTTCTTCTCTCCTTAACAAAGCAAATATTTTTATTCAATAATCCTTGCCACAACATAGAACAAGACTCAACATAGATTTGTAACACACTAAATAGTACATCAGTGAATAATGCATTGACAGAAAATCATACAACACATATAAAAACTTCATTAAATAGCATGAGTTTTCATAAATTGTTTACGTGTATCACTGTGGGAGATCCCATTCGGGATTCTTCCACAAAATTGTAATGGTATGGATATATACCGGAAAATAACGAGATGTACTAATAACAATAATGTAGGACTTGTAACATAGAAACATAAAATTCATAATACATTGAATAGTAGTGAGTGGTGGAATTCATATATAACAGAATAATGCTACCTTTACAAAGTTAAGATACAAAATTTGTATAGCATGGATACATCATTTATTATATCAACTTATCATTAATAATAGTATTGATGTACAACATGCAACATCAAAAGTAAAATTCATAACATAATATGAATTTTCATGATATTTTGACAGGAAAATCATATAGACATAACTCAGGTATGGTGGAAAGACAATCATTTTCCCACTGTTTCGAAAACTAATAAGGACCTAATCATTTGTTAATAAAACTGTTTAATTGCGTTCTTGTTATGATGAAAATACTCTACTCATTCATGAAATTACAAAACACACGCACATATATATATTTACAGTGACTTGAATTAGGATTAATATATCTGTAGAACCATTGAGCAAAAAAATTGTTTTGTTAATATAGCAACTCAGTGAAATGTATAAATCAAACCCACAATCCTATCTTTCCCAAATCAAACCCCTAACTCTAACTTCCCTTACCGTAAATCAAACCAATCCAAACCACTGAATTGGCAATAGCGAAAGATAGAGAAGGAGATGCTGGAGTGCCTTGGTGGCGAACCCTTCATCATCCAATTCATCTTTCAGCAATTCACCATCTTTTACCATCAAACCCATCTTTCAAAATTCAACCATCTTTCGTAAAGAATCCCATCCTCCAGCAAATCAAATCATCAGCAAACGCATCGATTACAGAAAATGGAAGCTTTTTACCGACTGTGGTTATGGTATGCACTTCCCCGAGAGAAATGGTGACAGAGATTTGTGGGTTTTAATTATTTTGGTGGAGAACGAAGGGTGAAAATGGCTTTGGGAAGTAGTGGGGGAGGGAATACTACCTACTAGAGGTGTTGAGAGAGAAAGCAGAGAATTTGGGAGGGCAGAGAAATACTTTGGTTGAGGTAGTAGTGCATGCGGCGGCAATAGAAGAAACTAGAGATGGTGAAAAGAGTTGGCCGTTAGGTTTGGACGGAGGAGAATATGAAGGGTGGGGGAGAATTTTGAGGGATGGGCTGTGGGTTTTGCGTGGGTTAAGGTGAAATGTGATGGTAAGGAGGGAGGTGGGGGCTGCTGGCTAAGGGAATGAGGTGGAGGAGTTGCTGGCTAGGAGGAAAAGGGTGGTGGGGGGCTGTTTTGCCGCTGGAGAAGGGGGTGTCGGGGGAGAATTTGTTGAAAATCTGAACCTGATAGTATGTTGAAATTCGGAGGGGGTAACAAAACAAAAAAGTAAAGAACAGCACAAATAACACATGCAAAGCACAAGATACTTTAGGGAGCGTTTGGTTGGGGGTTAAGTGGGATTACTGGGGTTATATCATCTTATATTACTTGATTACTATATTTGGTTATCAAATAATATAAGATACCAGTAATCTTTAAATACCAATAGTGATTACTATTGGTAATATAAGAGGTAATCTGATTACCTCCATTTTCTTAGGTATTCTGAGATTATCAGGGTTATCTTTTTTTGTTACAATTTTATCCCTTATTAATAAAAATTTTGGACAATAATATCCCTACTTTAAAATAAATTTACATAAATATTCTATTTCAATTTTACCCTTGTTAATTAAAATTTTGGACAATAATACCCTTATATTTAAATGATTTACAGACCATCACTCACCTAGCCACCACCACCGGCAGCGGCCAACCACCACAGACCACCGCCGAAAAATCGTCAGAGTCCTTGAAAAGGAACGAAATTCCGTGGGAGGCTCCGGAGGCTTCGATATGGCCGTTTTCAGCCATATTGATGGCCGAAAACGGCCATATCAGGCCAGATCTATTCTGGCCATTTCCGCGATCGATGGGCCAGGTCATTGCGGCGAGATCCTCGGCCATTAAGCAAGTCGATCTATTACGGCCCGAAAGGAATAGATCTGGCCGTTAACGGCCATGACCTGGCCGGAAATGGCCAGAATAGTTCTTGCCATTTTCGGCCAGATCTGGCCTAATATGGCCGTTTTCGGCCATCGAAATGGCCGAAAACGGCCATATCAAAGCCTCTTCGTCACGGTGAGGTACTCACGGGTGCTTTCGGAGATTTTCGACGGTGGTTTGCGGCGGCGGCAGGAGGTGGGGGTGATTTCGTCATAAATTAAAGTTTTATATAAGCGGGGGGGTTTTAGCTAACTTTGAAATATTGGGGGTTAAAAGAAATTATTCAAAAATTAATAATAAAAATAATCTTATATTAATATTTAAAAGGGGGGGACAATTTAGTAATTTAAATAACATACCCACCAATTTATTCCCCATAACCAAACATATTCATATAACATACCTACCAACTAACCAAACACATTTTTTTAAAGATTTCCAGTAATCTTCTAAGGTAATCTATCTTTCCAGTAATCTAACATTCCTAGTAATCTAACATTCCTGAACCAAACGCCCCCTTAGGTGCTTAGGGTATAACTCACAAACATGCACAAATAAGAGATCCACTATAATAATATTAGCACAATATAAATGTTTCATTACACCGTCTATCTATATCTTTACCGTGATATTTTATCTGACACCCTGTAATATCCTTACATCGAAAACTCTTATATCTTTGTATTCTCTCTTTCTTTACTTCTCTTTCTCATCATTTGAATTGGTTCTAACCTTTTTATTTATAAATAAAATAGGACATTTTTTTTCTATTATAATTCAAATTCCTATTCCTAATAGAATTCTTATAATTTAAATCATTCTCTTATTTTAACTTAAATAAAGTCCTAAACCAATTCTTCTTTCCTAATACATTTTACAATAAAAAAAGAAAATAATTATTTTCAATTACAAATTCTTAAACTAGAAATTTACCTAAAACTTAAATTTTTTTTTTTTTCTGGCTTGCCTTTCACTTCTTGCTTCTTCCTCGATTAAAAAAAAAAAAATGTTTACATTGCAATAGAATTTGAATTAGTTGAAGTCGGACTATCAGACAAAAATTTGAAGTATATTGAAATATTGAACTCAGGTTTTGATCTTTTTTGGGTCCACATATGCGATGTCAACCTTACCCACAATAGGAGTGTAAAATGAGAAGTAAAGAGTAGTATCATAAATTTACCATGGGACGTAGTCACGGAACCAGGAGCTGGCGGGACTAGGGGCAGATGTAGAGGTTTTGACGCCGGTAGAGGTGCCAATGTTGAAATGAAAGTTTCATTAACAAATGGATACAGCTCAAACCGGACATTACAACTTGAAGTCAATACTCTCCTCCTTTCTTTCCCCCACAATACGATGGTAACTGAGAATTAGCTTCTTGAAGACATATAAAACAATCACTAATTGACAGGTCCTGCGTGCACTGTACCAGACCATACAGTGTTTGATTAATGCTAGAGCTTTTCTTCTTTACCGCCGCAAACTTATCAGGAGAATACGCTGCTTTATTTGCAGCTTCCCTCATCAAACTCAACACTAGATCATCAAAATTGTCAGGTTCCGTGACATCTTCGGCATCTGGCTTCCAAATACTGGGACCTCGATTCCAACTAGAAAAGAAAGACTCAATATTCAAGTAACTTAGATGGCACTCATCATACCAAATTACGACTTCTTTTTTAATAGGGTAATATCTTGATACATCTTTGGTTGCAGAAACTACACAGTCTTGGCAAGTGGTGGAGTTGAGATCGCCACGGCAAAGAAAGAGACCGTACACCTTGTTGAGGTCTCGGCCTGTGGTGTTGGCATGGAAAACAAGGTTGGAGTATGAGGGAAGAGAAGAGAAGAGAAGAGAAGGTTGAGGTTGGAGTGGTAGGTTTGTTTATGGTGAAATTCTTTGTGGGTGGGCAAGAATAAGCGAGGAATGTTGGGGTGATGAATGCATTTGTGAAAGTGATTAACAGAAAGCTTGAGAGATAGAGGACAACCACAAGGATCATGGTGTGAATGTATTTGTCTATCATAGCGTGTCAGAGTAGTGTTGAAGAGGTATTCAAATATTTGCCTATGCATAGGAGTCACCGTTAATGCAAGAGTCAATAAGAGTAGGTGAAGTCAATTTGGTGTTATCGTGGAAAAAGGTGTAGAATTCAATTAATTTGTCGAAAATTAGAACATATACAGCCAAGCTAATAGATATGAATTTTAAAATATGTAGACCTAAAATAAAACATGACTTTGAGTAGTTACTTTAACTCTCACACAAAAAATTGGGTTAAATAGATTTGATAATGTTTTATTCTCTTCACCCATTTGCTGATCTAGAGAGCGTCTTTTATACATTGATTGTACCACGTTATTTACAGATCAAACCTTACATTTATTTGATAAACCACATTTAATATGACATATCTATGTACACTAGTTATACAGGATGTGTTTGGCACTTTGCACTGGATTGTAGTAAAATGGATTGAGTTGGAGTGGATTAAATTTAATACTGTCACGTGTTTGGAGCCATATCATACTAAATATATAATTAATTATTTAAATAAAAACACAATTATGTAAAAAATTAAATTATTTTAAAATTTAAAAAATTTTAAATAAATTATAATAAATCTTTTAATAACAATTTTGCAAATTAAGAAGAAATTTACTCAAATTTAATAAGTATCATATAATAATAATAATATTAATTCTTTAATTTACATTGTTTTTTCTTTAAAAAAAAAAAATAGTGAATCAAATAATTAGTTCTCAGTAAACCCTGCAGGTATATTTTTGTCAAAATAGTGCAGCCAAAGTGCCAAATCACAATCCAGTGCTCCCCAAAATTGGAGCTAAACATGTGACAAAAAGTAAATAAATACCGCAGCGGATGTGTTCATCCGCTTAATGCAGTCCTACAGCGAAACAAACACTCCCATAAGGATTCTAATAAGATGGCATTCGTTATATTTGTAAGGTTATTGGTACATTTTACAAAAGGAAATGATATAAAACAGTAATACTACACTCACAAACCCTTTTCACTAATTTTCTCTCACAAAAACGATGTGTCAACTCGTAACTGGTTAGCTTGTAATGGATTATGTTGCTCAACAATGAATCCTACATACCCAAATGTGAGTTGTCACGTCCACATTTTTGAAAGAAAGTTTTGAGAAGTGTTTATCAACCTATTTTTATTCGATATAAATTGTCTAGCGGGGTACCAAATTTGAAAGGGTTACCTCATTAATAGAGCATCCTTTACCATTTGATGGGGACTGATCTGATTTTGCAACAGTCCAAGCAAAAGAAAATGCAGGTTGGGTTGGTTTAGGAAGTTTTACTGCTTCACTTACCAACATAACAGCTACTGTTGACATGGTAGGTCTGTTTGTTGGATCTTCCTGAACGCATAATAATCCGATATGAATGAATATTAATAATTCATCTGGAACACATGACTGCACCATTGTTGGGTCCATTAGCTCTAATGCTTTTCCTTCACACCATAGCTTCCATGCCTAAAACATTAGATAAGTAATGAACATAGATTAAGAGTATATCACATATTGGATTTTATTCTTTAAAGTCACATATAGAGATGGTTACGTACATAAGCAATAAGGCTTTGGCTATCTTCTGAAAGATAAAATCCAGTATTTTTTCTCCCACTTATAATCTCTAATAGAAGAACTCCAAAACTAAAAACGTCTGACTTAACTGAAAATATTCCATTCATAGCATACTCTGGAGCCATATATCCACTATAAACATTCAACCAAAAAAAAGGAAAATAAGTTCTAATAATCAGTATTTTTTCAGTAATGAGGTTAAATCTATAAAAGCACATTTTTTTTTTCAAGATTTTTTTTTTTTTTTTTCCAAAGATTAAGGAAACAAAACAAAATTGTAAGAAATGTGTACTCACTATGTTCCAACAACTCGGTTGGTATTAGCTTCCATTTGGTTTCCACAAAATATCCTCGCCATTCCGAAGTCTGATATCTTTGGTTTCATCTCATTGTCTAACAAGATATTACCAGTTTGAGATCACGATGAATAATTTTGAGTCGAGAATCCTCGCAAATACAAAAGACCCCGTGCAATGCCATTAATGATGCTTACACGTTTCTTCCAGTCCAAATGAATACCCTTTGTTAAATCTGACAATAAAGTCATCAAAATTAGCTTGATTACATCCTATTGCTTTCTAGCTATGGAAGAAAGTGAACAAGAATAAAATAAATGAAAAGAAGAAAAAAGCCTTGGATGCTATTGCAAAGCGACTATTTATGTTCCACAAACTGTGTAGAGTGTAGACCATCAAAGATAGCCATTCCAAAGTCTAATATCTTCACTAAATCTTAATACACATAAACCGAGTTGCTGAACTTCACACCCAGCTATTAAGATAATGCATATCCAAGCCTTACTTAATTTTCATGTATACAGTAACTAGCTAACATTAACAGAGTTTGAGAGGCAAACCGAATAGGTGGAAATTAAGGCTCTTGTTGGGCATGTACTCATAGATGAGAAGCAATTCTTTTTCCTCTAAGCAACATCCCAAAAGTCTCACAAGATTGTTATGTTGTAATTTGGCAATTAAGACAACTTCATTCTTGAACTCTTGTAGCCCTTGCCCAGATGTTGTTGAGAGCCTCTTTACTGCAATTTCTCTACCATCTGCTAACACACCCTGAAAGGAAATCTCCATTGTTACCATAAAACAACCGGGGATATAAAAAAAAGAGAAAAAACACAAAAAAATAAAAAAAATAAAAAGAGAAGAAAATTTTAGAATAACTTTAGGATATGCAGCATTATGTCTTGTCATATCATCCAATAATTATTAGTTACCTTGTACACAGGACCGAACCCACCTTCTCCCAGCTTGTTTTCATCAGAGAAATATCCTGTAGCCTCAAGGATTTGGCCTAAAGGGAAAATAGGGAAGTCTTGAGATTCCACTTGATGCTTCTCTTGTAAAACATTATGCTCATCTCCTGAACGAAGTACTTTAAGTGCTCGTCTTTTTGCTTTCTCCTCTGCAAGACACATCGAATTCAACAATAATACTATAACAATATATATGTAAAAATTGTATATATAACATTACATATAAAATTTATTACCTTTATATCTTCTCCAAGTAGGTAGCAGGAAATAACCAGATAGCAAGAGTACTAGAATTGTTGGTATAATTGTCCCGATTGCAATCCATATTGCTTGCCTTCTTTTTCGAGCTTACAGGAGCAAATATTTTTGATTTATCAAGTCTTGTTGTAATATAAAATGGAATTACTCTTATTACATTCAATATGAGCTGTTAAAGCATCAAATATACTTTAAAGGGCTGTTTGTTTAGCTTATAAGCATTTGAAATTTTAAGCAATTACGTGTTTGGTTAAAGTATTTATAAGTGACTGATAAGTAGTTGACGTATTTGATAAAATGTGGCTTATAAGTACATTTTATTATAAAATGAATAAAAATGGTACTACATTAAACAATGGTATACTATGAAATTTTAAAATTAAACAAAGATAATATGGTAATATACTTGGTCAAACTCTGCTTATAAGAAAAAAAAAAAAAGTATCTCCTCCAACTTATTATTATTATTATTTTGCTTATAAGCTCAAAAAAGTTATAAACAAACAGACCAGTTTAATTTTAAAGTTTATAAACTAGTTTGACCAACTTATAAGCTTAGATAAACACCCATAATCCTGTAATCCTAAACGTATCAGAGCAATTAGATTAAAAAAAAAAACAAATTATGAATTATATGACATAATATTACTGAGTATACAAATTCATATATATATAGACACCGATTAATTTAGATTTGTTATAGATAAATAATTAGATATTTATATGGAAATTCAACGAGACATTTAGTTTTTTAATAATATAAGTATAATTCCATAAATTTTTACTTAAAAATTGAAAATTTTATTGTTTATTAAAAATTAATAATTTAAAGACTTTATCCAATATTATGTCGCCTAACAAACACAACCTAAATATATTGTGTACGAAAAATAATTCAATTGTAATAATAAATATAAAACTGGCTCACATCATAAAAAACAATTTCCATATAAAACTGTTACTGGTATACTGGTTTGATGTTGTATTTTATGTTAGTGAGGGTATTTATTTTTTTTTAAATAAAACTCGACCATAGGCTAAGGAAAAAAAAATCGTTCTTAAAATAAATAAAATGCCATTATCCCATTTTTTAAGAGAGTACCTATTTGTGATGGCATATGTTTAAAAATAGGCGGTTTCGGTGGCATCGGTTCCTCTTCCGGTGTTGGTGCTGGTGCTGGTGCTGGGTCTGCTACTGGTGACATTGCTGGTGGTGCTGGTGTTGCTGGTGGTAGTCGTGCTGGTGCTGGGTCTGCCACTGGTGACATTGCTTGTGGTGCTGGTGCTGGGTCTGCTACTGGTGACATTGCTGGTGGTGCTGGTGTTGCTGGTGGTAGTCGTGCTGGTGCTGGGTCTGCCACTGGTGACATTGCTTGTGGTGCTGGTGCTGCTGGTGCTGGTGCTTTTGACGGTGAAAGTGTCCGATTGCGTATTGTATTGTATCCTATAGACACTGACTCTGTCAATGCCCGTACCGGTGCCGGCTCCAATGTCGAAAAGAAGCTTTCTTTAAAAAATAAGTACAACTCAAACCGAGCACTACAACTCGGAGTAAAAACTCTTCCTCCTTTCTTTCCCCGGCAACACTCTGAAAACTCTGCATTAACTTCTTCAAGACATCTAAAACAATCTCCACTGGACAGGTCCTGCGTGCACTGTACAAGACCATACAATGTTTGATTAATTCTCAAGTTCTCCTTCTTTGCACCCGCAAATTTATTCGGAGAATAAGCAGCTTTCGTCGCCGCTTCGCTCATCAAACGCAACACTACCGCTACCAAATCATCAGACTTTTCTGTTTCCATAACATTTTCGGGGCTTGGCATCGAAATACTGGAATCTTGAGCCACGAGGGAAAAGAAAGGTTGGTTTGAGTAACGTAAATGGCACTCATCATACCATATTACAGCTTCTTTTTGAATAGGGCAGTGTTTGGTTACATCTCTGATGGCAGAAATTACACAGTCGTGGCAAGCAGGGGAGTTGAGATCGCCGCGGCAAAGAAAGAGACCGTAAACCATGTCGGGGTCTTCGCCTGAGGTGGTCTCATGGAAAACAACGTTGGAGGGAAGAGAAGAGAAGAGAAGGTTGAGGTTGGACTGGTAGGTGCTGTTTACGGTGAAATTCTTTGTGGGTGGGCAAGAATAAGCGAGGAATGTTGGGGGGATAAATGCATTTGCGAAAGCGATTATCAGAAAGCTTGAAAGATAGAGGAGAACCACAAGGATCATGGTGTGAATGTATTTGTCTCTCAAGTAGTGTTGAAGACTTTAAGATGTATTCAAATATTTGCCTATGCATAGGAGCCACCGTTTAATGCACGAGTCAATAAGACTCGGTGAAGTCAATTTAGTGTTGTCATGGAAAAAGGTGTAGAAGTCAATTAATTTGTGGAAAATTAGAACATATACAGCTAAGCTAATAGGTATGAACTTCAAGATATTTAGACCTAAAATATGACTTTGAATAGTTACTTTTAACTCTCACACAAAAAATTGAGTTAAATCTTGCACATAGTACTGGTTGATAGGAGTTTGCAAATTTTGGTCGAATTTTGTTAAGTTCTATCATAAATTTAGATTTAAAAAAAAGCACTGGAAAAAAACTTAGAAAATATTTGATTTGTAATAACCAAACCTTTGATACCTCTGCATAATTAGCTTGAAGTGTGATGTGTTTATTGAATTTTGATGAATTGATGTTTCAATCAATTTAACGATTAAATACTAAGTTATAGTTATTAGCTAAGGCTTATAACCTTATTTAAATCATCCTATTTGGTAATATCATGTCATTTATCAACAAATTATTTCTTTAAAATCTCAGCACCACATGAGATTACACATTGCTTCGTATAAGAATTTTGAAATAATTTGTTAAATGAATAGTATCATTGTTAATTAATATATACGAGAATATGAACATGAGAAATTAGATACTGTTGTTATTTAATTAATACTAACTAAGAGTCTAAGACAAGAAACTTTAAAGATATTGAAGTGATACTACTAGACCACAAAGCTCATGTTCTTTTGATGTCCTTTTTTATTTCTCATAAAAAAAAAAAAATCCATTTTCATATGAAATGGGATCACTTTTCCAGTATCTAAAGTGTAAACTCTCAACAAAGATTATCTCAAAAGAAGAAAATTTATAAAGAAAGACTTCAAAGTCAATAGCTATGGATAAGTTTACAAATGGGAGAACGACATTTTCCAACCCAAGGTTTGGCGAAACGGCATGGGTCCACTTGTTAAGTTTCAAAATGACACTTTTCCACAATTCTTCAGGTTCTGTTAATGTTTTCAGTAAATATTTAACCGAAAATACGAAAATAACATCAAATAGTTTATTTTTTAATTAGTTTATTATAAATTAAAATTTAATTAAGTCAAAGGTTTTACTCTCGATTATTTATTAGTTCAAGTGTAAATATATCTTTTTTCCTTTGTTTATTTAATTAATTAAGAATATTGATTTTCTATGTTAATTAGTAAAAATGAAAAACATTATAAATTTAGTAGATTATTGAATAATAGTGATAAGATATTGATGATATTATAAATAAATAAATATTAAGGTCTTTTAACTTTAAACAATCCTATGACATTATTCTTAACTTTTTAAATAGGGTTAATTATTATTATTATTATTATTGACTTTTTGGCTAATTAAAAAATAAAAAAAATTATGAAGTCAAATATTTAAGGGTATTTTTGTCTTTTTAGTAAAATATTAACGGAAAACATAACAGAATCTAACGAAGGGTGGGAAAGTCTCCTTTTGAAACTTGAAGGGTGGGAAAGTGTGCTTTCGCCATACCTTGGGTGGGAAAATGTCGTTCTCCCTTTACAAGTGTCTAAAAGCTATAAGCATGAATCACATGAACTTATTTCCATATTTTATGGGTAAGTGGAGTCATCAACCTTATTTCTCTCACATAAAAAAGCATGAAATGATAATATTTAATTTCTACATGAATGATGCTATGCATTTATTACATCATAATAACTTCTAACTTATAATTGTATTTGATAAATATGTATTTGTAATGTCTTTCATTTTTATTCAATACTTATCTTGTTTATTATTAAGATTATTCATTAATACAACATCTAAATTGTATTATTCAAAGTTTTACGTTCAATAATTAATATATGCTAAATGTTCTTAAATTAATACTTCTTAATGTATTAACAATAAATTTATAAAATACACATATTTTTTTTCAATTTTTCCCAAATTAAATTATAAACATCAACAATACATATCCAAATTAAAATTAAACTTTCATACATATATAATATATATATATTATTTAGCGCATTTAGGGATTAAGATTATTTTTTTATTTAATATATAATATATATTATTTTTTTATTATAAATGTATATTTTAGTAAGCCGGTTAAAAAAAAACCAGTTTTGATTAACCAGTTTTCATTTCTATCCGAATAGAAAACTGAACCTAAAATCTGTTTTTTTTTTATTTTTTGAACTGTAACCAAACCGTTTTTTTGATTCGATTCAGTTTTACATTTTTTTAACACCCTTACCCAAAACTTATAAATTGGCCAAGAACTTCACTAACCAGTAATATGAAATGTGACAGTAAGTTTTTTTTCATCAAAGCAAGATGCACAAATAGTCTTTAGCAGTGATAAAATAGTCACCATAAGAGGGCACTAATTTGGATTGATGAAAGTATATATGTTGACTTGTTTTCATTTAAAGTTTCTTTGATCAAGTCCAATAATCTCTTATCTCTTTCAGTGTTTTGGGTGGTTCTCATTAACAAGTAGTCAACGTTTAGTCAGTTAACTAAGTTACAGTCTACAAG
This sequence comes from Pistacia integerrima, assembly GCA_026225825.1. Lineage (NCBI taxonomy): Eukaryota > Viridiplantae > Streptophyta > Magnoliopsida > Sapindales > Anacardiaceae > Pistacia > Pistacia integerrima. Next base: position 37,789,118 of record CM047747.1, read on the forward strand.
TTGCCCTGACAACTAGGATACGTCTTATAGATATATCATGTTCAAAAATCGTTTTCGAAGGGCAAGAAATATTCCAAACAAGTTGCTCCTGCATTGACAGCTGAAAATGTCTTGTTTTATAAAACTTTTTCAAATTAGTTACTGAGTTGGAAAGCTAGCATAGCAGTAAACTAACAAATGAAAGAGATTGAATAAAGAACATAAGCCAATACAGAGGGAAAAACAGAGGTAAAAGGAGCAATGTGGAATAATTATCAATAAAAAGAAAAAGGATATTAACTTAAATTCTACAGCTTTCTAACTTTTGCTGGTACCATATTTGCTAGAAAAAGGATTAAGATGAAGATCGAGTTTACTTTTTATATACAGTAGCGGATCCAAGAATTTCACTCAATGGGGGCAAAAAATAAACCAAAAAAAAAAAAAAAAACAAAATTAAAACCAACCATATTTATATTTTTTTTTCATTATGATGAGCTTCAACAAAACGTTACAAAATATAAATAAATATCTTCAAAAAACACAATTTTTGTAAAAATAAAACAATTTTTCTACAATTGTCCTCGACAAGTTTTCATATTCTAAAAACGTTGGATAATTATCTCATCATCAGCTCTATCAAATACATCTTTCTGAATATAGGTGACCAAGCAATCATTCATCCATTGATTTCCCATTCGATTGTATAACCAACTTTTCACAAGATTCATTGCAGAAAAAGTCATTTCAACGATTACAGTCGTAACTAGTAAAACCAATGCAAGTTTCACAAGCTTATACACTAACGGATATAAAATGTCTTTTTTAAACTGAACTAAAATCTGAGCCAAATCACTAATTCCTTCTTACTCAACAAAATTCATCACAAGAACATCTGTCAATAACATAAGTCTTATTATGGTTCTCAAGTACCATCAACTCAAGTGTAGAAAAATCAGTTGGATAAAACTGGGCAAAACAGATCAACTTATGCTTGTCAAAAGCAGAGAATGAAATACTTGGATAAAAACATATCATACAAAGAAGCAGATCAGTACTAAACTTAGTGAAACGAGTGTTAAGTTCTTGAAGTTGCATATCTATCACTGTATAAAACAATTCAACTCGATAGTGATGCAAATTTTTCATGTGCTTAACTCTTCGTCGTGGCTGCCTTCGAATTGCAAACATATTATTCATATTCAAAATGGCAATATCATGTTTTTGGCAAAATGAAGAAATTTCACTCAACAAAGATTTCCATCATTCATCTCTCAACAATTGTAATCGTTGTTTTGGAGACTTTGACTAAGGCCATAACATTTACAATGTCTTGATCTTTTCTATGCAATACTTGTGACAACTCATTAGTAATTGCCAATATACTTTTCATCATATACAAGCTAAATGCAAAATCAAAGGAATAGATTACATCTAATAGATTTATGGGTGAAATCAAATCAAGTCGAGTATTTGGTAAATCGAACTTAACTTGATCTCTATAGTATCGAGTTCTAGTTCGAGTTCAAGCCTAACCGAACTTGAGAAATCAAGTTCAAACTCGAACTCGGTACTTGAAATTGGAAATCGAGTTCGAATTCAAGTTTGTATAATCGATCTTTTTCGAGTTTTAATCGAGTTCAAGTTCGAACTCGATTTCAAGCTCATCTAACAAGGGTGGATTTGCAAATTTTATAACTTTTAAATTACATATGACCCCTATTACTTTAAAAACTGTCATCTTAACCATCGAGCTTGGAAAGACTTGCGAATTTATTGAGTCGAGTTTTACTCGATTAACTACTCAAACTCGACTCGACTCAACTAATGCGAAGTCGAGTTCAAGCTAACATCAAGTATAGTTTGAGTGGCTCGACTTGATTTTCACCCCTAAATAGATTACATGCTTCACCCTTTTGTTCAGGATTTAAACCATTACGTGGAAACCCAACAACTCTTACTCCTTTCATTTTCACTCCCAATAAAATTTTAAAAAACTAATAGATCCCTTGCATAAAAATAAAAATCACAAAGAATATGTAATAAATATATTAGAATTAAAAACGGGATTTTGCAAAAACAAAATCCAAACTTACCATGGGGGCCGGCTATTCCTTTCTCAAAATCTCAAAGATTTATAAGGATAAAATTTAAATAAATTGAAATTGAAATTTTTAAAAAATTGAGTGGGGGCCGTGGTCCCCACTCGTCATTCATTAAATCCGTCCCTGTTTATATATACAAATTGATACTTTGATAGGAGTTTACGAAATTTGTTCATTTTTTTTTTTTATAAGTGAATCCTCTCAAGCCTGAATTATAATTTTTTGCAAATTTTTAGCAACTCTTGCAGGCAAGTTGTGTAAAAGTTGAGTCAGTAATTAAAAAAAAAAAAAAACTACGAAATGAATATTTAAAATAAATGTTTTAAAATTTTATAATTCTATAAGATAAGATTAACTGTATTACAAGTCAATATATTTATGGTCTTCCAACCAGACAAAAGAGTGCTGAAGAATAATCAAATATTGGTGGAAATAAATGTCACCAAATCAATGAAAGGGGAAAGCACTAAATGAGAGACGACTTGTCTATGTATCATGCCATATTGTTGACGCTATTGACTTAGAAGAATACAATTATAGATAGTTTCTCGAGGTTTGCATATTGACTTAGAAGAATACTCATCCTGGAAATTTCTCATGGAAAATAGAGTAAATTCTTTGTTAGTTCACATTTCAGTTTCAAAACCAATTACGTTTTCCTGCAGGTATATGAAAACTATTTCGTGGTAGGATTTTAATTTAGCTCTAAATGTCAGTGATAATGACCCTATTATTACAAATTAATTTTTTTTTTTTTTTTTTTTTTTAATAAATATCTTCAGAAGTCCATTTTCAATGAACTCTAGTCCAATAAGTTATGCCAAGCAAAGCCCTAGTTTCCAAGCCTAGAAATCCAGAATACCAGGTGGTACGTATCACATATTCACCTATTAATTTTATTTCAAAATCAAATAATACATCTAGCATATTTATTAAAATTATTAATCTAATTTTACCAAGACGTATCACCGTTTACTACAAGAAAAATGGCTTTTGGCGCCTAACAAAAATAGACGTAGATCATCCAATTTAGGTGCTGATTGTCTTGTGTGTCTAAATTTACGTAATTGCCATTTAGTTGCAGAATCGTTGTCCGAGAAAGAATGAGCAACTAAATATTAGGTTAGACGTATAATTTTTTTTTTTTTTTTAGCGACTAACAATTTAGTTGCTAATTGCTGTTTGAAATAGTCATGTGCCTTAGATGTTAAATGTGTAAGGGTAATTTAGTAAAATTGTATCAAGACTATTCAATTACTTGAAGAATGTACCTTCTGGGCATCTCTAAAATGGCGCAAAAGATGGCCTCCAATCCAGTGCCAAACATTACAGCAATTTGGTGTCAATGCATAATGCCACGCCAAATTTGGTGTAGCACTATTCATGCATACCAATTTGGCATGATACTGTGCAAACACTATAAAAAATATTTTTATTTTATTTTTGTTATTTATATTTATGTTAATTTGATTATTATTTATAATAATAAATTCATAATAATTATATAATTCAAAAAATGATGAAAAATTAATAATAAAACTTTATTTAATGCAAATATTAAACTACAATAACTTAAAATAAAAATTAACACTAATTTAAAAACACTAAGATTAAAAGAAAATACAACATAAACTAAAATAACAATTTAGTATTCTGATAGATTAGTTCAAGATTCTCTAAGATCATCAAAATATTATAAATAGCTAGAGTTATTACATAGAAAGAAAAAGAAAGAGAATATTCTAAGGAATATTCCTTTTTAGTGTAATATTTAGTCTAATGGATTGGAGATGTAATAGTATTTCACACCAAAAATCACATCAATTTGATGTGAAACTTACACCAATTTGGTGTTTGTGATTGAAGATGGTCTTAGTGAGAAAAAATTAGTGGTGAATCCAAAAATATTAGACTCTGAATGTGTAAAGGTAATTTGATAAAAGTATTTTGAGACTATTCTATTAGTTGAAAAATGTATATTTTAGTAAACAAAAAATTAGTAGTAAATTTCAATAATTTTAAACGTTGAATGTTAAACCGAAATTTGGTAAATTACTTTCCACTATTATGAAAGTAGTTGCAAAATGTGTGTTTTTATGAGAAAAAAATTACTGGTAATTAAAAGCATTTCGTATTTTGTTTTTAGTTAGTCAATGTGTACGGCCAATTTGGCTTCTTACATTTCAAAACTAAATCTTTGATGTGTTCCCAACTTGAGGATTCTCAAGTGCTCGCATGAACCGATTTGAGTCTATCCCAATAGGAAACTACATATTCAAGCAAATTAAAGAATCAAAATGTATCTTTTAGTGAATAAAAAATTAGTGATAAATTTTAATAATTTTAGATGCTAAATGTTGAACCCAAAAATGGTAAATTACTTTCTACCGATCCTACGAATAAGGACACTTGTTCTCCATGTGGTGAGAATGATATTAGTCTGATTGGGCCCTTTTTATTTTTGGACATACTTGATGTTGGCTTCTGTCAAATTTAGTATTATTTTTTCTTTTCTTTTGTTTATTTATTTTTTATTACCTAAAATAGTTTGAAATAGACTCCTCTTCTATGCGGATATCCTAAAGTCTTTAACGGATCAAAGATGAGTAAAAGCTAATAACTGGTTGTTAACCACCATTGGGTAGCCTGATGGTAAGAAAGCAAAAGAGGATCTAACATGATCTTTCAAGTTTCAATCCCCTTGATGGTAAAAGAGCAAGACTGTGATTTAACATATTCTTCCAAGTTCGAGTCCCATTGATGATAAAAGAGCAAAAGAATGATCTAACATGATCTTTTATGTTCGAGTCTCCACAGTTGTTAATGCGGTAGCCATTAAAGTTTTTACCTGATCGGTAGTTTTAAGGCCCTGAGAGATTAGTTGAAGTATGTGTAAATTGTCCCAGACACTTCTAATCATTAAAAAATAAATAATAATAACTGATTGTTCAAATTTAATTTGCATGTTAAAGGCTTCAGAACGACCTCACCTGAGTATTTTCCCATATAATTCCTATGAAATACTTAATTTTCACTTCGTAAATCAAATGAGGGAATATAAGTGGCGCCCAAATGGGAAAGATAAGGTAATTTTAATTTGACCATTGATTGGAGGTTAAAAGCTAATGGAAAAAAGAGATTAAAGTGGAAGGAAATTTTGGGTGCGGTAGGACGGAAAGCTAATAGGTAATAGGTAGCCAGTTGTGTGACATATGATTGCAAGAGTTTAAATATTCATGGAAAATAGAGATTGAAATAAATGAATGCATCCTGGAAATTTCTCATGGAAAATAGAGTAAATTCTTTGTTAGTTCACATTTCAGTTTTAAAACCAATTTCTCATGGAAAATAGACTAAATTCTCGAGGTTTGTATATGAAAACTCTTTCATGGAAGGATTTTAATTTCGCTCTAAAAGTCAGTGATAATGACCCTATTATTACAATTTTTAGTTTTATTTTTTTTTTTTAATAAAAATTTTCAGAAGTCCATTTTCAATAAACTCTAGTCCACAAAGCTATGCCAAGCAGAGCCTTAGTTTCCTAGCAGCGAAATCTAGAATGCCAGGTGGTACGTACCTGGCATATTTAGCATATTTTATTAATTTTCCATAATCTAGAATGCCTTAGTTTCAATTCACCTATTAATTTTATTTCAAAATCAAATAATACATTTAGCATATTTATTAAAATTATTATTCTAATTTTACCAAGACGTATTACTGTTTACTACAAGAAAAAAGACTTTTGGTGTCTAACAAAATTAGACACAGATCGTCTAATTTAGGTGCTACTTGTCTTGTGCATCTAAATTTACGTAATCGTCATTTAGTTGTAGAATCGTTGTCCTAGAAAGAATGAGCAACTAAATATAAGGTTAAATGTAGAAATTTTTTTTTAGCGACTAAAATAAATATTCATAGAAAAAAGAGATTAAAATAAATGCATGCATCCTGGAAATTTCTCATGGAAAATAGAGTAAATTCTTTGTTAGTTCACGTTTCGGTTTCAAAACCAATTTCGTTTTCCAGCAGGTATATGAAAACTCTTTCATGGTAGGATTTTAATTTCGCTCTAAAAGTCAGTGATAATGAACCTATTATAAGAATTTTTTTTTTTTTTTTTTTTTTTTTTTTTTTACATATCTTCAGAAGTCCATTTTCAATAAACTCTAGTCCAATAAGTTATGCCAAGCAGAGCCCTAGTTTCCGAGCAGAGAAATCTAGAATACCAGGTGGTACGTACCACATTTCACCTATTAATTTTATTTCAAAATCAAATAATACATCTAGCAAGGGGATTAATATGAATAGTAAGTTGTCCAGAGATTCATGATAGAAGAACAGCATAAATTATGGGAAACCCACAACAGCTTTTCCTTACATCCACTTAATTTTCTCACATTGCAAGAACTAAAATACAAAGGCTTAGGTCAATGCAACAAAAGGTGGTGCAAACAGAAATATGCCTGTTGTGTTTTAGGTTATTAACTATAACATTCATCGGATCAAAGAATAACCTAGCTATAACCTTGCTATGAGAAACATTCATGACAACCAAAATTGAGTTTCTGAGTAAAATTCATCAGTTCTAAGCAACATGCAAAATACAACAAAAACTCACCCAACCAAATCAGCAGCCAGAACTGCATGCAGCAGATCTGATCGAGATGGAAGTGTCCTGTAGATTTCAGAAGAAGGGAAGGGTGTGTGGAGAAACCAACTGACTTTCATTCCACTGTTGCGGTCCTTTAGGCACTTTGGAAGAAACATGAGACGGTAGTCATGGCACCACACAACATCTCCATCCTTATGGTGTTTGTTTACAACCTCAGCAAACATTTGATTTGCCTTTATATATGCAGCAAACTGAGACTGGAAACTCCTGGTGGTGGCCAGGCGGTCTTCTTGTGGAAGTCCAAGGTAATGAAAAAGAGGCCACAAGATGTTGTTGCAATAGCCATTGTAGTATTGATGAACGATGTCCTCATCAAGGAATACAGGAATACACCTCTGCAATAGCAAATAGCAAATATAGTGTTGATGAACTATGTTTTCTCATCCAAGAATTTTATACATTTATCATATGTAAGATACCAATGTCAGAAGTCATATAATAAAGTCATTACTTACCAATGTCACAAACACATAACAATGAATAAGGACTTAAATCACAAAATGATTTTGATGACAGAACTTTATACCTTTTCAGCCAATGCTTTAGTAAGTGCTTTCTGTCCAATCTCATCTGGCACATTTACTCCAACCCATCATATCCATCTCGCCTCAAACTCCTTCACACCTCAAACAATACATCCATAAGGCATATAGTGTCTCAATTCAAGTGAAAAATGTCATGTCATTAATTAAAACTAAACGAGATATTCAAATAAAACAAGATATACAATGCAAAAACTATTAAAGACAATTAAGAATTTAAATGGACAAACAAATGAAATGATAGTTCAAATGCCACTTACCCAGAAGGGCACTGACCACACCCCTAGCACTTATCTCTAGAGACCAAGAGTCTTCACCTCTCCTGACTGCAGAGACCGGAAGCCTATTGGCCACCACCACCAGTCGCTGCTTCAAAGGCCTTCCATCTGCCCTTTCAACTCCGTCACTCACCCTTGTAAACACTTCCAACTCTTGGTCAACAATAGAGGGTCCCAAGTTGTCATTGTTTTTTACCCTTAGCTCATGCTCATATAATTCAGGGTCCCCATTATTATCAGTCGCCTCAATCAGAAGGGATGCCCTGCAGCTTTTCCTTAGGTCTCTTTCTTTCTTATCTCTTAAGAGCAGTTCCAGACGATTAGTTGTACTTGTACCAGGGAAGAAATTACTGTTGTAGTTGTTTCCAGGCATAAGCTCGCTCTAGAACCAACCTACAATACCAAATTTATGAGTTCTCACAACCATTGTATTTTCTACACCTGTTTCATGTAAATTAAGTTCTCAGCCATTAAAATGATGCACACTAGGTTTTAATCATCAAAATATCGGGTACCAACTAGTCAAATCTTATTTAACATTGGCTTTAACAATCGTTACTAAAATTCTACGAAAGTAAAATTTCTTGCATTTCTAATTTGAAAAAGAACAAGCATGGAAAGTAGATAAATCAAAAAACACACAAACAAATGGCAAGAGGTCAGATAGAATGACAAAAAAGAGGAAGGCATCCACAAAATTAGATGAGGCAACAGAAAGTCATCTACCATAGAGTCCTGGTTACTTAAGCCATTATCAAAATCCAACAAACCCAATCTCTTAACATCTGAATTCTTCCTTTGACCGCCTGAAGAAAGTAAATTAATAAAAAAATGTTTGGACACAAGTGAGATTTGAATGACCAGATCAGTTACAACATGAAAATAGGTTGGGTTTACTTAAATTTGTGAACTTCGATTTACTCACATTTGTGAACTTCAAAACACGGACTGGAATCGGACGAGAAGATGGTGGAGAAGAATGGACTATGGAAGAAGAAGATTGAATGAATGAACGAAGCCGAGAAGAAGAATGGATTGGAGTAGTGAGTGGAGAAAAGAAGAGAAGATGCGCGCAAATTGAAAGGGGAAATTGGGGAATTAGGGATTGGGAATTAGGTTGGGTTTATCCATACATATATAGGAATGGGTTTTTAGTAAATAAACAAAAAATTTGGTCATTTCTGCTCCTCATTATTTTTTTAACTATTTTTTTAGTTACTATTAATATATTTCATATTTTGTACATCAAATGAATAAAGGTAGGTTGATAAACACATCTCACAAACCCCCTGTGACACTTGAGTTGGCAACCCATCAAAACTGTCACAAAACTAGAACTCAACCCCCACCAAAACTGTTGCAAAACTAGAACTAAGAAACGACTCTTCCTTAATATGGAATGACAGTTATGAATGAAAGAATGGTTGTTCCTTGGCAGGGCCGTCTCTAGAACATTTGTGACCCTAGGCAAGATTTATTTTAGGGGCCTTCTAATAATATAAGCATATATTAAAAAATTATTTCAAATTTATTTTTCTTGCTTTTTGAGATGCAAAATCACTAATTAAATTTTTATATTCAAGTTTAGAAACCAAATCTTTTTCAATTGATAATATAGCCAAATTACCTAATCTTTCTTGTGACATAGTTGAACGCAAATAAGATTTTATTAACTTTAATTTTGAAAAACTTCTTTCTACTGAAGCTACAGTAACAGGAATAGTTAACAGTATTCTATAAGCTATCCATGCATTTGGAAAAGAATTCACTTTTTTTATAAAATCTAGTATCTCAAGTGGTGTTTTAATTTCCACGTTTATAATTTTTTTTAAAATTTTTAATTCTGAATATAAATCTAAACCATCAATATCAGAGAGCATGTCATGTTTTAAAAAGTTTTCAAGATTTAAACAATGTTTCTGCAAACTATCATCATCAAGCAATTTTAACTTTTCTATATTATAAATGAAACCAAAATTATTACTATATATTTCAAATTGTTCAAACCTACTTTGAAGTGAGGAAATGGCATGATCAACTAAATATGTGAAATAATTTATTCTAAAAGATTATTCAGTAGACAATTTCTTCTCTTCGTTTTCATCATCATCAAATTGTTTTTTTCTCTTTATTATACGCTTTTCATGAAATTTTGGTTCTATATTCATTTGCTCTGCAATCTCTTTAGTAGAAATCATAGAAGATGTAAACCCATTTTCTCTATATTTTTTAAAAAATGAAACAAGACCTTTCAACTATTCTGTTGCAACAACAATGTCCATATTTTTAGATTGTAAATATTTACTAACCGTATTAACAGCAAATAACATTTCATACCAAATATTCATGCCTAATAGAAATTCAAAATTTTCAATCTCATATGTTACTAAAGAAATAGCTTCACTTTTTTGTTTTAGGATCTTCACTAGTTTCTGCTAATTGATATAAAGCATCTCTTATTTGTGGAGCTTGAAATTTTATTGCTTTAACACTTTCAACACGACTTTCCCAACGTGTTTGTGATAATGGCTTAAGTGTCAAATTAGAAACATGATCTTGCAAAATTTTCCATCGTTTTGTAGAAGAAGAAAATAATGAGTATATACGTTGTGTCACTCCAAAAAATGTAATAGCATTAGTACATGAATTAGCCATATCACAAAGAACTAAATTAAGACTGTGACAACCACATGGTGTATAAAATGCTCTAGAATTTATATCTAATAATCTTTTTTGCACACCTTGATGTTTACCTTTCATATTAGACCCATTATCATATCCTTGTCCTCTCACATTATTTACATCAAGTTCAAGATTTTTTAATATAGTTGTGAGAACATTAAAAAGGCCTTGACCAGAAGTATCATCCACTTTTATAAAATCTATAAAGTACTCTTCTATTTTTATTGGACTTATTGAAATATCTACACATCTTAATATAAGTGACATTTGTTCTTGATGACTTGTATCTGGGGTACAATCAAGTATAACTGAAAAATATTTTGATTCTTTGATTTTTTTAATAATGGTATTTCTTATTTCTAATGCTAAAATATTTATCAACTCATTTTGTATATTATGACCAAGATAATGAGTATGAATTTCTCCATTTTGAATACGTCTAAGGTGTTCTTGCATTATTGGATCAAACTTAGCAATCATTTCAATTAAACTCAAAAAATTTCCATTATTTTCTTGATAAATCTTCTCATTTGTACCACGAAATGCCAAATTATTTTTTGAAAGATTTTTTTACAACCGCTATAATTCTTAATAGTACATTCTTCCAATGCTCTTTCTCTTTATTTATTTTCTCTTGTAAATATTTATCAATTGTTTTGTTTTTAAGCAATCTCATCTCAACATCAACCCAAATGTTCATATTTATAGCATGTTCATTGCTTGTTTCGTGACTTTTAAGCTTGGCACTAAGATTTTTCCAATCTCCACACCCTTCATTTGCTAATTGAATTGTATTTGCTTTTAAACTAAATAATTTACAACAAAAACAAAATACTTTATTTAATTCTTTTGAATATATTAGCCATTTTCTATCATGTTTTTCTCCATTTGGTAATTTTCGAATGTAATGAATTATAGAAAAATGTCTAGAATTTTCATCTCTTGGAAAATCTAAAACTTGTCTAATTGGACCTTTCTCAACTAATAAATCACATAAGTTTGTGTCTAAATTATTCCAGTGTACCGGGTCATAAATATTTTTAATAGTTGTTTTATCTATATCATTAATATTTTCATTTTTGTCGAATGAAATTTCTTCTTCTAAATTTTCATGAGACTCTTCACTAGTATTTGATGAATTTGAATTTTTATCTCTAAAAATTTCTTCACAATTTTCAATTGTTTTTTCATTTAAATCTTCATTTGGTTTTTCTAGCATTTGGTGTTTTGTATTAATAACAAATTTATCAAGTGCACCTTTTTGGGATTGAATTAGTTCTTCTATTTTTTTTTTTCTTACGTTTTTCAAATCCAGATTCATACTTCCTAGTAGACATATATATTCAAAGAATAAATAATTTAAAGCTCTTAATATTATTTTGTTAAAATAAAAATAATTATAAAAATTAAGAAAGAACTTTAGCACCTGATTTATGCTTCCGATTTTGCTTTTTGCTGTGCTGATACTCAAAAATCTTATATTATTACCCTGCATAAAAATAATAATGTAAATCAATTATTCACTTGATCAAATATAAAATAAAATCAGTTGAGAATACTAAGAGTAAAATGATTTAAAGCTCTTAATATTACCTTGCATAAAAATAATAATAATGTAAATCACATTCACTTGATAAATTTATGTAATAAAGTTAAGAAATGAGAGACAAGAGATGAGAAATGAGAGACAAGAGAGAGATGCGAAAGGAGAGATGAGAGTAAACTGAGTAGAGATTAGAGAATAATGAGAGTAAAAAATGAGAAAACGTTAAAGTAAAATGAGGTTTATATAAGAGATTTGGGGGAGAGAGGAGATGTGATTTGATAATTGAGAGTTGGAGATTGCGTGAAATTGTATCAATTTTCAACGGAAAAGTAGCCGCCAATTGTGTTTTAAGTAAGCATGGTTGATTGGTCATGATGAGATTGATGGGAATTGACATATTAAAATACTGTTAAAAAAAATCTTGGGTAAAGATAGACATAGGCGACTGGTGGGATGGGTAAGAATTAAAAAATTATAAATATATTTTAATATTTTAAAAAATAATTTGAGGCCCTCCCATTTATCCCTTTTTTGGGGGGCCCTAGGCAGGGGCCTCACCTGCCTAGGGGTTAAGCCGGGCCTGTTCCTTGGATAGAATGACCGTTCCTTGGATAGAATGGTCGTTCCTTGGATAAGCCGTTCCTCATGGAATGGTTATTCCATCTCCTAGGGACGATCATTCCTCATGGAATGACCATTCCTTAGGAAGGAATGGCTATTCCACCTGGAGGAACGACCATTCTATGATGGAATGACCATCCTTCCTATGTAATGATCATTCCTTACTCATGGATTGATCATTCCTTATATGATGTATAGTCTTTCCTCCTTAAGGAGTGGTCGTTCCTTATACGATGAACGGTTATTCATCCCTAAGGAAAGATCGTTTATATCTAGTCAAAGTCGTGAGTTGACATGGTAATTCCAACTTAGTGTCACATTGGGTTTGTGAGATTCGTTTGTCAGCATAGTATTACCTAAATCATATTTAGCAACTAAAATTTTAGTTGCCAAATTTCCTATGGCAAGAACACAAAAATTGGGTGGGAACATGAAAACTTCAATTAATTTTGGCGACTAAATTCAATTTAGTTGCTATAGATGCGGTTTTGTAACTATTTTTAATATGCACAAAATAATTTGTTGCTAAATATACCTTGGGCCCTTTGTAATTATTGTCAAAAATTTGGATATTTCGATAATTTTGTTATGCTGTAACTAATCAAAATAGTTACCAATTAATTAACAAATATTTGTCATCTAATTTAACCACTATAGTGTAGTTGCCAATAATTATTTTCTGTTAAAAAAAAAATTAGATGCGAAGTCACATATTTAGATGCCAATTGTTCCGCTTTATCAGGAAAAATTTATGCCCAAAAATTGTCAATTAAATAAATTAGTCGCTATTGTAAATTGTTCTACAACTAATCAAATAGTTACAGAATATTAATATTAAACGCCAAACATGGGAATAAATGTTAGATGCATAAAGTTTTTTCTTTTTAACAACTAAAAATTTAGTTGCTAATTGCTATTTGAAATAGTCATCTGCCTTAGATGCTGAATGCATAAAGGTAATTTAGCTGTATCGTGATTATTCAATTACTTGAAGAATGTACCTTTTATTGAGAAAAAATTAGTGGCGAATCCAAAAAATTTAGACGCTGAATGCGTAAGGCTAATTTGGTAAAAGTGTTTCACAACTATTCTATCAGTTGAAAAATATATCTTTTAGTGAACATAAAATTAATGGTAAATTCTAATAATTTTAGACGTTGAATGTCGAATCCAAATCTGGTAAATTACTTTCCCCTACCATGAAATTAGTTGCAAAATGTTAGTTTTTATGAGAAAAAAATTAGTGGTAATTAAAGGCATTTCGTTAAACAAAAAAATGAAATCCTACTTTAACACGAAAACTAATTAAAATAAGAAATTTCAACCGTTGACTAATTATAAAATAAGAAAGTCAAATTTAACTAAATTAAGACTTTCTAAATCAACTAAACTCCTAATTAAAGTAGAACACTAGTTGAATTCCTATTTTGAAACTTTAAATAAATAAGAAATGAAAATAAAGGTAAATCCTAATTTAACACTATTTTCCCTACATTAAATTATTGCCGCAATTGCCAGGACTCCAACAGCTATTGGGTCCCGGAGATTGTGCCCATCCGTGAAATTAGTGTGGACCGTTAATGAGTTGGTTTGACGGTTCAAAATAGTTGTGAAATAGGAAGTCCATGATCTTGCAACTGCTGCACTTCCTAAAAGGCTTTCAAGAAGTATGTTTCCAGTTGTGATGAACGCTGCAAAGTCTCGTAATTCAATTCTTAAGTAAGCAAATGATCCACCTGCTACTGGGATCTCTATTGCAAATTCCGTTTAGCAGAAGAGAGAGAGCATTGCAGAAACATCAAGATTAAATAATGGCTAGTCCAGCATCGTTATTAGCTTCCTGTCCAGTGAGCACAGAGATACCAGCTCCAATAACCGCACCAAATCCAAACCAGGTGAGATTCCACTAGGTTAGGCAACGTTTCATGTCATTCTCACTTTGTTTCCGAAGCAAATCAATCTCATTGGCATCATCTGACCTGCTTATGAGACGATCCTTGAACCGAAAACGTGTCTGGGACAACATAAGAAGGTAGTTATCCCAGCTTTGAAAGGATTCTTCTGGTAAGAAATCTTGCTTGCTCCATCTCCTGTAACTTCTTTGCTAAACCTCCTCACCATGTTCTCCTACAGACCCATTTCCGAAACCTCTCCATTCAAAACTTTTAGATGCAAGCAACTACTAAATGAGAAGAGTTATGAGCTAGTGTCTCAGTTATGAGACGGTGATAGGAGAGGAATGTGAGGCCCTTATAGATGATAGATATTTTCCTCCATTATTGATCAATTAATTGCTTTACTTCTTGCTCACAGTTGACTTCTTGTTGAAGATTCAGCCAAAATAAGGACTCTTGCTAGCTGGGGCTATTGTTTTCATTGGATGATTGTGCATTGATTTGCCTGCTAATTGAATATTCTAATGATTCCCTCTCTAATTTTCTGTAGATCACCGTGTTTTAATAAAATACATTAACATTTCTTTGTCTTGAATGGTTGCAATGCTGCTGGGATCTGCAGTTTCATTTAAAATAATGTGAATTCCACCATTAAAAATAAGTTTTCTTCCTTTGGCATTTACTTAACTTTTCATTTCTTGTAGATTTCTGCTTCAGCCCATCTGTGGATGATGACACCGTCCCTATTTATTATTTTATAAGAAAAGTAGAGATTAATTGGGTTCCACTAATATTATCGAGGCAGTATCATAGCAAAACACACGCACAAATATATATTTACAGTGACTTGAATTAGGATCAATATATCTGTAGAACCGTTGAACAAAAAATTTGTTTTGTTAATATAGCAACTCAGTGAAATGTATGAATCAAATCCATAATCCTAACTTTCCCAAATCAAACCCCTAACTCTAATTTCCCTTACCGTAAATCAGACCAATCCAAACCACTGAATTTGCAGTAGCGAAAGATAGTGAAGGAGATGCTGGAGTGCCTTGGTGGCAAACCCTTCATCATCCAATTCATGTGATGGTAAGGTGGGAGGTGGTGCTGTCGAGGGAATGATGGAGGTGGGGGCTGCTTGCTAAGGGAATGAGGTGGAGGAGTTGCTGGCTAGGAGGAAAAGGGTGATGGGGGGCCTTTTTGCCGCTGGAGAAGGGGGTGTGCGGGGAGAATTTGAATTAGTCAAGCATATTTGAAGTCTTAACTATCAGACAAAAATTTGATCCTATCAATAAGTTGAAAAATGCCATTTGTTTTATAATTGATGAAGTATATTGAAATATTGAACTCAAATTTTTTTCTTTTTTTTGGTCCACATATGCAATGTAGACCTTATCCACAATAGGAGTGTAAAATAAGAAGTAAAGAGTAGTATCATAAATTTACCGTGGGACCTCATCACGGAACCAGGAGCTGGCGGAACCAAGGGCAGATGTGGAGGTTCCGACGCTGATGGAAGTGCCAATGTTGAAATGAAAGTTTCATTAACATATAGATACAGCTCAAACCGGACATTACAACTCGGAGTCAACACTCTTCCTCCTTTCTTTCCCCCACAACACCATGGTAACTGAGAATCAGCTTCTTGAATACATATAAAACAATCCCTAATCGATAGGCCCTGCGTGTACTGTACCAGACTATACAGTATTTGGTTAGCGCTAGAGCTTTTCTTCTTTATTGTCGCAAACTTATCAGGAGAATACGGTGCTTTATTCGCGGCTTATGATAATTGCATTTGTGAAAGTGATTAACAGAAAGCTTGAGAGATAGAGGAGAACCACAAAGATCATGGTGTGAATGTATTTGTCTATCATGCGTGTTAGAGTAGTGTTGAAGAGGTATTCAAATATTTGCCTATGCACAAGTCAATAAGAGTAGGTGAAGTCAATTTGGTGTTATCGTGGAAAAAGGTGTACAAGTCATATAGGACGTGTATGGCACTTCGCACTTGATTGGAGTAGAATGGATTGAGTTGGAGTGGATTAAATTTAATACTCATGTGTTTGGCGCATATCGTACTAAATATATAATTAATTATTTAAATAAAAAAAAATCATGTAAAAAGTTAAATTATTTAAAAAATTAAAAAAAAAAAATCTTTTAATAACAATTTTGAAAATTAAGCAGAAATTTACTCAAATTTAATAAGTATCATATAATAATAATAATTCTTTAATTTACATTTAAAAAAAAAAAATGAATCAAATAATTAGTAAACCCTGCAGGTATATTTTTGTCAAAATAGTGCAGCCAAAGTGCCAAATCACAAATCCAGTACACCCCAAAATTGGAGCTAAACATGTGACAAAAAGTAAATAAATACTGCAACGGATGTGTTCATCCGCTTAATGCAGTCATACTGCAAATAAACACACCCATAAGGATTCTAATGAGATGGCATTCATTAAATTTGTAAAGTCACTGGTACATTTTAAAAAAGGAAATGATATAAAATTGTCTAGCGGGGTACCAAATTTGAAAGGGTTACCTCATTAATAGAGCATCCTGTACCATGTGATGTGGACTGATCTGATTTTGCACCAGTCCGTGTAAAAGAAAATGCAGGTTGGGTTGGTTTAGCAAGTTTTACTGTATCACTTACCAACATAGCAACTACCGATGACATAGTAGGTCTATTTGTTGGATCTTCCTGAACGCATAATAATCCGATATGAATGAATTTTAATAATTCAACTGGAACACATGATTGCACCATTGTTGGGTCCATTAGCTCTAATGCTTTTCCTTCGCACCATAGTTTCCATGCCTAAAACATTAGGTAAATAATGATCAACAGAGATTAAGGGTATATCACTTACTGGAGTTTATTCTTTAAAGTCACATGAGGAGATAGTTACATACATATGCAATAAGGCTTTGGTTGTCTTTTGAATGATAAAATCCAGTATTTTTTCTCCCACTTATAATCTCTAGTAGAAGAACTCCAAAACTAAAAACGTCTGACTTAACTGAAAATATTCCATCCATAGCATACTCTGGCGTCATATATCCACTATAAAACATTCAACCAAAACAAAGAAGAATAAGGGTTAATAATCAGTACTTTTTCGGGTTAAGAGGTTACATCTCTAAAAGCATATTTTTTTTTTTTCAGGAATTGTTTTCCAAAGATAAGGAAACAAAACGAAATTGTAAGATATGCATATATACTTACTATGTTCCCACAACTCTATTGGTATTAGCTTCATTTTGATTTCCACCAAATATTCTTGCCATTCCAAAGTCTGATATCTTTGGATTCATATTATCATCTAACAAAATATTACTAGTCTTGAGATCACGATGAATAATTTTGAGTCGAGAATCCTCATGTAAATATAAAAGACCCCGTGCAATTCCATTAATGATGCTCATGCGTCTCTTCCAATCCAGATGTATATCACTTGTTGAATCTGATAATGAAATTATCAAAACTTAACTAAGATTACATATTTTATCTGCTTCCTGGCTAAGCAAAATGGAAGTAAAGAAAGCATTTAAGGGTTTTTAGAGGCAAACCAAATAGGTGAACATCAAGGCTCTTGTTGGGCATGTACTCATAGATGAGCAGAAATTCTTTTTCCTCTAAGCAGCATCCCCACAGTCTCACAAGATTTTTATGTTGTAATTTGGCAATTAAGGTAACTTCATTCTTGAACTCTTGTAGCCCTTGCCCTGATGTTCTTGAGAGCCTCTTTACTGCGATTTCCTTACCATTTGTTAGAACTCCCTGAAAACAAATCTCCATTGTTACCACAAAACAAAAGCATAAAGAGCCTATTAAAGGAAAACAAGTACTTATGTGTTATAGTACTTCTTTAGTTTATCATGATATTAATTTAAAATTATATTATTATCACATAATTCATATGATAAGCCCAAATCTGTGTCATATCACTTGAGATAAAAACGTTGTATGTAAATTTGATATATTAATTATAAATTTATTAACAATTTTTACTTTTTAATAGTATATTATGTACATGAAGTTTGGATTCTAGCTCTATATACAGATCGCAAAATGTGGTTGCTAATCTTATAGAAAATTAACATCATTTATCATATCAACTTATGATTAATGTAATATCATAATTATATTATAGTCACCGTATCAATTGTAATCCAAAATATGAACCAAAACCCACAGACAAAATTAGCTCTCTTACCATATTAAATAATCAATATGATACTAAATTAAAAGCTTAAAATTACCGTTTACCATATAATTACCTTGTAAACAGGGCCGAACCCACCTTCTCCTAACTTGTTTTCATCAGAGAAATATCTTGTAGCCTCAAAGATTTGGCCTAAAGGGAAAATAGGGAAATCTTGAGATTCCACCCCATGCTTCTCTCGTAAAATATTTTGCTCATCTCCTGAGCGAAGTACTTGAAGTGCTCGTCTTTTTGCTTTTTTCTCTACAAAGACACACTGAATCAATTTCCAAACAATGAAAGAAATAGGTAATTAAAATAATTCTTGTTATCGACAATCAATTTAAACTATGACAATAAATATGAAATTTTGTATATAAACTGATGTGATTTAATATGATTAGAAGACTTAAAGTACACAAAAATTTACCCACTAATAAAAGAAGGAATATGTGACAATAAAAGAATAATGGCCCACTGCAATTTGTACATAAAATTAAAGTTTATATATTTATCATTACTCAAAACAGATAAGTCATTACCTTTATATCTTCTCCATATAAGCGGCAGGAAATAACCAGAGAGTATGAGTACTATAATTGCTGGTATAATTGTCCCGATTGCGATCCACACTGGTCGTCTTCTTTTTCCTATTTTGTCAGGTCAAAATATTTTTAATTTATCAAAGTCTTTCATTGCATGACATGGAAGGACTCGTAACCTACAACGTGAGCTCTTATAGCAATAAATATTTGCATTGAGAACTATTAAAATTTGTGTTAATTTTAGTATTTATTATCATCGATTGACAGTGATTTACATTTTTATTTTTAAATAATATTACACATAGAAAGTGTGCAGGGAAAGACTTTCATACAAAAATGATATGTTATATTAAATAAATAGATAAATTAATATAAAAAGTAACCGGAACAAATGTGGTTGAATACTTTGGCAATATAAAAATTATGTTAGAGATCGTTTCCCCTCTCACTTGATTGATATGATGAGATTATAAATAAAGAGACATATTCAAAACTACTTTATGATAGTGGTTAGTTATGTAGATTTATGAGTGATTATTTTTAAATCATACTGATGAGTAGACGATAGAGAACAAATATATTACAACCAATAATGCTACGGACATCGAAAAACCTGCACTGAAATTGTGTACCGGCCTACGTGTAACACGCTTCTCATTTTTTTAACAATTGTTTTCTAGTGAACGGTCGTCCATCAAATTTGGATGGCCGTTCACTCACATGGACGCCCGTCCATATTATATAGACAGGGTCCATATACTAGGGACGGGCGTCCCCAATTAAAGGACGCCCGTCCATAAGTAAAATGGAATAAATTTTTTTTATAAAAATTAAGGACGATTTTAGACGGGCGTCCGTAAATAAGGGACGCCCGTCCTTAACTAAAATATGAAAATAAAAAAAGAAAAAAATTTGGGGACAGCCGTCCATAAATTTTGGACGGCCGTCCCTTAACGGCTGTCCATTCCTAATGGACGCCCGTCCATACTTTAAGAAAAAAAAAAAAACATTCGAAATACCTTTCTTCTTCGCTCTTCTTCTTCGTCTTCATTCACTGTGTTTTTTTCATATTTATCGCACCTTCTTCACTTGCCTCCATGGAAACTTTATTGCATCCTTCTGGAGTTTCGGACACTTTGTGCTAGTGGCTATTGTGCACTGGGCTGCCATGGGAGTTGCACGCACAACAAGCAGATTGACCGTACTGTGCATAGGAATTTTTCAAACTTACCATGTAATTGTGTTTCCTGAAACAAATTAACCCTTCTGTGCCTTCCACCAAGTATGCCTTTTATCTCTAGTTCTTTTGCTTACAGTACAACATGTTTTTCTGCTCATCTTTCAGCGGCATATGTATTGCCCAGTCGTGAAGCCCTGTGTTTAGGACATAGGGTCATAATTTATCTTCCACGTTGTGCAGACACTAATTCTGAAGTTAGAAAACTTTCTGCTCAGGTATGAATTTTATAGGCAGTTGGTAGTTTCTCCTATGGTTGAATACTTGCAAGTCTTTTACATAAAGTTTAGTAGCTCTCCAAATATTTTACTCAAAATTTATTGTCCCTCAATTTTTATTTTGGTAGATTCTTGACCAACTCTTTAGCATCTCTCTTTCACTTCCAAGGCCTGTTGGTTCAAGAGTTTTGCACCGAAAATTTTCAGGTAGTTTTAAACACAGTGAATGAAGACGAATACATTATTCGTTTTCATTCACTGTGTTTTTTTCGGGGAGGCAAGAGTTTAAGATTTTTGGGGAAGTCAGTAGCGATGAAGAGAATAAGAATAAGCTACAGAACTTCAACCAGGATGCAAACATTTGTACAAATTAAAGAAAAATTTTGGATGGGACGGGCGTCCATTAGGAATGGATGCCCGTCCAAACATTTTTTTTTTTTTTTGAAGTACTGTCTATAATTTATGGACGGCCGTCTCCAAAGTTTTTTTTTTTTATTTTCATAATTTATTTATGGACGAGCATCCTTTAAATGGGGACGTCCGTCCCTTGTATATGGACGCCCGTCCATGTGAGTGAATGGCCGTCCAAATTTGATGAATGACCGTTCACTAGAAAAAAATTGTAAAAAAAATGAGAGACATATTACACGTAGGCCGATACACGATTTCTGTATAACTTTTCGGTGTCCGTAGCTTTGTTGATATTACAACATAATGTCATTATGCTATTTAAAGGTCTCACCGTATAAACAAATGAAAATATGAAATAATGATAATTTCTCATATAGGCATTTCTCTTTATCTTTTGGTATGAAAATGTTGTATCCGTGACTTACCCAAAAAATAAAAAATGTTGTATCCATATTTTGTACGGGCATGTGGTATTTTACTGTAAAATGTATGGATAACCGCACCTAGAATTTTCTGACATTAAATATATAATTCATAAAGGGATATTCGGTGTTCACGACAAGAAGGTTAATCACTTTACCTTGAGGCTCTGTCACAGAACCAGGGGCAGGCAGAGACCGACTCACAGGTGGAGGTTCCAGCGCCGCCGCCAGTTCTACTGTCGTAATGAAGGATTCACTGAAAAACGAATACAATTCAAACCGGGAAATACAGCTCGGAGTCAACACTCTTCCTCCTCTCTTCCCCCCACAACACCATGGTAAATCAGCATTGGCCCGTTGAAGACATGCAAGACAATCGCTAGCAGACAAATCCTGGGTACACTGCAAAAGCACATACAACGTTTCATTAACTGTAAAATTCTCCTTCTTAGCTCCGGCGAACTTATCCGGTGAAAAAGCAGCATAAGTCGCGGCTGCCTTCATCAAATTGGAAAATGAACCATCAAACTCGTCAAGTTCCGTAACATCTGGCATCCGAATTGCGGGATTATGCGACACGCTAGAGAAGAAAGACTGGTTTGAGTAACGCAAAAGGCACTCATCGTACCATATTATAGCTAGTTTTCCAGTTGGGCAAATTTTAGTTACGTTTCTGGTTGCAAACGTAACACAGTCTTGGCAAGTGGTGGAGTTGAGATCGCGACGGCAAAGAAAGAGACCGTAGACCTCGTCAGGAGCTTGGCCTACGGTCTCTTCGCTGAAAAAGACTTGGGAGACTCCATTGGAGGTGTAGATAGTGCCGCGGGAGGAAAAAATGGAGAAGAGAAGCTTGAGGTTGGAGTGATAAGTGCTGTTAATGGTGAAATTGAAAGCAGATGAACAAGAACTGCCGAGGTATGCTGGGGTGATAAATGCTTCTGTGAAAGTGATACTCAGAAAGCTTGAGAGATAGAGAAAAACCACAAGGATCATGGAGAATAAATTTACAGGAAAAAGCTAGCTCCCATATTTCTTAGATTAATTTTGTTTACAGAAATGATTAGAGACACAAAACGATGAAGATATGCATCTTAAAATTTGCCTTGGCAGAGGAGACGTACGAGTCAACTGGCGGCAAGCTGGTGTTTCCGAAGGAAAAATGTGTACAAGTCTAAATTAATTTGTGTGGAAACAAGAATTAAAATTAAAGAGATGTGGTTTTAAAATTACACACCTCAATTCTTGTATATAAGATCAAGATCGGGTTTACTTTTTACAAATACAAATTGATACTTTGATAGGAGTTTACGAAATTTGTTCTTTTTTTTTTTTTTTTTTTAATAAGTGAATCCTCTCAAGCCTGAATTATAAATTTTTGCAAATTTTTAGCAACTCTTGCAGGCAAGTTGTGTAAAAGTTAAGTCAGTAATTAAAAAAAAAAAAAAACTACGAAATGAATATTTAAAATAAATGTTTTAAAATTTTATAATTCTATAAGATAAGATTAACTGTATTACAAGTCAATATATTTATGGTCTTCCAACCAGACAGTCGAGAGCTGAAGAATAATCAAGTATCGGTGGAAATAAATGTCACCAAATCAATGAAAGGGAAAGCACTAAAATGAGAGACGACTTGTCTATGTATCATGCCATATCGTTGACGCTATTGACTTAGAAGAATGCAATATCTTGTTACATCTCTGGTTGCAGAAACTATACAGTCTTGGCAAGCGGTGGAGTTGAGATCGCCACGGCAAAGAAAGAGACCGTACACCTTGTTGAGGTCTCGGCCTGTGGTGTTGGCATGGAAAACAAGGTTGGAGTAGGAGGGAAGAGAAGAGAAGAGAAGGTTGAGGTTGGAGTGGTAGGTGCTGTTTACGGTGAAATTCTTTGTGGGTGGGCAAGTAGTGTTGAAGTCATGAAGATGTATTCAAATATTTGCCTATATGTGCATAGGAGCCACCGTTCAATGCACGAGTCAATAAGACTAGGTGAAGTCAATTTAGGCTGCGTTTGTTTAATTATGTCAACAAAATGACTTGGTATGCCACTTATGTAAGTTTGTCCATAGAATATTTGTCATTTCTTTAAAGACGGAATAATACTTTGACATCCATTCTATCGTGAGAATACAACTTTCCCCTAAAGTTTCGGGTTGAATTGAAGTGTTAAAATATTATAGTATAAGGACAATTTTGTCAATTCACTTCACATATTTAACTTCTATGGGGACAAAAAACCTCATAATATTATGAATTGATCATAAAATTGCTAGTTCATGATTAAATTTTTACGGCTGAATTCGAGAAATGGGGGAATATTAGGTGTTTCTAAAACTAAATGGGGGAATATTGATGTTTGATGTTTCCTAAACCAAAGAGGTAAAAATTTTCTTTGGGGGTAGCAAATGTCATTCAGCCTATTAAGTAAATGACTAAGTTTTGCAAATATTGAGACACAGCTTTATTTTTTTTTAATTATCATTTTTGTATCCACGTATTATTATATACTAATATACAAGAATGAGCAAAACCACAATTTTTAATATATTGGAATGTTAAATATTTTATCTTTTAGTATCTTAACATATATTATCAAGGGACGTGTTAAATTTCTCTTATAGTATAAATGATTGATTGGTAAAAAAGATAGAAAAAATTACATCATAAGAGGTAATTAATTAATAAATAATTTACATCTTAAAAGATATCTTGAAATTTACATCCTAAATTATGTGTCATCTTTTTTGGTAATATCATGTCATTCATCAATAAAACACTTCTTTTGAATCTCAACACCACGTGAGATTACACATTACTTTGTATAAGAATTTTGAAATAATTTGTTAAATGAATAGTATTTTTATTAATTAATATGTACGAGAATATGAACATGAGAAATTAGATACTATTGTTATTTAATTAATACTAACTAAGAGTCTAGACCTCAACTCTTGTATATAAGATGAAAATCGAGTTTACTTTTTATATATACGAATTGATACTTTGATAGGAGTTTACGAAATTTTTTCATTTTTTTTTATAAGTGAATCCTCTCAAGCCTGAATTATATTTTTTTGCAAATTTCAAGCTACTCTTGCAGGCAAGTTGTGTAAAAGTTAAGTCAGTAATTTAAAAAAAAAAAAAAAAAAAAAAGAAAACTACGAAATGAATATTTAAAATAAATGTGTATTACAAGTCAATATATTTATGGTCTTCCAACCATAAAATAGAGAGCTGAAGAATAATCAAATATTGGTGGAAATAAATGTCACTAAATCAATGAAAGGTAAAGCACTAAAATGAGAGACGACTTGTCTATGTATCAAGCCATACTGTTGACGCTATTGACTATAAAGACTTAGAAGAGTACAATTATTGATAGTTTCTCGAGGTTTGCATATGCATGCATCCTGGAAATTTCTTATGGAAAATAGAGTAAATTCTTTGTTAGTTCACATTTCAGTTTCAAAACCAATTTCGTTTTCCTGCAGGTATATGAAAACTCTTCCATGGTAGGATTTTAATTTCGCTCTAAATGTCAGTGATAATGACCCTATTATTACAAATTAATTTTTTTTTATTTATTCTTTATAAATATCTTGAGAAGTCCATTTTCAATAAACTCCAGTCCATTAAGTTATACCAAGCAGAGCCTTAGTTTCCGAGCAGAGAAATCTAGAATACCAGGTGGTACGTACCACATATTCACCTATTAATTTTATTTCAAAATCAAATAATACATCTAGCATATTTATTAAAATTATTATTCAAATTTTACCAAGACGAATCACCATTCACTACAAGAAAAATGGTTTTCGACGTCTAACAAAAATAGACGCAAATCGTCCAACTTAGGTGTTGATTTTCTTGTATGTATAAATTTACGTAGTCATTATTTAGTTGTAGAATTGTTGTACTAGAAAGAATGAGCAATTAAATATTAGGTTAGACGTAGAATTTGTTTTTTTTAACGACTAACAATTTAGTTACTGATTGCTGTTTGAAATAGTCATCTGCCTTAGATGCTAAATGTGTAAGGATAATTTGGTAAAATTGCATCGAGACTATTCAATTACTTGAAGAATATACATTTTAGGCATCTCCAACCCAGTGCCATTTTGGATACCAAAATGGCGTGAAAGATGACCTCCAACCCAGCGCCAAACATTACACCAATTTGGTGTCAATGTACAGTGCCACGCCCCAATTTGGTGTGGCACTCTTCAAACACTATAAAAAATATATTTTTTTTTAATTTTTGTTATTCGTATTTATATTAATTTGATTATTATTTATTTTAATATTTGTAATAATAAATTTATAATAATTATATAATTAAAAAAATGATGAAAAATTACAAACAAAACTTTATTCAATGCAGATATTAAACTACAATAACTCAAAATAAAGATTAACACTAATTTGAAAACACTAAAATTAAAAGAAAATACAACATAAACTAAAATAACAATTTAGTATTCTAGTAGATTAGTTCCGGATCTTCTAAAATCATTAAAATATTGAAAAAAACTAGAGTTATTACATAAAAAGAAAAAGAAAGAGAATATTCTAAGGAATATTTGTTTTTGTGTAATATTTGATGCAATGGGTTGGAGATATAATAGTGTTTCACACCAAAAATCACATCAATTTGTTATTTGTGGTTGGAGATGGTCTTAGTGAGAAAAAATTAGACTATACAATGTTTGATTAACGTTAGAGCTTTTGTTTTTTACCGTCGCAGACTTATCAGGAGAATACGATGCTTTATTTGCGGCTTGTGATAATTGCATTTGTGAAAGTGATTAACAGAAAGCTTGAGAGATAGAGGAGAACCACAAGGATCATGGTGTGAATGTATTTGTCTATCATGCGTGTTAGAGTAGTGTTGAAGAGGTATTCAAATATTTGCCTATGCATAGGAGTCACCGTTTAATGCACGAGTCAATAAGACTAGGTGAAGTCAATTTGGTGTTATCGTGGAAAAAGGATTAGAAGTCAATCAATTTGTCAAAAATTAGAACATATACAGCCAAGCTAATAGATATGAATTTTAAGATAAGTAGACTTTGAATAGTTACTTTAACTTTCACACAAAAAAATTGAGTTAAATAGATTTGATAATGCTTGTTGCATAATGTTTTATTCTCTTCACCTGTTTGCCGATCTAGAGAACATCTTTTATACATTAATTGTATCACGTTATTTATATATCAAACCTTACATTTCTTTGATAGGATTTGTTTGGCACTTCGCACTGGATTGGAGTAAAATGGATTGAGTTGGAGTGGATTAAATTTAACACTCACGTGTTTGGCGCCATATCATACTAAATATATAATTAATTATTTAAATAAAAACACAATAATGTAAAAAGTAAAATTATTTAAAAAAAATTAAAAATAATAATAAATTTTTAATAACAATTTTGAAAATTAAGAAGAAATTTACTCAAATTTAATAAGTATCATATAATAATAATAATTCTTTATTTCACATTTTTAAAAAAAAAAAAAAGTGAATCAAATAATTAGGTCTCAGTAAACCCTGCAGGTATATTTTTGTCAAAATAGTGCAGCCAAAGTGCCAAATCACAAATCCAGTCCACCCCAAAATTGGAGCTAAACATGTGACAAAAGTAAATAAATACTGCAGCAGATGTGTTCATCCGCTTAATGCAGTCGTATTTCTGAAGTTACTAGTACATTTTAAGAAAGGAAATGATATAAAATTGTCTAGCGGGGTACCAAATTTGAAAGGGTTACCTCATTAATAGAGCATCCTGTACCATGTGATGTGGACTGATCTGATTTTGCACCAGTCCGTGTAAAAGAAAATGCAGGTTGGGTTGGTTTAGCAAGTTTTACTGTATCACTTACCAACATAGCAACTACCGATGACATAGTAGGTCTATTTGTTGGATCTTCCTGAACGCATAATAATCCGATATGAATGAATTTTAATAATTCAACTGGAACACATGATTGCACCATTGTTGGGTCCATTAGCTCTAATGCTTTTCCTTCGCACCATAGTTTCCATGCCTAAAACATTAGGTAAATAATGATCAACAGAGATTAAGGGTATATCACTTACTGGAGTTTATTCTTTAAAGTCACATGAGGAGATAGTTACATACATATGCAATAAGGCTTTGGTTGTCTTTTGAATGATAAAATCCAGTATTTTTTCTCCCACTTATAATCTCTAGTAGAAGAACTCCAAAACTAAAAACGTCTGACTTAACTGAAAATATTCCATCCATAGCATACTCTGGCGTCATATATCCACTATAAAACATTCAACCAAAACAAAGGAGGCTAATAATCAGTACTTTTTCGGGTTAAGAGGTTACATCTCTAAAAACATATTTTTTTTCAAGAATTGTTTTCCAAAGATCCCACAACTCTGTTGGTATTAGCGTCATTTTGATTTCCACCAAATATTCTTGCCATTCCAAAATCTGATATCTTTGGATTCATATCATGATCTAACAAAATATTAATAGTTTTGAGATCACGATGAATAATTTTGAGTCGAGAATCCTCATGTAAATATAAAAGACCCCGTGCAATTCCATTAATGATTCTCATGCGTCTCTTCCAATCCAGTTGTATATCACTTGTTGAATCTGATAATAAAATTATCAAAATTTAACTAAGATTACATATTTTCTCTGCTTCCTGGCTAAGCAAAATGGAAGTAAAGAAAGCATTTAAGGGTTTTTAGAGGCAAACCAAATAGGTGAACATCAAGGCTCTTGTTGGGCATTTACTCATAGATGAGCAGAAATTCTTTTTCCTCTAAGCAGCATCCCCACAGTCTCACAAGATTTTTATGTTGTAATTTGGCAATTAAGGTAACTTCATTCTTGAACTCTTGTAGCCCTTGCCCTGATGTTCTTGAGAGCCTCTTTACTGCGATTTCCTTACCATTTGTTAGAACTCCCTGAAAACAAATCTCCATTGTTACCACAAAACAAAAGCATAAAGAGCCTATTAAAGGAAAACAAGTACTTATGTGTTATAGTACTTCTTTAGTTTATCATGATATTAATTTAAAATTATATTATTATCACATAATTCATATGATAAGCCCAAATCTGTGTCATATCACTTGAGATAAAAACGTTGTATGTAAATTTGATATATTAATTATAAATTTATTAACAATTTTTACTTTTTAATAGTATATTATGTACATGAAGTTTGGATTCTAGCTCTATATACAGATCGCAAAATGTGGTTGCTAATCTTATAGAAAATTAACATCATTTATCATATCAACTTATGATTAATGTAATATCATAATTATATTATAGTCACCGTATCAATTGTAATCCAAAATATGAACCAAAACCCACAGACAAAATTAGCTCTCTTACCATATTAAATAATCAATATGATACTAAATTAAAAGCTTAAAATTACCGTTTACCATATAATTACCTTGTAAACAGGGCCGAACCCACCTTCTCCTAACTTGTTTTCATCAGAGAAATATCTTGTAGCCTCAAAGATTTGGCCTAAAGGGAAAATAGGGAAATCTTGAGATTCCACCCCATGCTTCTCTCGTAAAATATTTTGCTCATCTCCTGAGCGAAGTACTTGAAGTGCTCGTCTTTTTGCTTTTTTCTCTGCAAAGACACACTGAATCAATTTCTCCAAACAATGAAAGAAATAGGCAATTAAAATAAGTCTTGTTATCGACAATCAATTTAAACTATGACAATAAATATGAAATTTTGTATATAAACTGATGTGATTTAATATGATTAGAAGACTTAAAGTACACAAAAATTTACCCACTAATAAAAGAAGGAATATGTGACAATAAAAGAATAATGGCCCACTGCAATTTGTACATAAAATTAAAGTTTATATATTTATCATTACTCAAAACAGAAAAGTCATTACCTTTATATCTTCTCCATATAAGCGGCAGGAAATAACCAGAGAGTATGAGTACTATAATTGTTGGTATAATTGTCCCGATTGCAATCCATACTGGTTGTCTTCTTTTTCCTACTTTGGCAATATAAAAAATATGTTAAGAGTTTCACCTCTCACTTGGTTAATATGGTGAGACCATTCAATAAAATAAAGAGACATATTCAAAACTGCTTTATGATAGTGGTTAGTTATGCAGATTTATGAGTAATTATTTTTAAATCATACTGATGAGTAGACGATAGAGAACAAATAAAAATATTAGAACATTATGTCATTATACTATTAAAAGGTCTCACCGTATAAACAAATGAAATAATGATAATTTCTCATATAAGCATTTCTCTTGATCATTTGGTATGAAAATGTCGTATCCGTGACTTACCCAAAAAATAAAAAATGTTGTATCCATATTTTGTACGGGCATGTGGTATTTTACCGTAAAATGTATGGGTATTCGATGTTAACGACAAGAAGGTTAATCACTTTACCTGGAGACTCTGTCACAGAACCAGGGGCAGGCGGAAACCGGCTCACAGGTGGAGGTCCTGGCTCCGCCAGTTCTGCTGTCTTAATGAAGGATTCACTGAAAAACGAATACAATTCAAACCGGATATTACAGCTCGGAGTCAACACTCTTCCTCCTCTCTTCCTCCGACAACACAATGGTAAATTAGCATTGGCCAATTGAAGACATGCAAGACAATCGGTAGCAGACAAATCCTGCGTACGCTGCAAAAGCCCATACAACGTTTCATTAACTGTAAAATTCTCCTTATCTACCGCGAACTTAGCCAGTGAAAAAGCAGCCTTAATCGCGGCTTCGTTCATAAATCTCAACACCGAATCATCAAACTTGTCAGGCTCCGTAACATTTTCGGTGTTTGGTATCCAAATTGGGGGATTTTGCGACACGATAGAGAAGAAAGACTCGTTTGAGTAACGCAAATGGCACTCATCGTACCATATTGTAGCTAGTTTTCCAGTTGGGCAAATTTTAGTTACGTTGCTGGTTGCAAACGTAACACAGTCTTGGCAAGTGGTGGAGTTGAGATCGTGACGGCAAAGAAAGAGACCGTAGACCTCGTCAGGAGCTTGGCCTACCGTGTCGTTGCTGAAAAAGACTTGGGAGAGTCCATTGGAGGTGTAGATAGTGCCACGGGAGGAAAAAATGGAGAAGAGACTCTTGAGGTTGGAGTGATAATTGCTGTTAATTGTGAAATTCGAAGAGGATGGACAAGAACTGCCGAGGTATGCTGGGGTGATAAATGCTTCTGTGAAAGTGATGCTCAGAAAGCTTGAGAGATAGAGAAAAACCACAAGGATCATGGAGAATAAATTTACAGGAAAAAGCTAGCTCCCATATTTCTGAGATTAATTTTGTTTTCAGAAATGATTAGAGACAGAAAACGATGAAGATATGCATCTCAAAATTTGCCTCGGCAGAGGAGACGTACGAGTCAACTGGCGGCAAGCTGGTGTTTCCGAAGGAAAAATGTGTACAAGTCTAAATTAATTTGTGTGGAAACAAGAATTAAAATTAAAGAGATATGGTTTTAAAATTACACACCTCAATTCTTGTTTATAAGATCAAGATCGGGTTTACTTTTTACAAATACAAATTGATACTTTGATAGGAGTTTACGAAATTTTTTCATTTTTTTTTTTTTTTATAAGTGAATCCTCTCAAGCCTGAATTATAAATTTTTGCAAATTTTTAGCAACTCTTGCAGGCAAGTTGTGTAAAAGTTAAGTCAGTAATTAAAAAAAAAAAAAAAAAAAACTAAGAAATGAATATTTAAAATAAATGTTTTAACATTTTATAATTCTATAAGATAAGATTAACTGTATTACAAGTCAATATATTTATGGTCTTCCAACTAGACAATAGAGAGCTGAAGAATAATCAAATATTGGTGGAAATAAATGTCACCAAATCAATGAAAGGGAAAGCACTAAAATGAGACACGGCTTGTCTATGAATGATGCTATTGACTTAGAAGAATACAATTATAGATAGTTTCTCGAGGTTTGCATATGCATGCATCCTGGAAATTTCTCATGGAAAATAGACTAAACTCTTTGTTAGTTTACATTTCAGTTTCAAATGTCAGTGATAATGACCCTATTATTACAATTTTTTTTTTTTTTTTAATAAATATCTTCAGAAATCCATTATCAATAAACTGCAGTCCAATAAGTTATGCCAATTGCCAAGCAGAGCCTTAGATTCCTTTATTTCAAAATCAAATAATACATCTATCATATTTACTAAAATTATTATCCTAATTTTACCAAAACGTATCATCATTAATACTACAAGAAAAATGATTTTCGACGTCTAACAAAATTAGACACAGACCGTCCAATTTAGATACTGATTGTCTTTTACATCTAAATTTACATACTCACCATTTAGTTACACAATCGTTGTCCCAAAAAGAATGGCAACTAGATATTAGGTTAGACATAAAGTTTTTTTTTTTTAACAACTAACAATTTAATTATTAGTTGCTGTTTGAAATAGTCATATGCCTTAGATGTTGGGTGCATAAAGGTAATTTAGTAAAATTGTATAGTGACTGTTTCATTAATATAATTAATAGCATTTCGTTTTTAGTTAGTGAATGGGTATCACCCAATTTGGTTTCTTACTATTCGTAACTAGATCTTTGATATGTTCCTTCTCGAGTGCTCGCATGAACCGATCTGAGTCTATCCCAATAGGAAACTAAATATTCAAGCAAATTAAAGAATCAAAGAAATTATCATCTCAAAATATACTGCAGCAACAGGAGTAAGTTTCCCTTGGTCCTCAACTCATTCAGGTG
The DNA here is from genome assembly GCA_026225825.1 of Pistacia integerrima. Classification (NCBI taxonomy): domain Eukaryota; kingdom Viridiplantae; phylum Streptophyta; class Magnoliopsida; order Sapindales; family Anacardiaceae; genus Pistacia; species Pistacia integerrima. The sequence continues at coordinate 37,821,278 of CM047747.1, forward strand.
TCCCCTCAAGTCCGAGAATACGAGTACAAGCACTGACAAAATGCCTTGCGCAGTCATACGTGTGAAAACTGCAAAATAAAAATTAAACCCACTTTACATGCTTGACATATACAAAGAAAATTCTATCTAACCAATTACCACAATTTGAATATTATAATTATGGATATGACAAAAGGGAATATACAAACTGTAATATTGAAATAAGCTGACATAGCATAAACTTACATGATGCCCAGAGAATCTATCTACAAACTGAAATTCCACCGTAAGGCTTTCTTCCTTCTCTTTATTTTAAAGTAAATCATAGGAGCTGATCCAATCCGACCTTTGACTTAATCACAAAACAGGCTCAATTAAGGAAAACATTAAACTAATAATTACCTAAGATAAAGGGATCTTTAAGAAATGCCAAACTTAAAAATAGACCTTAGATGGATAAAGCTAGGGGATTAATATGAATAGTAAGTTGTCCAGAGATTCATGATAGAAGGACAGCATAAATTATGGGAAACCCACAACAGCTTTTCCTTACATCCACTTAATTTTCTCACATTGTAAGAACTAAAATACAAAGGCTTAGGTCAATGCAACAAAAGTTGGTGTAAATAGAAATATGCCTATTGTCTTTTAGGTTATTAACTATAACGTTCATTGGATCAAAGAATAACCTAGCTATAACCTTACCATGAGAAACATTCATGACAACCAAAATTGAGTTTCTGAGTGAAATTCATCAGTTCTAAGCAACATGCAAAATACAACAAAAACTCACCCAACCAAATCAGCAGCTAGAACTGCATGCAGCAGATCTGATCGAGATGGAAGTGTCCTGTAGATTTCAGAAGAAGGGAAGGGTGTGTGGAGAAACCAACTGACTTTCATTCCACTGTGCCAGTCCTTTAGGCCCTTTGGAAGAAACACGAGATGGTAGTCATGGCACCACACAACATCTCCATCCTTATAGTGTTTGTTTACAACCTCAGCAAACATTTGATTTGCCTTTATATATGCAGCAAACTGAGACTGGAAACTCCTGGTGGTGGCCAGGTGGTCTTCTTGGGAAGTCCAAGGTAATGAAAAAGAGGCCACAAGATGTTGTTGCAATAGCCATTGTAGTATTGATGATCAATGTCCTCATCAAGAAATACAGGAATACACCTCTGCAATAGCAAATAGAAATTATAGTGTTGATGAACTATGTTTTCTCATCCAAGTATTTTATACATTTATCATATGTAAGATACCAATGTCAGAAGTCATATAATAAAGTCATTACTTACCAATGTCGCAAACACATAACAATGAGTAAGGACTTAAAACACAAAATGATTTTGATGACAGAACTTTATACCTTTTCAGCCAATGCTTTAGTAAGTGCTTTCTGTCCAATCTCATCTGGCACATTTACTCCAGCCCATCATATCCATCTCGCCTCAAACTCCTTCACACCTCAAACAATACATCCATAATGCATATAGTTTCTCAATTCAAGTGAAAAATGCCATCTCATTAATTAAAACTAAACAAGATATTCAAATAAAACAAGAAATACAATGCAAAAACTATTAGAGACAATTAAGAATTTAAATGGACAAACAAATGATGATAGTTCAAATGTCACTTACCCAGAAGAGCACTGACCAGACCCCTAGCACTTATCTCTAGAGACCAAGAGTCTTCACCTCTCCTGACTGTCGAGACCGGGAGCCTATTGGCCACCACTAGCAGTTGCTCCTGCAAAGGCCTTCCATCTGCCCTTTCACCTCCGTCACTCACCCTTGTAGACACTTCCAACTCTTGGTCAACAATAGAGGGTCCGAAGTTGTCATTGTCTTTTACTCTTGGTTCATGCTCATATAATTCAGGCCCCCCATTATTATCGGTCGCCTCATTCAGAAGGGATGCCCTGCAGGTTTTCCTTCGGTCTCTTTCTTTCTTATCTCTGAAGAGCAGTTCCAGACGATTTGTTGTGCTTGGACCAGGGGAGAAATTACTGTTGTAGTTGTTTCCAGGTAAAAGCTCGCTCTAGAACCAACCTCCAATACCAAATTTATGAGTTCTCACAACAATTGTGTTTCCTACACTTGTTTCAAGTAAATTAAGTTCTCAGTCATTAAAATGATGCACACTAGGTTTTAATCATCAAACTATCGGGTACAAACTAGTCAAATTTTATTTAACATTGGCTTTAGCCATCGTTACTAACATTCTACGAAAGTAAAATTTCTTCCATTTCTAATTTGAAAAAGAACAAGCATGGAAAGTAGATAAATAAATAAAAAAACACACAAAAAAATGGCAAGAGGTCAGATGGAATGATAAAAAAGAGGAAGGCATCCACAAAATTACATGAGGCAACAGAAAGTCATCTACCATAGAGTCCTGGTTACTTACGCCATTATCAAAATCCAACAACCCCAATCTCTTAACATCTGAATTCTCACTTTGACCGCCTGAAGAAAGTAAATTAATATAAAATGTTTGGACACAGGTGAGATTTGAATGACCAGATCAGTTACAACATGAAAATAGGTTGGGTGTACTTACATTTTTGAACTTCAAAACACGGACTGGAATCGGACGAGAAGATGGTGGAGAAGAGTGGACTATGGAAGAAGAAGATTGAATGAATGAACGAAGCCGAGAAGAATAATGGACTGGAGTAGTGAGTGGAGAAAAGAAGAGAAGATGCGCGCAAATTGGGGAATTAGGGATTGGGAATTAGGTTGGGTTTATATATATAGAAGTGGGTTTTTAGTAAATAAATAGAAAATTTGGTCATTTCTACTCCTCATTATTTTTTTAATAATTTTTTAGTTACTATTAAGATATTTCATATTTTGTACATCAAATGAATAAAGATCGGCTGAAAAATGCATCTTATAAACTTTTTCTCACAAACCCCACGTGACACTTGAGTTGGCAGACCCCACCAAAACTATCGCAAAACTAGAACTCAACCCTCACCAAAATTGTCACAAAATTATAAATAAGAAATGACTCTTCCTTTATAAGGAACGACCGTTATGAATAAAGGAATGATAGTTCCTTGGATGAGGAATGGTCGTTCCTTAGAAGGAATGGTCGTTCCTCATGGAATGGCTATTCCATCTCCTATGGAACGGCCATTCCTCATGGAATGGCCATTCCGTAGGAAGGAATGGCTATTCCACCTGGAGGAACGACCATTCTATGATGGAATGACCATCCTTCCTATGTAACAACCATTCCTTCCTCATGGAATGGCCGTTCCTTATATAATGTACAACTGTTCATCCCTAAGGAGTGGTCTTTCCTTATACGATGAACGGTCGTTCCTTATATGATGAACGATCGTTCATCTCTAAGGAATGACCGTTCATGTCTAGTCAAAGCTGTGAGTTGAAATGGTAATGTCAACTTAGTGTCACGTCGTATTTGTAAGAGAAAGTTTATGAGATTTGTTTGTCATCATAGTATTATCGAAATCATATTTAGCAGCTAAAATTTTAGTTGCCAAATTTCCTATGGCAAGAACACAAAAATTGGGTGGGAACATGAAAACTTCAATTAATTTTGGCGACTAAATTCAATTTAGTTGCCATAGATGCGATCTCGTAATTATTTTTAATATGCACAGAATAATTTGTTGCTAAATATACCCTAGGCCCTTTGTAATTATTGTCAAAAACTTGGATATTTCGGTAATTTTGTTATTCTATAACTAATCAAAATAGTTACCGATTAATTAACAAATATTTGTCATCTAATTTGGCTACTATAGTGTAGTTGCCAATAATTGTTTTCTATAACAAAAATTTTAGATGCGAAATCACATATTTAGATACCAATTGTTCCGCTTTACTAGGAAAAATTTATGCCCAAAAATTGTCAACTAAATAAATTAGTCGCTATTGTAAATTGTTCTACAACTAATCAAATAGTTACAAAATGTTAATTTTAGACGCCAAACATTGGAATAAATGGCCCCCAAAATTTTATCCCCCTTTTATCGACTAATTGCATTTTAGTTGCTAAATGTAGGGTACAATTGCTAAAAATTTGGTTGCATAATGTACATTTTCTTGTAGTGATTTGCCGCAACCAACTTTATAGCCATCACCTTTATCATGGCCACGACCTCCACTATCACCACCGCCATTGTCACTTTATTTTCCGAGCTACCCAATTTCATTTTTAGAACAAATGCAATCAATCAAACTAAGATCCATTTTTTTTTATCCACCTATTTTCATATTTTTAAAGTTCTCAGTTCAAACTAATTTTATTTTATTTTTTTTATCTTTTTTCTGGTAAACAAATTGTAAGTTATTTTGTCAATTCATGATTATAGTGATGTGACACTAGTCATAGTATGAATACTTCACTTTGAATATTATACAATCATTCTTGTTTAAATTTCCAGCATGACGACCATGTGTTAAAGTGACCACCTTCTCTTATGTTGTTTATCTGCTATATCAGGTGAGCATCTTTGAGTCAGAGTGATCACAATGCATCTGACGAATATTTTGGGTAACACGTGTTGTATTTCTAAAATTCAATGAGTTGTCTTATTCTTTTATAAGATATTTATGTGGTCCAAAACACTTGTCAAATTGATATGTAATGTGCTAGAAAGTTTATTCTCTTTGATAGGTGATCCCAAGAAATGGAATAAACTTTTTCATAAATTTAAATTCATAAAGTATCTTTTTGGCCACCTGTCCCCTTACATTGGAGCCCAAGTTTTCTATATATTTGTCTCCTCTGATGCAATTATTTTCAAGCCTAATTATTCCTCTAAAAATTCCTTGAGGGGTTTTTTTTTGTTTTGAATCAGGTTTCTTATGCCTTAGGTAGACTTACAAATACATTTGATAAACTTTGCTTATTTATTCATGGCTAGAACGTGGGTTTCCATTGGTGATGCTTGTTATGCAATCAACTAAGAAACAAACACAAACCAAAATGAAAACAAGAACAACACACACAATCAACATCGGATTTTTACCGTGGTTCACTTGCCCTATTTGAGTAAGCTACATCCACATTGAACTCCGGAAAAGGGGAGTTCGCTGCACTATGATTAACTAAGCAACCACTTACAGTCACAGATACAAGAATACACCAGAAACCCCAAATCAAACACCTCTGATTCAAACCCATAATCTGCCCTAGGAATGCTCTAAACTAGAATTCCTATACCAAGAACACAGATGTTCTTCCCTTAAATGATTATCCCACAACCACTCAAGATACCACAGATTACAACTGAAATCAGACATAGAAATTATAACACAAAAACAGGCTCTCTCTCTCTCATTTGATCTACAGTTTTCACGAAGACCTTTTCTTTTTATAGTGTTGTCTTGTCTTGTTTTTCATCCGTTGGATTGTCTCTGAATCAACGGTCAGGATTCATCTTGAAGCTGTCCAAAACGGCACCGTTCCACTAATATTCAGTATGACGTCATTTCAGCATTCACTCACAACAATCTCCACCTTGAATGCTGGAATAAACATAGTGCAGCAAACTCAAACCAGTTCCTTCATAGTTCTGATCTTCACAAGTTATCTCACATGCAGCAGGTTCAAGCAGTGTTTAAACTTTGCAGGTGAGACAATCTTGGTTCTCATGTCTACTGGATTATCCTCAGTAGATACTTTTCTGAGATCAATTACCCCTTGGGTTACTAAGTCCCTGATGAAATGGAAGCGAACTTCCACATGCTTGGTCTGCTCATGATAGACTAGATTCTTGCTAAGATGGATTGCACTCTGGCTATCAGAGAATACAGTAACCTTGCCATCAGTCAGCTTTGCTTCGGCTAACAATCCTTGAAGCCACACAGCTTCCTTAAACACATCAGTAATAGCAATATACCCTGCTGCAGTTGATGAGAGAGCAACAATAGGCTGAAGCTGTGACTTCCAGCTAATGCAATTTCCTCCAAGGGTAAAATAATATGAAGTGGTGGATTTCCTTGTATCTTTATCACCTGCAAAGTCAGAGTCTACAAAACTCACCAAGTCAAGTGTATCATGCCTTTTACAGAAATTTAAACCAACATTCAGAGTACCATTAATATACCTTAGTACCCCCTTTAAGGCAGTCTAGTGCTCACTGCCTGGATTTGCCATAATTCTACTCAGTAGGGAAATGGAATATGATAGGCCTGCTCTGTTGCTGATCATCCCATACATCACAGATCCAACAACATTTGCATAGGGAACAAATTCCATTTTGATTATATCAGATTCAGTTTTTGGGCATTGGCTGTTGTTTAACACCACATGGTTTGCAAGAGGCATAGACACTAGTTTTGAATCAGCCATACCAAATTTAGACACTAATTTTTCTAAGTATGATTTCTGCCTAATGATTAGTTCATGTTAACTCCTGTTCCTGGTAATGTCCATTCCTAGGATTCTTTTTGCATTTCCTAGATCTTTCATGTCAAATTCTGACCTAAGCTTTCCCTTTAACTCATGAATTTTAGCCTTAGACTTACTCAACAGCAACATATCATCCACATACAGTAAGAGATAAACAAGTAGATTCTGATTCAAATTAAAATAGAAGCATCTATCATATCTACTCCTAGTGTACCCTATGCTTACAATGAAATTGTCAAACCTCTTATACCATTGTCTTAGGGACTGTTTCAGTCCATACAGTGATTTGTGCAGGATGCACACATGATCAGGGACTTTAGGGTCAATAAAGCCTAGTGGTTGGCTCATGTAAATCTCCTCTTCTAAGTTACCATGCAGGAAGGCAGTAGTAACATCCATTTGTTCTAGCTCAAGGGTATAATGGGCAACTATAGACAGCATTAACCTAATGGTTTTGTACTTGACTACCGGGGAAAAGACTTCATTGAAGTCTAATCCCTCACGTTGGGTATACCCCTTAGCTACTAGCCTAGCTTTACACCTAGGAGGATCAGTAGCTAAAATGCCTTCTTTTATCTTATACAACCATCTACATTTTATTAGTTTCTGATCCTTGGGTTTGGGAACCAAGGACTAAGTTCTATTTACCTCAAGTGATCTCATTTCCTCTTCCATTGCTTCCCTCCATTTTCCCCTTTCCTTGGATTTCATTGCTTCTTCATATGAATCTGGTTCTGTTCTTTGAATCCTTGTTCCTGCAAGCAAAGCAGTGTATATTAGTTCAGCATAAGAGAATCTGGTAGGGGGTCTTACCTCTCTTCTTATTCTATCTCTGGCAAGTTGATAGTGTTCCAGTTGGGAATGTTGTGGCTCGGAGCATCTGCTCCAGCTTCTTCACTTTCAGATTCTAGATCATCTGATCCTGGTTGGTTTTCTGGTACTTGTTCCTCATCAGATTGAGGTGGTTTAGCCTGCTGACCCAGAGGCTCCACCTCAATTATTTTAATCTCAGATGGATTCTTTGTATGTTCAGGTTGGGTGTGATTAACAGTGTCCTGCCCAGTGGCTTTACAAGGGAACACCCCTTCATTAAAGACTACATCCCTTGAAATAATGATTTTTACCCTTGGTGATTCTCTGTCCCAGAGTCTATACCCCTTGGTCCCATCTTGATATCCTAGGAACACACACTTAGTGGACCTAGGCTCTAACTTTCCCCCTACAGTATGTGCATAGGCAGCACACCCAAAAAATTCTCAAATGACTCAAACCAGGCTTTCTCCCATACCACACCTCTTCAGGACATTTAAAGTTTATGGCAGTAAAAAGACTCCTATTTATCAGATAGGATACAGTGGACAAGGCCTCTCCCCAAAAGGTATTAGGTAAACCTGAAGTGAACAGCAAGCATCTAACTTTTTCTAACAGAGTCTTATTCATTCTCTTAGCTACTCCATTCTATTGAAGGGTTCTTCTTACTATTCTATGTCTTAAGATTCCTTGCTCACTACAAAACTTATCAAATTCAGTGTTACAGTACTCTAACCCATTGTCAGCCCTTAGAGTTTTTACTTTTCTGGCTAGTTGGTTCTCCACTAGGGCTTTCCACTCTTGAAACCTAGACAGGGCCTGGTCCTTAGTTCTAAGGGTGTATATCCACAATTTCCTGTTAAAATCATCTACAATGGACATAAAGTAACTACTGGCCCTATGAGACCTCACTTTCTCCAGCCCCCATAAGTCTGAATGTATGTAGTCTAAGCATCCTTTGGCCAGGTGTATGCCCTTTGAGAAACTGACTTTGTGATGTTTGCCTAAAATAAAGTTTTCACAGAACTCTAGGGTTGAAATAGTGTATTTTCCTAACATGCCCTGGTTGCTTAGGATATCTAACCCTCTCTGGCTCATATGACCCATCCTAAGGTGTCATCTTTCAGTTACTGATAAATTCGAGGTGACAAAGGCTGAACTTAGACAATCAGAATAATATTCTCCACATAGGATGTATAACCCATTCCTTTTTTTCTCCTTTTAGGATAAGATTCTGGTTTCTATACACATTCAGCCACCCATTTACGGCTCTGTAACAACACCCTTCCTCATCTAAGGTTCCTAAAGATATGAGGTTCCTTTTGAGTTCTAGAATGTACCTAACATGGGTGAGTTTTATTAGTTTCCCACCACAGAGTCTAAGAGTTATGTTACCTCTACCTTTAACCCTACAAGCATTGCTATTCCCCATGAAAACAGTCTCCCTATCATATTCTTCAAAGTCTTGAAACCAATCCCTATTGGGGCTCATATGGAATGAGCATCTAGAGTCTAACACCCACTCTTTTGTATTGTCAGAAACAGAGACAGTAAGCACCTCTGTTTCTTCAACTAAGTGTTTGGTTGAGGCTAGATTACTTTCTGTATTTCCCTGTTTTTGTTTCTTAAGCCACTCAAAACAATTTTTCTTCAGATGGCCAGTTTTGTTACAGAAGAAGCATTTTCTAGACTCCGTCTTATGCTTATTGTTCCATTTACCCCGTTTCTTGTTTTTGGACCCTGGCTAGGTTGATTTTCTTTAACAGATTGAAAGGTGTCTGGTTTTCCCCAAACCAATAGGTTACTCCCATTTCGTTTTTGGACCTTTAACTCAAGTTCTCTAGCCTTAAGACCAGCCACTATCAATTCAACACTAGAGACAGTACCGAAGTACTGGAGTGCATTCTTAACAACAAGATAGTCCTCATTTAAGGAATTCAACAGTATCATGGCTAAGCTAGTTTCTCCTAATTCCTGATCTGTGCCCTTTAAAATTAGAGTCATTTTGAGAAATTCATCTAGGTTCTCCTCTATAGTCTTGTTACTGTCCATTTTATATGAAAATAAAGCACCCTTAAGAAATTTTGGGTTTGGCGCAGATTATAGAGCATACAAGGTTTCGAGTTTACCCCATAACCCCAAAAGGGTTTCGATTCCATCAACCTTTCTCAGTATGCTGTCCGAAAGGTTCATCACAATCAGATTGTAGGCTTCTTCGTCAATCTCCTCCTTCTTCTTCAATTTCTCCTCGGGCCACTTCTTGGGATCCTTCTCCAGTGCAAGACTGAATTTATTGTGTGAAAGCAGTGCTTTCATTTTTTTCTTCCAACTCCCAATGTCGATCTTCCCATCATATTGGGAGATTTCCATTCGGGTGGTGGTATTCGACATGGTTTGTGGTGGATTTTGTGTTTAGGAACGGAAAGATCAAGAGCCTGAAACAGAACTGACTCTTCACAATACAACCCATAGAAACCCTAATTTGTTTTTCCCTTGGTTTGATTGAGACTAGTTGACCTCAGACTGGCCTTAGCACCCCTAATTCGATCAAGAAACCCAAGATTTGAGAAAACCCCCAAAATTTGAGAAACCCTAATTTCTTCGATCTGAGAAAACCCTAACCCTAGCACTCGAAGATTATCACCTAACAAATGATGGCTCTGATACCACTGTTATGCAATCAACCAAGAAACAAACACAAACCAAAATGAAAACAAGAACAACACACACAATCAACACTGGATTTTTACCGTGGTTCACTTGCCCTATTTGAGCAAGCTATATCCACATTGAACTCTGGAAAAGGGGAGTTCGCTGCACTACGATTAACTAAACAACCACTTATAGTCACAGATACAAGAATACACCAGAAACCCCAAATCAAACACCTCTGATTCAAACCCGTAATCTGCCCTAGGAATACTCTAACCTGGAATTCCTATACCAAGAACACAAATGTTCTTCCCTTAAATGATTATCCCACAACCACTCAAGATACCACAGATTACAATAGAAATCAGAAATAGAAATTATCAAGAACCCTAACAAAGAATGATGAACACGAAAACAGGCGCTCTCTCTCTCGTTTGATCTATAGTTTTCACGAAGACCTTTTCTTTTTATAGTGTTGACTTGTGGCTTGTTTTTCATTCGTTGGATTGTCTCTGAATCAACGGTCAGGATTCATCTTGAAGTTGTCCAAAATGACACCGTTCCACTAATATTCAGTATGACGTTGTTTCAGCATTCACTTACAACAATGCTTGATAGGATTTCAAGCTTTTAGAGCTGAAGTGTGTCTTCGATGTTGATCCTTGAGAGGAGTTTAAGGCTGACTAGGTGATTTTGTGAACGTGGAGCTTGCTGTGGTAATTCAAAGTTCGACTAAAGGGTGGAGTTTGAAGCGTTGCAAAACAGGGAGTGTTCTTGCAACTAATGCTTAACTTTGACTTTGTAATTGAATATAAATGTTTACCATGGTGGATTGGCTTCATTTGAACTTAACCCATGGATGTAGGCATTTTGTCGAACCATGTAAAAAGCCCTTGATGTTCTTTATTTTGTTTCATGGTTGGTTGTTTTACAATGATGAAGAATGAACACTAAAATCAACTTAACAACCCATTTCACTTAAGTTTTAATTTAGTTGGTAATAATAAAGCTTTCTTAACTAAAAACTAATCCCACCATCACTTTGGTTGATTTGGAAATTGATTTGTTTAGCGTTTTTAGATCTGTCCTATTTCAACTTAACGCTCGTCTTCTCTATTGGATTAGTCAATCGCAACCCATGCATCAATCTGGTCAACCCATGCACCAAACACTAAAATGAATCAGCTCTTTTGCTTCAAACTTGACGCCATGATGTTTATTGATGATTGATGATTGATGATTGATGATTGATGATTGATGAAAGATTTTAGTTTATAAAGGGTTGCTGCACTTTTCCCGCGAAAACAACAAGAAAAACAATTGTACCCGTCATTTGGCTTATTTGAGTTTAGTCATCTGATCTGCTTTAATTTGGTTCCTATGTTTGTGATTTTTATTAACTTAATCCTCGTTTTATTTTTTTTTTTATTTTTAAATAAAAATAGTAGATAGTAATTTATAAGTGGTTTGTGGTACCATACAGTAGACCTAGCAAAACAGGTCCAAACTCACGGCTTGACCGTACCTTGCCCGAACAGTATTTTTATGGGCAACGTTGAGAAGAAAAGATAAGACCAAATGGTCTTTTTCAAGCTTATGAGGTTCAATGTTCCAAAGGAGTTTCCGCTAGGGCTGCAAACGAACCGAACAGTTCGCGAACGTTCGTTGTTTGTTCGATAATGTTCGCGAACATTTGTTCACCAACAGTTCAATATTCGTTCGATAATATGTTCGATCGAGTTCGAACATGGGTTGTTCGTTCGATTATGTTCGCGAACACTTTACGTTCGATTGATCTATTCACTCGCAAAAAATCGTTCGATTGTTCATTCGTTTATGTTCGAAAAACATGTTATACATTATTATAATTTAATTTTTTTTTTCATTTTTATATTATGTTTGATTTAGTTTGGATGAATTTTTTTTAATGGTAATCAATAATAAAATATTATGATACTTTTGTTTTTCTTATATATATAATATGTTTGTATTTTTTTTTTTTTTCAAATGTCATTAATAATTAAATATATAAGTATATGACATTTTAATTAAAAAGTACTAAATTATTATGATATATAGTATGATAAATTTAATAACTTAATAGATTATATAATCATGTGATATATAATATAGTAAATCCAATAACATAATAGCTTCATATTTTTCTAAATGTAATCAATAATTAAATATTATAAGATAGCATTTCAATTAATAAATAATAAATATAGTATGATAAATTGATAAACATAACATATTGTATAATCAAGTGATAAATAGCATAACAAATTTAATAATATAATAGTTCAATTAAACCTAAATTAATCACACATTTGTATTAATCATTTATTACAATAAACCCTCATACTACTATGAATTTATATGTGTTGATACAAAATATGCATGTAGACAGTAATGATAATATATATATATATATATATATATATATATAACAAATTAATCACACATATGTATTGATCATATATTACAATAGACTATCATTCCACTATAAATTTATGGGTGTTGATACAAAATATATATGTAAACATTTACACTATTTATGATAATTTATGTAATGATAATAAATATACGATAACCTATAATTTTGGTAATTTCATAACATATTTAACATATATATATATATATATATATATATATATATATATATATATATATATATATATATATATATATATATATATATATATATATATATATATATATATATATATATATATATATATATAACAAATTAATCATACATATGTATTGATCATATATTACAATAGATTTTCATTCCACTATAAATTTATGGGTGTTGATACAAAATATATATGTAAACATTTAAAATATTTATGATAATTTATGTAATGATAATAAATATATGATAACCTATAATTTTGTTAATTTCATAACATATTTAACCTATGATTAATATATGTATGATAATAATTTTGTATATACACAATTACACATTATATATAACAAATTAATCACACATATGTATTGATCATATATTATAATAGACTCTCATTTCACTATGAATTTATGGGTGTTGATATAAAATATATATGTAAACATTTAAAACATTTACAATAATTTATGTAATAATAATAAATATATGATAATCTATAATTTTGGTAATTTCATAACATATTAAACATATTTAATTTATGATTAATATATATATGATAATAATTTTGTACATACTATATAGTGGCATGTTCAATCCTTGGAATCCTTTTGGTTGTGCTGTAATGTCTATGCAAAATGCAAATTCCTTTTGTTTGCGTCATGTTTGATATGGAACTAAATTTGTTTTGAACGATTTATTGTTCTGTTTAATTTATTTTGAAGTTTTATTATTTATTATGGTTATTTATTTTAATTTACTGAGTTTTTATTGATTTATTTAAAATATAAATATAGATAGAGAGTTGGTTTATTTTCAAATGTTGAATTAAATGGGTATGAATTATAAATTGTTGCATATTTGTTTTTTAGAGCATGAATTGGAAAGTTGGTGTATATTTTTTATTCGAACAAGTTATTCGAACAGGTATTTACAAGTTATCGAACAAGTTATTCGAACAGGTATTTATGAGTTAATCGAACAAGTTAGTCGAACGAACACGAACGAAAACGAATGAGCTTTTTGTTAATCGAACGAACACGAACACACATCCTGTGTTCATTCGAACACGAACATGAACACGAACAATCGAACATGCTTATCGAACGATTTTCGAACGGGCTTGTTTGTTCATGTTTGGTTCGATTGCAGACCTAGTTTCCGCCGCACCTTCAGTAAACCTTGGGCATGTTAAATTTTTCCCATCGTTTTAAAGACAGAAGTAGTGAAATTTACACAAAGCAGTCATCAATTTTAAGCCCTCTCTAAGATTTCTTGATTCCCATGCAATCAAGTGTCGGAATTATGAGCAAAGGATACTCAAGGAGATAATTTAGTAAATTCAGTTGTTATTGAATTGAATTATTTTGAATTGTGAATACATCACTTATTTATACAAAAATTAAGTTATATAATAAAGAAATATAATATTGTAATAATATTTAAAATCTCCTAGAATAAGGAAATATAATATTGTTTCACAATTAAGGAAACATACTATTTACATTCCATTTTGCACTTCAACACTCCCCCTCAAGCTTGTGGTCATAAACCACAAACCTACATGATAGATGCAAACGTTGCCTGCATACGTGGTTGCCATGTTGATGGTTGGGAGTTGGTTCAACATTTGGAGTAGTTGATTGTTGCTTGAGTTTTGGTTGTTTGGAAAAATCTAACCGAGTACCTGTTTGAATTGTAGGGACAGAAATAAAGGCTAGATGAGTATTGTGCTAACCGAATACATGTATGAATTGCAAGGACAAAAAAGAGAGGTTAGCTGAGTGATCAACCTGGAAGCTCTAATACCCAAGGAGATAATTTAGTAAATTCAACTATTATTGAATTAAATTATTTTGACTTGTGAATACATCACTTATTTATACAAAAATTAAGTTATATAATAAGGAAACCTAATTTCATAATGATATTTAAAATCTCCTAGAAAAAGGAAACATAATATTGTTTCACAATTAAGGAAACATATTGCTTGCATTCCATTTTGCGCTTCAACATTAAGGTCTCTTCTTTTCCTCAAGTTTAGTTCGTTTCTCCTCGATTTCATATCCAAATATAATTTCCTTTTTGTTTGATTTGTTGTTGCATTGAATTTTGTTTATCATCGATCTGTTTGAATGACTATGAAGACTTGATGAGAAAATTATACATAGGTTTCCTTGATGTTTACATGCATACTGGAAACATCTCGTGGAAAATAGGAAAAAACTACTTCATTAGTTTATATTGTTCATAATTCATTGTTGGACAAAGTAAACTGAGAAAAAAAAAAAAATCAAAATTTCGTCTAAATTCGTTGCTGAAAGTTTTATCACTTTACCAAGTTGATTAAAACTTAAGCGGAATGGGTTAAACATGTTCATTTGTACATTTTGGGTTGGCTCATTCAACATCAACATAAGCAAAGCATCCAAGGCAAAATGTAGAGCACACAAAACATTTTACATGGTTTGGGAGCCAACCTACATCCATTGGACCTCGTTCAGTCGAAGCCTAATCCATAAACATTCATAGTTCAATTACAAAGCCAAAGTTAAACATCAATTGTAAAACACTCCCTATTATAACAACACTTCAAACTTCACTTTTTGGTTGAACTAACTACCACAACTAGCTTTTCATCAGGATACCACTTGGAAAGCCTTGAGCTCCACTCAAGCTTCAACACCGAAGATGCACTTCAGCTCCAACAGCTTGAAATCTCATTAAGCATCATCATCATCATTAAAGAAACCATGTTTAAATAACACTCAAACAAGGGTTAACAAGGTATTTGTAAGTCTACCAAAGCATAATGGAACCTAACCAAAATATGAAATAAACCTCTAAGAATTTGCAAGGAATAACAGATGATATTTATGTTCGAAGAATAATGCAAGGTTGAGGACGAATATATATGAAAACTTGCTCAACAATGCAAGGGGATAGCCACCCAACAAGCTCTTCTCATGTTTAGCCATTTTGGGAAAGTTTTCACCAAACTTTCTTAGGACCACTGTAAAGCCAAACGAATTTTCTAGTACATCAAATGAGCTAATTACATGTGTACATGGACCACTTACACATCTCTCAGATAAGAATAAAATCCTAACATCAAATAGAGACATAACATGTGTAAAAGAAATCTAACTAAACGAGTGTCATCACACGGATATTGAGGGTCATAACATTAGAATACCATAAAACGATTGTGCATAAACAGAGTGATGCTACAAAATCAAAAATCAATGTTACCACATAGATTCATAATATGACAAAAATACTTATAGTTGCTTTGAAAAGTTACAAAATATTGTTTTAAGAAGTTTCTCAACACGAGAAAAATTAATCCCAACGTAAGAAACATAGTCGAAATTTAAATTAAATCAAGGCACCCACCTGAAAAAATGATTATTTCAAAGAGTAAGGCTCACCCTGTCCCCCTTAGCTAGGAGTTATATTTTCAACCTTTCTTTTAAATCCTTTTCCTTGTTCTGTCGAGGTTTATAGAAAAATAAAAAGAGAAAATGACTATAAAAAATGAATGTCTGTGTGTTGTGCATGTTAAGGGAGATCTTAACAGCACTAGTGACTTTGTTATTGATATGTATGAAAGAATTCTTGGTCAGTTATTTCCAATTGAAAGAAATTCTCACTCTGAACTTGACAGATGATTAACGCCTCTAGTTTCTACAATAGTATCGACTGAAAGCTGGAGAGATGGTATGGTTTACATATTTGCAAATTTAGATGCCAGCAATGAATGTAATGATCAGTGAATTTTATTTTCTTTTTCTTGTATAAGGGAGCTAACTGCACTATTGTAAAACTATAATTTTTATATATGTTCTTAATGCAATGTCCTTAACAATGGGGAATAATTTACTTACAATACTTGGTAGACATTTATTAAAAAAAAAAAACATTTAATAAATTATAAATTCATAAAAAGATGGATATAAATTCCTCGCTCATTTTCAAATAATCACTTGTTCTACTGATATATATGACATTCCCTTCCATTCTAAATTGCTGCTACATATATATAGATCTTTTGACAAATAAATTAATAAGAAAAGGAACTAAAATTGTCAACGAGCTATCACATTTGAAAGGGTTACCTCATTAATAGAAGAACCTTTTCCAGATGTTGGTGAAGCCTGATCAGATTTTCCCACAAACCGGCCAACAGAAAATGCAGGTTGGGTTGGTTTAGGTAGTGTTATAGTATCACTTACCAACATAACAACTATGGATGACATTATAGGTCTATCTAGGGGATCTTCTTGAACGCATAATAATCCGATATAGATATATTTCAAAAATTCAATTGGAACACATGACTGCACCATTTCAGGGTCCATTAGCTCTAAAGCATGTCCTTCACGCCATAACTTCCATGCCTAAAAAATCATACAAGCAATTAATAATTAATTGATTAAATTGGTGTATCAGTCATTAGAAGTATATAATTCTTAAAAGGCAGACATAGAGCTGTTACATACATAACTAAGAAGGCTTTCATCATGTTCTGAAAGGTGAAATCTAGTATTCTTTCTCCCACTTATAATCTCCAATAGAAGAACTCCGAAACTATAAACATCTGATTTAACTGAAAATATTCCGTCCATTGCATACTCTGGAGCCATATATCCACTATTAAATATTCAAGAAAAAAAAAAAGGAAAGAGAGAGAGAGAGATTAATTAAGTACTAAACCATGACATCTATCAATATGTATCTTAGAAATTGCAAATTTCTAAGAAGCAAAGTAACAGAAAACATGATTAGCCTAGTTCATAATGTAACATTTTCAGGTGATAAGGTTACACAAGTAATCTATCTTACAGACATCTGTATTTCAAAAAAAAAAAAAAAAGGAGTATGGATGTTGTTAGGTGATGTTAGTAAATAATTTACGACACCCAAAAAAATTAAAACACAAGCAAATTTAGTCAAACTTTCTTATCTCAAAAACAGTGAATTTTTTAGTATTAATGTCTACCTACGCCATCTAAAGAGAGTCCATATTTTTTACAAAATGCAAATGTTTTCACCTAAAAGTTTTTATGAGGTTTCACATACAAAGCAATTTTTTTCAAGAACTATTTTGACCACTAAGGAACGACTTGTAAGTTATGCATATTTATATACTTACTATGTTCCAACAATTCTATTGGTATTAGCTTCATTTTGATTTCCACCAAATATTCTCGCCATTCCGAAGTCTGATATCTTTGGATTCATATCATGATCTAACAAAATATTACTAGTCTTGAGATCACGATGAATAATTTTGAGTCGAGAATCCTCATGCAAATATAAAAGGCCCAGTGCAATTCCATTAATGATGCTCATGCGTCTTTTCCAGTCTAGTTGTATATCACTTGCTGAATCTGATAATGAAATTATCAAAATTAACTTAACCAAGATTACATATTTTTCCTTGCTTTCAGAGTAAGCAAAGGAAGTAAAGAAATATATATATAGAGAAAAAAAAAAAAAATTGCATTTAGGGCTTTTAAGAGGCAAACCAAATAGGTGCACATTAAGGCTCTTGTTGGGCATGTACTCATAGATGAGCAGAGATTCTTTTTCCTCTAAGCAGCATCCCATGAGTCTCACAAGATTTTTATGTTGTAATTTGGCAATCAAGGTAACTTCACTCTTGAACTCTTGTAGTCCTTGCCCAGATGTTCTTGAAAGCCGCTTTACTGCAATTTCCTTACCATCTGCTAGAACTCCCTGAAAACAAATCTCCATTGTTACCATCAAACAAAAACATATAGAGCTTATTTAAGGAAAATAAGTACTTATCCGTTATACTTCTTTAGTTTATATTGATAGTAATTTGAAATTATATGTTATGATGCACATAATTCATATGATAAGCACAAATCTGTGAAATATCACTTGAGATACAAAAGTCGTATATAAACTCGAGATATTAAACATATAATTATTAAAAGTACACGAAGTTTGAATTCTAGCTCTATACATCACAACGTGTGGTTACTGATATTATAGAAAATTAACATTATTTATTATATCCACCTATGAGTAATGTAATATCAAAATTTATATTATAACAACAGTATCAGTTGTAATCCAAAGTCATGAACCAAAATCCACAGACAGAATTAGCTCTCTTATTATATTAAGTAATCAATATGATACAAAATTAGAAGCTTAATATTAAGATTTACCATATAATTACCTTGTAAACAGCGCCGAACCCACCTTCTCCGAGCTTGTTTTCATAAGAGAAATGTCTTGTAGCCTCAAGTATTTGACCTAAAGGGAAAATAGGGAAATCTTGAGATTCCACCTCATGCTTCGCTCGTAAAATATTTTGCTCATCTCCTGAGCGAAGCACTTGAAGTGCTCGCCTTTTTGCTTTCTCCTCTGCAAAGACACACTGATCAATCAATTTCCATTCAATAAAAGAAACAGGTAACTAAAATAATTCTTGTTATGGACGATTAAAATAAACTATGATAATACAAAATTTTGTATATAAACTAATGTGATATAATAGAGTGAAAGTGTATAAAAATTAAAAATTTACCTAATATATAAAAAGGAATATGTGACAATAAAAGAATAATGACAATGGAAATTCATGCATAAAAGTTTTATATATAAATGTATGTTATTATTATTACTCAGACCAGAAAAGCCACTACCTTTATATCTTCTCCATATACGCGGCAGGAAAGAAGTAGAGAGCTTGAGTACCAGAATTGCTGATATAATTGTCCCGATTGCAAACCATACTGCTTGTCTTCTTTTTCCTCCTATGTCGGGGCAAATATTTTCAACTTATTATGAAATAATCTACTCTTTTTCATAATCTGTTTTATCGAAGGATTTTAAAAGTAGGTATTTATAGCTTTTAGATTTTAAAATCAACTTTTAGAAGATCTAATTTTTTTTAAATTAATAATATAAAAAAATTAAAAGACAGACATATGAATTAAATTAAAAACTTTACGATTATAAGAAAAACAAAATCTTGGCTGGCGGTATTGCCAACCAATAGTCGACTGCGGTTGCTGACCAATAGCCAGCCGCAGTTTCCAGAGGCGTGTCCGGCAACACCACAAGCACCATTAAGTTCTTCGTCTAGCGATCTTTGTCGTGATGATGACATTCTAGTCGATGGCAGGATGTTTGGTTGTAAGAGGCTAACAAAGCTTTGGCTAAACTTTGTCGACCTCTTGCGGCCAAATGGCATAGGCTCCGCTACGATGACATCACGACTGTGTAGATCACCAAATGACGAAGTTGATGGTGTCGACAATGTCACCAATCGTGCCTCCTACTATTGCCTAGCAACACTGCTGACCAATTTTTTTATTATTTAAAATTTTAATTTAGAAAAAAAAAAATATTGTTAGTACATTATAAAAATCAAAAGAATTTATTAGAATAAAAACTTATTATATTAAATAAAAAAAACCCTTTTTGGTCATTTTATACATACCAAATTCATTTTCCTAAAAGCAAAATTAAATTTAAAATTAATTAAAAAAAAACACCACATAGAATATTTCTAAAGTTGATTATATTAAAAGCCGGTTCATAAGTGATTAAGAGATAAACTACAACAATCTCAAACTAAACATCTTGTCAGAACATACAACCAGCGGCGGAGGGACAAATTTTCAGAAAACGGTATAATTTATAATTTTCAGCATAATGATAAAAATTAAAACTTTAATCATTATTAATAAAAAAAAATTATTCAATATAATTACAATTGTTTTCGACACGTTTTAAAGTTTTTGAAAACCATTCTTATCAATACTGTTACATAAATCAAATCAAACAAATGATACTAACCAAAAAAAAAAAAAAACCATAAAAATCCTAATTTCCTAAAGGTAAACTAAATTAAAAACCATTTAGAATAGAATTCCTAGGATAATAAGGAATTAAAAACCATAATTTATTAAGTTTAGAAAAAAAAATATTTGCATCACAATTTTTTTTACAAGTAATGACTTCAATTAAATTTCTATAACATGGGTCTTATTTATTTATAATCTAACTATATTTGACATTATTGTTGGATTAGATAATTTATAAAACATATATACTATTTAGGGTGTAATTGTAAGTTTATAAAACTTACAGATTTTTTTTGAAAATTTTAGGGATGGCACAGGCCCCCACTGGGCCAATACTAGCTCCGCCGCTGCATACGGCATGAACTCTTAATACTCAAAAGTCAAAACTCAAAACTAAGCCTCTTCTGCTTTGAATGCTGTTAAATTTTGTTTTTTTAGTACGAAAGGTTGACTTATTCGGAACCCTTGGATGTATTATTACCTTAATTTTGACAATGATTTGGATTTTGAAAAATACCAACACTGTACACCTTGAAATTTTTTATATTAAATATAAAATTCATGACATAATCAGAATAAATCATTGGTGTCCATCAGTAATTAAGAGAAATCGAATTTAGTAATAAGCCCTACCGTTAATGAGAAGAAATATTATCCTTTATTATTTTATACAAAAAAATTATTAGAAAAATAAAATATGGCATAATACTTTACCTTGAAACCCTGTCTCAGAACCAGAAGCTGGCGGAAATAGACTAACAGGTGGAGGTTCCAGTTGCGGCGCTGGTTCTAATGTCGAAATAAAGGATTCATTAAAAAATGGATGCAACTCATACCGAGTGCTACAGCTGGGAGTCAAGACTCTTCCTCCTTTCTTCCCCTTACAACACAATGGTAACTCAGCATTAGATGCTCGAAGACACGTAAAACAATCTCTACTTGACAGGTCCGGCGTACACTGCACAAAACCATACAACGTTTCATTAACTCTAAAGTCCTTCTTCGCTCCCACGAACTTATCAGGTGAATAAGCAGCTTTGCTCGCAGCTGCGTTCATCAAACTCAACACTGAATCATCAAACTTGTCAGGTTCCGTGACATTTTCGGTGTTTTGAATCCAAATACTGGGATTTTGAGCCACGATAGAGAAGAAAGACTGGTTTGAGTAACGTAAATGGCACTCGTCGTACCATATTAAAGCTCTTTTTTGAGTAGGGCAAATTCTGGTTGCATTTCTTGTTGCATGAGTAACACAGTCCCGGCAAGCGGTGGAGTTGAGATCGGGACGGCAAAGAAAGAGGCCGAAGACCTCGTCAGGAGCCTGGCCTGCGGTGGCGTTGCGGAAAACAACTTGGGAGAGTCCATTGGAGATGTTGAAAGTGGCGTTGGAGGAAAGAGAAGAGAAGAGAAGCTTGAGGTTGGAGTGATAATAAGTGCTGTTAATGGTGAAATTCGTAAAGGATGGACAAGAAGAGGCGACGAATGTCGGGGTGATAAATGCATTTGTGAAAGTCATGATCAGAAAGCTTGAGAGATAGAGAAAAACTACAAGGATCATGGAGAATGTATTTACTGGAGAAGCCGCTGCCTTGTCCAATATTTCTCAGATTAATAATTTGTATTTGCAAATGGTGAGAGACAGAAAGCGATGAAGATGTATCTAAAAGTTTATCTTGGCAGAGGAGACACGGTTTAATGTACCAGTCAACTCATCAAGCTCGTCAAGCGCTCAAGAAACAAAGAAATTCATTAAATTAAAGTTCTTTCTTTAGTGACATAAGATTTAACTGTATTTGTAAATTAATAAATTAACTCTTTTTCTTTTACCAATACCGTTGTATTTTTTTCTTCTTGATTTCTCAAAAATTTCATTAAATGGGGTTTCTAGAGACCCCATTAATCAATTTTGGCATGAATGGTTACAGATTCAGTAAGTCTAACATTGATTCCTTCATACTTGTCAATTGGGCAAATGCATCCATATTAACTAGGATAGATATCTCGTATATGAAAACCAGTAGTTGGTCTTGCCAATTAGGTTTTTCTATAGAACAAGAATTTATTTATAGTAATTAAAATTAAAGAGATAAAATCTTGTATGTAAGATCAAGATCAAGTTAACTTTTTTTATTCAAATTGATACCTTAATTTTTTTTTTTTTTTTTTAAGTGCATGAATCCTCTCAAGCCTGAATTACAAATTTTTGCAAATTTGTATAAACTCTTGCAGGCAAGAACTTTAAGAGTTAAGTCAGTAATAATAAACAGTTAAAAAAAACTACGAAAATAAATCTTTAAAAAATATTTTTAAAGTATATGTTAAAATTTGTAATACTGTAAGATATAGTACAGTCTTCCACGAATAATCAACTATTGGTGGAAATAAATGTGACCAAATGTGAGAAAAATTAGGGAAAAGGAAAGCAAAGAGCTGAACTTGGTATCAAATAATCGAATATTGGTGGAAGTAAAAGTCAAAGAATGTGAGAAAATCAATGAAAGGAAAGGACTAAATTAAACTTGTCAATGGGGGCAGAGAACCTTTTTCTATTAATCATGCCATACTGTTCACGATATTGACTATAGAGACTTCATGAGGAATACAATTATATATAAGTTTCTGGATGTTTCCATGCACTCTGGAAATTTCGCATGGAAAATAGACTAATTAAATTCTTAAATAGTTCGCATTTGAGTGTTAAAACCAATTTCGTTTCCCTAGTATATAAAAACTCGGTTACGGTAGGATTTTAATTTCACTCTAAAAGTCAGTGATAATAAAGAAATACTTATATGAGGCTATCTCAATATTTTACTCGGCTGAGATGGTTAGACCATCCAATGAAATAAAAACATATCTTATTAATTTTTATTATATTATTAGATGGTCACACCATCAGCCAATTGAGGTGATGAAATAATCCTATATAAGTTTTTCTCACGAATATTACCCCTTCATTAAAAATTTAAAAAACCCTATGTAGAGCAGTAGAAGGGTTTTTTTTTTCTAAAGTGTTTAATGTTTTGAATAATATTTTTTAGATTTTGTCTTGTTGTGAATTCGATAATTCAATTTTCTTATTAGCAGATTTAAATAAAGTGACGTAAAAATGATTGAAGCTAATACCATTGATAGTGAATACACATTGATAGTGAATGACATGGTAGAATAATACTATACTTACAAAAACTTTATACAAAATGACGTGACAATATTGTTGCATTGTCATGTGATGCTTTAATTAGGTTCGTTGCATCAAACAACCAAACTACTGTATTAAATCCTCCAGTTTAGGGTTCTACAATAGTGTTGGAGTTTCTTTCACTGCCGACGGACAAAAATTAAATATTAATTGAGGAGAGTTTGCAACCTTATAAATTCTTGGAATCCCATTTTTGAGTAAAAGACTTATAGGATACTCAATTTTGAGCTCAAAGCTGGAGGGATATGTAGATGATACGATTGATACTTTTTCAAGTTTAGATATTATAAGCAATGATTGCAATGATTAACGAACCCTATTTTCTTTTTCTTGTGTAAGGGACTAAGGGAGATTTCAAGAGGATAGAGGCTGCAGATGAAGAGACATTTCTACAAAACATTCCATTGTTTTGAAGCTTTGTGACGCAGCAAATTGTGATAAGCACTAGATAGTGGTTTGAATCCATGAATAGTTATTTTTTTAATCCATAAGATGATCATGCTTTATGTGTGTGTGGGGTTTTTTTTTTGTTTTTTTTTTTTGGGGGTGGGGGTGTTTCTATACATGCATCTCTTAACTAATCTTTGGAGTCCCTTTTTTTTTTTTTTTTAATTGGGTTGTTTAAGCCTTGTTTACCATTGTTTTTAAAAACCGGACCGTTCCTTGACCCAGTCAAGAAGTCGGTTCTCGAGTTAACCGGTTCAACCAATTGGACCAATCGGTCTGACCGATATACAACAGATAGATCTCTGAATACTTTTTCAGTCCTTATAAATTTAAAAACCCACAAATGCACTCTTAAAATTTACAGAGGAGTATATTTGAAATAACTTGCAATTTTTATTATTAATTATTTTTTTCTCTCTCTCCATCAATCTCATATTTCTTTTCTTTTCTCTCTCCCCATTGCTTTTATCTTTCTCATTTTTTCTATTTCTCCTCGTCACTTTCTTCTTTTCTTCTATCCCTTTTTTCCAATAACTTTTTTTTCTTTTCTCCTTTCTCATTCCTCTTTCTCTTCGTCTACTCTTTTCTTTCTTCTTAGTCTCCTCCTCTTTCTTCTAATCTTCTTTCTTCCTTTATTCTTCTTCGTCTCCTCTTCTCTTTCTTCTTCCTTCCCCTTCCTTTACTTCTTCTTTTTTACTTGATAGATTTTAGAATAAGTAAAAAAGAATAGAAGATGAAAATGAAAATACAATTTGGTTTCTGGAGATGAAAATGGTATTGAAATAAAATGAAGAATGCTTGCTGCTAGGGGTGAGCACGGGTACCGGGTAGAACTGGAACCTAGGGGTAGAACCTAATGTAACTGTAACTTAACCTACCCGAAACCTAAGATCGTGGGTAGGTTCCTTAAGGGCCAATTTTTTGAATCGACATCAGCGGCTTCTAGTTCCGGTTCTTGTGTGTGGAGGAACCGGAACCAAAACCTGAAAAAAGGGTACCCTGATTAGAACCTGTTTTGGAACCTATTTGGAACCTGTTTTGGAACCTATTTAGAACCTGTTTGGAACCTAGTTTAGAACCTGTTTGGAACCTATTTTGAAACCTGGACTGCAATAAAATATTTGTGAAATGTGAATAATGGGGGGTTTCTATTATTTTACATACAAAAAAAATTAAAATACAAAAAGTTAAATTTTTGGAATAACCTAATTAAATAAATATACTAATACAATTATACTTATTACATATTAATTACACCATATTAAAAACTTTAATATATTATAATATATTAATATTAAAGTTTTGATTAATTAAGTGAATAATTGGAATTATAATCCAATTAAAAGTGTTTTAAATTTTTAATGTTATTAAAAGAATTGTTTTTGAATAAAATAGTATATTTGATTGAATAATAATATATTTAATTATTTACTTTAATTATCAAGTTCTAAGTATATCTCTAGTAAATCAGCAATTAATTAATTATGTATGATAAATTGATAAACATTAATAAATTTTATTACTAATTAAATGTCATACTTAACCAATTGTAATATTATATTATATAATTTTATAACATTACTTAATTGATTTATAGTATAATTAATTATAGCATTATATTAATTGATTACTATTTAATTAATTAACTTATAAGTTATAACATTTAGTATATTATTTAATTAAATAATTAGAAATTTAATTAATTATAGCATTACATTATAGATTTATAGTATAATTACTTAATCAATTATAACATTTTACTATAAACATTAGTACAAACTTAATTAAATGATTAAAAATTTAATTAATTAAAATATTACATTAAAGATTTATAATATGATTACTTAATTCACTATAACATTACATTATAGTATGATTACATAATTAATTATAACATTACATAATTAAATGATTACTTAATTTATTATGACATTATATTATAAATATTAGTAATTACTAATTTACTACATAAACAATAGCACAATACTTAATTAAATTATTAGAAATTTAATTAATTATAACATCACATTATAAATTTATAATACAATTACATAATTAATTGTAATATTATATTATAATTAAATAATTACTTAATTAATTATTATATTATATTATAAACAAATTAATTATAATATTATATAAAAGATTTATAGTATGATTACTTAATTCATTGTAACATTTCAATATTTCATTATAGTATGATTACATAATTAAATATAACATTACATAATTAGATGATTATTTAATTGATTATGACATTATATTATAAATATTAATTATAACATTATATTATAAACAAATGATTACTTAATTAAATGATTATTTAATTAATTAAATATTACATTATAGTTAAATAATTACTTAATTAAATTATAACAATATTACATTACATTATATTATGATCATTTAATTAATTATAGTATTACATAGTTAAATGATTACTTAATTAGTTATAAATTTATAACATTACATTATAAATATTAGTAATTTACTACATCATTACATTACTTAATTAAATTATTAAAAATTTAATTAATTATAATATTATATTAAAGATCTATAGTTTGATTACTTAATTCACTATAACATTATATTATAATATGGTCATATAATTAATTATAATATTACATAATTAAATAATTACTTAATTGATTATGAGTTATGACCTTATATTATAAACATTAGTAATTATTAATTTATTATATAAACATTAGCACAATACTTAATTAAATGATTAGAAATTTAATTAATTATAACATTATAGTATAAATTTATAGGACGATTACTTAATTAGTTAATTAATTGTAACATTACATCATAATTAAATGATCACTTAATTAATTATAATATTATATTATAAATTAATTAATTATAATATTATATTAAAAATTTATAATATAATTACTTAATTCATTATAGTATGATTACATAATTAGTTATAATATTACATAATCATATGATTATTTAATTGATTATGACATTATATTATAAACATTAATTATAACATTACATCATAAACAAATGATTACTTAATTAAATAATCTGAAATTTAATTAATTAAGTATTACATTATAGTTAAATAATTACTCAATTAAATTATAACATTATTATATTATATTATATTATGATCACTTAATTAATTATAGCATTACATAGTTAAATGATTAAATAATTAGTTATGAATTTATAACATTACATTATAAATATTAGTAATTTATTATATTATTACATTACTTAATTAAATGATTAAAACTTTAATTAATTATAACATTACCTTATATATTTATAGTTTGATTACTTAATCAATTATAACATTCCATTATAAACATTAGTATATTAATTAAATAATTAGAAATTTAATTAATTACAATATTAAATTATTGATTTATAGTATGATTACTTAATTCATTATAACATTATATTATAGTATGATCACATAATTAATTATAACATTATATAATTAAATGATTACTTAATTAATTATGACATTATATTATAAACATTAGTAATTTATTAATTTACACAATACTTAATTAAATGATTAGAATTTTATTAATTTTAACATTACATTATAAATTTATAATATGATTACTTAATTAATTATAGCATTCTATTATAAACAATATTACAATACTTAATTAAATTATTAACAATTTAATTAATTATAATATTACATTATAATTAAATAGTATATTACTTAATTAATTATAACATTACAATTTACATTGTAGTATGATCACTTAATTAATTATAACATTACATAATTAAATAATTACTTAATTAATTATGACATTATATTATAAACATTAAACATAAATAATTAATTAAATTATTAGAAATTTAATTAATTATAACATTACATTATTGTTAAATAACTATGAAATAATTATAAGTATTTATAACATTACATTATAGTATGATCACTTAATTAATTATAACATTACATTATAATTTATGTTATTTTCGGTTTTTGCGTTAACTCGGATTGGAGTTAAGGCCGAGTCCCGGTTGGACCGGCTGATCCGATCCAGATTTTAAAACAGAGCTGTTTACATGCACCTCTAACTAATCTTAGATGTTCATTTTTTTTCTTTTACTAGGGTGTCTAAGCCCCCCTCACATGCACCTCTTAACTAATCTTGGAGGTTCATTTTTTTTTTATTGGGTTGTCTATTTTTTTTTTTTTTTTTAATTGAGATGTCTAAGCCTTACTTACACGTATCTCTCAATTAATCGTTGGAGTCTATTAAACACCTTGTAGAGGTATCAAATAAGTCACAAATATAATAAATAACGCTTGATGAGACTAGACTAAAGGTGGGCAGAGACCGATCCTTTGCGGGCCCAGGCCTAGGCCCGTTTGGGACTGGTCCCAAATGGGACCCGTCACTCAGGGCCGGGACCGGTCCCATGCCCATGAGAAAAACCAGGACCCAGACCAGACCCTAGGCTTGGTCAGGACTGGTCCCATGGGCCCAGGACCGGTCCCATGGGACTTGGATAATTTTATTTTCTCCCCTCAATTTTTTTTTTATATTTTGGGGGTAAAACGAAATTTTATAGGGGGTTTTTAGTATTTTTAAGGGTAAGTTTTATAAATTTTTTAGACTTTGAAGATTTTTTTTTTTTAATAAATTTTGTAAAATTTTTTTTAGCCCTCATAATTTATATTTATTTTAATTAATTGAGGGTTTTATATAATTTGGCAGAGGACTATATTAAAAAAATATAAAATTTTTTGGGCCCAAGCTGGGACTGGAGGAGGGCCCAATGGAGGGCCCGAGGCCTCCTCCTTAGGCCTGGTCCCAGTCCATTCCTCTCAAGGACCGATTCTAGGATCAATTTTTGGAACTGGGCTTTTGGGCTCGGTCCCAAATGCCTAGCCCTAGACTAGACTAAGTAAGGGCTTGCCATCAAGCCATCAGTCAATTGTTTTCTTCTTTGCACTAAGGGCTAATATCAATAAATGCAAGCTCCAAACTCATCAATAAACCAGCTAGATGAAAATATCCGGGTTGGAAGTAAACTTTAGAAACTAACAAAAACACCCCAAAATTGTGCCTGTCATTTTAGGGTGTCTTCATTTATTTCTAAAGTTAATAGGGTTCACTCTTATTAAGTAAATTTTGGGGATGTTAAAGTTGCTCCATCGTTTTAAAGGCAAAAGAAGTGAAATTTACACAAAGCAGTCGAGTTATTACTTTAACCCTGTAAGCCCTCTCAGATTTCTTGATTCTCAGGCAATCAAGGTCTCTCCTTTTACTCAGGTTTACTTCGTTTCTCTTCTATTTCATATGCGAATGTAAATTAGTTTTCGTTTGATTTGATTTTTTCTGCGTTGAATTTTCCTATTAACGATCTGTTTGGTTGCTGGGAAAATGAGGGAAAAGAGAAGACATTGGGTTTTGATTGTTCGGTTTTTCAGGAAAAAAACCTGTTTTCAGATGTGTGTTTTCTTTGATTTAGCGTTTGGTGTAATGTAGTGTGTTGTTTTGTTCATTATGAAACCGGAACATGTTGCTATGTCTTGAATTAAGTTCGTAACCATATTGGGAAAGGAATTTTAAAATTCGAAGGAAATGGGTTTCTTCAGAAAGGATTTAGAAGCACAAGTGTAAAGCATGACTCTTTATAGTATATTTTTTTTTTACACGATTGTGGCTGTTAAAAATCAGTTGATAAAAGGTATTTTGGTGAATATGAGCTAGGGATATGTTTTAGCATTGAGATTATGAATTTCTGGGTTTAGAGGCTCCTAATTTCTTTTAGGATGGTCGAACATGTTGAAAGGGGCGTTTTTAGTGTCCTTTATCGGCTAGATAGTGAATTCAAAACTTTACCGAGTTGTAGATTTTTCCTAATGTTGAAACCGTTGTTTTACTTTATTGGTATTTGACATTGTGCTTTTAAATTCATTTGTTAATTCTTTTAGTTGTAAAATCTTCTTGTTGTGTTTACTCATAAGTTATTCCAATCTGGCAGTGACTTCTTAGCAATATCTATGTTTTCAATCGTTTTTGACATACTAGAATATGATTCCATACTAGAATATGATTCCTTTTAAACAAATTTTAGTATGTCGCTTGAGTCCTCTGTGCAAGACCTAAGATCCTTTCATCATACCTTGATTTCCTGTTGTTCTGTGTTAGTCTGATAAGCTTCCCCTCTTTGCTGCTGGTGCATGGAGTCAGTGAAGGCTCTTGCCTGCATGACTGCCTTGAAGAAGGTTAGAATGGTTGACAAAACTTTACAAGAGAAGAAAGACAAATGTTAGGAAACAGAGTTAGATCGTTTCATAGTAGTATAAATATGAGGTTTTGCTGGAATCAGGTGTTTCTGAGTTTGTCACAATCACACTGTTGATTCTATTCTCAGATCACTTTGTTCTGTAGAAAATTTGCAGTTTTGCCCCCTTATTAGTTGAAAGGTGTATGTTATCTTGGTGAATTTCTTTAATTTTGGGGTTTTTGGGAAAATTGTAGTGCTGTGAAGTACTTTGTTTTTTTCTGTGACGTTGACTAATAAGAACAAATGGAAAATTTTAAAGAGAAGTTCTCCACTCTCAATCATAGTATAATGAAAATTTGAGCAAAAGGTTGCTGTAAGATAATGTAAGATAGTATCTCTTTACTAGGTGGTTTATCCAAAAGTTGAGGCAGAAAGGGTGCATAAGGTAAGGACCTTTAGTCATTGGCCTTTTCTGAGATCATGTAGCCATTTCATTTTGTAGTCACAAATTTCAACCCAACCCACTGACTCGCTGTAATAATGGAACTGTTGGCTGTAAAGAAAATCATATTCAATGCGTGTTTTACCGTCAGCTGGACCATATAGATGTTATTCAGTTGCCTTATGCTGTCTAGTGTTTATCCACTTGTGATGGTTTTCCCTAGGAAAATAGGGATCTTATTATTATTTTTGCTTGTGGAGCTTTTATCCTACGATATAATTTGTTAATCTGTGGTCATTTATTCTCATTATTTTTATTTTTTGAACCTTCATTTTGATTTTCTTCTGATATTCATGTAGCATGTATGCAGTTAGTAATAAAAGAGTTTAGCTCTCTCTATCTCTCTCACTCATGCACTCTTATTTTATTTTTCATTTGAAATTTCTTTATAGAATCAATTTATCAGTATTTCGTTTTCCTACTGCTCTCTCTTCCCTTCTTTTTCCCCGAGTTAAAATTTTACTGCATAAACACCTTATTATCGTGAACTAACCTTTTCATGGAATTTTTCAAAATA
Source organism: Pistacia integerrima (assembly GCA_026225825.1). Taxonomy (NCBI): domain Eukaryota; kingdom Viridiplantae; phylum Streptophyta; class Magnoliopsida; order Sapindales; family Anacardiaceae; genus Pistacia; species Pistacia integerrima. Next base: position 37,852,493 of record CM047747.1, read on the forward strand.
TTTTCCTTAGAGAGGCAAAAATAATGGATATCCATTTTCAGGGTGGAAATGTTTTTTTGTTTAAATCTCTTTGAAAACTGTGTTTGATTGTCTCTATGTGTGTTTGTTTCCTGTTCTCCATTATCTCTTTCTTTTGACTGATTTCCATTTTTCTTCAGTGTGACATAAAATGTCTCGAAGGTATGATAGCCGCACAACGATCTTCTCCCCAGAAGGTCGCCTTTACCAAGTTGAGTATGCAATGGAGGCCATTGGGAATGCAGGATCAGCAATTGGAATATTGTCCAAAGATGGGGTTATATTGGTTGGTGAAAAGAAGGTCACTTCCAAACTCCTTCAGACCTCAACATCTTCTGAGAAGATGTACAAGATTGATGACCACATAGCCTGTGCTGTGGCCGGGATAATGTCTGATGCCAACATCCTTATCAACACTGCCAGGGTCCAAGCCCAGCGGTATACCTATGCTTACCAAGAACCAATGCCCATGGAACAGCTTGTCCAATCTCTCTGTGATACCAAGCAAGGCTACACACAGTTTGGTGGACTTCGCCCATTTGGTGTTTCGTTTCTCTTTGCAGGCTGGGACAAAAACTACGGGTTCCAGCTTTATATGAGTGATCCAAGTGGAAACTACAGTGGTTGGAAGGCTGCAGCAATTGGGGCAAACAACCAGGCAGCACAATCAATCCTGAAGCAGGACTACAAGGATGATATCACAAGAGAAGAGGCAGTTCAGCTTGCCCTGAAGGTTCTTACGAAGACAATGGATAGCACAAGTCTTACATCAGAGAAGCTCGAATTGGCTGAGGTCTTCCTTACGCCTTCTGGAAAAGTGAAGTACCAGATTTGCTCACCAGAGTCCCTAAACAAGTTGCTCGTGAAGTCTGGTGTGACTCAACCTTCTACCGAGGCCTCTTAACTCCACAAGTTTGTTTAAGACTATCATAGGACATGTTTGTTTGCCAAATTGTATTCTTTACTGGTTCTGACATTTTGCTGAACATGTCATTGATTCTTGCTTTGATACATTTCCTCTTTTAAAAAAGCAAGATTCATTTCACAGCTTCCATTTGATCCAGTATGCTGTTTGAAGTTACAGAACTTGAGCAAAATTCAACATTTTCCAGAGCATCACTTTCTTAATTGTGTTTTCTTCATGAGAATTATATCAACTGTATGAGTACTCTAGAGTAGAATACTCTATTAGTTTATCTGATAATCATGTTTGCTTGCTTCTTTTGCTGTGGTGAGAACAACCAGTTCATCTTTCTTACGAACCCCTGCATTTTGATTACGTTAATCGGTATCAGTTAACTGTTTATTATTATTGGTTAATTCTAAAATATATAATTTCAGTCAAACTTCTCCTATCGAAAACTGCAAAAGTTTAATGTTTGCATCTAGAAGTTTTCATTCAATCACCTGGGTTGTTGTCTCCATCTCATTACAGGGAAAGAATTGAATCAATGTTAAAAGTAGAGATTGAATTCTGCGTGTTACAGTAGTTTTACTGTAATGTTTCAGGTATTGAAAACTGTTTGGTGTTTTGTTCAATTAAGTTATGGATGATTGATTTGAATGTATGGTGGAGCAAAACAAGTTCTCAACAAACTCTTTTTGCTTTCATTTATTCATCCATTAGTCAAATTATGCCATAGAGCTTCTTGGTGAAAGTAAGTTTGACCAGAAAAAGATCTATGTGCACATCTAAAACAGAGGTTTATGCCATGAAACAAGGGGCATTCATATATTTTATTTTTTTTATTTGATCAAAAATAGAGTTTATACAATATTATTAAGTTTATGGAATAAGATATTTCAATGTATTAAAAATGTCATATTTAATTAAGAAAATGTTTCAATCACAAAAAGGATAATTGGTTGACCTAAAAGCATGATTAATGAGGTAGCCCCCATATATACGAAAGAGTAAAAGAACTAACGGTTTTGGTGGAAATGAAAATGAAATAATTACAGAATTAAATTGAGTTTGGCCAAATGAAGGAAGAAAATCTAGAAACTTTAATCTTTTACAAATTACAAAACAATACCAGAGGCCACAGTCCATGGTTTTTCTTTTTGGTTTCGATTCTCACAACTTTTATTTTTTAACTACATCAACTTTTGATAATTACTCTTTATCCCTTTAAATTCGAGTTCCTTCCATTTACGCCCTTATAATATAATTTTACATTCCAAATGTATGTCAGTGACGGCTCAAGGAGATTGAGGCCTAAGGCGAAAACTATGTTTTAACATTAAATGTTAATTTCATAATATAGTAGAACTACTTGTTATTTAACATATGATAATAGAAAAAAAATTATACCCATAATGAAAGTAAAATAATTATGAAAAAATAATTAATATTATTCAATTACATTTCATATAAAAACATATATTATAATTTTTTGAAGCATTAAATATTTTATTACGTATACATTACTAAATAGGTATTATTCATTTTTTTTCTCAATCAGCTTTTGTCAACAATACATCACGATCTTTATTCAAGTAAAAATCCAATTAGAAGAGAATTATGGCTCTAATGAAAAACTTTTACAAGCTTTTGGTAAGGAAGAAGTAATTCAAAGCGCAATAGCGGTGGGGGTAAAAGAATACGATAAACTCGAGGATGAGGATGAAACTGTAACTTTGAAAAAGCGAACAAACAGAATTAGACAAAAATGGAGGGATCGATCAAACAAAAGCGACAAAGACTTCTCACGTATCAAGTTACTATATATAAATTCTAGGAGTCAGGTAGCTTTGGTCCAAATCCAATGACTTGTGAAACTGCAGTGTAGCTGAAGCTAAAGCTTTATTTACTCATTCCAAAATGACAAGACAACAATAAACTGAAGATTTTTCTGCATTTCAGCTTCTGGGTATGTCTTGTTTTCCTCTTTTCTTCATGGGTTTTTATTTGTTCTTCATTTTGCATTACCCTTTTTTTTTTATTTGACTAATTTTGGTTCTGTGTTTTCGTTTTTGTTTTTGGTTTTGGGTGTGTAATTTATGAATCTGAGGTTTTGATTTTGTTTTACAGAGTCGATGTTTTGATATCTGTTGTTTTATTTGTGATTGGATTCTATAAATTATCTTTGACATTGAAAAAAGAAATGATTTTGTGAACTGGGTTGGAGGAGAAATGTGTTATCTGCATTGTTATGCAATGTCCAGATTGTGCTTATAGGAAATTAATTTGCTTTTTTGGAGTCAAAAGTTTTGATTTGGTTGAATTGTTTATACGAGTGTGATTTGGTTTTTCTGGTCGTTTTTGTTCTGTTGTGGATGATTGTTCTGTACTGTGTCTTTATGGTGATTGTACTTAATTTTTCTTTTTAAAGGGCATGTATGAAGGAGATCAAAAGAAATAATTGGAGGTTTTGATCACTTTGTTGAATAATCTTAGTGACAAGAAGGGAACTGTGTTTGATCAAATCTGGAATTAAGATTGATGTCATTTCTGAGAGTGCAACATGTGTAATTGAAAACAAAGGTGAATCGGATTGCTTTGATGTCATAGTGTCAATGATAAAAAAATTGTTTCTAGATTTTGGTGAAGGAACCATATAAACACTGTGAGCTGCGATAGTCATTGGTATTGTAGTTCCTTTCATATGCCAAAGGAATCCATCTTTTTTCTATAATTTTCTTTTCATTTTTCGTTTGAATATCAGTTTCCAAGTTATTTATACTTCACCCAACTAGCTATTTGGTGTTCTTATAATGGTTCAGAGCCCTGTAAGACTAATAATGATTCCTTTTCTTGGAAATTTTTTCATAAATTTCAGCAACTAATTTATTGTCCATAGTGAGCTAACACTTAAGTGTGAAAGTGTTATAATTTGGGATCTTCCTTGTTTGTGAATTTTGCTGCCTGGCTTTGTTCATGTTGCTTTTTTCCAACTATATATGCCTAATTTATCATGATCAAAGATGAAAGCATAGAACTGGTGTCTTAGTTGTTATAGTTTAAGCTTCTATTTCCCCCTTTTGAGCTAAGAGTAATCTAGACGTTAAAATGGTGAATGATTTTCCAGTGGCCTTGTCACGTTTCTGGCAACTTAGTCAATTGACCCTTTATAGAAGACTAAAGTAAAAGTCATGTTTTATGCAAAAACCTCATTGCTTTGTAGTCATCTCTCTTTGGTGGCAATACATAACCAACACTGTTGACTTAGCAGATGCAAACTTCTTGGATTCTTTGAAGAAACGGGTTGATCCATAGTCAAGAAGGACCCTATTTATCATAAGTTGAAGACTATAGCTATCTCAATAAACCTGCTGCACAACTTCTGTTGCAATGTCTTTGTTGTCAAGATTACGCTGTATCACTGTGGATGTTACTGGTACTCTTATGGCTTACAAAGGGGAGCTTGGTGACTACTATTGCATGGCAGCCAAATCTGTTGGACTGCCGTGCCCTGACTACAAACGTGTGCATGAGGGCTTTAAACTGGCATATAAAGAGATGGCAACAAAGTATCCATGTTTTGGTTATGCAGCAAAGATGCCCAACATTGTCTGGTGGAAAACTTGTGTTAGAGATTCCTTTGTCAGGGTAAGATATATGACTGAGCCATTGGCCGGATTGGCATGCTATTTTTATTGCATATAGCAGCCCAGATCCTGAATGCTTTGCAGCATGCTGTAATCGTAATGTTTTTAAGAAGATATTTCTGAAGTCATAATTGTATCAATATATGCTTTATGATTGTACTTCTAGATATGACACGAATTGTTGCACCTACAGGCAGGATATGATTATGATGAGGAAACATTTGAGAAGATATTTAAACGCATATATGCATCCTTTGGTTCATCTGCACCGTATACTATCTTCCCAGATTCTAAACCATTCTTAAGATGGGCACATGGACAGGGTCTAAAAGTTGGGATTATTAGCAATGCAGAGTACCGTTATCAGGATGTAATTCTTCCAGCTTTGGGTTTGAGCCAGGTCAATATGTTCTTATATATCTTTTTCAAAATTTATTTGACATGTACGCACGTCTCATAGGTTTTCCTCATTAATGCCACTGATTGTCCTTTTTGTTATAAACGTGGTTTCTGAGCTATAGGAGTCCTAACAATCTCATGCAATTAACAATTCAGGGAACCGAGTGGGATTTTGGTGTTTTTTCTGGTCTTGAAGGCGTCGAGAAACCTAACCCAAGAATTTATGAGATTGCCCTTGAAAAAGCTGGAAATATTGCTCCTGATGAAACTCTGCACATTGGAGACAGCTTTCGCAAAGACTATCTCCCTGCAAAGGAAGTGGGGATGCATGCAATACTATTAGATAGGTTCAAGACACCTGATGCTCAGGAATGGAAAAAATCCGGTGCCCTTGTGCTTCCTGATTTGGTCGCAGTACAGGATGGACTTACTTCAGACAAGTTAAACTGTTAAAAAAGCCTTCTTTTCACCAAAAAAACAAGTTGTCCTTTGTACAATTTTTATTTTTTAATCTCCTTTCCATTGATGAATATTATCACTAGTGGTGAGTCTGCGGCATTGCTGCCTTCTGCTTTTTTAGCTTATTTTAACACCCATTGAGACCTTTTTGCGTGGGTTCCAATGGGGAAGAAGATGCCAAGTTTTGTAGTGGCAGTTTTCACTAGCTCACTTATAAAGATATCTGATTCTAATGTTATCAGTGCTATTCTGGCTTTTTTCTCAACAATCTTTGATTATGTGTCTATGTGAAAGAAATTTAATCTAGTTTGGGATTATACATTTTGATGAGACCGAGTTGCTTGTATACACTTCTGTCTTGCAGGTCTGTGCTATAATTAGAGGTGGGAATTTGGGCTGGACCCAAAAACCCACCCAAAAAATCGGGCCTAGGACTGCATCATCACAAGAATCGGTCCCATAAGGTTTGGTTCCAAAACCAAATCAGGCCCATGGAGGAGGGCTCGGGCTTAGGTTCGGTCTCTCCTCCAAGGCCCGGTCCCAAACCCTCTGGCCCAATTTTGTTTAAGCCTCGGTGAATATCTAAAACCCCTTATTTTGTAGATAATAATTATAAGGTCATAACGAGGGCTAAGTGGAAATTTTACGTATTAGGAGGGCATAAAAATTTACCAGTTTTTGGGTGGGTTTAAGGTTACAACTTACAAGTCTTGCGCTTTCAAAAATTTCACATTATGAATTTACAAGGGGGAACGACTTACACATACCCAAAGTTTGTTGTATAAAAAAAGTGGTACCCAAAAGGTTTAGAAATGACAAACACCCACCATCTATCATGTTCTGTTAGAAATTTTCATCTGCTGAAAGATAAAAATGGTGAAAAGACTGGAATACCCATCGATCTCTATTTCTAACGCGCGTCAGCAAGGGCTAATGCCACTGTTTATCACCGAATTTCGTAGAAAAATGCTAAATTTGGTCAAAAAATTGATCGATGACACAGAAAGGTTGTGCAAACGAGGTTAGGGTGAGAATGGATATGGAGAAAAAGATTTAAAATTTAAAAATTTTGTGACTGTAGATGAAATTACTATACTGTCTTTTAGCAGATAAAAATTCCTAACTGAATATAACAGAAAATATTTATTTGTCATTGCTAAATTTTTTGAGTATCAATTTTTCTTTATGCCAAACTTTGGGTGGATGGAAATCGTTTGGCCTTATTTCAATGATCAATGATGTATCACACTAAAACCCGTCCTACATATGTTTGAATTGATTATATTCCATATAGAATTGGTAATGGTATAAACTGAACCTCAACATTTAGATTATTAGAGTTTAAACAGTTTTAACTTGAGAAGGAAAAATAAAATTAATTTAACATAACTAACTATAAATTGGTGTAATAGACTTCGACTAAAATATAAAGTACAGAAAAGGTGATACAGGCAACCATTTAAGCCAGTTGCAAACAAGAAATAAAAAGGGCTTTCTTTTGACTCTTTTGGTCACATTCATTTACTCCAAAGTGAAACTGAAGAGTGAGAAACCGCAGCACCGCTTGATTCGTTTGCTTTGTTTGTTTCGAATTCTGCAAGTCCAAAAAGCAAAAACACTTTTTGGCAACAGTTTTTACTTATTTGAAGTGCACGCTACCTGTTTGATAAAAATTCTCTTTGAAACTCATCGTTCTGTTTTCAACTTTAGTTTTGGAGTAAAACATGAGCTGAAATGCCAACCCTTTTCGCTTTTCGTTAATACTACTGCCTGGTTCATCGAATGAGCATTGTTATGGATTGATTACAAGTATTCTCCATGTGGGTTTATGATGGTTTAGTTGTTTTTGTTTGTGATTAAACAGTAGTGTAACTAATGGAGAATGAGAAGAGAGCTGAGCTAGTGAGCTTTTTGAAAGCTGTTCCCTCTGTAGAATTCTGCTGTGTTTATGGTTCCACTTTGCATCCAAACAATAAAGACAAGGTTTCACTTTGTTTTACTTTCGCGTTCTGTTTATTTTTTTTTAGTGTCGCATTCATTTTACTTTAAAAATTAGTGTTTTTTATCTTTTAACATATGAGTTTATGTTTATGCAGTCAGCCATGGTAGATTATATTCTCGGAGTGTCGGATCCTCTGCAATGGCATTCTCAGGTGTGATCATGTATAATATAGAGTGTTTGTTGATTAAAATTGATTTCTGTTAGGAAAGTATGCTATTTGATTTTCTAATAAATCTTATTTGGTTCGTCGTACGACCTAGAATCTGAAAATGAATGCAGATCATTATGCTTCGTGGTTGAGGTTGCTTGGCAGGGCGAAGCTGGTGTTTCTCTCTCTCTCTCCCTATTTCTCTTTCTATCTCTCAACTCTCTGGCAAACTCCTAACAGATGTTGAAATTTCATTTTCTTATACTTAGACTAAAATTTGGTTGGTTGTCTTGTCCTAGATTACACAAATTGCAGATGAAATAGGTGTAGGAGTACACTTCAACCCGTTTGTTACCTGGAATGATAAGGTACTGACTTTTCAAAAACTTAAATCTGATGACTTAAATACAAGGACTATATGTGTGTGTGCACACTTGTGCGGCACTGGTTCCAACTTATTGTCCATGAACAAGGAGTTCTGTATTTAGGCATGAAATGCACCTCCAATCATTTTCTTGCATTTATTTCTATGATGAATTGAAATTTTCCTGTGTTTTAATGCACGAAACAATTATGGGCAGATGTTGAAGTATGGGGTTGTTGGAATGCATGACTTGGTTCAGGACATGCTGAACTGGGAGAGATTCTATTTAAGTGGTCGTCTACAGAAACCGGTCTGCCTTCCTGATTTTCCCTTTTTTTTATATAAATTTTTATCATTTCTTCTTAATTGTAATATGCATCAACATTTCTTCCTTGGGAACTAGTGTCATAATTTCAGCAAAGGGACTAGGAAATCAGACCTAGCGATCACACCTTCAAGAGAGCTTCAAAGGTGGCTGAAGATCTTGTTTATTTTGTGTGTTTTCAAATTGACAGTTTTACAAGATTTTAGACATAGGTACTGTTAATCTAAAGCAAAAGTCGTTGTGCTACAACTATCCTGTCTTTCCTTAATCATTTAGTGCTCAGTCACTAACAAATTCAGCCCTGGATTTAGCATTTTTCTTTTTCTATATAACCTGCTAGTTTTTCTTAATTTTCTACAATAACATCTCCATGGATAAATTGTTAGATGTCATGCCAACTAGTCAATATAAAGCCCTGAAACAATCATTGCTTGAAGCTAAGATGTTGTAGGCTGACAAGCTGCCAAGTATAATGTTACTAAAATGTGCATGACTGACGAGCGTATATGGTCCTTGTGTTGCTTAGATTTCATTTGACATGTGATCATATCAATGATAGGAGCTCTTATGTTTAGCTAATTATCCTTAATTCCTCTTCTCCTGAGCTGTGCTTTTCATTAGCTATCTTCTGCTTTCTTTGCACCGATTTTGGTTCTTAATCATGACCTGAGATCTGAAAATTGAGTTTGTGGTCTCATATATCAGTATTATTTACCAATCTCAGGGAGCTTGGTGTTGCTTGTGCAGGTACACATACTTGTGGACAATCTGGATATTGCAAATACAAACTCTGTTAATTTGAGGGCTGCATTGTCTGCTGCTCTTCTTCTCTTGCCCTCCAAGTTCACACAGGTTTGCTTACATGTTACTGCTCATTCATTTTAGAGTTGCAAGAGTTATGATTAAGTCTTTGATTGTGCAGGAAGATCTGTTTGCCAAAATATGTAGCCTTTCATATATGGGAGATTTGCGTATGCTTTTTGCAGAGGACAAAAAAAAGGTTCAGCTAGATCACAACTATATAAAATATTGAGAAAATTGATTTGTGGCTTTCAATAGCATTGATGTGCATAGTTCATGGTTGACTCACTCATGTTGTGAATTTTACGAAAGATTCCCTCTCTTCCTCCCTCTGTTTCACTCACCAATATATTACAGTTATGTTAATAATAAGAGTTATACAAAAGTGAACAAGCATTTCTTTTGTTCCGCGAACGTTTCTGGTTTTCATGTATAAAATTTGCCTCAGGTGAAGAGGATTGTGCAAGGACAGTTTGATTTATTCCACTCAATGTATAAGCCGTTTCTTCAAGAATACGAGGCCAAAGACTTCTTGAGAGTCTCGGCATCTGGAACTGACCAAGCAAATATATCACAGGTTTGTAAAATTTGAATCAATACCCAAATACTTGATTATGTATTGCCCTCATACCAAATATGACATATATATGTACAATTTAGCATACGTCTATTTACTCTTGTTACTTAGAATCAATGCTTGATAAGGGCACTGTTATGCATCTAACTTGGCTTTTATTTTTATTTTTTTGAAATTATGATTTCTCCATTTTCAGTTCAATGTTCCATTGTTTACCACATATTCTGTTCTAGTGAAAGTAAATTCTTTTTTCATGATAAATTTATGAAAAACAGTTTTAAAAACTTGTTTGGTTGAGGAAACTATTGTTTGAACACCTTTGTTCTTGTCATCTGATGCTTTAAAACGCCAAGTTCTTATATGTTTCTGTCGCTTGAATCAGGATTGTGGCTTGCCAGTCACTTGCTTCCTTGTGTCTTCTCTTCCACCAGCAATTAGAAGTCAAATGGGGATGAAGCTTGGAGAGAAAAAGAGAATAAATGAATATGGTATGAACTTCAGTTGGTAGGACAGATTAAGATGAAATATTATTTCTGAGGCAGTGTACAAATCAAAACTTATTCTGCATCCAATTTTCCTTAAGAGAACAAGTGATTGAAAATTTTTCATTAGACCTTCTATACTTAATCCTGGATACTTGAATGATTACATAACATACATTTTGCAGGTCGAGCTATAAATGAATTTATAATCGGTTCAAGAGAAGAGGCAGCTAAATGTATGCAGAAGGTTCTGCGACGAACTGTAATGGTTTCAAGTGCAAGACAGGCAGTGTCTGGTCTACTTGCTGTTGGTGGCATCAATGCTACTAGATATCTTGCTAACAAAATGCAGAAAGCTTGGAAATCCTGGACATAAAACTACCCATTTCTCTTTCTCATTTTTCATGAGATTTGGTGAGGTAGATTATAACTTTCAAAATGAGAATGCACTATCTTTACCACAAGCTGCCTTGCCCTAGCTGTAAGTTATGAATTTTGCAGATCAACTAGTTATATACTTCCATTTCATAGTTGGTTGTTCGTTTGTTGAGGTAATTTTGCGAGCAAGCAAGCCACTCCCTTCGTAATGAACAATATCAAAAAGAAAAAAGAAAACACCATTTAAGATACTTTTATTTTGAGATTATTCATAGTCTTTGAATGGGAACAAAAATAACCAAACAAACAGTAGCATTATCCAGTACAAAGATTATTTACATGAATCCAGTCATGACATAGGGAAAAGTATATCTTCCCTTGAGGTTTCATGAAATTATTCAACACACCATAAGTTTCAGAAAATAACAAAGACTCCGAACATAAAAATTCTTGAAAAAAATAAAAAGAAAAACATCACAATAAGCAGGAATCAGAATTGATACGTCTGGCACTTGCTCAGGACTTTTGACAGATTCTCCAGAATGCTGCAAAAAATAAATAAATGACAATACAAGTTAATAAGTAAAAATGTCAGAGCAAAGTATTAAATTTTTACCAATAAAATTCTTAGTAAAGTTATATTCCACAGACGAGCATCAAAGATCCAAATATCTTTCTTTAAAAATCTTCTTACAGGATACCTGAAAACTGATTGGTATAGTGGGCATAATCAGACCTTGTTGACATTCAACATCAAATACGGATCACAAAATAAAAGATATAAATTAGCATAGGATATATTGGATTAAGAAAATTTATGAGAAGGATTTATACATTAAATATCATAATAAATTATCACATTTCACAGATCCATGAGTATAGTTTACACGGTTTAAATTAAAAAGGTAGCAGAAACAGTGCACATGGAATTGGACACTACAACAACAAAACATGAATCCCAAAGTTATAAAAATATTTTTATAGCTTGCAGTGGATGCAAATATACAGCATATCCTTGAATTCGGTAATGCTTATCAGCTATTGGGAAATAGAAATAAATCAATTTTTTCTTGAAGGGTATGTTCCATCAATAACATTATAAGCTAGCTCATATATATAAACAAATTTACCAGGCTTTATAACAACGAAAATAAGAGAGATTTTTTTCACATAACTGATCACTCATTGTCCCCGGATGGTGAAGGAACTGCAGGGTCAAGAATTAGAAATAAATTAATTTTTCCTTGAAGGGTATTCCAACAATAACATTATAAGCTAGCTTATATAAACCATTTACCAGGCTTTATAACAATGAAAATAAGAGAGAGTTTTACACATACCTGATCTCGATGATGAAACAATTTCAGGGTCAAGATGAATGTTCTGGCCATGATCAATGTTTGACCGATCCAATTTGCAGCTTTCACTCAGGGTAGGAGATATATGTATCTTCAAATCTTTAAGGGCCTTGAGTTTCTCCATCTCGGGTGACAGAGATGACAATCCTGAGCAACTTACAATCTCAAGTTTTCGAAGTGATGTGAGATCTGTAAGCCATGGTGGCAGTGTTGTGAGACTGGAACATGAATCAATCCGCATGTACTCTAAAGTGTTGGCAGACCCTTGAAGAATCAATTGGGGTAAATCTACTGTTTCTTGTAGTTCATAAATCATGAATACTTTAAGGTTCATGCGGCGGTCTTCTTCTTGCAAGTCCATCTTCAGATTAAGGTTTGAACAACTTTATATCACAAGCGTCTCCAATCTCTCTAGTTATGTTATATCGTCTGGCAAAGAATACAAGCTATCAAAACCTTGCAAAATAATGTTCGGAGGTTGGTGATACTTTGCATCTTTCCAGACAAATTTTCAAGATGGTGACAGTTATACAAGTGCAGATATCGGAGAGAGTGCAAATATTCAAGTTCATTTCCCGGTAGACTCACATTTGTGGTTATTTCCAAATATCTGAGGTTGATCAGTTTTCGCATATTTTCAGGAAACTTCGTAAGTCTTGAACAACCAAGAAGTATTAAGGTTTGCAAACTCTTAAGTTTACAAATTGCCTCCGAGAGTTCCATCATAATTAAATTCCAAGATAAGTCAAGATATCTCAATTGTTCCAATGAACCGACAGAATCCGGTAGCACTTCAAATTGTAAACCACTTAAGCATAACAGGCGGATCTGCTTAAACTTCGATGTCCATCTATTAACGAAGGATTGAGTAACAGGCTGAAACGGAGAACTTTTCATGATGATTGCCTACAAGGACGGTTCAATATATGAAAATTCTCTATCACCGTCTTCAATACCATGAAATGACAAATATTGAGCCCGTATTTTAGGATACATGACTCTGAGATGATCATACATAAAATCATGCAATTTAAATGTAAAACAATAATCATGATTTACCACATCTTGAAAGAAATTCCTAGGAAATAATTCCTTCAAATATCTGTTCCCGATATCTTCCAACTCTTCGTTATTGTCACCAGAATGAAGAAAATCTTGCGCCATCCAGTAATAGATCAGATAATGACTGTTAAAACAAAAACCCTTTGGAAATAAGGAACAATGCTGCAAGCAAATTTGCAAATGAAATGGCAAACTCTCATAGCTTAATTTCAACATGGGTAGGATGTTATTTCTCTCTTGGATTTCCCTCCAGAAGTCATTACCTTCAATTAGCAACCCATTACCCGGATCTGTCTTTTGATATAGGGTTCCTAAAATTTTCACTACTAAAGGAATGCCATCACATTTTTCCACAATTTTAATGAGGTCTTGATGTTCATTGTTTTCTCGATCTCCAAATGCATATTTCACAAACAACGACATACTATCCTTAAGGGAAATACCTTCTAAAACATGACTGTCAATGGTAAGACTGTCAATGGTGCCTATATCGGTCGCAATTAGTTACTATGGGTAATAACCAAAATTTTACATTCATCGGCTTCCTCCAGTACTTTCATGAACCTTAAAAAATTGTCATTATTCATAGTCAACACGTTGTCTAAAACAAGCCAAGTTTTCTTCCTAAGCAATGCTTTTAGCAAGAGGGATACCAAGTTTTCCCCCAATGGTAAGTTATCAGGATTTTGATTGGTTGCAAAACCACAAGTTCGTTGCATCAAGATATTTATATCAGAGTCCGCAGGTACACATATCCACATTTTGGGATCAAAGTGATCATCTATCCTTTTGTCATTATACACCAGTTTGGCTAGGGTGTTTTTTCCTATACCTCCCCAACTATGGCAGTTGCAGAAAAATAAAGATGGCCTGTTTTCAGCAAAGAATTTATAACCTTTTCCTTATCAGCG